>CM047428.1:74525719-75163067 GCA_026168455.1 Theocolax elegans
CGTTCCTCCCTGAAACGAGGACACCGTAGGAGGACGTGTTCCACGTCTTCGTCCACCCCTGGACAAGCCGGGCACTCTGCGCTGCCGTAGACCCCTATACGAAATAGGTAACTACGGAAGCATCCGTGCCGTTCAACACCTGGGTAAGCTGAAAACTGACGATGCCGTGTTTCCTGCTCGCCCACTCCCGGATCCGCGGGATGATGCGGTGGGTCCAGCGGCCGTCCCTGGCTGAGTCCCATCTGCGCTGCCACTCCTCTACGGTCCGCAATGACCATCGGTTGTGGCAGCGGTTCTCTTCTAGGCGTCGCCCACCCTCACGGTGTCTTTCAGCTCTCTCGGCTGTCAGGAAGTCGAAGGGGGCGGTCCCCGCGACCACCGAGAGCGCAATGTCAGATACGGTTCGGTACGTCCGGGCCACCCTTAGCGCAGCTATTTTGCAGGCTCTCTGGCACGGAGCACCAAAGCTCTTGTGCCTGTTCAGGGCATCAGCCCAGATAGGAGCTCCGTATAAAATTACGGAGCTCACCACCGACGCAAGGAGAGAACTTTGCGGTTGCTGGAGTCCCCCGATGTTGGGCATGATGCCCGCCAGCGCACGGGCCACCTTTGCCGCCTTTAAGCCTGCGTTCGCGAGATGGTGTTTGAACGACAGCCGCGCGTCTAGTATGACCCCTAAATACTTCAACGTTTTCACCGACCGTATCCGTTCTTTACCTACCGTGAAGGTGGCGGTCCTCTCTTTTTTTGTGCGAGAGATGAGCACCGCCTCCGTTTTTTCGGCCGCCAGACTAAGTCCATGGTCTCTCAACCAAGTGGCGACTACTTCTATAGAGACGTCTCCGAGATATTCGATCTCTTCGACACTCTTTGCGACCACCACTAGCGCCACGTCGTCAGCGAAAGCCACCATCGAGACACCCTCCAGAAGTTGCTGCCTAAGCAGGCCGTCATAGACAGCATTCCAGAGTAGGGGCCCAATGACCGAACCCTGCGGCACGCCTCCCGTGATGTTGTGGGAGTGCACACCGTCGTCGGTGTCGTAGAGCAGAGTACGGTCAGTCAGGTAACTCGAGGTGACCTCCCTGAGATAGAGTGGCACTTGGAAGTGCTGCAGGGACAGCATGATGTTGTCCCATCTGGCAGAGTTGAAGGCATTTCGGATGTCCAAGGTGATGATGGCACACATCCGCCTTGCACTCTGACCAGTATTGATGGCGTTTGTGGCTATACCAACAACTCTGCCTACAGCGTCCATAGTTGATCGACCCTTTCGGAAGCCGAACTGGTTGTCGGAGAGGTCTCCGGCCCGACCGATGGCCGCTGCGAACCTGGCGCAGATCACCCGCTCCAGGAGCTTCCCGACTATATCCAGAAGACAGAGCGGGCGGTAAGATGATGGCTCCTTCGGGGGTTTGTTGCCCTTCGGTAGGAGTACCAGCCTCTGCGTCTTCCACTGGGCCGGGAAGCAACCTTCTCTTATGCATGCGTTGAATGCGTCCAGGAACAAGCCCGGAGCACTCATCGCCGCTGTCTTGACGGCCAGGCCAGGTATTCCGTCCGGCCCTGGGGCTTTACGTACGGAAATACCTTTAGCGGCTATCCTTAGTTCGCCTTCACTAATGTCTGGCGACTCGGCTGCACCAATGGTGGCCTATCAGGCCCGTCTCTGCTGCCCTTTTCCGATGTTCTGGAAACAGGTGGCGGACGACTTTCGTCCAGAAAAACTGGGTCGGTGGGTGCAACAGCGCCCCCGGGGTTGATCTTATTCATAACCGTTTTATACGGTCTGCCCCAGGGGTCGTGGTCCACCTCCTCACAGAACTCCCACCAACAGCTTTTCTTGGCAGCCTTGATGGCCACCTTGAGATCCCTCCGCTTTTGTTCGCATTCTGCGGAACGATCTTGGAACCGCGGTGTTCCCCTCGCTCTTTGGTGCAGCCTTCTGGCACGCAGGCACTCACGTCTCTTTTCTGCGATGTCCTCACTCCACCAGATTATTGGTGGGCGGCCGCGAGGGTTGAACTTCACGGCCATAGAGGCATCGCAAGCCGCTGTTAAGGCATTCGTGAGGCCTCGTGCTTTTTCTTCGGCGGTTCCCTCCACTTTTGCCCCCTCAAGGGAGCAGAGGAACGCCTCACGATCAAACGTAGCTGGTGCCCATCTCTCTCTTGCTCCTCTTCCTGCTCTCTTTGTCCTCCCGCTGGTCAGCTGGAGCTGGTACACGAGTGCTTGGTGGTCACTACCCGTGTAACGATCGCTAACTTTCCAGCCGAGTCCTCCTCCCCCCATGAACCTAGGATCGACGAAGGTGAGGTCGACTATGGACGACTTGCCGGCTTTGGTGAAAGTCCGGGTTGTCCCTGTGTTAGCGATCTCCAGCCCCAGTAGAGCGAACACCTCGAGGAGTGCGCGACCACGCGCGTTGGTCTTGGCGCTGCCCCAGTCCGTCGCCCAAGCATTGAAGTCCCCACCGATTGCGACCGGCAGCCGTGAGGACCGAGCACTGGTGACGACTCCATCCAGAGATCTCGCAAAGTCCTCGGTGGAATCGCTGGGCGGGAAGTAGCAGCTGCACATGCGTACCCCCGCCACCTTCACCCAGGTGAAGCCTTGCCCGTGGCATCCCTTACCCAGTTCGACTTCTCGAGATCCCGGAACTCCTCGCTGACGATCCTCACTGATGATCGCTACGTCCGTTCTCTCCTCTCTGACCAGCTGGGACAGCAGGTCCTGGGCCACAGGGCAGTGGTTGAGGTTTATATGGAGCACCTTAATCATTTTCTATGTGTGCTCCTTCCTCATGCGAGGTCTTTGCTTTGGCCTCGCAGACCACTGCTTTGTGGCCCTCTTGGCCGCATCGATAACATTGCGCTGACCGGTCGACTGCGCTCTTGCACTCCCTCGCGATGTGTCCCGATTCGTGGCATCGGTAGCAGCGCGAGGATACCTCTCGCAGTCGAACTCTGCCATTGACCCATCCGATCCGGAGCTTCCCGTCTTGCAGCAATTTTTTGGCAGCTACTGCCGGAAGCTGGATGGTCGCAGCTAGAGTGCCACTGTAGGACCCCCTGGTTTTAATATTATCCGGGGATACCACGTTTGGCCCGATCTTTGCTGCAATCGCTGTGGCCACCTCCGTTGCTGTCGTGGACTCGTCCATGTCCCTGATGGTGATAGACACTTTGTGAGTCAGCAGCTGGACCTCTGCTGACCCATTCAGGGTGGACGAGACCACTGTCTTTAGCTCCGCCGTTACCGTTCCGGGTCGCCCCAGTTCGAGGAGGAGCTCCCCAGCCCTGGTGCGCCTGATACGCGTGACCCGTTCTCCTAGTGTCTTTAATTCTGGTGCAGCCTTGACCTTTCGGAGAATGTCAGCGTAGGAAGAGCCCCCGCTAGATGTCTTGATCTTGATGGCATCTGGGCGTGGGGGTCTTACTCCGGCCTTAGGCTCTGCCGTGCCTGTGGCCGGTTTGCTGGCACGTTTCTGCTGTTCTTGCTGCTTCGGCTGGCTGTCCTTCATCTTCTTCTTCTTTTTGCCCTTCTTCACTACCGTGGCCCAGTCAAGGACCTTTGACTGGTTCCCACCGGTCTCAGGAACGGATGGCGAAGCATCTGCTGGCCCACCTTTGTTAGTGGGCTGCTTTGACCCCTTCTTCCTTTTCTCCGGGGGTTGCTGAGGTGGTGAGGGCTTTTCCCTTTCCACCGGCCTCCTTTGACGCTCTTCAGCGCGGAAGATGGGCGATGTTTGGCACGTTCCATCCCTACGCGCATCCGCCATTTTAGTTTTCAGCGCTGTCGAACACACAGCACTGTTCACCCGCGCGTATTCATTGAGATCTCTGCTGGTTGCTCTCGCCATAATCTTCAGCTCCTTGTGGATGTTGTTCTTATTAAGAACAAATTCCACCAGAGTGTCTACTTTCTCACGCAGACGGAGAAAAGCTCTGTCCGCGTCACTCGACATCCCAGTCGAGGGCAGGTCACACGTAGCATTAGAAGCTACAGAGGCCGAGTGACCAACCTCCGCAGCACTTACCATTTTAACGGTGTGAGTTTGGTCCCCCCCAAAATCCGTGGGACCAGAACTGACCACCGGGGCTTTCACCCGATCGGAATTAGTGGCGGGATTTGACAGGATTGCCATGCCCGCTTGGGGTAGTGTTGTTTTCAGCTCATTATCCATACTTGGTTTAATTTCGGGGTGCCTTCCCCTATCTGGTTTTGGTTCGCCCCGAATATTTGATTTTTTCGGTACCATCCATATCTGGAAAGCATTCCCCTATCCACCACCTGGGGAGGCGCCACGATGCGGGACCAGCAAACCCGGCACGGGCGTGTGTGTGTGTGTGTGCGCGCGCGCGTGTCTGTGTGTGTGTGTACGTGTTATTTGTTTTTTCAAGAATAGATAATATATGTATTTTTTCCGTGCGCAAAAAAAAGTTGTGAATATAACTTGAATGAATGTGTATTAGTTTACTTATACCTGATAAAACTCATAAAATAAAAATGGACCTAAAATTTAATGTAATGTTTTTAAAAATATGCACAATTTTTCGAAGATAAAATAAATATTAATCAAGTATAACATACACTTTTCCAAATATCTATATGTGAAATTTATTTATTTATTTATTTATTAACTCCAGACATTACAATATTTTACAATAAAAAATGTATCCTATAGAGGTGCACACTGCACCTGTACATAGGAGCCGGAGAACTTAACACTATATCCTAATACTAAATTAACCTAATACTATATTTAAATAAGAGTTTTGCAACTTAATCAATATAACTAGTATACTGTTTAGTGCATCACTCTTTTACATTTTTTTTTTTAAACACTTTAAATTTAAATGCTCATATTATTGTTTAATATTATTACTTGTTTAAACATTTTTTACTAATTCTTTATATGTTTGTCTTGATCCAGTTTTTTAATTTTGCTTTTCTTACTTTAATATTATCTATATTTTTAAGTTCGTTTGGTAAGGTATTGTAATGGCTTACTGCTCTTATATAGCTGTTCTTTGAACTGACATTGCTACATCGACGTGGCATTTGGATATTCCTATTTCTTGTAATACTTTTTGAGTTTTTATAAATTTCTTGCAATGTACTATAATGAAAACTAAGGGATTCAAAAATAAAAAGTTTGTCAATGTTCATTGGATTTTTATCGCTTATAAATTTATTTTTATTAATTATTTTAAGTAATCTATTTTGTTGATTTTGTATTATAGATTTGATATTTGTATATGCACCACCCCAAGCTATTATTCCGTAACAGATTATGCTATGGTAAAAAGCATAATACAGTGTTCTGAGAGTATCAGTGGACATGATTTTAGCTATTTTGTGAAAGATAAAAGTTAGATATTTCGTCTTTTTGTATATGTACTCTATGTGCTTATCCCATCTCATGTGACAGTCAAAAATAATTCCTAGATACTTTGTATTTTCCACTCTTTGTAATTTTGTTCCTTTTATGTTTATATGAAAATTTATTGGAATACAATCCTTATGGTTCACAAAAGTTAAATATACTGTTTTATCAATATTAAGTGAAAGTTTGTTAAGTGCTAGCCAATTTGCTATTTTATCAAGATTTGAGTTCATAATTGTTTCTACTTCTTTCCAACTATTGCTTGTTGATATTACTGCAGTATCATCAGCATAAGATAATATTGTATTATCTGGCATTGTTGTCAATAGATCATTCACATATATAATAAATAATAATGGTCCTAAAATTGTGCCCTGGGGTACTCCAGTTGTTATTTTCTCATATACACTATAGGCATCATTTATTTTTACCCTATGTTCCCTATTACTTAGATAACTTTTTATCAACTTCTGCGCTTTACCCCTGATTCCGTACCTATATAATTTATCCAACAAAATAGTATGGTTAACAGTATCAAAAGCTTTGGCTAAATCAAGGAAAGTTACTGCTATTGGAGTGTTTGAATCTAGGTTATTGTATATTATGTTACTTATGTAGTTTAATGCATCCTTAGTACTTTTGTTTTTCGTAAAACCATATTGGTTTTTTGCTAGTATGTTACTGTCATTTAAAAACTTAATTAATCTAGTGAAAATAATTTTTTCGAAAATTTTTGCTAAGTTTGAAATAAGCGAAATAGGTCTATAATTCGTTATTTTATGTTTCTCGCTACTTTTGTGAATCGGAATTATTTCTGCTGTTTTTAGTGCACTTGGCCAAGTAGTTTTTTCTATACATAAATTTATGACATGTACTAATGGTAATATTAAAAATCGAGATAGGCATTTTATTGTTTTTGCATTAATATTATCTACTCCTCCATTTTTATTCTTTAAATTTAATATTATATTTTCGATTTCATATGCATATGTGGGTGTAATAAAAATGCTATTTGAATTGAATTGTGGCAATTTTAAATTTTCATTTGTTTCTGTTTGTATTTTATCGCTTAAAGTTTTACCTATATTAGTAAAAAATTTGTTCATATTATTAGCAATTCGTGTAGGATCACTTATCTTTTCATTGTTTTCAATTATGTAATTAACCCTGACTTTTTTGTTACTTTTTTTCCCCAGTTTTTCATTTATAATTTGCCATAGATTTTTTGGATTGCTAGAATTTTTTTCTATCTGCTCTTTTTCATATAGTTCTTTGGCTTTGTTTATAATTTTATCTAGTACTTTAGTATAATTTCTATAGTACAACTTATTATCTAAGGTAGGATTTTCTTTCCAACATAAATATAAACTTTCTTTAGTTTTACAGGATATCATTATTGCACTTGTAATCCACCTATTTCTAGGATTTAAATTATTCTTATTTTTATTTATCTTTATACTGTGTTTAACTATATTTATACAATTTTGTATTTTTTCAATTAGAGAATTTGTTGCTATATTTGGATCCTGCATATTTAAAATTTCCGTCCAATTTTCATTGTTAGCTATTTTGATTAATTTAGTATAATCAATCATTTTAATAGTATTATTTATCTTTGATTTTCTAATTTTTCCTATAGTTATAATCAAAGGATAGTGATCATTAAAAGGGACAGTTAAAGTAAATGTGTTGTAGTTAATTACTGAAGTTTTTATAAAGATGTTATCAATGCATGTTCCTGTATTGCAGTTATCCAAAGATGGCCTTGTTATGCCCTGAAACCCCGGTACATATCCACTTTCAAGTAAGCTATTAAGTAATTCTTGCCCAATAGCTTCCATCTTTAACAGATCAATATTAAAATCTCCTATGATTAAATGATTTTTGGTTTTTTTATTTTCAAAAATTAACTTCTTTATATTTAGTATAAATTCTGCTTTAGGAATATCATGTGACCTATATACAGCAGAAATTAACATTTCTTTATTATTTTCTATAGAAATCTTGGAATTTATTATTTTTATTTTATTTATCTCAATTATTTCAGTGGTTTCTGTAATGTAGTCCTTCAAATACATAACGACACCATCTGATTTGTTTACTCTACTATCGTTATAAAATATTTTATACCCATTTATTGTAAAAAACTCTTTGTGATCCAAATTCCATGATTCAGTATACACAATGACACTTGGTTTAACTTCTAATCCTTTTAAAGAGACTTGTAATTTATTATAATTAGCATTTAAACTTCTGATGTTAATATATAAAATATATTCTTTTCGAAATTTCAAGTTGCCATTCAATGCAGTTAAATCATGTAAATTTGTTTCCTTTTTTATAAAATTATTTTGTAAATCTTCTGTTAAATCTAAAACTTGTGACATTATTATTTATAATTTGGGGATAACGTGCTCGATGAACTGCTTCTGTGTCTTGTTGTTAATTTCGACGATGCTGCTAGAATAGATTGACTTCTTTCCATTGTGCGAGATAAAAAGTTATCTACTTTTCCAATATATTTTGGTACTATTGGCGCAATTTCATATTCTGTCATGTCAATATATTTTTTAATCTTTGTTTTTAAAATTTCACATTTAAGTGTATCTACTGCGGTATGTTTAATATCATATTTTGTTTTATACTTCTCATTACTGAACTTACAATTATGACAACAATAGTGATTGTCTGAATTACATTCTGTAGTTTTATGAGCACCTGCACATTTTAGGACATATTGGATTATTAATGCATTTAGCAGTACTATGTCCAAAACGTCCACACTTATAACAAGGTTTGACCGATATCAAGTCAAAGACTCTGCAGTTTTGATGACCAACGTAAATTTTGTTCTTATTGTCTCTGACGTCTTTATGAATTTCTGCTGACACTTCCAATATTGCCGTAGTTAACTTGCTTCGTGGATTAATATACGTGTGTAAAACCACGCCTTTACTTTCACAGCTGTTAAAATTTCTTTTGTTAATGTCTTCTTCTAGTTCTTTATTACTCATTTTTTCAATATTATCTATGCCAATTATTTTTATTTTAGGTTTCATTATTTGCTCTTTTTCTACTGTACATAATTTAGATAATTTTGAGTTTAATATGTTAATTGCATTATTTACACTATTCTCGTTTATACATTTTATTACAACTTCACTATCACCTTTTACTTTGACGTTTCGAGTTTTAATGGTTTTATCTTTAATTAAATAATGAGACGCTCTTTGCACTATTGTCGCTATATTCTCTTCTTTTTTGTTTTTTTTTAATATTATTTTAGGTGTCGGTTTATTAATAGGTGTGGGTTTTATCAGTGTCTCAGCATATGAATTTTTGTTGATTTTAGTTCCTTCATTTTCTTTTTCTTTGTTTAAAAGTTCTTTGAGTAATTGATTCTTTTCTTTTAGTTCAGTGTTTAACTCCTTTAATATAACATTTTCGATTTTCATGGTTTCAAATTCACTATGATCTTCATACATCGATTCTTCTTGGTTTTTAACACTATCACTCATAATTTCACTTATAATTTGGTTTTTAAATTGTAACTTTTGCATTGATTTGATTTCGGCAATAATCATTTTTGCATCATTACATAGCACATTTTCACTACTTTTTAAGGTTAGCTTTAGTTTATCATGTTCCGGGCAAATAACAAAAATATCACTTATTCTTTTTGTGTTTTTCAATATGTTAAAATCACTAGTATGGTACGCGTTTTCACATATTAAACAAACAACTACTCCAACCTTTAATTTCTGATGACATTTAAAAAACTTATCGGAGCGAATGTCAGGCGGTCTTTACTTCCCGCCATCTTGGACGTACGTCCAAATATACAATAAATTAAAAATTAAATACATTAATTATTGCATTTTTAAGATAATTCTATTATAAACAATTAAATATATTAATTATTGCATTTTTAAGATAATTCTATTATAAACAATTAAATATATTAATTATTGCATTTTTAAGATAATTCTATTATAAACAATTAAATATATTAATTATTGCATTTTTAAGATAATTCTATTATAAACAATTAAATATATTAATTATTGCATTTTTAAGATAATTCTATTATAAACAGTATAGGCAAAAGAAAATTCACATTTTAGCAGTGGCAATATAAAATACGAATTACATTTGAATAGATTTTCAAAAACTATTAATTTAGGATCATTTAATTTAAATATTTTTTAATTTAATATTTCAAAATTGTATGGATATATAAGTGTGTGTAGATAATTTATATTTATATAACACAATATTTTAAATAAACAAGTATGTATTTATTAGAAACAGAAGGATATTTAAGAAATGAATTTGTTTATAATAATCAAAATAAATATTTATGCTCTACATAGTAAAAATAAATTGGATATAATTATGGATTAAAACGCAAATTTTGAAAGAGGGTGCAAATTACGAATCACGGGAGAAATGGAAGAAACACGTTTTTATTTATATAGCGCTAAAATTTTATAAATAATTCTGTAAAACTAATACAAACATTAATTTAATTAAGAAGAAAGTTTTATTACTCCAAAAGTACAAAATATTAATGACATAGAACTTTTGGCGATGATCGTTCGTCATTAAATAAATTAATTTTAGGAGGCGAAGTTCTATTTATAACCTATTAAAATAATCCAAAATTTTAATAAGTTGTTTACTAAAATACTACAATTTAGTAAGTAGATGTACTTTACTATTTTCGGTATGTTATTTTTACATTAACATTTATAATTATTAAAATATAAATTTAAGCTTTATAAGAATTCATATAGTTTAACATTTACAGTTAACATTTAATATGTCTCTATTTTTTTTATTTTTTTATTCTGATTTCATTACACTAAATTTTGGTAAACTTTTATTTATAAATTATAATAACTATAGCAATACCTCCAAGGTGTTGTGTGAATCTGTTTAATTTTTAAGGTGCCCATGGTAGTGAAAAAATAATACAATTTAAAACATTATTTTAAATAAATTAATTACGAAAAACCTTTTTCGAAATTAAAAATAGGGGGTTGGCGCGCGAAGCGCGCAGGGGGGCGAAGCCCCCCTAGAATATATACAGCGTGTCCCAAAAGTATGGACACACCTGAATATCTCGGAAAATAAGGGTGCTAGGAAAAAAACTTTCAATATAAAAGCTTTAGGAAATCAAACGATGTATCTGATGGTGACCTTCAATTTGACCTTAAGCTTGACCTTCAAGGTTATTTGAAGGTCAAAGAGATTTTTTTAATTGGGAACCCCTATTTTTGACACCGGATTCAGAAAGAGCGAAAAATTTTACGTCCATAACGATGGTTTTCAATTTGTTAGAATGACCTTCAAAAGGTAAAATGAAGGTTAAATATTGAAAAATCGTAAACAAGCTATTTTCTTTGAACTTTTTCGGATTTGTGGGCGAATAAATGTCAGAGTAGATTTTGGGATTAACAACCTTGAGTATCTCGACCTTGGAGTTAATTTTCAAGGTCATTCAAAGGTCAAAGTAAATTTTTTATGGACAGCCTTATTTCTGACACCGGATTCAAAGAGAGCGGAAAACGTAATACTAGAAATGATATTTTACAGTTTTTCGTTGTGAACATGAGAAAGTTAATTGAAGGTTAAATTTCATAAACACTTAGAAACTATTGTCGTAAATTTACTAACCTTACTTTTAGCGCTACCCAGAAACAACGACGTGGACGTAGTAAGTTCTGTTTCCTTTGGGGTGCTTGATTAACGTGAGTCCCCTTGCCTCTCACGATGGGGAGCTTGCTTAACGTGAGTCCCCTTGCTTCACACGATTGACGTGATGTCTAGCCGGTGAAGGCAAGACAGGCTGATGTCCGGCCGGTGAAGGCAAGACAGGCTGGTGTCCGGCCGTTAAAGGCAAGACAGGCTGGTGTCTGGCCTGTGAAGGCAAGATGAAAATTCTTTCAGAAATCGTCAGTTACCATTTAAAGTTCTTGCTCGAAATGCCCTCCATTTTTTAGTTGACAATGCCCCATGCGATCATAAAATGATGAAACTGCTCTTTGAATCATTTCATTTGGGATTGCCTGTATCGTGTCAATAATACGTTGTTGTAATTCCTCCAAGTTTGCAGGTTTAGTAGCATACACTTTGTTTTTGACGTAGCCCCATAAAAAATAATCTAGTGGCGACATGTCAGGGGAACGAGGTGGCCACTCAATAGTTTCTCTACGCCCAATTACTCGTCCTGGAAATGTTTCATCTAAACAATTACGCACGTTTATTGCATAATGAGGGGCCGCCCCATCTTGTTGAAAGTAAGTGGTGTTAAAATTGTCACCGACAATCTCATTAACCGCAGGTACGATTTCATTCCTTAACATGTTTAGATACTTTTTTCCTGTTAAATTACCTTCTATAAAAAACGGCCCTACTATGCTATTGTTTATGATACCTGCCGAAACATTTAGTTTTTGTGGATGTTGTGTATGTGATTCCAAAAACCAGTGTGGATTCTCTGATGCCCAGAACCTACAATTGTGACGATTAACGTTGCCATTTAACTGAAAAGTACATTCATCGGAAAATACTATTTCGTTTAAAAAATTTTGCCGCGCATCTATACGGTTCATCATTAATTCGGCAAATTCCAGTCTTCGATCAAAATCATCCTCATTTAATTCTTGTACCAATTTGATTTTATATGGATGAAATTTCAACAGTTTCATAATTCTATAAACGGAAGTCCTACAAACATTTGTTTCCCGAGATACTTGCCTGATAGAGGTTCCAGGATTTTCAATGAATGATAATGCCACATTCAAAGAAGTTTCTTCATCAGTCGCAATCTTAGGCCTCCCACTTTTGGGGCAATCTTTGACACTACCAGTTTGCTCAAAACGAGAAATAGTTTTTCCAACTGTTTTTTGTGAAATTCCTGGTTGCAACGGTAAACGGTATTCTGCATTAAATAAAGCCGCAACTCGACGATATGACCTGACCATGTTACCCCATCCTCTCATCATGAGAATGGTTATTCGTTCACGTTCTGAAAGACGATTCATATTCAAATAAATAAAAGAAATGAAGAATAAGTTGAGAATTGTAAAACAAAACTAATAATTGAAAACAGAATGAATGCTTTAATAGACCAAATTCAAACTTGTTCGTTGAAATTTTCAGAGTCACTGAAAACACTACCCACGAGGTTTTCGGGGTTGTTGTACACGAATATGGGCTCAGAATTTTAACTGGGTACCCCCGGTGTAACTCTTAAATGTTTGAATATCTGCACATTATTGCATATTTAAACATTTTCTCAAATTTGCAATCTTGCTATTTTTTTTATAAATTTGCTAGATTTAGTCGTGTTTATCTATTCCTTAAAACTGACGAAATCTTATTAGTTATACTCTTATTATAATAATGACACTAGCATTCAAAAAAGTGGTCTATTCTGGGAACGAGACCTATGTATTCTTATGTATTTGACGTGCTGAATCCGAATCCAACGTAGCTTTTACTCAGGCATCCCCAAAAATTTTTTAAAGTTATAAAAAACCGTGAAAAAGGTGAATAAAATCCATATTAAAATGGTAAGATTCGGAGTAAAACAGTTTTTTATGAGTGTACGTGGTTTTTGTGTATTTTGACTTGCTAAACCCAAATCCAGGGCTTATTTTACCCGGTTGGATCAGACTGTCTTGCCTTCACCGGCAGGACACCAGCCTGTCTTGCATTGTTGCAAATTTTTCATTTTGCAAATTTTTGAATTTTGCAAATTTTTCAATTTTGCAAATTTTTCATTTTTGCAAATTTTTGAATTTTGCAAATTTTTTATTTTGCAAATTTTTTATTTTTGCAAATTTTCCAATTTTGCAAATTTTTTATTTTTGCAAATTTTCTAATTTTGCAAATTTTTTATTTTTGCAAATTTTCCAATTTTGCTAATTTTCCAATTTTGCAAATTTTTATTTTTGCAAATTTTCCAATTTTGCAAATTTTTATTTTTGCAAATTTTCCAATTTTGCAAATTTTCTATTTTTGCAAATTTTCCAATTTTGCAAATTTTTATTTTTGCAAATTTTCCAATTTTGCAAATTTTTTATTTTTGCAAATTTTCCAATTTTGCAAATTTTTATTTTTTGCAAATTTTTTAATTTTGCAAATTTTTTATTTTTGCAAATTTTCCAATTTTGCAAATTTTTTATTTTTGCAAATTTTCCAATTTTGCAAATTTTCCAATTTTGCAAATTTTTTAGTTTTACTTTTTTACTTAAGCATTCCATCGTGAGAGACAAAGGAGAATCACGTTAAGCAAGCATCCCATCGTGAGAGGCAAGGCGACTCATTTCTGGCATTACGTTTTCCGCTCTCTTTGAATCCGGTGTCAGAAATAAGGCTGTCCATAAAAAATTTACTTTGACCTTTGAATGACCTTGAAAATTAACTCCAAGGTCGAGATACTCAAGGTTGTTAATCCCAAAATCTACTCTCGACATTTATTCGCCCACAAATCCGAAAAAGTTCAAAGAAAATAGCTTGTTTACGATTTTTCAATATTTAACCTTCATTTTACCTTTTGAAGGTCATTCTAACAAATTGAAAACCATCGCTTTGGACGTAAAATTTTTCGCTCTTTCTGAATCCGGTGTCAAAAATAGGGGTTCCCATTTAAAAAAATCTCTTTGACCTTCAAATAACCTTGAAGGTCAAGCTTAAGGTCAAATTGAAGGTCACCATCAGATGCATCGTTTGATTTCCTAAAGCTTTTATATTGAAAGTTTTTTCCTAGCACCCTTATTTTCCGAGATATTCAGGTGTGTCCATACTTTTGGGACACCCTGTATATATATATGGGAAATTCCACGTGAACTGGTCCGATGAAAATTTTAATATGCACCAAATTTGGGTACACATTGCAAATATTTATAAGAATACAGAAAACAATTTTGAGATACTGGAATTTATTTGCTCATAAGTTTTTCTAACCTCAAAAAGTGAATTTTTCTATGTTTTTTTCAACACCAACTGGGTTCACCGCTATTTAACTCAAAATCTATTAACTTTTACTATAGAATATTATATGTAACATTCGTTGCTAATTGTGTCTAGAATATATTCTTCTAGGTTAGAATTTCTAATTTCAAGGTGAATGTTATATAAACTACATGTCAATATTCAACTCAAAAAAAGTGCTAGTGCGCCACAATTGATTTTTTTATCTAAAAGTCTAAAAGGAAGCTTGAAGCAATACCTTCAAATGGTCTGTAGCTTTTTTATGGCCTTCAATTCTGTAAAAGTTATGATAATTTAAAGAAAGAGAAAAATTCACAAAAATTAACATGGTAATTCCCATTTAAATTTTAAAAAAAATTTCGTGCTTTTTAAAATTATCATAACATTTTACAGAATTAGAGGCCATAGAAATAATAGTAAATAGTAAAAGTTGATAGATTTTGAGTTAAATAGTGGTAAACCCAGCTGGTGTTTGAAAAAAACTTGGAAAAATCCACTTTTGAGGTTAGAATAACTTTTGAGTAAATAGATTCCAGTACCTAAAAATTTTTTCTGTATTCTGAAAACATTTGCAATGTGTACCCAAAATTTGGATGCATTTTAAAATTTTGATCGGAACACTTCGTGTGGAATATCCCATATATACACTTATAATGTTAAATACCCCGCGTAAAAAAATAAACAAATATGAAAAACGTGTGTGCGACATGTAGTTTAAAACATGTATCATTCATATATCTTGTGACCGAATCCCATATTAGAAATCCACGTACCTTCATGTTTGGTTCGTGTGGGGTTGATGTTTTATATACATGTGATATCTGCCAAACGTATGACGAATATGTACATTAGCATGCTATTTAACACTATCATGTCACTTATGTGTAGATATTATAAATATTTAGTGTATCTGAGATGTTCATAGAGTGCACTCCATAAATATCTCAGGTACACTAATATTTACAATACCTACATGGAAGCTACACATAGGTCACATATACAAGATGTAGATATCTTCATATGATACATGTAGGCTACGTGTACCTGAATACATGTAGTGTACATGTTTATTACAGTGTGATACATGAAATCATTTTTTTGGGAATTGATAGATCGCTGCGTCTTTGATGTCATACGCTGCAGCATTTTCTTGCATAGCCCCTATTTAAAAAATTCACTCCTTCTCTCTCTCTCTCTCTCCCTTAATGCTAATTTTATTATTTTATTAATTTTATTTATCTAGATTCTTCTCTGCTATACTTTTTCGTTCATATTGCCAACAGTAATTATTCATTATGTATTTATTTCTGTCTATACAATTATATCGTTTTATGCTATAAACTGATAATGATAAACTGATAATGATAATGATAATGACAATGTTAATTTGAAACACTCCAGATATACGTCAAATTGTATAGCGAATCATAGATGTAAAAGTAGATTATATTACGTTGATCCAACTATCTGTTTGTTTATATGTTTAATATATTTTTGTATTATTATAGTGTGGTGATAGACAATCGAATATTTTCATGATGGAGTCGGTGAGATGTGGAATGGATGAGGAGATATGGTTAGTTTGGTGAGAATGAGAAAACAGTGAGAGGATGAAGAAGAGAATTGATATGAATCGACGTGAGGCCCATTGAAATAGGAGATGGAGAGAGAGACGGAGAGTATGCAATGGTAGTAGTAGATGAATCGCTGAATATGGAGGTGAAGAGAGAGGAAAGTTCATGAAGGTTGACCCCATCTAGGTTTCGCAACCAGTATTTCTTCACCATCCTGGGATTATTGACAAAATCAATCGTGAATGACTTAATTTGATCGAAAATTATAGAAAGAATAAAAATTAGACGAAATTTTGGCCTAGACAAATCATCAAATTGTAATGCTAAATTTTCGATAAAATTTCGTCTAATTTTTATTACTTCTATAACTTTCGACCAAATGAAGTTATTCGAGCTTCTTTTTTTAAACTAATCTACTCTACTCTACTCCACTCAATCTCAGTTTTCTTTTAAAATTTGGCTTGAATGTATTTTTTTACTTGTTTCCGAGTTACAAGCAATTAAAGTCAAGAGTTTTTTCATCGTTTTTTCAAACGGGACATTGAAAGACCGTGGGTTGTTGTAGCAGCAGAGATAATGTAACTTCTACGTAGCAAGAGTTGGACACAAACGGCGAGTTGAACGCTCTGAAGGAGCATACACTTCAATGACGAGCGTTCGAGCGCGTCGAAAAGGCCACCGCCGGTTTGAAAAGGACGCGGACAGAAATCGTCGTGCGGAATCGCCAGACGCGCAAAATCTGGAAGCAGGAGGCGACGTAGTTGAGTTCGAAAGGACACCTTGTGCTTCGACGGTAGACTTTCTCGTCGTCGATCGACTCAACCACAGTGGAGCTGATGGAAGTGGACTTATCTGCGCTATGTATGCTGAGGATCTGCGAGAAGCAGAATGGGAGCAGCATAAGACCGTCGCCAAACGCAGGAACAAGAATAAATAAAATATTAGTAATTATGTAAATAATTAAATTGCAAGTACGAAACTGTTTCTAAATTAAATTTATTGGATCATTAATATGTCAAGCTTAACAACTCGGGCTTATGGCGTCGATGGTTGAACGCCCCTTTCGGAAACCGAACTGATTGTCGGACAGGTCGCCTACTCGTGCAATAGTTGCCTGCATCCTGGCACATATCATCCGCTCGAATAGCTTCCCGGATATATCCAGCAGGCAGAGTCGGACGGTACGAGGATTGATCCTCCGGAGATTTATTCCCCTTGGGGAGGAGCACCAGTCTCTGCACCTTCCACTGCTCCGGCAAGCATCCCGCTTTGAGACAGGCACTGAATGTGTCCCGCGAAAATATGTGGCAACATTCAGCGCAGCGGTCTTAATGGCCAGACCAGGTATTGCATCCGGTCCTGGGCTTTGCGGACTTGTATTTTCTTTGTAGCCATTGTCAGCTCGGTTACACTAACGTCTGGCGGCACGACTGCATCGTCTACCACCGTCAGACCCGTGTCAGCTGCTCGCTTCTGATGTTGTGGAAACAGGCAGCGCACGGTTTCTGTCAAGCAAGTGCGGACACGTGGGTGTTGTGGCGTCCCTGGATTTGATCTTGTTCATCACCGTACTTTTTTGTACGGTTACCCCAGGGGTCGCGGTCCACTTCGTCGCAGAAATTACGCCAGCACTTACGTTTGCCGCTTGATGGCAGACTTAAGCTCTTTGTGTGTTAATTCATAATCCGCAGTTAGCTTTTGATACTGCGGCTTAATTCCGAGCTCTCTGATGCAGTCGCCGAGCCCGCAGACACTCACTTCGTTTTTCTGCGATACTCTCGTTCTGGCTTGTTGTTCCGACCTGCTACTCTGTTGATCAGCTGGAGCTGGACACCGAGTGCTTGATTGTCGCTTCCCGTGTAACGATCACTAACTTTCCATTCAGACCCTCCCCTCATCAATATAGGATCGGATGAAGGTCAGATCTATTATGGAGGACTTACCCGCTCTAGTAAAAGTGGGAACCGTCCCGGTGTTAGCAATCTCCAACTCCTGCAGTATTGCGAAGGCCCCGAGGAGTGGCGACCTCTGGCGTTAGTTCTTGAACTACCCCATCCGTCGCCCAAGCGTTGAAGTCCCCTCCAATGACTACTGGCAGTCGAGAGGACCCGCGCGTTGGTGACGATGGCATCAAGGGATCCTCGATGTTGTCACTGGGTGGGAAGTAGCAACTGTATAGTCGTATACCCGCTACCTCACCCAGGTGAAATTGGGGAGTAAAGTGGCCATTTTTCCGAATACATGGAGGTTTCCACATACCCAGATGGCCGCTCTACCAGTGGCATCACTTACTCAATTCGGCACACTGAGATACCTATAATCCTCGCTGACAATGGCAATGTCGGCCTTTTCTTCCCAGACCAACTGTGGCAGCAGGTCCTCAGCCACTGCACAGTGGTTTAGGTTGACTTGTAGCACCCGAGCCATTTTTGACAGGTGCTTTAACCCCGCGCGTGGCTATGGCCTTACTTGCCACGCAATCCATTGCTTTGTGGCCCTCTTGCCGCACCGGAAACACCGCGATGATCGGTCAACTGCACTTTTGCAGTTCCTCGCAATGTGGCCAGTCTCGTGGCAACCGGTAACATCGCAAGACAGCCTCGCGAAGCCGAACCCTGCAGTTCATCCAGCCTATCCGAAGCTTCCCATTTTGCAGCAGCTTTTTGCTGCTGCCACCGGTAGCAGAACGCTGGTCATTAGAGTACCTCCGTAGGACCCTCTGAACTTTATTTCTGCAGAAGGCACTACTTCTGGCCCGATCACCGCGGAGATTGCCTCCGCTACTTCTTCCGTCGTGGTAGCCTTGTCCATGTCCTTTATTAAAATGGACTCCTTGTGAAAAAGTAGCTGGACCTCCGCTATACCACCTAGCGTGGACGAGACCGCAGTCTGGAGTTTCCGAAGCTGTGACTCCCGGCTTACCCAGCTTTATCAAGAGCTCCTCCGCTTTGTGCGCTGGATATTCGAAACTCTCTCTCCGAGTGGCTTGAGGTTTGGAGCCGTTCGAATTTGTCTTAGGATGTCGGCGTAAGACCGCCCTGCCATAGCTTTGATCTTGATGACATCTGGACAGACTGGCTTCAAGACCTTCGGTCCTTTAACCACCCCAGCCGGTCCTCCGACATCCTTGGTCTGCTCCAGCTGCTTGCGCTTTTGACCTGGTTTCTTGGCCTTGCGTACAACTATTGCCCACTCGCGTGACTTCAGCTGGTCACTGTTGTTTCCGGTACTAGGTTCGACTGTCCGGCTTCCTTGGCTGGTTGTTTTGCCTGTTTCTTCCTCTTCGGCGGATTCTGTGGTGGAGAGGGTCTCTCCCTCTCGTCTGCCTTATTTTGGCACGCTTCTTTGCGAAAGATAGGCCGCCGAGCTATCTTTGCTTTCTCTCGGGTGCTGCGCGTTTCTTACCCGAGCATACTCACGTAGGGCCCCGCTGGTAGACTTCGCCATAGACTTAATTTCCGTGTGGATATTGCTCTTGTTATATATATAAAAGTGTGTGTGTGTGTGTGTGTGTGTGTTTGTGTGTGCGCGCGCGCGTGTGTGTGTGTGTGCAAGTGTGTGTGTGTGTGTGTTTTTTTTTTTTTTTTTTTTTTTTTTTTTTTTTTTTTTTTCCGAATAGGTGGAGAAATGCTTAATGCACCATGACTGGAGCCATGCGAGACTCCCCGTGTGTGGGACTCTCCTACCGAAGGATGTCGATAGGCATACCCCCTAAAACTCACCTCTTTTCTTATCTGTATTCCCCCGCGGGAGCCGCCGCAAGGCATTACTTCACGGGGGAGGCAACGGCTAGCTAGCCCACTACTGCTGCCATCGCAACTCTTCTCTCCTATTCTCTTCTGATGAGACCCAGCCTATCCACTACGGACGTACAGGGGGTCACCACCGCGTCCCCATCCCTCCTGGGACCAAGCAGGCACGCCCCGATGCCCTCAGGGGTGAGGGGACCGCTCCAAGTTGATTTGAAATTGGTCCCGCTCCCTCCCTGAAAACGAGGACACCGTAGGAGGACGTGTTCCACGTCTTCGTTCACCCCTGGACAGACCGGGCACTCTTCGCTGCCAGTAGACCTCTATACGAAATAGGTAGCTACGGAAGCATCCGTGCCCGGTCAACACCTGGATAAGCTGGAAACTGACGAAGCCGTGTTTCCTGCTCGCCCACTCCCGGATCCGCGGGATGATGCGGTAGGTCCAGCGGCCATCCCTGTCTGAGTCCCATCTTCGCTGCCACTCCTCTACGGTCCGCAATGACCATCGGTTGTGGGCAGCGGTTCTCTTCTAGACGTCGCCCACCCTCACGATGTCTTTCAGCTCTCTCGGCTGCATGGAGGTCGAAGGGGCGGTCCCCGCGACCACCGAGAGCGCAATGTCAGATACGTTTCGGTACGCCCGGGCCAACCCTTAGCGCAGCTATTTCTGCAGGCTCCTGGCACGGAGCACCAAAGCTCTTGTGCCTGTTCAGGGCATCAGCCCAGATAGGAGCTCCGTATAAAATTACGGAGCTCACCACCAAAGCAAGGAAGGACCTTCGCGGTTGCCTGGGGTCCCCCGATGTTGGGCATGATGCCCGCCAGCGCACGGGCCACCTTTGCCGCCTTTAAGCCTGCGTTCGCGAAATGGTGTTTGAATGACAGCCGCGCGTCTAGTGTGACCCCTAAATACTTCAACGTTTTCACCGACCGTATCCGTTCTTTACCTACCGTGAAGGTGGCGGTCCTCTCCTTTTTTGTGCGAGAGATGAGCACCGCCTCCGTTTTTTTCCGCCGCCAGACTAAGTCCGTGGTCTCTCAACCAAGTGGCGACCACTTCTATAGAGGACGTCTCCGAGATATTCGATCTCTTCAACACTCTTTGCGACCACCACTAGCGCCACGTCGTCCTCGAAAGCCACCATCGAGACACCCTCCGGAAGTTCCTGCCTAAGCAGGCCATCATAGACAGTGTTACAGAGTAAGGGGCCCAATGACCGAACCCTGCAGCACGCCTCCCGTGATGTTGTGGGAGTGCACACTGTCGTCGGTGTCGTAGAGCAGAGTACGGTCAGTCAGGTAACTCGAGGTGACCTCCCTGAGATAGAGAGGCACTTGGAAGTGCTGCAGGGACAGCATAATGTCGTCCCATCTAGCAGAGTTGAAGGCATTTCGGATGTCCAAGGTGATGATGGCACACATCCGCCCTTGCACTCTGACCAGTATTGATGGCGTTTGTGGCTATACCAACAACTCTGCCTACAGCGTCCATGGTCGATTGACCCTTTCGGAATCCGAAGTGGTTGTCGGAGAGGTCTCCGGCCCGACCGATGGCCGCTGCGAGCCTGGCGCAGATCACTCCGCTCCAGAAGCTTCCCAACTATATCCAGTAGACAGAGCGGGCGGTAAGATGATGGCTCCTCGGGGTTTGTTTCCCTTCGGTAGAGTATACCAGCCTCTGCGTTTTCCACTGGACCGGGAAGCAACCTTCTCTCAGGCATGCGTTGAATGCGTCCAGGAACAAGCCCGGAGCACTCATCGCCGCTGTCTTGACGGCCAGGCCAGGTATTCCGTCCGGTCCTGGGGCTATACGTACGCAAATACCTTTAGCGGGCCATCCTCAGTTCGCTTCACTAATGTCTGGAGACCAATGATGCAACTGCACCAATGGTGGCATCAAGCCCGTCTCTGCTGCTTTTCCGATGCTCTGGAAACAGGTGGCGGACTACTCCGTCCAGAAAAACTGGGTCGGTGGGTGCAACAGCGCCCCCGGGGTTGATCTTATTCATAACCGTTTATACGGTCTGCCCCAGGGGTCGTGGTCCACCTCCTCACATATCTCCCACCAACAGCTTTTCTTGGCAGCCTTGATGGCCACCTTGAGATCCCTCCGCTTTTGTTCGCATTCTGCGGAACGATCTTGGAACCGCGGTGTTCCCCTCGCTCTTTGGTGCAGCCTTCTGGCACGCAGGCACTCACGTCTCTTTTCTGCGATGTCCTCACTCCACCAGATTATTGGTGGGCGGCCGCGAGGGTTGAACTTCACGGCCATAGAGGCATCGCAAGCCGCTGTTAAGGCATTCGTGAGGCCTCGTGCTTTTTCTTCGGCGGTTCCCTCCACTTTTG
Source organism: Theocolax elegans (assembly GCA_026168455.1). Classification (NCBI taxonomy): domain Eukaryota; kingdom Metazoa; phylum Arthropoda; class Insecta; order Hymenoptera; family Cerocephalidae; genus Theocolax; species Theocolax elegans. Next base: position 74,547,783 of record CM047428.1, read on the forward strand.
CCCCCTCAAGGGAGCAGAGGAACGCCTCACGATCAAACGTAGCTGGTGCCCATCTCTCTCTTGCTCCTCTTCCTGCTCTCTTTGTCCTCCCGCTGGTCAGCTGGAGCTGGTACACGAGTGCTTGGTGGTCACTACCCGTGTAACGATCGCTAACTTTCCAGCCGAGTCCTCCTCCCCCCATGAACCTAGGATCGACGAAGGTGAGGTCGACTATGGACGACTTGCCGGCTTTGGTGAAAGTCCGGGTTGTCCCTGTGTTAGCGATCTCCAGCCCCAGTAGAGCGAACACCTCGAGGAGTGCGCGACCACGCGCGTTGGTCTTGGCGCTGCCCCAGTCCGTCGCCCAAGCATTGAAGTCCCCACCGATTGCGACCGGCAGCCGTGAGGACCGAGCACTGGTGACGACTCCATCCAGAGATCTCGCAAAGTCCTCGGTGGAATCGCTGGGCGGGAAGTAGCAGCTGCACATGCGTACCCCCGCCACCTTCACCCAGGTGAAGCCTTGCCCGTGGCATCCCTTACCCAGTTCGACTTCTCGAGATCCCGGAACTCCTCGCTGACGATCCTCACTGATGATCGCTACGTCCGTTCTCTCTCTCTGACCAGCTGGGACAGCAGGTCCTGGGCCACAGGGCAGTGGTTGAGGTTTATATGGAGCACCTTAATCATTTTCTATGTGTGCTCCTTCCTCATGCGAGGTCTTTGCTTTGGCCTCGCAGTCCACTGCTTTGTGGCCCTCTTGGCCGCATCGATAACATGGCGCTGACCGGTCGACTGCGCTCTTGCACTCCCTCGCGATGTGTCCCCGATTCGTGGCATCGGTAGCAGCGCGAGGATACCTCTCGCAGTCGAACTCTGCAATTGACCCATCCGATCCGGGGCTTTCCGTCTTGCAGCAAGTTTTTTGGCAGCTACTGCCGGAAGCTGGATGGTCGCAGCTAGAGTGCTACTGTAGGACCCCCCTGGTTTTAATATTATCCGGGGATACCACGTTTGGCCCGATCTTTGCTGCAATCGCTGCTGGCCACCTCCGTTGCTGTCGTGGACTCGTCCATGTCCCTGATGGTGATAGACACTTTGTGAGTCAGCAGCTGGACCTATGCTGACCCACTCAGGGTGGACGAGACCACTGTCCTTAGCTCCGCCGTTTACCGTTCCGGGTCGCCCCAGTTCGAGGAGAAGCTCCCCAGCCCTGGTGCGCCTGATACGCGTGACCCGTTCTCCTGGTGTCTTTAATTCGGTGCAGCCTTGACCTTCCGGAGAATGTCAGCGTAGGAAGAGCCCCCGCTAGATGTCTTGATCTTGATGGCATCTGGGCGTGGGGGTCTTACTCCGGCCTTAGGCTCTGCCGTGCCTGTGGCCGGTTGCTGGCACGTTTCTGCTGTTCTTGCTGCTTCGGCTGGCTGTCCTTCATCTTCTTCTTCTTTTTGCCCTTCTTCACTACCGTGGCCCAGTCAAGGAACCTTTGCCTGGTTCCCACCGGTCTCAGGGAACGGATGGCGAAGCATCTGCTGGCCCACCTTTGTTAGTGGGCTGCTTTGACCCCTTCTTCCTTTTCTCCGGGGGTTGCTGAGGTGGTGAGGGCTTTTCCCCTTTCCACCGGCCTCCTTTGACGCTCTTCAGCGCGGAAGATGGGCGACGTTTGGCACGTTCCATTCCTACGCGCATCCGCCATTTTAGTTTTCAGCGCTGTCGAACACACAGCACTGTTCACCCCGCTGCGTATTCATTGAGATCTCTGCTGGTTGCTCTCGCCATAATCTTCAGCTCCTTGTGGATGTTGTTCTTATTAAGAACAAATTCCACCAGAGTGTCTACTTTCTCACGCAGACGGAGAAAAGCTCTGTCCGCGTCACTCGACATCCCAGTCGAGGGCAGGTCACACGTAGCATTAGAAGCTACAGAGGCCGAGTGACCAACCTCCGCAGCACTTACCATTTTAACGGTGTGAGTTTGGTCCCCCCCAAAATCCGTGGGACCAGAACTGACCACCGGGGCTTTCACCCGATCGGAATTAGTGGCGGGATTTGACAGGATTGCCATGCCCGCTTGGGGTAGTGTTGTTTTCAGCTCATTATACTTGGTTTAATTTCGGGGTGCCTTCCCCTATCTGGTTTTGGTTCGCCCCGAATATTTGATTTTTTCGGTACCATCCATATCTGGAAAGCATTCCCCTATCCACCACCTGGGGAGGCGCCACGATGCGGGACCAGCAAACCCGGCACGGGCGTGTGTGTGTGTGTGTGCGCGCGCGCGTGTCTGTGTGTGTGTGTACGTGTTATTTGTTTTTTCAAGAATAGATAATATATGTATTTTTTCCGTGCGCAAAAAAAAGTTGTGAATATAACTTGATGCATGTGTATTAGTTTATTATACTGATAAACTCATAAAATAAAAATGGACCTAAATTAATGTAATGTTTTTAAAAATATGCACAATTTTCGAAGATAAATAAATATTAATCAGTATAACCATACACTTTCCAAATATCTATATGTGAAATTTATTTATTTATTTATTTATTAACTCCAGACATTACAATATTTTACAATAAAAAATGTATCCTATAGAGGTGCACACTGCACCTGTACATAGGCAGCCGGAGAACTTAACACTATATCCTAATACTAAATTAACCTAATACTATATTTAATAAGAGTTTTGAACTTAATCAATATAACTAGTATACTGTTTAGTGCACTCACTCTTTTACATTTTTTTTTAAACACTTTAAATTTAAATGCTCATATTATTGTTTAATATTATTACTTGTTTAAACATTTTTTACTAATTCTTTATATGTTTGTCTTGATCCAGTTTTTTTAATTTTGCTTTTCTTACTTTAATATTATCTATATTTTAAGTTCGTTTGGTAAGGTATTGTAATGGCTTACTGCTCTTATATAGCTGTTCTTTGAACTGACATTGCTACATCGACGTGGCATTTTGGATATTCCTATTTCTTGTTATACTTTTTGAGTTTTATAAATTTCTTGCAATGTACTATAATGAAAACTAAGGGATTCAAAAATAAAAAGTTTGTCAATGTTCATTGGATTTTATCGCTTATAAATTTATTTTTATTAATTATTTTAAGTAATCTATTTTGTTGATTTTGTATTATAGATTTGATATTTGTATATGCACCACCCCAAGCTATTATTCCGTAACAGATTTGCTATGGTAAAAAGCATAATACAGTGTTCTGAGAGTATCAGTGGACATGATTTTAGCTATTTGTGAAAGATAAAAGTTAGATATTTCGTCTTTTTGTATATGTACTCTATGTGCTTATCCCATCTCATGTGACAGTCAAAAATAATTCCTAGATACTTTGTATTTTCCACTCTTTGTAATTTTGTTCCTTTTATGTTTATATGAAAATTTATTGGAATACAATCCTTATGGTTCACAAAAGTTAAATATACTGTTTTATCAATATTAAGTGAAAGTTTGTTAAGTGCTAGCCAATTTGCTATTTTATCAAGATTTGAGTTCATAATTGTTTCTACTTCTTTCCAACTATTGCTTGTTGATATTACTGCAGTATCATCAGCATAAGATAATATTGTATTATCTGGCATTGTTGTCAATAGATCATTCACATATATAATAAATAATAATGGTCCTAAAATTGTGCCCTGGGGTACTCCAGTTGTTATTTTCTCATATACACTATAGGCATCATTTATTTTTACCCTTTGTTCCCTATTACTTAGATAACTTTTTATCAACTTCTGCGCTTTACCCCTGATTCCGTACCTATATAATTTATCCAACAAAATAGTATGGTTAACAGTATCAAAAGCTTTGGCTAAATCAAGGAAAGTTACTGCTATTGGAGTGTTTGAATCTAGGTTATTGTATATTATGTTACTTATGTAGTTTAATGCATCCTTAGTACTTTTGTTTTTCGTAAACCATATTGGTTTTTTGCTAGTATGTTACTGTCATTTAAAAACTTAATTAATCTAGTGAAAATAATTTTTTCGAAAATTTTTGCTAAGTTTGAAATAAGCGAAATAGGTCTATAATTCGTTATTTTATGTTTCTCGCTACTTTTGTGAATCGGAATTATTTCTGCTGTTTTAGTGCACTTGGCCAAGTAGTTTTTTCTATACATAAATTTATGACATGTACTAATGGTAATATTAAAAATCGAGATAGGCATTTTATTGTTTTTGCATTAATATTATCTACTCCTCCATTTTTATTCTTTAAATTTAATATTATATTTTCGATTTCATATGCATATGTGGGTGTAATAAAAATGCTATTTGAATTGAATTGTGGCAATTTTAAATTTTCATTTGTTTCTGTTTGTATTTTATCGCTTAAAGTTTTACCTATATTAGTAAAAAATTTGTTCATATTATTAGCAATTCGTGTAGGATCACTTATCTTTTCATTGTTTTCAATTATGTAATTAACCCTGACTTTTTTGTTACTTTTTTTCCCCAGTTTTTCATTTATAATTTGCCATAGATTTTTTGGATTGCTAGAATTTTTTTCTATCTGCTCTTTTTCATATAGTTCTTTGGCTTTGTTTATAATTTTATCTAGTACTTTAGTATAATTTCTATAGTACAACTTATTATCTAAGGTAGGATTTTCTTTCCAACATAAATATAAACTTTCTTTAGTTTTACAGGATATCATTATTGCACTTGTAATCCACCTATTTCTAGGATTTAAATTATTCTTATTTTTATTATCTTTATACTGTGTTTAACTATATTTATACAATTTTGTATTTTTTCAATTAGAGAATTTGTTGCTATATTTGGATCCTGCATATTTAAAATTTCCGTCCAATTTTCATTGTTAGCTATTTTGATTAATTTAGTATAATCAATCATTTTAATAGTATTATTTATCTTTGATTTTCTAATTTTTCCTATAGTCATAATCAAAGGATAGTGATCATTAAAGGGACAGTTAAAGTAAATGTGTTGTAGTTAATTACTGAAGTTTTTATAAAGATGTTATCAATGCATGTTCCTGTATTGCAGTTATCCAAAGATGGCCTTGTTATGCCCTGAAACCCGGTACATATCCACTTTCAAGTAAGCTATTAAGTAATTCTTGCCCAATAGCTTCCATCTTTAACAGATCAATATTAAAATCTCCTATGATTAAATGATTTTGGTTTTTTTATTTTCAAAAATTAACTTCTTTATATTTAGTATAAATTCTGCTTTAGGAATATCATGTGACCTATATACAGCAGAAATTAACATTTCTTTATTATTTTCTATAGAAATTTTGGAATTTATTATTTTTATTTTATTTATCTCAATTATTTCAGTGGTTTCTGTAATGTAGTCCTTCAATACATAACGACACCATCTGATTTGTTTACTCTACTATCGTTATAAAATATTTTATACCCATTTATTGTAAAAAACTCTTTGTGATCCAAATTCCATGATTCAGTACACACAATGACACTTGGTTTAACTTCTAATCCTTTTAAAAGACTTGTAATTTATTATAATTAGCATTTAAACTTCTGATGTTAATATATAAAATATATTCTTTTCGAAATTTCAAGTTGCCATTCAATGCAGTTAAATGATGTAAATTTGTTTCCTTTTTTATAAAATTATTTTGTAAATCTTCTGTTAAATCTAAAACTTGTGACATTATTATTTATAATTTGGGGATAACGTGCTCGATGAACTGCTTCTGTGTCTTGTTGTTAATTTTGACGATGCTGCTAGAATAGATTGACTTCTTTCCATTGTGCGAGATAAAAGTTATCTACTTTTCCGATATATTTTGGTACTATTGGCGCAATTTCATATTCTGTCATGTCAATATATTTTTTAATCTTTGTTTTTAAAATTTCACATTTAAGTGTATCTACTGCGGTATGTTTAATATCATATTTTGTTTTATACTTCTCATTACTGAACTTACAATTATGACAACAATAGTGATTGTCTGAATTACATTCTGTAGTTTTATGAGCACCTGCACATTTTAGACATATTGGATTATTAATGCATTTAGCAGTACTATGTCCAAAACGTCCACACTTATAACAAGGTTTGACCGATATCAAGTCAAAGACTCTGCAGTTTTGATGACCAACGTAAATTTTGTTCTTATTGTCTCTGACGTCTTTATGAATTTCTGCTGACACTTCCAATATTGCCGTAGTTAACTTGCTTCGTGGATTAATATACGTGTGTAAAACCACGCCTTTACTTTCACAGCTGTTAAAATTTCTTTTGTTAATGTCTTCTTCTAGTTCTTTATTACTCATTTTTTCAATATTATCTATGCCAATTATTTTTATTTTAGGTTTCATTATTTGCTCTTTTTCTACTGTACATAATTTAGATAATTTTGAGTTTAATATGTTATTGCATTATTTACACTATCCTCGTTTATACATTTTATTACAACTTCACTATCACCTTTTACTTTGACGTTTCGAGTTTTAATGGTTTTATCTTTAATTAAATAATGAGACGCTCTTTGCACTATTGTCGCTATATTCTCTTCTTTTTTGTTTTTTTTTAATATTATTTTAGGTGTCGGTTTATTAATAGGTTTGGGTTTTATCAGTGTCTCAGCATATGAATTTTTGTTGATTTTAGTTCCTTCATTTTCTTTTTCTTTGTTTAAAGTTCTTTGAGTAATTGATTCTTTTCTTTTAGTTCAGTGTTTAACTCCTTTAATATAACATTTTCGATTTTCATGGTTTCAAATTCACTATGATCTTCATACATCGATTCTTCTTGGTTTTTAACACTATCACTCATAATTTCACTTATAATTTGGTTTTTAATTTGTAACTTTTGCATTGATTTGATTTCGGCAATAATCATTTTTGCATCATTACATAGCACATTTTCACTACTTTTTAAGGTTAGCTTTAGTTTATCATGTTCCGGGCAAATAACAAAAATATCACTTATTCTTTTTGTGTTTTTCAATATGTTAAAATCACTAGTATGGTACGCGTTTTCACATATTAAACAAACAACTACTCCAACCTTTAATTTCTGATGACATTTAAAAAAACTTATCGGAGCGAATGTCAGGCGGTTCTTTACTTCCCGCCATCTTGGACGTACGTCCAAATATACAATAAATTAAAAATTAAATACATTAATTATTGCATTTTTAAGATAATTCTATTATAACAATTAAATCTATTAATTATTGCATTTTTAAGATATTCTATTATAAACAATTAAATATATTAATTATTGCATTTTTAAGATAATTCTATTATAAACAATTAAATATATTAATTATTGCATTTTTAAGATAATTCTATTAAACAGTATAGGCAAAAGAAAATTCACATTTTAGCAGTGGCAATATAAAATACGAATTACATTTGAATAGATTTTCAAAAACTATTAATTTAGGAGCATTTAATTTAAATATTTTTTAATTTAATATTTCAAAATTGTATGGATATATAAGTGTGTGTAGATAATTTATATTTATATAACACAATATTTAAATAAACAAGTATGTATTTATTAGAAACAGAAGGATATTTAAGAAATGAATTTGTTTATAATAATCAAAATAATATTTATGCTCTACATAGTAAAAATAAATTGGATATAATTATGGATTAAAACGCAAATTTTGAAAGAGGGTGCAAATTACGAATCACGGGAGAAATGGAAGAAACACGTTTTTATTTATATAGCGCTAAAATTTTATAAATAATTCTGTAAAACTAATACAAACATTAATTTATTAAGATGAAAGTTTTATTACTCCAAAAGTACAAAATATTAATGACATAGAACTTTTGGCGATGATCGTCGTCCTTAAATAAATTAATTTTAGGAGGCGAAGTTCTATTTATAACTATTAAAATAATCCAAAATTTTAATAAGTTGTTTACTAAAATACTACAATTTAGTAAGTAGATGTACTTTACTATTTTCGGTATGTTATTTTTACATTAACATTTATAATTATTAAAATATAAATTTAAGCTTTATAAGAATTCATATAGTTTAACAATTTACAGTTAACATTTAATATGTCTCTATTTTTTTATTTTTTATTCTGATTTCATTACACTAAATTTTGGTAACTTTTATTTATAAATTATAATAACTATAGCAATACCTCCAAGGTGTTGTGTGAATCTGTTTAATTTTAAGGTGCCCATGGTAGGTGAAAAATAATACAATTTAAAACATTATTTTAAATAAATTAATTACGAAAACCTTTTCGAAATTAAAAATAGGGGGTTGGCGCGCGAAGCGCGCAGGGGGGCGAAGCCCCCCCCTAGAATATATATACAGCGTGTCCCAAAAGTATGGACACACCTGAATATCTCGAAACTAAGGGTGCTAGGAAAAAAACTTTCAATATAAAAGCTTAGGAAATCAACGCTGTATCTGATGGTGACCTTCAATTTGACCTTAAGCTTGACCTTCAAGGTATTTGAGGTCAAAGATGATTTTTTTAATTAGGAACCCCTATTTTTGACACCGGATTCAGAAAGAGCGAAAATTTTACGTCATAACGATGGTTTTCAATTTGTAGAATGACCTTCAAAAGGTAAAATTGAAGGTTAAATATTGAAAAATCGTAAACAAGCTATTTTCTTTGAACTTTTCGGATTTGTGGGCGAATAAATGTCAGAGTAGATTTGGGATTAACAACCTTGAGTATCTCGACCTTGGAGTTAATTTTCAAGGTCATTCAAGGTCAAAAGTAAATTTTTTATGGACAGCCTTATTTCTGACACCGGATTCAAAGAGAGCGGAAAACGTAATACTAGAAATGATATTTTACAGTTTTTCGTTTGTGAACCATGAGAAAGTTAATTGAAGGTTAAATTCATAAACACTTAGAAACTATTGTCGTAAATTTACTAACCTTACTTTTAGCGCTACCCAGAAACAACGACGTGACGTAGTAAGCTTCTGTTTCCTTTGGGGTGCTGTGATTAACGTGAGTCCCCTTGCCTCTCACGATGGGGAGCTTGCTTAACGTGAGTCCCCTTGCTTCACACGATTGACGTGATGTCTAGCCGGTGAAGGCAAGACAGGCTGATGTCCGGCCGGTGAAGGCAAGGACAGGCTGGTGTCCGGCCGTTAAAGGCAAGACAGGCTGGTGTCTGGCCTGTGAAGGCAAGATGAAAATTCTTTCAGAAATCGTCAGTTACCATTAAAGTTCTTGCTCGAAATGCCTCCATTTTTTAGTTGACAATGCCCATGCATCATAAAATGATGAAACTGCTCTTTGAATCATTTCATTTGGGATTGCCTGTATCGTGTCAATAATACGTTGTTGTAATTCCTCCAAGTTTGCAGGTTTAGTAGCATACACTTTGTTTTTTGACGTAGCCCCATAAAAAATAATCTAGTGGCGACATGTCAGGGGAACGAGGTGGCCACTCAATAGTTCTCTACGCCCAATTACTCGTCCTGGAAATGTTTCCATCTAAAACAGTACGCACGTTTATTGCATAATGAAGGGGCCGCCCATCTTGTTTGAAAAGTAAAGTGGTGTTAAAATTGTCCACCGACAATCTCATTAAACCGCAGGTACGATTTCATTCCTTAACATGTTTAGATACTTTTTTCCTGTTAAATTACCTTCTATAAAAAAACGGCCCTACTATGCTATTGTTTATGATACCTGCCGAAACATTTAGTTTTTGTGGATGTTGTGTATGTGATTCCAAAAACCAGTGTGGATTCTCTGATGCCCAGAACCTACAATTGTGACGATTAACGTTGCCACTTTAACTGAAAAAGTACATTCATCGGAAAAATACTATTCGTTTAAAAAATTTTGCCGCGCATCTATACGGTTCATCACTTAATTCGGCAAATTCCAGTCTTCGATCAAAATCATCCTCATTTAATTCTGTACCAATTTGATTTTATATGGATGAAATTTCAACAGTTTCATAATTCTATAAAACGGAAGTCCTACAAACATTTGTTTCCCCGAGATACTTGCCTGATAGAGGTTCCAGGATTTTCAATGAATGATATGCCACATTCAAAGAAGTTTCTTCATCAGTCGCAATCTTAGGCCTCCCACTTTTGGGTCAATCTTTGACACTACCAGTTTGCTCAAAACGAGAAAATAGTTTTTCCCAACTGTTTTTTTGTGAAATTCCTGGTTGCAACGGTAAACGGTATTCTGCATTAAATAAAGCCGCACTCGACGATATGACCTGACCTGTTACCCCATCCTCTCATCATGAGGAATGGTTATTCGTTCACGTTCTGAAAGACGATTCATATTCAAATAAATAAAAGAAATGAAGAATAAGTTGAGAATTGTAAAACAAACTAATAATTGAAAACAGAATGAATGCTTTAATAGACCAAATTCAAACTTGTTCGTTGAAATTTTCAGAGTCACTGAAAACACTACCCACGAGGTTTTCGGGGTTGTGTACACGAATATGGGCTCAGAATTTTAACTGGGTACCCCCGGTGTAACTCTTAAATGTTGAATATCTGCACATTATTGCATATTTAACATTTTCTCAAATTTGCAATCTTGCTATTTTTTTATAAATTTGCTAGATTTAGTCGTGTTTATCTATTCCTTAAAACTGACGAAAATCTTATTAGTTATACTCTTATTATAATAATGACACTAGCATTCAAAAAGTGGTCTATTCTGGGAAACAGACCTATGTATTCTTATGTATTTGACGTGCGAATCCGAATCCAACGTAGCTTTTACTCAGGCATCCCAAAAATTTTTTAAAGTTATAAAAAACCGTGAAAAAGGTGAATAAAATCCATATTAAAATGGTAAGATTCGGAGTAAAACAGTTTTTTATGAGTGTACGTGGTTTTTGTGTATTTTGACTTGCTAAACCCAAATCCAGGGCTTATTTTACCCGGTTGGATCAGACTGTCTTGCCTTAACCGGCAGGACACCAGCCTGTCTTGCATTGTTGCAAATTTTTCATTTTTGCAAATTTTTGAATTTTGCAAATTTTTCAATTTTGCAAATTTTTCATTTTTGCAAATTTTTGAATTTTGCAAATTTTTATTTTTGCAAATTTTCCAATTTTGCAAATTTTTATTTTTGCAAATTTTCCAATTTTGCAAATTTTTTATTTTTGCAAATTTTCTAATTTTGCAAATTTTTTATTTTTGCAAATTTTCCAATTTTTGCAAATTTTCCAATTTTGCAAATTTTTTATTTTGCAAATTTTCCAATTTTGCAAATTTTTTATTTTTGCAAATTTTCCAATTTTGCAAATTTTCCAATTTTGCAAATTTTCTATTTTTGCAAATTTTCCAATTTTGCAAATTTTTATTTTTGCAAATTTTCCAATTTTGCAAATTTTTTATTTTTGCAAATTTTCCAATTTTTGCAAATTTTTTATTTTTGCAAATTTTTTAATTTTGCAAATTTTTATTTTTGCAAATTTTCCAATTTTGCAAATTTTTTATTTTTGCAAATTTTCCAATTTTGCAAATTTTTTATTTTGCAAATTTTCCAATTTTGCAAATTTCCAATTTTGCAAATTTCCATTTTGCAAATTTTGAGTTTTACTTTTTTACTTAAGCATTCCATCGTGAGAGACAAAGGAGAATCACGTTAAGCAAGCATCCCATCGTGAGAGGCAAGGCGACTCATTTCTGGCATTACGTTTTCCGCTCTCTTTGAATCCGGTGTCAGAAATAAGGCTGTCCATAAAAAATTTACTTTGACCTTTGAATGACCTTGAAAATTAACTCCAAGGGTCGAGATACTCAGGTTGTTAATCCCAAAATCTACTCTCGAATTTATTCGCCCACAAATCCGAAAAAGTTCAAGAAAATAGCTTGTTTACGATTTTTCAATATTTAACCTTCATTTTACCTTTTGAAGGTCATTCTAACAAATGAAAACCATCGCTTTGGACGTAAAATTTTTCGCTCTTTCTGAATCGGTGTCAAAAATAGGGGTTCCCATTTAAAAAATCTCTTTGACCTTCAAATAATCTTGAAGGTCAAGCTTAAGGTCAAATTGAAGGTCACCATCAGATGGCACGTTTTGATTTCCTAAAGCTTTTATATTGAAAGTTTTTTTCCTAGCACCCTTATTTTCCGAGATATTCAGGTGTGTCCATACTTTTGGGACACCCGTATATATATATGGAATCCCGTGAACTGGTCCGATGAAAATTTTAATATGCACAAATTTTGGGTACACATTGCAAATATTATAAGAATACAGAAAACAATTTGAGATCTGGAATTTATTTGTCATAAGTTTTTCTAACCTCAAAAAGTGAATTTTTCTATGTTTTTTCAACACCAACTGGGTTCACCGCTATTTAACTCAAAATCTATTAACTTTTACTATAGAATAATTATATGTAACATTCGTTGCTAATTGTGTCTAGAATATATTCTTCTAGGTTAGAATTTCTAATTTCAAGGTGAATGTTATATAAACTACATGTCAATATTCAACTCAAAAAAAGTGCTAGTGCGCCACAATTGATTTTTTTATCTAAAAGTCTAAAGGAAGCTTGAAGCAATACCTTTCAAATGGTCTGTAGCTTTTTTATGGCCTTCAATTCTGTAAAAAGTTATGATAATTTAAAGAAAGAGAAAAAATTCACAAAAATTAACATGGTAATTCCCATTTAAATTTTAAAAAAAATTTGTGCTTTTTAAAATTATCATAACATTTTTACAGAATTAGAGGCCATAGAAATAATAGTAAATAGTAAAAGTTGATAGATTTTGAGTTAAATAGTGGTAAACCCCAGCTGGTGTTGAAAAAAAACTTGGAAAAAATCCACTTTTTGAGGTTAGAATAACTTTTGAGTAATAGATTCCAGTACCTAAAATTTTTTTCTGTATTCTGAAAAACATTTGCAATGTGTACCCAAAATTTGGAGCATTTTAAAATTTTGATCGGAAACACTTCGTGTGGAATATCCCATATATACACTTATAATGTAAAATACCCCGCGTAAAAAAATAAACAAATATGAAAAACGTGTGTGCGACATGTAGTTTAAAACATGTATCATTCATATATCTTGTGACCGAATCCCATATAGAAAATCCACGTACCTTCGTGTTTGGTTCGTTGTGGGGTTGATGTTTTATATACATGTGATATCTGCCAAACGTATGACGAATATGTACATTAGCATGCTATTTAACACTATCATGTCACTTATGTGTAGATATTATAAATATTTAGTGTATCTGAGATGTTCATAGAGGCACTCCATAAATATCTCAGGTACACTAAATATTTACAATACTACAGGGAGCTACACATAGGTCACATATACAAGATGTAGATATCTTCATATGATACATGTAGGCTACGTGTACCTGAATACATGTGTGTACATGTTTATTACATGTGTGATACATGAATCATTTTTTTGGGAATTGATAGATCGCTGCGTCTTTTGATGTCATACGCTGCAGCATTTTCTTGCATAGCCCCCTATTTAAAAAATTCACTCCTTCTCTCTCTCATCTCTCTCCCTTAATGCTAATTTATTATTTTATTAATTTTATTTATCTAGATTCTTCTCTGCTATACTTTTCGTTTCATATTGCCAACAGTAATTATTCATTATGTATTTATTTACTGTCTATACAATTATATCGTTTTATGCTATAAACTTATAATGATAACTGATAATGATATGATAATGACAATGTTAATTTGAAACACTCCAGATATACGTCAAATTGTATAGCGAATCATAGATGTAAAAGTAGATTTATATACGTTGATCCCAACTATCTGTTTGTTTATATGTTTAATATATTTTTGTATTATTATATATGTGGTGATAGACAATCGAATATTTTCATGATGGAGTCGGTGAGATGTGGAATGGATGAGGAGATATGGTTAGTTTGGTGAGAATGAGAAAAACAGTGAGAGGATGAAGAAGAGAATTGATATGAATCGACGTGAGGCCCATTGAAATAAGGAGATGGAGAGAGAGACGGAGAGTATGCAATGGTAGTAGTAGATGAATCGCTGAATATGGAGGTGAAGAGAGAGGAAAGTTCATGAAGGTTGACCCCATCTAGGTTTCGCAACCAGTATTTCTTCACCATCCTGGGATTATTGACAAAATCAATCGTGAATGACTTAATTTGATCGAAAATTATAGAAAGAATAAAAATTAGACGAAATTTTGGCCTAGACAATCATCAAATTGTAATGCTAAATTTTCGATAAAATTTCGTCTAATTTTTATTACTTCTATAACTTTCGACCAAATGAAGTTATTCGAGCTTCTTTTTTTAAACTAATCTACTCTACTACTCCACTCAATCTCAGTTTTCTTTTAAAATTTGGCTTGAATGTTTTTTTACTTGTTTCCGAGTTACAAGCAATTAAAGTCAAGAGTTTTTTCATCGTTTTTTCAAACGGAACATTGAAAGACCGTGGGTTGTGTAGCAGCAGAGATAATGTAACTTCTACGTAGCAAGAGTTGGACACAAACGGCGAGTTGAACGCTCTGAAGGAGCATACACTTCAATGACGAGCGTTCGAGCGCGTCGAAAAAGGCCACCGCCGGTTTGAAAAGGACGCGGACAGAAATCGTCGTGCGGAATCGCCAGACGCGCAAAATCTGGAAGCAGGAGGCGACGTAGTTGAGTTCGAAAGGACACCTTGTGCTTCGACGGTAGACTTTCTCGTCGTCGATCGACTCAACCACAGTGGAGCTGATGGAAGTGGACTTATCTGCGCTATGTATGCTGAGGATCTGCGAGAAGCAGAATGGGAGGCAGCATAAGACCGTCGCCCAAACGCAGGAACCAAGAATAAATAAAATATTAGTAATTATGTAAATAATTAATTGCAAGTACGAAACTGTTTCTAAATTAAATTTATTGGATCATTTAATATGTCAAGCTTAACAAACTCGGCTTATGGCGTCGATGGTTGAACGCCCCTTTCGGAAACCGAACTGATTGTCGGACAGGTCGCCTACTCGTGCAATAGTTGCCGCATCCTGGCACATATCATCCGCTCGAATAGCTTCCGGATATATTCCAGCAGGCAGAGTGGTCGGTACGAGGATTGATCCTCCGGAGATTTATTCCCCTTGGGGAGGAGCACCAGTCTCTGCACCTTCCACTGCTCCGGCAAGCATCCCGCTTTGAGACAGGCACTGAATGTGTCCGCGAAATATGTGGCACATTCAGCGCAGCGGGTCTTAATGGCCAGACCAGGTATTGCATCCGGTCCTGGGGGCTTTGCGGACTTGTATTTTCTTTGTAGCCCTTGTCAGCTCGGTTACACTAACGTCTGGCGGCACGACTGCATCGTCTACCACCGTCAGACCAGTGTCAGCTGCCTCGCTTCTGATGTTGTGGAAACAAGGCAGCGCCACGGTTCTGTCAAGCAAGTGCGGACACTGGGGTGTTGTGGCGTCCCTGGATTTGATCTTGTTCATCACCGTACTTTTTTGTACGGTTTACCCCAGGGTCGCGGTCCACTTCGTCGCAGAAATTACGCCAGCACTTACGTTTTGCCGCTTTGATGGCAGACTTAAGCTCTTTGTGTTTAATTCATAATCCGCAGTTAGCTTTTATACTGCGGCTTATTCCGAGCTCTCTGATGCAGTCGCCGAGCCCGCAGACACTCACTTCGTTTTTCTGCGATACTCTCGTTCTGGCTTTGTTGTTCCGACCTGCTACTCTGTTGATCAGCCTGGAGCTGGTACACGAGTGCTTGATTGTCGCTTCCCGTGTAACGATCACTAACTTTTCCATTCAGACCCTCCCCCTCATCAATATAGGATCGACTGAAGGTCAGATCTATTATGGAGGACTTACCCGCTCTAGTAAAAGTGGGGAACCGTCCCGGTGTTAGCACTCTCCACCACTCCGCAGTATTGCGAAGGCCCCGAGGAGTGGCTGACCTCTGGCGTTAGTTCTTGAACTACCCCATTCCGTCGCCCAAGCGTTGAAGTCCCCTCCAATGACTACTGGCAAGTCGAGAGGACCGCGCGTTGGTGACGATGGCATCAAGGGATCCTCGATGTTGTCCACTGGGTGGGAAAGTAGCAACTGTATAGTCGTATACCCCGCTACCTCCACCCAGGTGAAATTGGGGTAGTAAAGTGGCCATTTTTCCGAATACATGGAGGTTTCCACATACCCAGATGGCCGCTCTACCAGTGGCACACTTACTCCAAATTCGGCACACTGAGATACCCTATAATCCTCGCTGACAATGGCAATGTCGGCCTTTTCTTCCCAGACCAATGTGGCAGCAGGTCTCAGCACTGCACAGTGGTTTAGGTTGACTTGTAGCACCCGAGCCATTTTTGACAGGTGCTTTAACCCCGCGCTGGCTATGGCCTTACTTGCCACGCAATCCATTGCTTTGTGGCCCTCTTGGCCGCACCGGAAACACCGCGATGATCGGTCAACTGCACTTTTGCAGTTCCTCGCAATGTGGCCAGTCTCGTGGCACCGGTAACATCGCAAGACAGCCCTCGCGAAGCCGAACCCTGCAGTTCATCCAGCCTATCCGAAGCTTCCCATTTTGCAGCAGCTTTTTGCTGCTGCCACCGGTAGCAGAACGCTGGTCATTAGAGTACCTCCGTAGGACCCTCTGAACTTTATTTCTGCAGAAGGCACTACTTCTGGCCCGATCACCGCGGAGATTGCCTCCGCTACTTCTTCCGTCGTGGTAGCCTTGTCCATGTCCTTTATTAAAATGGACTCCCTTGTGAAAAAGTAGCTGGACCTCCGCTATACCACCTAGCGTGGACGAGACCCGCAGTCTGGGAGTTCCGAAGCTGTGACTCCCGGCTTACCCAGCTTTATCAAGAGCTCCTCCGCTTTTGTGCGCTGGCATATTCGAAACTCTCTCTCCGAGTGGCTTGAGGCTTTGGAAGCCGTCGAATTTGTCTTAGGATGCTCGGCGTAAGCCCGCCCTGCCATAGCTTTGATCCTTGATGACATATGGACAGACTGGCTTCAAGACCTTCGGTCCTTTAACCCACCCCAGCCGGTCCTCCGACATCCTTGGTCTGCTCCAGCTGCTTGCGCTTTTGACCTGGTTTCTTGGCCTTGCGTACAACTATTGCCCACTCGCGTGACTTCAGCTGGTCACTGTTGTTTCCGGTACTAGGTTCGACTGGCTCCGGCTTCCTTGGCTGGTTGTTTGCCTGTTTCCTTCCTCTTCGGCGGACTTCTGTGGTGGAGAGGGTCTCTCCCTCTCGTCTGCCTTATTTGGCACGCTCTTTGCGAAAGATAGGCCGCCGAGCTATCTTTGCTTTCTCTGGGGTGCTGCCGCGTTTCTTACCGAGCATACTCACGTAGGTGCCCGTGGTAGACTTCGCCATAGACTTAATTTCCGTGTGGCTATTGCTCTTGTTATATATATAAAGTGTGTGTGTGTGTGGTGTGTGTGTGTTTGTGTGTGCGCGCGCGCGGTGTGTGTGTGTGCAAGTGTTGTGTGTGTGGTGTTTTTTTTTTTTTTTTTTTTTTTTTTTTTTTTTTTTTTTTTCTTTCCGAATAGGTGGAGAAATGCTTAATGCACCATGACTGGGAGCCATGCGAGGACTCCCCGTGTGTGGGACTCTCCTACCGAAGGATGTCGCTAGGCAATACCCACTAAAACTCACCTCTTTTCTTATCTGTATTCCCCCGCGGGAGCCGCCGCAAGGCATACTTCACGGGGGGACGGGCAACGGCTAGACTAGCCACTACTGCTGCCATCGCAACTCTTCTCTCTATTCTCTTCTGATGAGACCCAGCCTATCCACTACGGACGTACAGGGGTCACCACCGCGTCCCATCCCTCCTGGGAGCCAAGCAGGCACGCCCCGATGCCCTCAGGGGTGAGGGGACCGCTCCAATAGGTGATTTGAATTGGTCCCGCTCCTCCCTGAAACGAGGACACCGTAGGAGGACGTGTTCCACGGTCTTCAGTTTCACCCCTGGACAGACCGGGCACTCTCTCGCTGCCGTAGACCTCTATACGAAATAGGTAGCTACGGAAGCATCCGTGCCCGGTCAACACCTGGCTAAGCTGGAACTGACGAAGCCCGTGTTTCCTGCCTCGCCCACTCCCGGATCCGCGGGATGATGCGGTAGGTCCCAGCGGCCATCCCTGTCTGAGTCCCATCTTCGCTGCCCACTCCTCTACGGTCCGCAATGACCATCGGTTGTGGCAGCGGTTCTCTTCTAGACGTCGCCCACCCTCACGATGTTTCAGCTCTCTCGGCTGCATGGAGGTCGAAGGGGGCGGTCCCGCGACCACCGAGAGCGCAATGTCAGATACGGTTCGGTACGCCCGGGCCACCTTAGCGCAGCTATTCTGCAGGCTCTCTGCACGGAGCACCAAAGCTCTTGTGCCTGTTCAGGGCATCAGCCCAGATAGGAGCCTCCGTATAAAATTACGGAGCTCACCACCAAAGCAAGGAAGGACCTTCGCGGTTGCTGGGGTCCCCCGATTTGGGCATGATGCCCGCCCAGCGCACGGGCCACCTTTGCCGCCTTTAAGCCTGCGTTCGCGAAATGGTGTTTGAATGACAGCCGCGCGTCTAGTGTGACCCCTAAATACTTCAACGTTTTCACCGACCGTATCCGTTCTTTACCTACCGTGAAGGTGGCGGTCCTCTCCTTTTTGTGCGAGAGATGAGCACCGCCTCCGTTTTTTTCCGCCGCCAGACTAAGTCCGTGGTCTCTCAAACCAAGTGGCGACCACTTCTATAGAGACGTCTCCGAGATATTCGATCTCTTCAACACTCTTTGCGACCACCACTAGCGCCACGTCGTCCTCGAAAGCCACCATCGAGACACCCTCCGGAAGTTCCTGCCTAAGCAGGCCATCATAGACAGTGTTACAGAGTAAGGGCCCAATGACCGAACCCTGCAGCACGCTCCCGTGATGTTGTGGGAGTGCACACTGTCGTCGGTGTCGTAGAGCAGAAGTACGGTCAGTCAGGTAACTCGAGGTGACCTCCCTGAGATAGAGAGGCACTTGGAAGTGCTGCAGGGACAGCATAATGTCGTCCCATCTATCAGAGTTGAAAGGCATTTCGGATGTCCAAGGTGATGATGGCACACATCCGCCTTGCACTCTGACCAGTATTGATGGCGTTTGTGGCTATACCAACAACTCTGCCTACAGTCGTCCATGGTCGATTGACCCTTTCGGAATCCGAAGTGGTTGTCGGAGAGGTCTCCGGCCCGACCGATGGCCGCTGCGAGCCCTCCTGGCCGGCAGAACACTCGCTCCAGAAGCTTCCCAACTATATCCAGTAGACAGAAGCGGGGCGGTAAGATGATGGCTCCTCCCGGGGGTTTGGTTTCCCTTTCGGTAGGAAGTACCAGCCTCTGCGTTTTCCACTGGACCGGGAAGCAACCTTCTCTCAGGCATGCGTTGAATGCGTCCAGGAACAAGCCCGGAGCACTCATCGCCGCTGTCTTGACGGCCAGGCCAGGTATTCCGTCCGGTCCTGGGGCTATACGTACGCAAATACCTTTAGCGGCCATCCTCAGTTCGGCTTCACTAATGTCTGGCGACCAATGATGCAACCTGCACCAATGGTGGCCATCAAGCCCGTCTCTGCTGCCTTTTCCGATGCTCTGGAAACAGGTGGCGGACTACCGTCCAGAAAAACTGGGTCGGTGGGTGCAACAGCGCCCCCGGGGTTGATCTTATTCATAACCGTTTTATACGGTCTGCCCCAGGGGTCGTGGTCCACCTCACATAGCTCCCGCCAACACTTTCTCTTGGCAGCCTTGATGGCCACCTTGAGATCCCTCCGCTTTTGTTCGTATTCTGTGGAACGATCTTGGAACCGCGGTGTTCCCCTTGCTCTTTGGTGCAGCCTTCTGGCACGCAGGCACTACGTCTCTTTCTGCAATGTCCTCACTCCACCAGATTATTGGTGGGCGGCCGCGAGGGTTGAACTTCAACGGCCATAGAGGCAATCGCAAGCCGCTGTTAAGGCATTCGTGAGGCCTCGTGCTTTTCTTCGGGCGGTTACCCTCCACTTTTGCCCCCTCAAGGAGCAGAGGAACGCCTCACAATCAAACGTAGCTGGTGCCCATCTCTCTCTTGCTCCTCGTCCTGCCTCTCTTTGTCCCTCCCCGCTGGTCAGCCTGGAAGCTGGGTTAACACGAGTGCTGGTGGTCACTAAACCGTGGTGTAACGAATCGGATAAACTTTCTAGCCGAGTCCTCCTCACCCCATGCAATCTAGGAATCGACGAAAGGTGAGGTCCGACTATGGACGAACTTGCCGGCTTTGGTGAAAGTCCGGGGTTGTCCCTGTGTTAGCGATCTCCAGCCCCAGTAGAGCCGAAAACACCTCGAGGAGTGCGCGACCACGCGCGGTTGGTCTTGGGCGCTGCCCCAGTCCGTCGCCCAAGCATTGAAGTCCCCACCGATTGCGACCGGCAGCCGTGAGGACCGAGCACTGGTGACGACTCCATCCAGAGATCTCGCAAAGTCCTCGGTGGAATCGCTGGGCGGGAAGTAGCAGCTGCACATGCGTACCCCCGCCACCTTCACCCAGGTGAAGCCTTGCCCGTGGCATCCCTTACCCAGTTCGACTTCTCGAGATCCCGGAACTCCTCGCTGACGATCCTCACTGATGATCGCTACGTCCGCTCTCTCCTCTCTGACCAGCTGGGACAGCAGGTCCTGGGCCACAGGGCAGTGGTTGAGGTTTATATGGAGCACCTTAATCATTTTCTATGTGTGCTCCTTCCTCATGCGAGGTCTTTGCTTTGGCCTCGCAGACCACTGCTTTGTGGCCCTCTTGGCCGCATCGATAACATTGCGCTGACCGGTCGACTGCGCTCTTGCACTCCCTCGCGATGTGTCCCGATTCGTGGCATCGGTAGCAGCGCGAGGATACCTCTCGCAGTCGAACTCTGCAATTGACCCATCCGATCCGGGCTTCCGTCTTGCAGCAGTTTTTTGGCAGCTACTGCCGGAAGCTGGATGGTCGCAGCTAGAGTGCACTGTAGGACCCCCTGGTTTTAATATTATCCGGGGATACCACGTTTGGCCCGATCTTTGCTGCAATCGCTGCGGCCACCTCCGTTGCTGTCGTGGACTCGTCCATGTCCCTGATGGTGATAGACACTTTGTGAGTCAGCAGCTGGACCTATGCTGACCCACTCAGGGTGGACGAGACCACTGTCCTTAGCTCCGCCGTTCCGTTCCGGGTCGCCCCAGTTCGAGGAGAGCTCCCCAGCCCTGGTGCGCCTGATACGCGTGACCCGTTCTCCTAGTGTCTTTAATTCTGGTGCAGCCTTGACCTTTCGGAGAATGTCAGCGTAGGAAGAGCCCCCGCTAGATGTCTTGATCTTGATGGCATCTGGGCGTGGGGGTCTTACTCCGGCCTTAGGCTCTGCCGTGCCTGTGGCCGGTTTGCTGGCACGTTTCTGCTGTTCTTGCTGCTTCGGCTGGCTGTCCTTCATCTTCTTCTTCTTTTTGCCCTTCTTCACTACCGTGGCCCAGTCAAGGACCTTTGACTGGTTCCCACCGGTCTCAGGAACGGATGGCGAAGCATCTGCTGGCCCACCTTTGTTAGTGGGCTGCTTTGACCCCTTCTTCCTTTTCTCCGGGGGTTGCTGAGGTGGTGAGGGCTTTTCCCTTTCCACCGGCCTCCTTTGACGCTCTTCAGCGCGGAAGATGGGCGATGTTTGGCACGTTCCATCCCTACGCGCATCCGCCATTTTAGTTTTCAGCGCTGTCGAACACACAGCACTGTTCACCCGCGCGTATTCATTGAGATCTCTGCTGGTTGCTCTCGCCATAATCTTCAGCTCCTTGTGGATGTTGTTCTTATTAAGAACAAATTCCACCAGAGTGTCTACTTTCTCACGCAGACGGAGAAAAGCTCTGTCCGCGTCACTCGACATCCCAGTCGAGGGCAGGTCACACGTAGCAATTAGAAGCTACAGAGGCGAGTGAACCAACCTCCGCAGCATTACCATTTTAACGGTGTGAGTTTGGTCCCCCCCAAAATCCGTGGACCAGAACTGACCACCGGGGCTTTCATCACCCGATCGGAATCAGTGGCGGGATTTGACAGGATTGCCATGCCCGCTTGGGTAGTGTTGTTTTTCAGCTCATTATCCATACTTGGTTTAATTTCGGGGTGCCTTCCCCTATCTGGTTTTGGTTCGCCCCGAATTTTGATTTTTTCGGTACCATCCATATCTGAAAGCATTCCCCTATCCACACCTGGGGAGGGCCACGATGCGGGACCAGCAAACCGCACACGGCGGCGTGTGTTGTGTGTTGTGTGCGCGGCGGCGCGTGTCTGTGTGTGTGTGTACGTGTTATTTGTTTTTTCAAGAATAGATAATATATGGTATTTTTTCCGTGCGCAAAAAAAAGTTGTGAATATAACTGAATGATGTGTATTAGTTTACTTATACCTGATAAAAATCATAAAATAAAAATGGACACCTAAAATTTAATGTAATGCTTTTTAAAATATGCACCATTTTTCGAAGATAAAATAAATATTAATCAAGTATAACATACACTTTCCAAATATCTATATGTGAATTATTTATTTATTATTTATTAACTCAGACATTACAATATTTTACAATAAAAAATGTATCCTATAGAGGTGCACACGTGCACCTGTACATAGGAGCCGGAGAAACTTAACACTATATCCTAATACTAAATTAACCTAATACTATATTTAAATAAGAGTTTTGCAACTTAATCAATATAACTAGTATACTGTTTAGCGCATCACTCTTTTACATTTTTTTTTTAAAACACTTTAAATTTAAATGCTCATATTATTGTTTAATATTATTACTTGTTTAAACATTTTTACTAATTCTTTATATGTTTGTCTTGATCCAGTTTTTTACTTTTGCTTTTCTTACTATTAATATTATCTATATTTTTAAAGTTCGTTTGGTAAGGTATTGTAATGGCTTACTGCTCTTATATAGCTGTTCTTTGAACTGACATTGCTACATCGACGTGGCATTTGGATATTCCTATTTCTTGTAATACTTTTTGAGTTTTTTATAAATTTCTTGCAAGTGTACTATAATTGAAAACTAAGGGATTCAAAAATAAAAAGTTTGTCAATGTTCATTGGATTTTTATCGCTTATAAATTTATTTTTATTATTATTTTAAGTAATCTATTTTGTTGATTTTGTATTATAGATTTGATATTTGTATATGCACCACCCCAAGCTATTATTCCGTAACAGATTATGCTATGGTAAAAAGCATAATACAGTGTTCTGAGAGTATCAGTGGACATGATTTTAGCTATTTTGTGAAAGATAAAAGTTAGATATTTCGTCTTTTTGTATATGTACTCTATGTGCTTATCCCATCTCATGTGACAGTCAAAAATAATTCCTAGATACTTTGTATTTTCCACTCTTTGTAATTTTGTTCCTTTTATGTTTATATGAAAATTTATTGGAATACAATCCTTATGGTTCACAAAAGTTAAATATACTGTTTTATCAATATTAAGTGAAAGTTTGTTAAGTGCTAGCCAATTTGCTATTTTATCAAGATTTGAGTTCATAATTGTTTCTACTTCTTTCCAACTATTGCTTGTTGATATTACTGCAGTATCATCAGCATAAGATAATATTGTATTATCTGGCATTGTTGTCAATAGATCATTCACATATATAATAAATAATAATGGTCCTAAAATTGTGCCCTGGGGTACTCCAGTTGTTATTTTCTCATATACACTATAGGCATCATTTATTTTTACCCTTGTTCCCTATTACTTAGATAACTTTTTATCAACTTCTGCGCTTTACCCCTGATTCCGTACCTATATAATTTATCCAACAAAATAGTATGGTAAAAAGCATAATACAGTGTTCTGAGAGTATCAGTGGACATGATTTTAGCTATTTTGTGAAAGATAAAAGTTAGATATTTCGTCTTTTTGTATATGTACTCTATGTGCTTATCCCATCTCATGTGACAGTCAAAAATAATTCCTAGATACTTTGTATTTTCCACTCTTTGTAATTTTGTTCCTTTTATGTTTATATGAAAATTTATTGGAATACAATCCTTATGGTTCACAAAAGTTAAATATACTGTTTTATCAATATTAAGTGAAAGTTTGTTAAGTGCTAGCCAATTTGCTATTTTATCAAGATTTGAGTTCATAATTGTTTCTACTTCTTTCCAACTATTGCTTGTTGATATTACTGCAGTATCATCAGCATAAGATAATATTGTATTATCTGGCATTGTTGTCAATAGATCATTCACATATATAATAAATAATAATGGTCCTAAAATTGTGCCCTGGGGTACTCCAGTTGTTATTTTCTCATATACACTATAGGCATCATTTATTTTTACCCTTGTTCCCTATTACTTAGATAACTTTTTAGTCAACTTCTGCGCTTTACCCCTGAGTCCGTACCTATATAATTTATCCAACAAAATAGTATGGTTAACAGCATCAAAAGCTTGGCTAAATCAGGAAAGTTACTGCTATTGGGAGTGTTTGAATCTAGGGTTATTGTATATTATGTTACTTATGTAGTTTATAATGCATCCTTAGTACTTTGTTTTTTCGTAAAACCATATTGGTTTTTTGCTAGTATGTTACTGTCATTTAAAAACTTAATTAATCTAGTGAAAATAATTTTTTTCGAAAATTTTTGCTAAGTTTGAAATAAGCGAAATAGGTCCTATATTCGTTATTTATGTTTCTCGCTACTTTTAGTGAATCGGAATTATTTCTGCTGTTTTTAGTGCACTTGGCCAAGTAGTTTTTTTCTATACATAAATTTATGACATGTACTAATGGTAATATTAAAAATCGAGATAGGCATTTTATTGTTTTTTGCATTAATATTATCTACTCCTCCATTTTTATTCTTTAAATTTAATATTATATTTTCGATTTCATATGCATATGTTGGGTGTAATAAAAATGCTATTTGAATTGAATTGTGGCAATTTAAATTTTCATTTGTTTCTGTTTGTATTTTTATCGCTTAAAGTTTTTACCTATATTAGTAAAAAATTTGTTCATATTATTAGCAATTCAGTGTAGGATCACTTATCTTTTCATTGTTTTCAATTATGTAATTAACCCTGACTTTTTTGTTACTTTTTTTCCCCAGTTTTCATTTATAATTTGCCATAGATTTTTTGGATTGCTAGAAGTTTTTTCTATCTGCTCTTTTTCATATAGTTCTTTGGCTTTGTTTATAATTTTATCTAGTACTTTAGTATAATTTCTATAGTACAACTTATTATCTAAGGTAGGATTTTCTTGCCAACATAATATAAACTTCTTTAGTTTTACAGGATATCATTATTGCACTTGTAATCCACCTATTTCTAGGATTTAAATTATTCTTATTTTATTTATCTTATACTGTGTTTTAACTATATTTATACAATTTTGTATTTTTTCAATTAGAGAATTTGTTGCTATATTTGGATCCTGCATATTTAAAATTTCCGGTCCAATTTTCATTGTTAGCTATTTTGATTAATTTAGTATAATCAATCATTTTAATAGTATTATTTATCGTTGATTTTCTAATTTTTCCTATAGTTATAATCAAAGGATAGTGATCATTAAAGGGACAGTTTAAAGTAAATGTGTTGTAGTTAATTACTGAAGTTTTTATAAAGATGTTATCAATGCATGTTCCTGTATTGCAGTTATCCAAAGATGGCCTTGTTATGCCCTGAAACCCCGGTACATATCCACTTTCAAGTAAGCTATTAAGTAATTCTTGCCCAATAGCTTCCATCTTTAACAGATCAATATTAAAATCTCCTATGATTAAATGATTTTTGGTTTTTTTATTTTCAAAATTAACTTCTTTATATTTAGTATAAATTCTGCTTAGGAATATCATGTGACCTATATACAGCAGAAATTAACATTTCTTTATTATTTTCTATAGAAATCTTGGAAATTTATTATTTTATTTTATTTATCTCAATTATTTCAGTGGTTTCTGTAATGTAGTCCTTCAAATACATAACGACACCATCTGATTTGTTTACCTCGACTATCGGTTAGTAAAATATTTTATACCCATTTATTTGTAAAAAACTCTTGTGATCCAAATTCCATGATTCAGTATACACAATGACACGTGGTTTAACTTCTAATCCTTTTAAAAAGACTTGTAATTTATTATATTAGCATTTAAAACTTCTGATGTTATATATAAAATATATTCTTTTCGAAATTTCAAGTTGCCATTCAATGCAGTTAAATCATGTAAATTTGTTCCTTTTTTATAAAATTATTTTGTAAATCTTCTGTTAAATCTAAAACTTGTGACATTATTATTTATAATTTGGGGATAACGTGCTCGATGAACTGCTTCTGTGTCTTGTTGTTAATTTCGACGATGCTGCTAGAATAGATTGACTTCTTTCCATTGTGCGAGATAAAAAGTTATCTACTTTTCCGATATATTTTGGTACTATTGGCGCAATTTCATATTCTGTCATGTCAATATATTTTTTAATCTTTGTTTTTAAAATTTCACATTTAAGTGTATCTACTGCGGTATGTTTAATATCATATTTTGTTTTATACTTCTCATTACTGAACTTACAATTATGACAACAATAGTGATTGTCTGAATTACATTCTGTAGTTTTATGAGCACCTGCACATTTTAGACATATTGGATTATTAATGCATTTAGCAGTACTATGTCCAAAACGTCCACACTTATAACAAGGTTTGACCGATATCAAGTCAAAGACTCTGCAGTTTTGATGACCAACGTAAATTTTGTTCTTATTGTCTCTGACGTCTTTATGAATTTCTGCTGACACTTCCAATATTGCCGTAGTTAACTTGCTTCGTGGATTAATATACGTGTGTAAAACCACGCCTTTACTTTCACACAGCTGTTAAAAATTTCTTTTGTTAATGTCTTCTTCTAGTCTTTTATTACTCATTTTTTCAATATTATCTATGCCAATTATTTTTATTTAGGTTTCATTATATTGCTCTTTTTCTACTGTACATAATTTAGATAATTTTGAGTTTAATATGTTAATTGCATTATTTACACTATTCTCGTTTATACATATTTATACAACTTCACTATCACCTTTTACTTTGACGTTTCGAGTTTTAATGTTTTATCTTTAATTAAATAATGAGACGCTCTTTGCACTATTGTCGCTATATTCTCTTACTTTTTGTTTTTTTTTTAATATTATTTTAGGTGTCGGTTTTATTAATAGGTGTGGTTTATCAGTGTCTCAGCATATGAATTTTTGTTGATTTTAGTTCCTTCATTTTCTTTTCTTTGTTTAAAAGTTCTTGTGAGTAATTGATTCTTTTCTTTTTAGTTCAGTGTTTAACATCCTTTAATATAACATTTTCGATTTTCATGGTTTCAAATTCCACTATGATCTTCATACATCGATTCTTCTTGGTTTTTAACACTATCACTCATAATTTCACGTTATAATTTGGTTTTTAAATTGTAACTTTTGCATTGATTTGATTTCGGCAATAATCATTTTTGCATCATTACATAGCACATTTTCACTACTGTTTAAGGTTAGCTTTAGTTTATCATGTTCCGGGCAAATAACAAAAATATCACTTATTCTTTTTGTGTTTTCATATGTTAAATCACTAGTATGGTACGCGTTTCACATATTAAACAAACAACTACTCCACCCTTTAATTTCTGATGACATTTAAAAACTTATCGGAGCGAATGTCAGGGCGTCTTTACTTCCCGCCATCTGGACGTACGTCCAAGAGTATACAATAATTAAAAATTAATTACATTAATTATTGCATTTTAAGATAATTCTATTATAAAACAATTAAATATATTAATTATTGCATTTTTAAGATAATTCTATTATAAACAATTAAATATTAATTATTGCATTTTTAAGATAATTCTATTATAAACAATTAAATATATTAATTATTGCATTTTTAAGATAATTATATTAAAACAGTATAGGCAAAAGAAAATTCACATTTTAGCAGTGGCAATATAAAATACGAATTACATTTGAATAGATTTTCAAAAACTATTAATTTAGGATCATTTAATTTAAATATTTTTTAATCTTTGTTTTTAAAATTTCACATTTAAGTGTATCTACTGCGGTATGTTTAATATCATATTTTGTTTTATACTTCTCATTACTGAACTTACAATTATGACAACAATAGTGATTGTCTGAATTACATTCTGTAGTTTTATGAGCACCTGCACATTTTAGACATATTGGATTATTAATGCATTTAGCAGTACTATGTCCAAAACGTCCACACTTATAACAAGGTTTGACCGATATCAAGTCAAAGACTCTGCAGTTTTGATGACCAACGTAAATTTTGTTCTTATTGTCTCTGACGTCTTTATGAATTTCTGCTGACACTTCCAATATTGCCGTAGTTAACTTGCTTCGTGGATTAATATACGTGTGTAAAACCACGCCTTTACTTTCACAGCTGTTAAAATTTCTTTTGTTAATGTCTTCTTCTAGTTCTTTATTACTCATTTTTTCAATATTATCTATGCCAATTATTTTTATTTTAGGTTTCATTATTTGCTCTTTTTCTACTGTACATAATTTAGATAATTTTGAGTTTAATATGTTAATTGCATTATTTACACTATCCTCGTTTATACATTTTATTACAACTTCACTATCACCTTTTACTTTGACGTTTCGAGTTTTAATGGTTTTATCTTTAATTAAATAATGAGACGCTCTTTGCACTATTGTCGCTATATCTCTTCTTTTTTGTTTTTTTTTAATATTATTTTAGGTGTCGGTTTATTAATAGGTTTGGGTTTTATCAGTGTCTCAGCATAGAATTTTTGTCTGATTTTAGTTCCTTCATTTTCTTTTTCTTTGTTTACAAGTTCATTTGAGTAATTGATTCTTTTCTTTTTAGTTCAGTGTTTAACTCCCTTTCAATATAACATTTTCGATTTTTCATGGTTTCAATTCACCTATGATCTTCATACATCGATTTCTTCTTGGTTTTTAACACTATCACTCATCATTCTTCACTTATTAATTGGTTTTTAATTTGTAACTTTTGCATTGATGTGATTTCGGCACATAATCATTTTTGCATCATTACATAGCACATTTTCACTACTTTTTAAGGTTAGCTTTAGTTATCATGTTCGGGCAAATAACAAAAATATCACTTATCTTTTTGTGTTTTTTCAATATGTTAAAATCACTAGTATGGTACGCGTTTTCACATATTAAACAAACAACTACTCCAACCTTTAATTTCTGATGACATTTAAAAACTTATCGGAGCGAATGTCAGGCGGTTCCTTTACTCCCGCCATCTTGGACGTACGTCCAAAATATACAATAAATTAAAAATTAAATACATTAATTATTGCATTTTTAGATAATTCTATTATAAAACAAATTAAATATATTAATGCTTGCATTGTTAAGATATTCTATTATAAACAATTTAAATATATTTAATTATTGCATTTTAAGATAAATTCTCTTTATAAACAATTACTATATTTACTTATGCATTTTTAAGATAATTCGTATTATACACAGTATAGTCAAAAGAAAATTCACATTTTAGCATGGCAATATAAAATACGAATTACATTTGAATAGATTTCAATAAACTATTAATTTAGGAGCATTTAATTTAAATATTTTTTTAATTTAATATTTCAAAATTGTATGGATATATAGTGTGTGTAGATAATTATATTTATATAACACAATATTTTAAATCAACAAGTAGGTATTTATTAGAAACAGAGGATATTTAAGAAATGAATTTGTTTATAATAATCAAAATAAATATTTATGCTCTACATAGTAAAAATAAATTGGATATAATTATGGATTAAAACGCAAATTTTGAAAGAGGGTGCAAATTACGAATCACGGGAGAAATGGAAGAAACACGTTTTTATTTATATAGCGCTAAAATTTTATAAATAATTCTGTAAAACTAATACAAACATTAATTTAATTAAGAAGAAAGTTTTATTACTCCAAAAGTACAAAATATTAATGACATAGAACTTTTGGCGATGATCGTTCGTCATTAAATAAATTAATTTTAGGAGGCGAAGTTCTATTTATAACCTATTAAAATAATCCAAAATTTTAATAAGTTGTTTACTAAAATACTACAATTTAGTAAGTAGATGTACTTTACTATTTTCGGTATGTTATTTTTACATTAACATTTATAATTATTAAAATATAAATTTAAGCTTTATAAGAATTCATATAGTTTAACATTTACAGTTAACATTTAATATGTCTCTATTTTTTTTATTTTTTTATTCTGATTTCATTACACTAAATTTTGGTAAACTTTTATTTATAAATTATAATAACTATAGCAATACCTCCAAGGTGTTGTGTGAATCTGTTTAATTTTTAAGGTGCCCATGGTAGTGAAAAAATAATACAATTTAAAACATTATTTTAAATAAATTAATTACGAAAAACCTTTTTCGAAATTAAAAATAGGGGGTTGGCGCGCGAAGCGCGCAGGGGGGCGAAGCCCCCCTAGAATATATATACAGCGTGTCCCAAAAGTATGGACACACCTGAATATCTCGGAAAATAAGGGTGCTAGGAAAAAAACTTTCAATATAAAAGCTTTAGGAAATCAAACGATGTATCTGATGGTGACCTTCAATTTGACCTTAAGCTTGACCTTCAAGGTTATTTGAAGGTCAAAGAGATTTTTTTAATTAGGAACCCCTATTTTTGACACCGGATTCAGAAAGAGCGAAAAATTTTACGTCCATAACGATGGTTTTCAATTTGTTAGAATGACCTTCAAAAGGTAAAATGAAGGTTAAATATTGAAAAATCGTAAACAAGCTATTTTCTTTGAACTTTTTCGGATTTGTGGGCGAATAAATGTCAGAGTAGATTTTGGGATTAACAACCTTGAGTATCTCGACCTTGGAGTTAATTTTCAAGGTCATTCAAAGGTCAAAGTAAATTTTTTATGGACAGCCTTATTTCTGACACCGGATTCAAAGAGAGCGGAAAACGTAATACTAGAAATGATATTTTACAGTTTTTCGTTGTGAACATGAGAAAGTTAATTGAAGGTTAAATTTCATAAACACTTAGAAACTATTGTCGTAAATTTACTAACCTTACTTTTAGCGCTACCCAGAAACAACGACGTGGACGTAGTAAGTTCTGTTTCCTTTGGGGTGCTTGATTAACGTGAGTCCCCTTGCCTCTCACGATGGGGAGCTTGCTTAACGTGAGTCCCCTTGCTTCACACGATTGACGTGATGTCTAGCCGGTGAAGGCAAGACAGGCTGATGTCCGGCCGGTGAAGGCAAGACAGGCTGGTGTCCGGCCGTTAAAGGCAAGACAGGCTGGTGTCTGGCCTGTGAAGGCAAGATGAAAATTCTTTCAGAAATCGTCAGTTACCATTTAAAGTTCTTGCTCGAAATGCCCTCCATTTTTAGTTGACAATGCCCCATGCGATCATAAAATGATGAAACTGCTCTTTGAATCATTTCATTTGGGATTGCCTGTATCGTGTCAATAATACGTTGTTGTAATTCCTCCAAGTTTGCAGGTTTAGTAGCATACACTTTGTTTTTGACGTAGCCCCATAAAAATAATCTAGTGGCGACATGTCAGGGGAACGAGGTGGCCACTCAATAGTTTCCCTACGCCCAATTACTCGTCCTGGAAATGTTTCATCTAAACAATTACGCACGTTTATTGCATAATGAGGGGCCGCCCCATCTTGTTGAAAGTAAGTGGTGTTAAAATTGTCACCGACAATCTCATTAACCGCAGGTACGATTTCATTCCTTAACATGTTTAGATACTTTTTTCCTGTTAAATTACCTTCTATAAAAAACGGCCCTACTATGCTATTGTTTATGATACCTGCCGAAACATTTAGTTTTTGTGGATGTTGTGTATGTGATTCCAAAAACCAGTGTGGATTCTCTGATGCCCAGAACCTACAATTGTGACGATTAACGTTGCCATTTAACTGAAAAGTACATTCATCGGAAAATACTATTTCGTTTAAAAAATTTTGCCGCGCATCTATACGGTTCATCATTAATTCGGCAAATTCCAGTCTTCGATCAAAATCATCCTCATTTAATTCTTGTACCAATTTGATTTTATATGGATGAAATTTCAACAGTTTCATAATTCTATAAACGGAAGTCCTACAAACATTTGTTTCCCGAGATACTTGCCTGATAGAGGTTCCAGGATTTTCAATGAATGATAATGCCACATTCAAAGAAGTTTCTTCATCAGTCGCAATCTTAGGCCTCCCACTTTTGGGGCAATCTTTGACACTACCAGTTTGCTCAAAACGAGAAATAGTTTTTCCAACTGTTTTTTGTGAAATTCCTGGTTGCAACGGTAAACGGTATTCTGCATTAAATAAAGCCGCAACTCGACGATATGACCTGACCATGTTACCCCATCCTCTCATCATGAGAATGGTTATTCGTTCACGTTCTGAAAGACGATTCATATTCAAATAAATAAAAGAAATGAAGAATAAGTTGAGAATTGTAAAACAAAACTAATAATTGAAAACAGAATGAATGCTTTAATAGACCAAATTCAAACTTGTTCGTTGAAATTTTCAGAGTCACTGAAAACACTACCCACGAGGTTTTCGGGGTTGTTGTACACGAATATGGGCTCAGAATTTTAACTGGGTACCCCCGGTGTAACTCTTAAATGTTTGAATATCTGCACATTATTGCATATTTAAACATTTTCTCAAATTTGCAATCTTGCTATTTTTTTTATAAATTTGCTAGATTTAGTCGTGTTTATCTATTCCTTAAAACTGACGAAATCTTATTAGTTATACTCTTATTATAATAATGACACTAGCATTCAAAAAAGTGGTCTATTCTGGGAACGAGACCTATGTATTCTTATGTATTTGACGTGCTGAATCCGAATCCAACGTAGCTTTTACTCAGGCATCCCCAAAAATTTTTTAAAGTTATAAAAAACCGTGAAAAAGGTGAATAAAATCCATATTAAAATGGTAAGATTCGGAGTAAAACAGTTTTTTATGAGTGTACGTGGTTTTTGTGTATTTTGACTTGCTAAACCCAAATCCAGGGCTTATTTTACCCGGTTGGATCAGACTGTCTTGCCTTCACCGGCAGGACACCAGCCTGTCTTGCATTGTTGCAAATTTTTCATTTTTGCAAATTTTTGAATTTTGCAAATTTTTCAATTTTGCAAATTTTTCATTTTTGCAAATTTTTGAATTTTGCAAATTTTTATTTTTGCAAATTTTCCAATTTTGCAAATTTTTATTTTTGCAAATTTTCCAATTTTGCAAATTTTTTATTTTTGCAAATTTTCTAATTTTGCAAATTTTTTATTTTTGCAAATTTTCCAATTTTTGCTAATTTTCCAATTTTGCAAATTTTTTATTTTTGCAAATTTTCCAATTTTGCAAATTTTTTATTTTTGCAAATTTTCCAATTTTGCAAATTTCATTTTGCAAATTTTCTATTTTTGCAAATTTTCCAATTTTGCAAATTTTTTATTTTTGCAAATTTTCCAATTTTGCAAATTTTTTATTTTTGCAAATTTTCCAATTTTGCAAATTTTTTATTTTTGCAAATTTTTTAATTTTGCAAATTTTTTATTTTTGCAAATTTTCCAATTTTGCAAATTTTTATTTTGCAAATTTTCCAATTTTGCAAATTTTTATTTTTGCAAATTTTCCAATTTTGCAAATTTTTCATTTTGCAAATT
This sequence comes from Theocolax elegans, assembly GCA_026168455.1. Taxonomy (NCBI): domain Eukaryota; kingdom Metazoa; phylum Arthropoda; class Insecta; order Hymenoptera; family Cerocephalidae; genus Theocolax; species Theocolax elegans. Next base: position 74,581,525 of record CM047428.1, read on the forward strand.
TTCCAATTTTGCAAATTTTTTAGTTTTACTTTTTTACTTAAGCATTCCATCGTGAGAGACAAAGGAGAATCACGTTAAGCAAGCATCCCATCGTGAGAGGCAAGGCGACTCATTTCTGGCATTACGTTTTCCGCTCTCTTTGAATCCGGTGTCAGAAATAAGGCTGTCCATAAAAAATTTACTTTGACCTTTGAATGACCTTGAAAATTAACTCCAAGGTCGAGATACTCAAGGTTGTTAATCCCAAAATCTACTCTCGACATTTATTCGCCCACAAATCCGAAAAAGTTCAAAGAAAATAGCTTGTTTACGATTTTTCAATATTTAACCTTCATTTTACCTTTTGAAGGTCATTCTAACAAATTGAAAACCATCGCTTTGGACGTAAAATTTTTCGCTCTTTCTGAATCCGGTGTCAAAAATAGGGGTTCCCATTTAAAAAAATCTCTTTGACCTTCAAATAACCTTGAAGGTCAAGCTTAAGGTCAAATTGAAGGTCACCATCAGATGCATCGTTTGATTTCCTAAAGCTTTTATATTGAAAGTTTTTTCCTAGCACCCTTATTTTCCGAGATATTCAGGTGTGTCCATACTTTTGGGACACCCTGTATATATATATGGGAAATTCCACGTGAACTGGTCCGATGAAAATTTTAATATGCACCAAATTTTGGGTACACATTGCAAATATTTATAAGAATACAGAAAACAATTTTGAGATACTGGAATTTATTTGCTCATAAGTTTTTCTAACCTCAAAAAGTGAATTTTTCTATGTTTTTTTCAACACCAACTGGGTTCACCGCTATTTAACTCAAAATCTATTAACTTTTACTATAGAATATTATATGTAACATTCGTTGCTAATTGTGTCTAGAATATATTCTTCTAGGTTAGAATTTCTAATTTCAAGGTGAATGTTATATAAACTACATGTCAATATTCAACTCAAAAAAAGTGCTAGTGCGCCACAATTGATTTTTTTATCTAAAAGTCTAAAAGGAAGCTTGAAGCAATACCTTTCAAATGGTCTGTAGCTTTTTTATGGCCTTCAATTCTGTAAAAAGTTATGATAATTTAAAGAAAGAGAAAAAATTCACAAAAATTAACATGGTAATTCCCATTTAAATTTTAAAAAAAATTTCGTGCTTTTTAAAATTATCATAACATTTTACAGAATTAGAGGCCATAGAAATAATAGTAAATAGTAAAAGTTGATAGATTTTGAGTTAAATAGTGGTAAACCCAGCTGGTGTTGAAAAAAACTTGGAAAAATCCACTTTTTGAGGTTAGAATAACTTTTGAGTAAATAGATTCCAGTACCTAAAAATTTTTTTCTGTATTCTGAAAAACATTTGCAATGTGTACCCAAAATTTGGAGCATTTTAAAATTTTGATCGGAACACTTCGTGTGGAATATCCCATATATACACTTATAATGTTAAAATACCCCGCGTAAAAAAAATAAACAAATATGAAAAACGTGTGTGCGACATGTAGTTTAAAACATGTATCATTCATATATCTTGTGACCGAATCCCATATTAGAAATCCACGTACCTTCATGTTTGGTTCGTGTGGGGTTGATGTTTTATATACATGTGATATCTGCCAAACGTATGACGAATATGTACATTAGCATGCTATTTAACACTATCATGTCACTTATGTGTAGATATTATAAATATTTAGTGTATCTGAGATGTTCATAGAGTGCACTCCATAAATATCTCAGGTACACTAAATATTTACAATACCTACATGGAAGCTACACATAGGTCACATATACAAGATGTAGATATCTTCATATGATACATGTAGGCTACGTGTACCTGAATACATGTAGTGTACATGTTTATTACATGTGTGATACATGAAATCATTTTTTTGGGAATTGATAGATCGCTGCGTCTTTTGATGTCATACGCTGCAGCATTTTCTTGCATAGCCCCTATTTAAAAAATTCACTCCTTCTCTCTCTCTCTCTCTCCCTTAATGCTAATTTTATTATTTTATTAATTTTATTTATCTAGATTCTTCTCTGCTATACTTTTTCGTTTCATATTGCCAACAGTAATTATTCATTATGTATTTATTTCTGTCTATACAATTATATCGTTTTATGCTATAAACTGATAATGATAAACTGATAATGATAATGATAATGACAATGTTAATTTGAAACACTCCAGATATACGTCAAATTGTATAGCGAATCATAGATGTAAAAGTAGATTTATATTACGTTGATCCAACTATCTGTTTGTTTATATGTTTAATATATTTTTTGTATTATTATATATGTGGTGATAGACAATCGAATATTTTCATGATGGAGTCGGTGAGATGTGGAATGGATGAGGAGATATGGTTAGTTTGGTGAGAATGAGAAAAACAGTGAGAGGATGAAGAAGAGAATTGATATGAATCGACGTGAGGCCCATTGAAATAAGGAGATGGAGAGAGAGACGGAGAGTATGCAATGGTAGTAGTAGATGAATCGCTGAATATGGAGGTGAAGAGAGAGGAAAGTTCATGAAGGTTGACCCCATCTAGGTTTCGCAACCAGTATTTCTTCACCATCCTGGGATTATTGACAAAATCAATCGTGAATGACTTAATTTGATCGAAAATTATAGAAAGAATAAAAATTAGACGAAATTTTGGCCTAGACAAATCATCAAATTGTAATGCTAAATTTTCGATAAAATTTCGTCTAATTTTTATTACTTCTATAACTTTCGACCAAATGAAGTTATTCGAGCTTCTTTTTTTAAACTAATCTACTCTACTCTACTCCACTCAATCTCAGTTTTCTTTTAAAATTTGGCTTGAATGTATTTTTTTACTTGTTTCCGAGTTACAAGCAATTAAAGTCAAGAGTTTTTTCATCGTTTTTTCAAACGGGACATTGAAAGACCGTGGGTTGTTGTAGCAGCAGAGATAATGTAACTTCTACGTAGCAAGAGTTGGACACAAACGGCGAGTTGAACGCTCTGAAGGAGCATACACTTCAATGACGAGCGTTCGAGCGCGTCGAAAAAGGCCACCGCCGGTTTGAAAAGGACGCGGACAGAAATCGTCGTGCGGAATCGCCAGACGCGCAAAATCTGGAAGCAGGAGGCGACGTAGTTGAGTTCGAAAGGACACCTTGTGCTTCGACGGTAGACTTTCTCGTCGTCGATCGACTCAACCACAGTGGAGCTGATGGAAGTGGACTTATCTGCGCTATGTATGCTGAGGATCTGCGAGAAGCAGAATGGGAGCAGCATAAGACCGTCGCCAAACGCAGGAACAAGAATAAATAAAATATTAGTAATTATGTAAATAATTAAATTGCAAGTACGAAACTGTTTCTAAATTAAATTTATTGGATCATTTAATATGTCAAGCTTAACAACTCGGCTTATGGCGTCGATGGTTGAACGCCCCTTTCGGAAACCGAACTGATTGTCGGACAGGTCGCCTACTCGTGCAATAGTTGCCTGCATCCTGGCACATATCATCCGCTCGAATAGCTTCCCGGATATATCCAGCAGGCAGAGCGGACGGTACGAGGATTGATCCTCCGGAGATTTATTCCCCTTGGGGAGGAGCACCAGTCTCTGCACCTTCCACTGCTCCGGCAAGCATCCCGCTTTGAGACAGGCACTGAATGTGTCCGCGAAAATATGTGGCACATTCAGCGCAGCGGTCTTAATGGCCAGACCAGGTATTGCATCCGGTCCTGGGGCTTTGCGGACTTGTATTTTCTTTGTAGCCATTGTCAGCTCGGTTACACTAACGTCTGGCGGCACGACTGCATCGTCTACCACCGTCAGACCCGTGTCAGCTGCTCGCTTCTGATGTTGTGGAAACAGGCAGCGCACGGTTCTGTCAAGCAAGTGCGGACACGTGGGTGTTGTGGCGTCCCTGGATTTGATCTTGTTCATCACCGTACTTTTTTGTACGGTTTACCCCAGGGGTCGCGGTCCACTTCGTCGCAGAAATTACGTCAGCACTTACGTTTTGCCGCTTTGATGGCAGACTTAAGCTCTTTGTGTTTTAATTCATAATCCGCAGTTAGCTTTTGATACTGCGGCTTATTCCGAGCTCTCTGATGCAGTCGCCGAGCCCGCAGACACTCACTTCGTTTTTCTGCGATACTCTCGTTCTGGCTTGTTGTTCCGACCTGCTACTCTGTTGATCAGCTGGAGCTGGTACACGAGTGCTTGATTGTCGCTTCCCGTGTAACGATCACTAACTTTCCATTCAGACCCTCCCCTCATCAATATAGGATCGATGAAGGTCAGATCTATTATGGAGGACTTACCCGCTCTAGTAAAAGTGGGAACCGTCCCGGTGTTAGCAATCTCCAACTCCTGCAGTATTGCGAAGGCCCCGAGGAGTGGCTGACCTCTGGCGTTAGTTCTTGAACTACCCCATTCCGTCGCCCAAGCGTTGAAGTCCCCTCCAATGACTACTGGCAGTCGAGAGGACCGCGCGTTGGTGACGATGGCATCAAGGGATCCTCGATGTTGTCACTGGGTGGGAAGTAGCAACTGTATAGTCGTATACCCGCTACCTCCACCCAGGTGAAATTGGGGAGTAAAGTGGCCATTTTTCCGAATACATGGAGGTTTCCACATACCCAGATGGCCGCTCTACCAGTGGCATCACTTACTCAATTCGGCACACTGAGATACCTATAATCCTCGCTGACAATGGCAATGTCGGCCTTTTCTTCCCAGACCAACTGTGGCAGCAGGTCCTCAGCCACTGCACAGTGGTTTAGGTTGACTTGTAGCACCCGAGCCATTTTTGACAGGTGCTTTAACCCCGCGCGTGGCTATGGCCTTACTTGCCACGCAATCCATTGCTTTGTGGCCCTCTTGGCCGCACCGGAAACACCGCGATGATCGGTCAACTGCACTTTTGCAGTTCCTCGCAATGTGGCCAGTCTCGTGGCACCGGTAACATCGCAAGACAGCCTCGCGAAGCCGAACCCTGCAGTTCATCCAGCCTATCCGAAGCTTCCCATTTTGCAGCAGCTTTTTGCTGCTGCCACCGGTAGCAGAACGCTGGTCATTAGAGTACCTCCGTAGGACCCTCTGAACTTTATTTCTGCAGAAGGCACTACTTCTGGCCCGATCACCGCGGAGATTGCCTCCGCTACTTCTTCCGTCGTGGTAGCCTTGTCCATGTCCTTTATTAAAATGGACTCCTTGTGAAAAAGTAGCTGGACCTCCGCTATACCACCTAGCGTGGACGAGACCGCAGTCTGGAGTTCCGAAGCTGTGACTCCCGGCTTACCCAGCTTTATCAAGAGCTCCTCCGCTTTTGTGCGCTGGATATTCGAAACTCTCTCTCCGAGTGGCTTGAGGTTTGGAGCCGTTCGAATTTGTCTTAGGATGTCGGCGTAAGACCGCCCTGCCATAGCTTTGATCTTGATGACATCTGGACAGACTGGCTTCAAGACCTTCGGTCCTTTAACCACCCCAGCCGGTCCTCCGACATCCTTGGTCTGCTCCAGCTGCTTGCGCTTTTGACCTGGTTTCTTGGCCTTGCGTACAACTATTGCCCACTCGCGTGACTTCAGCTGGTCACTGTTGTTTCCGGTACTAGGTTCGACTGGTCCGGCTTCCTTGGCTGGTTGTTTTGCCTGTTTCTTCCTCTTCGGCGGATTCTGTGGTGGAGAGGGTCTCTCCCTCTCGTCTGCCTTATTTTGGCACGCTTCTTTGCGAAAGATAGGCCGCCGAGCTATCTTTGCTTTCTCTCGGGTGCTGCGCGTTTCTTACCCGAGCATACTCACGTAGGGCCCCGCTGGTAGACTTCGCCATAGACTTAATTTCCGTGTGGATATTGCTCTTGTTATATATATAAAAGTGTGTGTGTGTGTGTGTGTGTGTGTTTGTGTGTGCGCGCGCGCGTGTGTGTGTGTGCAAGTGTGTGTGTGTGTGTGTTTTTTTTTTTTTTTTTTTTTTTTTTTTTTTTTTTTTTTTTTTTCCGAATAGGTGGAGAAATGCTTAATGCACCATGACTGGAGCCATGCGAGACTCCCCGTGTGTGGGACTCTCCTACCGAAGGATGTCGATAGGCATACCCACTAAAACTCCACCTCTTTTCTTATCTGTATTCCCCCGCGGGAGCCGCCGCAAGGCATTACTTCACGGGGGGAGGCAACGGCTAGACTAGCCCACTACTGCTGCCATCGCAACTCTTCTCTCCTATTCTCTTCTGATGAGACCCAGCCTATCCACTACGGACGTACAGGGGGTCACCACCGCGTCCCATCCCTCCTGGGAGCCAAGCAGGCACGCCCCGATGCCCTCAGGGGTGAGGGGACCGCTCCAAGTGATTTGAAATTGGTCCCGCTCCTCCCTGAAACGAGGACACCGTAGGAGGACGTGTTCCACGTCTTCGTTCACCCCTGGACAGACCGGGCACTCTTCGCTGCCGTAGACCTCTATACGAAATAGGTAGCTACGGAAGCATCCGTGCCCGGTCAACACCTGGATAAGCTGGAAACTGACGAAGCCGTGTTTCCTGCTCGCCCACTCCCGGATCCGCGGGATGATGCGGTAGGTCCAGCGGCCATCCCTGTCTGAGTCCCATCTTCGCTGCCACTCCTCTACGGTCCGCAATGACCATCGGTTGTGGCAGCGGTTCTCTTCTAGACGTCGCCCACCCTCACGATGTCTTTCAGCTCTCTCGGCTGCATGGAGGTCGAAGGGGACGGTCCCCGCGACCACCGAGAGCGCAATGTCAGATACGGTTCGGTACGCCCGGGCCACCCTTAGCGCAGCTATTCTGCAGGCTCTCTGGCACGGAGCACCAAAGCTCTTGTGCCTGTTCAGGGCATCAGCCCAGATAGGAGCTCCGTATAAAATTACGGAGCTCACCACCAAAGCAAGGAAGGACCTTCGCGGTTGCTGGGGTCCCCCGATGTTGGGCATGATGCCCGCCAGCGCACGGGCCACCTTTGCCGCCTTTAAGCCTGCGTTCGCGAAATGGTGTTTGAATGACAGCCGCGCGTCTAGTGTGACCCCTAAATACTTCAACGTTTTCACCGACCGTATCCGTTCTTTACCTACCGTGAAGGTGGCGGTCCTCTCCTTTTTTGTGCGAGAGATGAGCACCGCCTCCGTTTTTTCCGCCGCCAGACTAAGTCCGTGGTCTCTCAACCAAGTGGCGACCACTTCTATAGAGACGTCTCCGAGATATTCGATCTCTTCAACACTCTTTGCGACCACCACTAGCGCCACGTCGTCCTCGAAAGCCACCATCGAGACACCCTCCGGAAGTTCCTGCCTAAGCAGGCCATCATAGACAGTGTTCCAGAGTAAGGGCCCAATGACCGAACCCTGCAGCACGCCTCCCGTGATGTTGTGGGAGTGCACACTGTCGTCGGTGTCGTAGAGCAGAGTACGGTCAGTCAGGTAACTCGAGGTGACCTCCCTGAGATAGAGAGGCACTTGGAAGTGCTGCAGGGACAGCATAATGTCGTCCCATCTAGCAGAGTTGAAGGCATTTCGGATGTCCAAGGTGATGATGGCACACATCCGCCTTGCACTCTGACCAGTATTGATGGCGTTTGTGGCTATACCAACAACTCTGCCTACAGCGTCCATGGTCGATTGACCCTTTCGGAATCCGAAGTGGTTGTCGGAGAGGTCTCCGGCCCGACCGATGGCCGCTGCGAGCCTGGCGCAGAACACTCGCTCCAGAAGCTTCCCAACTATATCCAGTAGACAGAGCGGGCGGTAAGATGATGGCTCCTCCGGGGGTTTGTTTCCCTTCGGTAGGAGTACCAGCCTCTGCGTTTTCCACTGGACCGGGAAGCAACCTTCTCTCAGGCATGCGTTGAATGCGTCCAGGAACAAGCCCGGAGCACTCATCGCCGCTGTCTTGACGGCCAGGCCAGGTATTCCGTCCGGTCCTGGGGCTATACGTACGCAAATACCTTTAGCGGCCATCCTCAGTTCGGCTTCACTAATGTCTGGCGACCAATGATGCAACCTGCACCAATGGTGGCCATCAAGCCCGTCTCTGCTGCCTTTTTCCGATGCTCTGGAAACAGGTGGCGGACTACTACCGTCCAGAAAAACTGGGTCGGTGGGTGCAACAGCGCCCCCGGGGTTGATCTTATTCATAACCGTTTTATACGGTCTGCCCCAGGGGTCGTGGTCCACCTCCTCACATAGCTTCCCGCCAACACTTTCTCTTGGCAGCCTTGATGGCCACCTTGAGATCCCTCCGCTTTTGTTCGTATTCTGTGGAACGATCTTGGAACCGCGGTGTTCCCCTTGCTCTTTGGTGCAGCCTTCTGGCACGCAGGCACTCACGTCTCTTTTCTGCAATGTCCTCACTCCACCAGATTATTGGTGGGCGGCCGCGAGGGTTGAACTTCACGGCCATAGAGGCATCGCAAGCCGCTGTTAAGGCATTCGTGAGGCCTCGTGCTTTTTCTTCGGCGGTTCCCTCCACTTTTGCCCCCTCAAGGGAGCAGAGGAACGCCTCACAATCAAACGTAGCTGGTGCCCATCTCTCTCTTGCTCCTCTTCCTGCTCTCTTTGTCCTCCCGCTGGTCAGCTGGAGCTGGTACACGAGTGCTTGGTGGTCACTACCCGTGTAACGATCGCTAACTTTCTAGCCGAGTCCCCCTCCCCCCATCAATCTAGGATCGACGAAGGTGAGGTCGACTATGGACGACTTGCCGGCTTTGGTGAAAGTCGGGGTTGTCCCTGTGTTAGCGATCTCCAGCCCCAGTAGAGCGAACACCTCGAGGAGTGCGCGACCACGCGCGTTGGTCTTGGCGCTGCCCCAGTCCGTCGCCCAAGCATTGAAGTCCCCACCGATTGCGACCGGCAGCCGTGAGGACCGAGCACTGGTGACGACTGCATCCAGAGATCTCGTGAAGTCCTCGGTGGAATCGCTGGGCGGGAAGTAGCAGCTGTACATGCGTACCCCCACCACCTCCACCCAGGTGAAGCTGGGAAGGGGGGCGACCATCTTTCTGCAGATGTGTATATTTCCACATACTCAGATGGCCGCCTTGCCCGTGGCATCCCTTACCCAGTTCGACTTCTCGAGATCTCGGAACTCCTCGCTGATGATCGCTACGTCCGCTCTCTCTTCTCTGACCAGCTGGGACAGCAGGTCCTGGGCCACAGCGCAGTGGTTGAGGTTTATTTGGAGCACTTTGATCATTTTTTATGTGTGCTCCTTCCTCATGCGAGGTCTTTGCTTTGGTCTCGCAGTCCACTGCTTTGTGGCCCTCTTGGCCGCACCGATAACATTGCGCTGACCGGTCGACTGCGCTCTTGCACTCCCTCGCGATGTGTCCCGATTCGTGGCATCGGTAGCAGCGCGAGGATACCTCTCGCAGTCGAACTCTGCAATTGACCCATCCGATCCGGGGCTTTCCGTCTTGCAGCAGTTTTTTGGCAGCTACTGCCGGAAGCTGGATGGTCGCAGCTAGAGTGCTACTGTAGGACCCCCTGGTTTTAATATTATCCGGGGATACCACGTTTGGCCCGATCTTTGCTGCAATCGCTGCGGCCACCTCCGTTGCTGTCGTGGACTCGTCCATGTCCCTGATGGTGATAGACACTTTGTGAGTCAGCAGCTGGACCTATGCTGACCCACTCAGGGTGGACGAGACCACTGTCCTTAGCTCCGCCGTTACCGTTCCGGGTCGCCCCAGTTCGAGGAGAAGCTCCCCAGCCCTGGTGCGCCTGATACGCGTGACCCGTTCTCCTGGTGTCTTTAATTCCGGTGCAGCCTTGACCTTCCGGAGAATGTCAGCGTAGGAAGAGCCCCCGCTAGATGTCTTGATCTTGATGGCATCTGGGCGTGGGGGTCTTACTCCGACCTTAGGCTCTGCCGTGCCTTTGGCCGGTATGCTGGCACGTTTCTGCTGTTCTTGCTGCTTCGGCTGGCTGTCCTTCATCTTCTTCTTCTTTTTGCCCTTCTTCACTACCGTGGCCCAGTCAGGGACCTTTGCCTGGTTCCCACCGGTCTCAGGGACGGATGGCGAAGCATCTGCTGGCCCACCTTTGTTAGTGGGCTGCTTTGACCCCTTCTTCCTTTTCTCCGGGGGTTGCTGAGGTGGTGAGGGCTTTCCCCTTTCCACCGGCCTCCTTTGACGCTCTTCAGCGCGGAAGATGGGCGACGTTTGGCACGTTCCATTCCTACGCGCAACCGCCATTTTAGTTTTCAGCGCTGTCGAACACACAGCACTGTTCACCCGTGCGTATTCATTGAGAGCTCTGCTGGTTGTTCTCGCCATACGCTTCAGCTTTTTGTGGATGTTGTTCTTATTAAGAACAAACTCCACCAGGGTGTGTACCTTCTCACGCAGACGGAGAAAAGCTCTGTCAGCGTCACTCGACATCGCAGTCGAGGGCAGGTCACACGTAGCATTAGATGCTACAGAGGCCGAGTGACCAACCTCCGCAGGACTTACCATTTTAACGGTGTGAGTTTGGTCCCTCCTAAAATCCGTGGGACCAGCGTGATCTTTTGAGCGGTGTTAGATCAAAATCGATTGTGGCGTGGTCGCCTTTTTTTGATATTCAATATTTTCGAGTGCCCTATCTCTTCGAGATTTTAAAATTAAGAATTTTAACCCAAGTAGATAAGTTCTAAAGATTATTTTGAACAAAAGTTGTTTATTATGTTTTTTCAAAAAAATCAATAGATTTTGAGATAAATGGCTTTTAAATATAGTAATTTTTCTAAAAAATTGAAAACTTTCCATTTATCATGGTGGAATAACTCTTAAGCAAATTATTTTTAAAACTTAAAATTTTTTTTTTGTGATTATAACTTGAAAGAATTTCTATTAGTTTATTCATTCTTGATAAAACTCATAAAATAAAAACGGACCTAAAATTTAATGTAATGTTTTTAAAAAAAATGCACAATTTTTCGAAGATAAAATAAATATTAATCAAGTATAACATACACTTTTCCAAATATCTATATGTGAAATATACAATAAGTTAAAAATTATATACATTAATTATTACATTTTTAAGATAATTATATTATAAACAGTAATGGCAAAAGAAAATTCAAATTTTAACAGTGGTAATATAAAATACGAATTACATTTGAAAAATTTTTCGAAAATTATTAATTTAGTAGCATTTAATTTAAATATTATTTAAATCAAAATTTAAAAATTGTATAGATATATAAGTGCGTAGATTACGTATATTTATATAAAACAATATTTTAAATAAACAAGTATGTATTTATTAGAAACAAAAGGTTATTTAAGGAATGCCTTTGTTTATAATAATTAAATAAATATATGCGGTCTGTAACTAAAGGGAAAAATAAATTGGATATAATTATGGATTAAAACGTAAATTTTGAAAGAGGGTGCAAATTATGAATTACGGGAGAAATGGAAGAAACAGGTTTTTATTTATATGCCGCTAAAATGTTATAAATAATTCTTTAAAACTAATACAAAAATTAATTTAATTTAGAAGAAAGTTTTATTACTCTAAAAGTACAAAATATTAATGCCATAGAACTTTTGGCGATGATCCTTCGTCATTAAATAAATTAATTTTAGGAGGTGAAGTTCTATTTAGATACGTTTAAAATAATCTAAAATTTTAATAGGTTTTTACTAAATACTAAAATTAATTATATGCACTTTACTATTTTTGGTAAGTTAATTGTTCATTAACATATATATATATATATATATATATATATATATATATTATATATTACACCGCTGGTGTACGTTATGTCCTAAAATACGTGAAAATTAGTGATTTTATGAGGTTTATGAGACATAACTTACACCAGTGGTCTTGGCCAATAATCTAACCCAAGCCATTCGAAAACTCGCGAAAAATGTGAACTTTTAAGAGGTGTTAGATTAAAATCGATTGTGGCGTGGTCGCCTTTTTTTATATTCAATGTGTCCGGGTGTTCTATCTTTTGGAGATTTTAAAATTACAAATTGTAACCAGGGTAGATAAGTTCTAAAGATTAATTTAAACAAAAGTTGTTTGTAATGTTTTTTCAAAAAAATCAATAGTTTTTAAAATAAGTGACTTTAAATATAGTAATTTTTCCAAAAAATTGAAAAATTTCCACTTTTCATGGTTGAATAACTATTATGCAAATTATTTTTAAAACTTAAATTGTTTTTGTATGTTCTGGAAGATGTTTCCAGCCTGTTCTCAAATTTTGGAGCGATTTAAAATTTTCATCGTACCACTAGATGTGAAATAGCCCATATATATGTATATATATGTGTGTATGTATGTGTGTGTGTGTGTGTGTGAGTGAGTGCGTGCATGCGTGTGTGTATGTTCGTGCGTGCGTGTGTGCGTGTATGTGTGTGTGTGTGCGGCGGAATATATATATATATATATATATATATTTTAAAATTATTTTTTCAAGAATACATAATATATGTATTTTTTCCTTGCGCAAAAAAAAGTTGTGAACATAACTTGAATGAATGTGTATTAGTTTATTCATTCTTGATAAAACTCATAAAATGTTTAAACGTATACTCAATAATAATAATAGATCCGTTAGATGCAAAATTGTTTGAAGATTAAATAAATATTAATCAAGTATAACATACACTTTTCCAAATATCCATATGATATATACAATGGGTTAAAAATTAAATACATTAATTATTGCATTTTTAAGATAATTCTATTATAAATAGTATAGGCAAAAGAAAATTCAAATTTTAACAGTGGCAATATAAAGTACGAATTATATTTGAATAGATTTTCAAAAACTATTAATTTAGGAGCATTTAATTTAAATATTTTTTAAATTAATATTTCAAAATTGTATGGATATATAAGTGAGTAGATTATGTATATTTATAGGAAACAATATTTTAAATAAACAAGTATGTATTTATTAGAAACAGAAGGTTTTCTAAGGAATGAATTTGATTATAATAATCAAGATAAATATATGGGCTCTGTAACTAAAGGAAAAAATACATTGGATATAATTATGGATTAAAACGCAAATTTTGAAAGAGGGTGCAAATTACGAATTACGGGAGCAATGGAAGAAACAGGTTTTTATTTATATGCCACTAAAATTATATAAATAGTTCTATAAAATTAATAAAAATTAATAAAAAAATTTATTTATTTAAGAAGAAAGTTTTGTTACTCTAAAAGTACAAAATATTAATGCCATAGAACTTTTGGCGATGATCCTTCGTCATTAAATAAATTAATTTTAGGAGGTGAAGTTGTATTTAGATCCGTTTAAAATATTCCAAAATTTTCATAAGTAGTTACTAAATACTACAATTTATTTAAAATATAAATGTAAGCTTTATAGGAATTCATATAGTTTAAAATTAACAGTTAACATTTAATGTCTCTATTTTTTTATTATTATTATTCTGATTTCATTATACTAAATTTTGGTAAAAACTTTTATGTATAAATTATAATCGTATTTAAAAATAAATTAAATTTTTGGTATAAAACCCAATGCATTATAACAGTACCTCTAAGGTGTTGTGTGAATCGGTTTAATTTCTAAGGTGTCAATGGTAGTGAAAAAGTAATACAATTTAAAACATTATTTAAAATAAATTTATTACGAAAAACTTTTTTCGAAACTAAAAATAGGGGGTTGGCGCGCGAAGCGCGCAAGGGGGTGAAGCCCCCCTAGTATATATATATATATATATATGGGCTATTTCACGTCAAGTGGTACGATGAAAATTTTAAATCACTCCAAATTTTGTGAACAGACTGGAAATATCTTCCAGAAGATAGAAAAAAAATTTGAGGTGTTAAAAATCATTTACATAAGAGTTATTCCACCATGAAAAATGGAAATTTTTCAATTTTTTAGAGAAATTATTATTTTTAAAGCCATTTATCTCAAAATCTATTGATTTTTTTGAAAATACTTTATAAACAACTTTTGTTCAAAATAATCTTTAGAACTTATCTACTTGGGTTACAATTCTTAATTTTAAAATCTCGAAAAGATAGAACGCCCGGAAATATTGAATATCAAAAAAAAGGCGACCACGCCACAATCGATTTTGATCTAACACCGCTCAAAAGATCACATTTTTGAGAGCTTTCGAATGGCGGTGGTTAGATTATTAGCCAAGACCGCTGTTGTAAGTTATGCCCTAAAATACATGAAAATTAGTGATTTTATGAGGTTTATGGCGTATAACTTACACCAGCAGTCTTGGCGAATAATCTAACCACAGCCATGCGAAAGCTCTCAAAAAATGTGATCTTTTGAGCGGTGTTAGATCAAAATCGATTGTGGCGTGGTCGCCTTTTTTTGATATTCAATATTTTCGAGTGCCCTATCTCTTCGAGATTTTAAAATTAAGAATTGTAACCCAAGTAGATAAGTTCTAAAGATTATTTTGAACAAAAGTTGTTTATAATGTATTTTCAAAAAAATCAATAGATTTTGAGATAAATGGCTTTAAAAATAGTAATTTCTCTAAAAAATTGAAAAATTTCCTATTTTTCATGGTGGAATAACTCTTAGGCAAATTATTTTTAACACCTAAAATTTTTTTCTATCTTCTGGAATATATTTCCAGTCTGTTCACAAAATTTGGAGTGATTTAAAATTTTCATCGTACCACTTGACGTGAAATAGCCCATATGTACAGTGTAGCCTCCAATCCTGCAATCTTAAACACGACCGCGGCTGAATATATATACAAATTTATGTTATTTCAAGTACAGATAATATATGTAGTTTAGAGGCTCGTAATCTGGAGGTCCCAGGTTCGATTCCCGGCCCCGGCCGATTGATACAAGCACCACTGGCGAATGTATTTTCAACAAGTGCTTTCTTCACCAAGACATCGTATGACCTCCGTCGCTGATTAGCACCGGTTTGGGAGCATAAAAAGAGCGACGTTAAAATAATAAAAAAAAAATATATATGTATTTTTTCAACACGTAAAAATATGTTAGATATATAACTTTCAAGAATGTGTATTAATTTACTCATTGCTGATAAAACTCGGATAACTAATTGCGGACGAAACATATGTCTTCGACATCCAGGAGGAAGGAGTGGTCTTCACCATGTCTGGCGGAAAACGTTATACAGTTGGTAAACATGAATTTTTAAGCTAGAGTGGTAAGAGTAATTAGATAGTAGTTAGATACGAAATTAAAAATCATATATATATGTAGGTATTATACCTTGAAGCATGCAAAAATCTCAGATTAAAGCTGGCTCATGGATTTTCTGTATAATGTGTTCTTATGCAGTCTGTTCATGATATTAAGTGAATGTGGAAAATCTGTGTGTTCCAGTGCTTCTGCATTCGCTTGTTGTTCATGTTTGGCTTGTGTTCGGTCAAATTTTGGACAACTATCTAAATTTCCCATTGTATTTTCACAGGACGAGAGCAATTGAGTGACGAGATCATTCGTGTCGTCAGTGAAGAGTTAGAAAGGAAACGGCTGCTGTTAGAGGCGAGTGACGCCAACCAATCTCCTCTGAGCCAGCAGGAGGATGATCTGGAGCTAGAAAGGGAAGGGAAAAATGATCCTGACCCACAGCTAGATTTTGAGCTAGAAAAGGAACCTGAGCTCGAGTCTGGGGATAAGCTAGATAAGTTAGAAACGAAAATGAAAGGTAACTCAACCCCAATGATAAAACGAATAGACTCGTGCGTTTATAATCTGAGTAGGTTCAAGAAAGAGAGAAGTCTCCTTGTGAATTCTCAGTTAGAATGTTACACAGCCGATAAGGGAGATTTAGTTAATAAAATTGGAATAAATAAAGATTGTAATTTTTCAGATTTGACCGGAATGCTAGAAAAATTAACAGCTAGAGTGGCGTCGCTGGAAGATAGAGTCCCGACTCTATATGAACTTGGTTTGAAGGACCAAAAGATATACCACGGCGACATAGTGACTAGGATAAGTCACATATATGATAGAATTGGTACGCTAGAAGGAAAATGGGCAAAATGGGAGGAATTTGAAGAAATCGAACCAACTAGAGAAAAAGTAGACAAATTATTAGTTTCTGAAACAGTTAGAAAAGAATTTGACAAACTAATTAGAAATAATATGCTAGAAAATAGATCAAGTAACTTAAAAGAAAAGATTCAGATCGAAATTGTAAATAAAGATACGACAATTAGGCGCGAGTACAAATTAACAAATGGTTCAAGTTTAGAACAGTTCTTGGACTATCTGACGTCCGAACTGCGCATTTGTGATTTGCTTTACGTTATAGATTCTCGACAAAAAGCTAGAGACGGGATAAATGACAATACGTTGGAAAAAGAAAAATTCAAAGTTAGAGACATAATTATAAACAGAATCGACCAATCGTATCATTCAAAACTCGCGCACATTCATAACCCAGTTGAATTGTTAGATAAAATTAAAAGTCTTAAAGCTAGTGAATTCAATGTGACATCCGGGTATTTGAGAAAACAATTGCATAATTTAAGATATCAACCTAATAAAGAAACTGCTTCAGTATTTTGGGATAAGTTCGACAAAATAGTTAGACAGTACAATAATTTGATAAATGTACCAAATTTAACGGAAACGGAAATTAGAGATGCATTTTACGATGCAATAGTAATAAACGTACCCAAAGTTAGAGATGCTGAATTTTTCAATAAAAGTACGCATCAGCGACCCCTTTCGGTTGAACAATTAAAAACCTATATTGTTGAACAGGAAGCAACTAGAGGAGAAAATTCGAAATCGGCAACTGCTCAACGTGCTACGAGCAGTCACAAGGAGGCATGCTACGTGTGTGGCAATAAAGGACATGCAGCTAGAGATTGCACGAGAGACGGCAGAATGTGCTACAGATGTCGTCGATACGAAGGACACGTTAGCACGACCTGCCCATATTCGGACAGACAGCTAGAAGAGATGGGAATCCAAGCTAGACCAAGGTATGTTAGACAGTTGTGTACTAAACGAGGGTTAATTCGAGGAGCTAGATTTTTAACGAATAAAAGACAAAGCTCCGGACTCGAACAAATAACAAAGAAACGACCTAGATTAGATTTGGCTAGAGGTAAGGGTCAGGAAAAAGGGAATGCTAGAATCAACCGTGGGTTAACGAGAGGCAGAGGAAAAGCTACAGAAAGAGCACCAGTAAACAAAAATCAAAGTAATCCCGGTGAGTGCAATGGTCTTTTAACAACTAATAGTAGTTTGCATTATTCGACTCCTGAAGAGAACGAGATTCCACAAAATAATATATTAGTTAAATTCCTGGCCGATTCCGGTGCCACAGAACATATGTCAAATACAAAATTGATTTTTAAGAAGCTAGATAATAATAAAAAAATTGATATTAAATGTGCTAACAAAAATGATTACGCGATTATAAAATCGGAGGGAGTAGGTCAAGTTAGTGGTATAACCTCACAAGATAGAACGCTAGAGTTAGAAAATGTGATTTGCGCCGAACAGCTATCCGAAAATCTTCTTTCTTTGAGGAAACTTGTCGATCAGGGTCTAGGCATATATCTAGATAACGAAAAGATCAACGTATTTGATCCATTTACAAAAGAGTCGTTCATTACTGGAATTTATGAAAAACCTTATTGGATAATTGAGTTAGAAATAGATAGATCGAAAATTAAGAAATTAAACCAGCCAGAAAATGATAGTAAAGTCATCGCTTACATAACAACGAGAAGCCAAGGCAGTAAAAGAAAGCTAGAAAAGGAAAATGCCAATGTTGACGATGAGGAAAGCGGAAGAGTAGATACGCTAGACATAGATCGTGAAACTCCTCAGTCACAGTCTTCAAACTTTGAGAATACTATATACGATAGAAAGATCAGCCAAATAGATAATCTATTAACTGACGAAACAACAAAGTTAGATTGTAGTTTACAATTTCAGAAAACAAAGCTATTTTATGGCATATTAGACTTGGTCACGCATCGCTAGAATATCTAAAATCATTTCAGAAACGGTTTCCGAATCAGAAAGATTTAAGTAATGTAAAGTTCGATAAATCAATACAAGATTGTGAAGTTTGTATCGTTTCGAAATTTAATAAATTACCATTTAATAGTCAAAGACACAGAGCAACCAGACCGTTACAAATTATACATGCTGATACAATGGGTCCAATCAGTCCAGCTACCCCAATAGACAAACTTGCACAGACAAAACTTCGTTAAAACTTGCTACACAATTTTTGAAAACAACTTGTGTTAAACTTGCTAACAAGACTTTACATAATAGTGATGTGTACCTAAATTTTATGTAAAATTGTTAAAAAAAGTTGCAACAAATAATTGCTATAAATTTGCTAACAAATAAGGACGCAGATTTAGATTAATTTGTTATTTAACCATGCTACACGAGTTGATGTAATTTTGTTATATATTTGCTAAGAAATATATAATAATCTGAGAAATTCTTTTTCAGCAAATTGGTAGCAAAATTAAATCAGTAAATGCTTCCATAGTGCAGTATATTGCAACAAGATTTGATATTTGTTGCTATTTTGCAATCATGAAAATAATAATTTCAACGTATTTTTTATTCAAGAAAATCTGTGTTTTTGTGAAGCATTTCAAGTTTTGTTACTTTTTTTTTGCAATTTTAAGAGTCTAACACATTTACTAGTTGTGGTGATGCGACGTGCGATCTAGTTGCACAAAAATAATATAAGTATTCTATTATATTTACTCAAAATATTATTTCAACAAAATAAAAGCACATTTATATCAATACTTGCTATTTAAAAAGTAATAATTTTATGCAACAATTGACTTATATAAATTTGCTGTCACTATTTTCATGTAAATGATTTGAAGCAAATTTATAATAAATAAGGACTTACATTGACGCAAATATTGGATAAACAGGTTCAAATTTTTTTTTAAAGTTGCTGTCAATTTGCAATCATATGTCTATTGGGGTACTCATCCAAAGGGATATCGGTTCATATCCGTATTTATTGATGATTATGCTAGATTAGCGATGGCATATCCGATGAAAAATAAAAATGAGACAGGAAACTGCTTAGAATTATTTGTTAGAAGCGCTAGAAATATCTTGGGCTCGGATGAAAAAGTATGTTATCTTAGGTGCGATCAAGGAACAGAATTTACCGGTGGATATACGCTAGAAATATTAAATAAATTAGGAGCTGAACTGCAATTAGCAATTAGTTATGATAGGATATACTAATAAGGGATATTTACTTTTGAAACCGGAAGAAGGTAAATTCTATGAAAGTAGAGATGTTAGATTTTGTGAAAAACTGGTATTCAGAGATAAGTACAACAAAACTAGTATTAAGGACTGGGCTAAATCGGCAGAGGAAATAAATAAAGAAAGTTGGTTTTTAGAATTTGAAAAAGAAAAAGAAATTTTAGAAACGGAGGGAGTAAAACGCAAAAGAGGTCGTCCTAGCAAAATTGTCGAAACTATAAATCTAGAAGGAGAGTTAGAAACGGTTAAAGCAACCGAAACAACGCAACAGATAGAATCAAATATCAATATGTTAGAATTAGAAAATTGTCAATCTCTATTAGCTATCATAAGAAAAGAGCCAACTTCGTATAAAGAAGCTGTGTCAGCAAACGATAAGTTAGAATGGAAAAGGGCAATTGATAGTGAGCTAGAATCGATGAAAAATAATAATGTTTGGACTTTAGTAGATCGACCAAAGTATTCGATAGATGGAAGCAAAGCAAATATAATTGACTCCAATTGGGTTCTAAAAAGGAAAATGCTAGAAGGGAATGAATGTAAATATAAAGCTAGATTAGTTATTCGCGGATTTAAGGATAAGAATAATTATGATCTAAACGAGACATATGCACATGTTTCGCGATTGCAGATTATTAGATCAGCCTTTGCAATTATTAATAAGCTAGATTTAAACGTTTGTCAGCTAGATGTAAAGACAGCATTTTTAAATGGGACAATTGATAATGAAATTTACATGGAGATACCAGAAGGTATAGAATGTTCCGAAATTGATAGAAAAGTTAAAGTTTGTAAAATCAATAAAGCCCTGTATGGACTGAAGATAAGTCCCAAACGATGGAATGAAAAGTTTACAGAGGTGGCAATAAAGTTAGGATTAAAATCGCACGAAAGGGAACCATGTCTGTTTACTTGGAGAAATGAAAATAAATTATTAATCTTAATAATATATGTCGATGACATGTTGATAGCTAGTAATGATTCGATGAAGCTAGAAGATAATGATTCGATGAAGCTAGAAGAGATTAAAACAAAACTTCAGTTAGAATTTGAAATGACAGATTTAGGAGAACCGAAAACATTTTTAGGTATTAAGATAGTCCGAGATAGAAAGAACAAAGTAACGATATTAAAGCTAGAAAACTATATTGAGAAAATGTTACAAAGATTCGGTTACAGTGAAATGCACCCTCAAAGAACTCCTATGGTTACTAATCAAGTCGCGAATCAAGCTAGAAGAGATAGAGAAGAAAGCGATGAAAAGGCTAGTCTAGAGTCAACTATCAATAAGGGAAATTCGTCATATAGGGAAATAGTTGGAACTTTATTATACCTAGCTAACACAGTTAGACCAGACATTTCATACGCGGTAAATGTATTGAGTCGACATTAAATAAATCCGACTGATGATGAATGGAAAATGGTAAAACGATTATGTAGATATTTAAAATATACTAAGAGTTTAGGTTTAAAGTTCGAAGGGAAGCTAAACGATTTACAAGCTTATTCGAATGCTAGTTTCGCTGTTTGGTGGATATGTGATAAAGTTATTCGGTGATACTATATCCTGGAGAACACACAAACAAGCGTACGTCTCCCTATCAACATGTCAAGTAGAGTATGTGGCCATGAGTGAAGCGTGCCAAGAGATAGTATCTCTACAATGCTCGATCTATTTAATGTTAGAAAACTCGTTAGCGCCCGTGACTCTATGGTGTGATAATATGGCTGCCATACAAAGCACAAAAGTTAGTTGTAGCAATAAACTCAGACATATGACAGAGGTTAGAGAGCACTATGTTAGAGAATGCGTTGACAGAAACCTAATTGAAATTAAATGGATAGCTTCAAAGGAGCAAATAGCGGATATATTCACAAAGCCACTGGCTCATGATTTGCATGTTAAATTAGCTAGAGAAATTCTGAATTGTTATTTAGAAAATTAATTGATTGATGTTTCGTTACAGAAAATAAAAGCTAGATGGAGCAGATAAGTTGGAGCTAGATATAGCTGGATAAGAAGTTAGAAGTTCAACTTAGAAATCGCAGCTAGAAGAGATCAAGACAACCACGGGAGGGAGTGTTGAAAATAAGACGTGATAGTCTCTCTCTCTCTCTCTCTCTCTCTCTCTCTCTCTCTCTCTCTCTCTCTCTCTCTCTATCGTTACCGACTGAGTAACGAGGAGTGGGGAGTACCCCGGAGGAAGCGACGCAAGCGGCGGCGCGGCGAGATCGGTTTCTCCCGCTACTGCACTCGAGCCACGGATCCCGACGCGGTCGGATGTACCAAGGCCTCCGCCAGTGTACATACGTTTTAATATATATAGAATAAATTAGTTTATCTTTTATAATATAAACGGTGAGTTTATCATTGAAGCCAAGCCCTTCCTCTCCTGTTTTAATTCCAACAAAAATTCAATGTAATGGTTTAAATACAGATGCAAAATTGTTTGAAGATAAAATAAATATTAATCAAGTATAACAGACACTTTTCCAAATATTTATATGATATATATAATGGGTTAAAAATTAAATACATTAATGATTGCATTTTTAAGATAATTCTATTATAAATTGTACTGGCAAAAGAAAATTCAAATTTTAACAATGGCAATATAAAATACTAATTACATTTTAAAAGTTTTTCAAAAATTATTAATTTAGGAGTATTTAATTTAAATAATTTAAAGTGTTATAAACCGTTCTTTAAAATTAATACAAAAATTTATTTATTTAAGAAGAAAGTTTTATTACTCTAAAAGTACAAAATATTAATGACATAGAACTTTTGGGCGATGATCCTTCGTCATTAAATTAATTAATTTTAGGAGGTGAAGTTCTATTTAAATCCGTTCAAAATAATCAAAAATTTTAATAAGTAGTTACTATAAATACTACAATTTAGTAAGTATATGCACTTTACTATTTTTGGTAAGTTAATTTTTCATTAACAATTATAGTTATTAAAATGTAAATTTAAACTTTATAAGAATTCATATAGTTTAAAATTTACAGTTAACATTTAATATGTCTATTTTTTTTATTATTTTTATTCTGATTTCATTACACTAAATTTTGCTGAAAACTTTTATTTATAAATTATAATCATATTTAAAAATAAACTAAATGTTTGGTATAAAACCCAACGTACTATCCCGCGTAGAAAAAAATTCATGTGAAAATCATGGCAAAATTTTTGCTTGCAATATCTTGGTAAAATCATGGCTAATGAGCAGAATCCATGATTTTGCAAGGATTTTGCCATAAATATATATAATTTAAAAAAAAAAAGTAATCCTTCGGAGACTCGAACTCGAATCTTTTATACCGAAGTCTTTCGCTCTACCAACTGAGCTATTATTGTTTATGGTCGTATTCCGTAATGCGTGCTCGCATACAAACGTGTGTTCCGAAACATATATAATTTAAAAAGATAATGGAACGTACCGATATTAAATTGTTTTTCGAGTAGCAGCAATTCATGCACTGAGAGAAAGGAATACTTGAGACAAATGACGTTTCTTAACTGTTAAGATCTGATGACTTAAATATAGGCAAATTAATATTTCTTTACAGTTAAGTATTATTTCAATCAGTTCTTAACAGTTAAACTTTTATTCGTTTCTATTAATGTAAAATCTTAACAGATAAGAACTGAGCGTTAATACTTAAGAAATATCATTTTATGACAAGTCAATGTCAATTTATAGCAACAAATGCACGATTACTTTCTCACAAATATTTCTTTCTTTCAGTGTGCGCTTATATAGATCTAACCTGCAATTAAAATTTAAAACGTGTTTTCGATGCAAAGTACTTATTTTAATTAAAAAATGAATCAAAAAATTGATTTCGAATTGCTAGACTATGTGACTAATAAATGTTATATAATTAATAAAATTATTATAAAATTAAACTTTCTCTTTCAAGACGAGAATCTTTTCTAAATTCTTCTTTAGAATAATTATCTACAGTATTTATAAAATTCCATCTTATTTGAGGAGGTTGTTGCCTTTTATTTCGCAAAATTAATAATTTAATGATTAAATCTTCCTCACTGTCGACAAACTCTTCGAGTTGTTTCGATAATTCGTAAAATGTAACAAAAGTAAAACCAATTAAATTATAAGTGTTCAAATTTCCGTCCATTTTCAAGATGTAGAAGGTTATTAGCTTATATTTGAAGAATGCAATATTTAAAAAAATCGAATATCGGAACGTTTCATAATTGTCAATTTGATAACAAAAGTTTTTAATTTTGGAACTTTCCAAAAACATTTTTTTATATAAACCTGCGCGCACTGCGCACACGCATTACGGAATACGACCTATATCAATAAGTTAAATTCAGGTTAAGTATAAAAAACACTAGCAGCACACTTCAATTCATTTTATAACCTAAATTTATTCATATTGATATAAACAATAAAATAGCTCAGTTGGTAGAGTTAGAGACTTTGGTATAAATAACCCGACTAGAAATGAAAGTATGGCAAACATCCGGACCTTATCAGGTGCCTGCAATTTAGAATCGGGACCTTATAAGGTGCCTAAGCAGGCCCTTACATGGTTTGTAATGGGGTAATTTCCAGGGCCACACAACGTACATATATTTTTAGGCAATAGTAAGGGGCAAAAGTAGGAAACAACTTTTACTTGTACATATAGATTACAATTTAAATAATTTTATAATAGTTAATTTAATTTTCTTAAAAATCAATTAGTAATATTTAAATTTTTGTAATATTAAACTAGAAATGCGGAAACATTTTAGGTTAGGTAAGGGCGTGTATTGATATAAATGCATATAATATAATAAAAAATTGTGCTAATGTTGCTATAATTAATTTTGCTTTGTGCAATACTTAAAAAAACTTTATTAATATTTATTTATAAGTGGTTTTATAATACTTTTCAAGTATTTAAAACAAACGATATATATAATAATTTATTAAAAAATAAATAACTCATTGAAAATTGTCAAATTATCACTGAGACTTATTAAGTCGATTAATACGATGCCCATTCCAATCCTTAGCATTGTTAATTATCGCACCTATGCTTTGTAAAATTTTGTTTTCTTCAACAACAATTTTTGCAGTTCCATAAGATTGTAATTGTTAAATCTATAATAAATTATAAAATGAATCATTAAATATTAAAAATATATATATAAATATTATCACACGGAGAAAAAAAATTTTAATAATCACTAGATTTACGGCGACTCAGTACTAAACATTTTATCAAATTCAAGATGACGGGAAAAGTTTATTAATGAATAAGAGGCATACTCCGTTGAAAAAGTTCCTATATTGATTCAGTATTGATTCTGTGATGAAATCATTATGGAATTAATAAATAATAGCTACTGATATTGATCAAAATCAATACTGACTCAGTAGTAAGTTCTCACCAAAAGGCAGAACTGATTTCTTACTGAATTAGTACAAAATCAGTAATGAATCAATGTTGTATCATTATGGAATCTGTACTGTGTCAATTTTGAAATTATTCAATTGAAGAAGGGCAATGTGCCCTTAAAAATTCAGTATTCAATCAATTCAGAATCAGTGTCAAATCAATACCCTGTTAAAAAAATTCACACTGGTTCAGTACTGATTTCTCTAAAAAATAAATAAAATAAATTTTTTTAGATAATTCTCTAAAAAAAATTAGGTAAAAACAAATAAAATTGTCAAAAAAACATAAAATTAATAAAAAAAAAAGTATTACACATTTTTCTGTTTATGTTAGTTATTCACCCATCCACTTATTAACCGCGGTCAATGCTACTTAACTTTCATTATCTATCATTTCTCTTTATTTATTTAATGGAATTTATTTTAATGGTATTAATTTTAATGGAATAAACATATTTATAAACAAATATATATTTAGTAATATATTGCAGCAATTTCATATTAATTGTAACTAGGCTTTTTGAAACGTCTATAAATATGTTTTCATTAGCTTATTGTAACTGTTTGTGAACAGATAGAAGATAGTAAATCATGCAATAGAAAGTACTAAAATCAGTATGGAAGTAATAACATCTCTTTAAGATTATATTATTTAAAATTTCAAGTACATATATTTCATTAATCCAATTGTTAAATATCAAAAAGACCTTCTACAAAGGTGTAAAAATTCGAAAGTATGATGCAATTTCGATTACACTTTAGCAATTCTTATCTTACTTTATACAAACTTACTGCAACAGAAAATACTGAAATCAAAATGAAATCATCAAGTTTTCTGCTGAAAAATTTAGTACATTTACTCGAAAAGTATACTACACAAAATTTATTTCATAATTGTTAGCCCTGGCGTATCTTACATCAATAAATAAACAATATAATATTAATAATAATACTCGTTTGTGCATATTAATTTCTCCATATGTATTAAAACGTAAATATCTCTTTTTTATTGGTTTAAAATTATTTTTTGTATTTTATTTTAACCAATAAAATAGAGATATTTACGTTTTAATACATTATGGAGAAATTAATATCGTACAAATATGAATGAATATTACTTCCATACTGATTTTAGTATTTTCTATTGCATGATTTACTATCTTCTATCTGCTACATTCACAACAGTTACAATAAGATAATGAAAACATATTTGTAGACGTTTCAAAAAGCCTAGTTACAATTAATATGAAATTGCTGCAATATTTACTAAATATATATTTGTTTAAAAATACGTTCATTCCATTAAAATTAATACCATTAAAATAAATTCTAACTGGGTTTTTTGAAATGTCTACAAATATGTTTTTATTATCTTAGTAACTGTTTGTGAACAGATAGAAGATAGTAAATCATGCAATAGAAAGTACTAAAATCAGTATGGAAGTAATAACATCTCTTTAAATTTAGTACATTTACTCGAAAAGTATACTACACAAAATTTATTTCATAATGTTAGCCCTGGCGTATCTTACATCATAAATAAACAATATAATATTAATAATAATACTCGTTTGTGCATATTAATTTCTCCATATGTATTAAAAACGTAAATATCTCTTTTTATTGGTTTAAAATTATTTTTGTATTTTATTTTAACCAATAAAATAGAGATATTTACGTTTTAATACATTATGGAGAAATTAATATCGTACAAATATGAATGAATATTACTTCCATACTGATTTTAGTATTTTCTATTGCATGATTTACTATCTTCTATCTGCTACATTCACAACAGTTACAATAAGATAATGAAAACATATTTGTAGACGTTTCAAAAAGCCTAGTTACAATTAATATGAAATTGCTGCAATATTTACTAAATATATATTTGTTTAAAAATACGTTCATTCCATTAAAATTAATACCATTAAAATAAATTCTAACTGGGTTTTTTGAAATGTCTACAAATATGTTTTTATTATCTTAGTAACTGTTTGTGAATGTAGCATTGAGAATAGACTGAGAAATGATAGATAATGAAAGTTAAGCAGCATTGACCGCGGTTAATAAGTGGATGGGTGAATAACTAACATAAACAGAAAAATGTGTAATACTTTTTTTTTATTTATTTTATGTTTTTTTGACAATTTTATTTGTTTTTACCTAATTTTTTTTAGAGAATTATCTAAAAAAATTTATTTTATTTATTTTTTAGAGAAATCAGTACTGAACCAGTGTGAATTTTTTTAACAGGGTATTGATTTGACACTGATTCTGAATTGAGTAAATACTGAATTTTTAAGGGTACATTGCCCTTCTTCAATTGAATAATTTCATAATTGATACAGTACTGATTCCATAATGATACAACATTGATGAAGAAATCAGTTCTGCCTTTTGGTGAGAACTTACTACTGAGTCAGTATTGATTTTGATCAATATCAGTAGCTATTATTTATTAATTCCATAATGATTTCATCACAGAATCAATACTGAATCAATATAGGAACTTTTTCAACGGAGTATGCCTCTTATCCATTAATAAACTTTTCCCGTCATCTTGAATTTGATAAAATGTTTAGTACTGAGTCGCCGTAAATCTAGTGATTATTAAAATTTTTTTTCTCCGTGTGATAATATTTATATATATATTTTTAATATTTAATGATTCATTTTATAATTTATTATAGATTTAACAATTGCAATCTTATGGAACTGCAAGAATTGTTGTTGAAGAAAACAAAACGGGGGTACTTATACCCAGTAAAAAACTTTTTTACGTGCTGAAGTTAAATATACAATATTGAATAAATATATAAAATTATTTAAACTTATTTAACGATGATGTGCAATCTTGGTTAAAAAAATAGGTGGTTTAACTGCAACGTGAATCGCGGGTTAGCTAGGTTATGTTTACCAGGAATTGCACTTACGCGCGATATAGCTAAATATGTATGTATACAATTATAAAAATAAACTTAGGTTGTTCGGATATGACTGTTCGTTGGTACTCGTTGTATCTTTTCTTTATTTATTAGTCAAAACTCATTACACTTGCAATACATACGTACATATATGATTGCTCGTGGTGAATATCATACGTACGAATTTTACTCGCATTTCGTATTACTAATAATAATGTACATGATATTAATTAAATACTTTTTCTTAGCTATTTATTATTTGTTTATAGATTTTTTTGTATTATTATAACGTACTGGATATATAAAATAAAATACTATAATGTTATCTTTCGACTGAGTATAAAATATCTTATACTCGTTCAGAGTCGATTGGAGACAAAATAATTTTTAAAAGATTATGCAACTTTTTAGTACTCAGTACAAAATCTTATACTTAATCAGTCAAAACTGTATCCGATATATTGAATTTAATATAAAATCTATTAGCCATTACTATAACTTTCTTTTCTCCGTGCATAAATAATTTTAATACCTCGCAAACATTTGTAAGAAGCTACTTCTTTAAATATGATATAATATGCTCATTTCTAATAAAAATAGACGATGATACGTCTACAATAACATTTAATAAATTTTTATGTCATGTACAAGTATTTTTTGATAATTATAGCAAAATAATAATTATAAACTTACATTAATGAAATAATGATTATTAATGTCAAAATATATGTCAAAAGTAACAAAATTAATATTACTTAATGTTTAGTCGTAAATACTTTATATAATTAAGACAAAAGTAACAAAATTAATGTTATTTAATTTATAGTTACGTATAAAATTTAATATTTATTCACTTAATTATATACTTCTAATTAAATACGTGCATAACCTTTTCTCTGATACGGAGCTTCATAAGATGTAAACAAATTTAAACATGTCACGTGACATATATTTTTCTTGGGGTTGGTCAGGAAAAAGTTAGGCAAAATTCTGGCAAATGAAATCAAGGGCACGAAAACCAAACCCTGATAATTACCCCATTACATTTCTCACTAGGGCCTTTTCAGGCTGCCTTGTAAGGCCCCAGTAATTACCAGAGATAGCCAGAGAATTTTTCTAGTCGGGAAGATTCGAGTTCGAGTCTCCGAAGGATTACTTTTTTTTTTTTAAATTATAGTTAATTAAATGCCATACGTTTGCAACAAATTTTAATTATTTTTTTTTATTATAATTTAAATAATATTTATGTCAAAATTCTTGCAAAATCATGGATTCTGCTCATTAGCCACGATTTTGCCAAGATATTGTAAGGAAAAATTTTGCCATGATTTTCATATGAATTTTTTTCTACGCAGGATAACAGTACCTCCAAGGTGGTGTGTAAACCTGTTTAATTTTTAAGGTGTCCATGGTAGCGAAAAAATAATACAATTTGAAACATTATTTTAAATATATTAACTACGAAAAACCTTTTTCGAAATTAAACATAGCCTTACTGTAAAAGTTTTATAGAATCTTATAAAACGGGTGCAAAAATCCATATTTCTATAGGGTATTTGCACCTCGACCTATATGATTCTATATATATGATTTAATAAGACTTGTACAACCGGGAGGGTGTTGGCGCGCGAAGTGCTTAGGGTGCGAAGCCCCCTAGTATATATAATATAAACATATATATTATATTGAAAATATCATTAATATCAATTTCCTATAAAAAGAGCATTAAATTAACAATTAAACAATTTAAATTAAATTGAGGCCTGCGATGGCTTGGTCGGTAAGGCGTCGGGCTCGTAATCTGGAGGTCCCAGGTTCGATTCCCGGCCCCGGCCGATTGATACAAGCACCACTGGGGAATGTATTTTCAACACATACTTTCTTCACCAGGATATCGTATGACCTCCGTCGCTGATTATCACCGATTTGAGAGCATAAAAAGAGCGACGTTAAAAATAATAATAAAAAAAAAATTTAATTAATTATACCCGTGGGCAATAATAAAATATAATATAAGTATTTTTAATGTATATTAGATAAAAAAAGATGTTATTTATATTGATTAATCAATGTTGATATAATATACTTATAATTGCACTTTTCTACTCTGCGATAAAATATACAATATCTCTTGTACTTACTTTCTTGTATACGTATAAATTAATCGATTAAATTTTGAGAATTATGTACTAACTCTTAATATTATTTCGCAAAAGCATTATTAAATTTTCAATCATGAATGTCAAAAATATTTGATCACATGATTATAAGATTACAACGTAGTTAAAATTGATATATTGTAATAAGCAAATGAATTAAATTAAACATAATATGAATATAATGTTATTGTGCATGTATTTTGTTTAGGTTTAGTAACATACAGCGATGGTTCGCATGGATTTCCACGCAATGAAGGATTCTTCCAAGATTGTAGGTTATTGCGTCGTCGCCGATGTCCGGATGTAGTGCAGAAAGCGCAAAAAATATCGATGATGGCGCGTACTCAGAATACCTAACCAAACAAATGTATTTTAGCGTGTTCAGGTATAGTGTATTAATAACAATTGTTGTAAATTAACAAATGAATACATTTTAATCGATTACTTCGATCCTTGTATATTAAATGAATGTTGCAATATATAGATAATAATAAAGTGTTAGACGAAATTCATATACTGTTATTACATATAGTTAAATATATATAATCTCAACTAATAAATCTTCAAATTATATAGAGAACGAGATGGGTTTTCAATAACTATTTAAAACAAACAATACTATTTTATATTGCATTATAGAAATATTGAACAAATGTTGAATTATATCCAAAATTTATTAAGTAAACAATATGCACCAAGCAGTATGTAAAAGTATTATTAAAACATTTTTATCTATGGACAAAGTGCTGCGCTTCTTTTTACAAGTCAATTTATAATTAGTATATATTTAGAAAGAAATTTTGTAGATTCAATTATTATTTTTTAATGGATTTGATTTCGCTTTTTAGTAGTTTTATATACATATATAGAACAACAACATTATTAACATTATTATTATTAGTATTAACATTTATCTATTTTGAAGTTATTATCTATTTTCAATTCTTTGAAAGTACAGCCTTATACCGTCTCTTGGAGCAAGAAACATGGCGCGTTTATTGATTTCAGTTTTGTATTGTGGATTCAATGTAACTTTATATTTGCTTAAAATAGTAATTAAACCACTTATTGTTTGCAGTAATCCTATGCGCATACCTATAATTGTAATTAATGTTTTAGTCAATAATTTTATATAAAATACGAGCATTAAATGGTTAATTAAAGATAGTGAATAAATTACCAATACATATTCTAGGTCCTTCTCCAAATGGCATATATGTGCATGGTTGAATATTAGGTTTATTTTCCTCGCTAAATCTGTCTGGATCGTAAGTCAAAGGATTTGGATGGTATCGGGGATCTTCGTGAATTCCTTTTAACGAAGCATATACCGCAGTTCCTTTTTCAATTTCAATGTCGGTTCCAGGTATCTACAATCAACATTAACTAGAAGATAATAATCTTATTCCAATTTTTGACTAATGCGTAAAAATAAAGAGAGATAATTTTTACATTATAATTTTCATTAGCAACTCTGTCAATTATTGGAGCAGGTGGATATAAACGAAGAGTTTCGGAAATCACTTGATTCAAATATGACATATCCAGTACGGACTCATAAGTCAAAATTTTATTCTTATTTAATTTTTCTATTATTTCTTGATAAACCTTTTCTTGTATTTCGAGATTCTTCGCAAGCTCGAAAAGTGTAAAAGACATAGTGATAGCGCTCGTTTCTAAACCAGCAAATAAAAGTATTGCAGCTTGTGCTACAAGATAATCGCCTTCAAACCCTGTTTTGCAAAATTTTATTTTATTTATTTTAATATTAATCTTTTGCAATAAAGATTTAAATATTTAAATTTTCTGGTAAAAATCTTAATTATTATATTTTTTTGTATAAAATTCGAGAAATATGACGTTTTTCACCAAAAATTCGTAAAATTTTTGTGAAATTCCTACTTTAGTTTTTTAAATGAGTGTACCTTACACTTTTTATATATTATTTGGTAAGCATCGTATGAATATTTACATTGGACAAAATATAGATATACAGAGTTAGTGTGGGTAACACTTACTGAATTCTGGGCTTTGTTCTTCATTTTTCAAACCTATTAATAAATCTATTATGTCTCCCCGTTTAATATCTGAATTTGCTCTTGCCTTCATCGACTCCCAAAACATATTTCGAAAGTATTCGGTGGACGTATCTAACATGGAACCGTTTAGATAGTCACTCAATGTTGGAAAGAAAAAAACGGCAAGCATTTGAGTTGTTCGTAAAAGTCCTACGTCAAATATTTTACGAGCTAAAAAAAATTGTTTTTACGTTTACATAATTTTTTAATAAAATTGTTGTGTTTAATAACATTCTTGTAGATATCAAAAGGCGCGTTCGCGCTTTCGATCTAAACATGGGTGCGCGAGTTAGCAATATACTACAATACAATTACTTATTCGCCCTCCTAATTTTTCATGTTTGATCGTACGCATTTTAAAATTTATTGAGAATGAAGATTTTTTCAAATTATTATACACAAAATTTGTATACAAAACTAACTTTTAATTTTGTAATGTATGAATATTAATCCAATATGTTTAATGATTGAATTTAAATTTTTGCTTCGTAATAGCAACATTTTTCGACTCGCTGAAAACTTGTTATAAACTTGTTACATATATCTTAATATGTCATGAGTCGAAATCATGTGTTTTTAAAAAATGTCTGTATGGATGTGTGTGTGTGTGTGTTTGTACATCGCCGTATTTTCGAAACTACTCCATCAATATCGTTAAGCTTGCCTGTGTATAGTTTGCTTTGTATTTCCGAATTTCGGTAAAGACTTTGGTTATCAATTTGCCAAATAGTTTTTTTTAAAGACAATTTTCGATTTTTGAAAAATTAATTATTACTCTGTTAGTTTTTTTGTTATTAAAAAAAATAACTTTTATTTAAAATTATTAATATTTTGGAAATTAATCAGTCAAATGTGCTGAAAAAATGTATGAAGAATGAACCTTCTGATGGTCATATACTGTAAAAATTTCAAAACATTATATGAATTAATTTTGATTTAAAAAATAAAAATCGATCCCTATTGTTTTTCAGCTCAAAATACCTATAATTACCTAAGTTATTAAGCATTATATATTTTTGTACAAAGTAGATAATTTTTTATATTTTTAATTGATAACATCAAAAGTTTTTTATGTCAGTTGCCAAAAATTCAATCTGATTGAACAGAAAATACCCAAAACCACTGCCAATTGATTGCTAATTATGTGTTCAATATAATAACTTTATAGTATTTTTGGAAGAAAATGTTTTTAAAAAGTTTGAAGAAAAGTAAAATAGATAATTCTTTATATTTGTAATTGATGCCATCTTAAATTTTCTATGCTAGTTGATGAAAAATTCAATTTGATTTTACACAATTTTCTTATAATCAAGAAAAAATCTTTGAATATTTCAGACAGAAGATTATAATATTAATTGAAAATTAATAAAATGTCCTTTATTTCTCTATTTTAATAATTTTTTTATTACATTTTTCATATAGATATGTACTTTTTTATTACACAAATACATTAATTTTTTAGCTAGCTTTAAGGTAGCTCTATAGTTAATCACTAGTCAACTGAGAGATTAGCCAAAATTTTTTATTCAACACATATAAAATGTAATTTTTAGTAACTAAACATTATTTAAAAATATTTTAACGACTTTTGCTACAATAAATAATATGTTTTATTTAAATTTTTGAGAATAAAAATTTGTAAGTAAAGGTTACCCTCATTAATTTTGAACATTTAACCTTAATTTTTCAAGGTTTTTTAAAATTTTACACGACAACCCCTACATATTTTTGTATTTCTTAATAGTATGTATTAAAATCTGATTAAATGTTTTTTGTACCGGTGGTGAATCGTTATCAACTAAAATAACTTAGTTTCAACAGCATCGAAAGAGTACCGACATATGAGCTTATGTTAAACCAGTAAATTTTGAATCAATTTTACGGAAAAAATTACATGATAACTGATATTGAAATTTTGCAGAGACGTTAAGAAAAGTTCAATTTAACTATTTCATTTACTATTCAACAATTTTTAGAACATTCGTGTAACTATAGAGCTACCTTAACTAGCTTTAGAAAATAATAATATTTTTAGAAATGTTATAACATTTCGTTTTAAATAATTAAATAATATTATATATTTGAGTAATATACTACATATAGGATCGACATGTTAATTTAAGGAAGCTACGTGCCGATTGATTGGCAGCGGTTTTTTTTTAATTGTGAGATATATATTTTAATATATAATATGGATTTTAATATAGCAAACAATCACTTACAACGGGTATAAAGTTCCGATTGAAGATCAGCAAATAAATTCGTTTGAACACCAAAAGAAAAGGAAGTAATTACATCGGTAGTATACCTAGTACACAGTTCTCTACATTCAATAGTAACCTGATCATTTTCAGGCACTTGTGTCTCCAAGTAATTCTTCATATTTTCCGCTGATACAAGCATAAGATGAAAAAGTTTTTTAAGTTTTCCGGTGGTAAATGCAGGTGAAAGTTTCGATCGTATATATCTCCATCGTGGATTATCAATTGAAAATAAATTTTCGCTGCCGATTATATCTGCTTTTCGTTTTGAGGCAAAGTATCGGTTGCAAAATATGTTAAAATCTTTGATAAAAATTTGTTTCATTACTTCTGGACTTCGAATGAGGAGGAAGGGCTTCTGCATTACGTAAATGCCAACAACTGGGATGCTATTGTCGACTTGGCTGTGTAATGCGCCGAAAGCATCCGAAAATGATATTTTACTTGAAAATGCATCTTTAAAATGTCCAAAGAGCCAATGAGCTGGTGGTGAATAAACGCCTCGTTTTTTCCAGTAAGTTTGTTTATACGTAGCATAAAAGTAAAAAAGCGTTACTGCACTAATGATTGTTGCAACAACGCAGGTTATCACTGATAACACACAAAACTCCATTCTTACTTTGAATAGATTACTTTACTTCAAGCGATACTTTCCTTTTCAATTTATTCTTGATACTGAGAAAATTGCACATTTTTTATGGATTTATCATGAAGATAATATTACAAACTTATCAGTCCTGAAAATTAAACCGATAGATAAGAAGGTAATTATATGTAATTTGTTTAAATATTATTTAAATAATCAGTTAACAATTTTATATTCGATTAATACAGTTCTTGTGAAATAATTTTCAAATTTTCGGTATAGATTCGTCCAAAATTGTACGCATTTTAATTATATTGGAAATTTTGTTTTAATAAAGTCAGATTTCGCAAATATTCGAGATTTCACAGATTATTTGATCGACGAAATTGATAGTAATATTATTATAAGATATTATAATATAGTAATTATATAATATAGTAATATTAATAGTAATGTTATTCAAATAGGTCGAAAATGTAATAAAGTGCAGAATACTATGAGCGCGTAGCGCGCTCGAATTTAACCAGTACGAATTTACTATAAGTAAATTTTGAGTGCAATAATCCATACAGAGTTCATTAACCTATAAAATTTACTACGGCGTTTATACTTATACGATGAAACAGTTTATTCATCATAAGGATTGCCTATACAAGATTTAGTCATATAGGAAAGGAGGTGACATACCCGGTGGGTTACCGACCATGCGCAAAGAAAGATAATTATTAAATTTATTTTAAATAATATGCAATTTTATGCAAAATCCGAAGTCAAAAGCACTAGATACTTAAATAATGAGTTGTTTGTTAAAGGCAAATAACGTGCAGATATATAGATGTAGTGGTGGGGAGGTACCATCATCTAGACTCCCAAATCATTCGACAGATTACTCGCGCGCGCGCCACGAGCGCGATAAGAGTTATATAAGTACTTATATTTATATATAAGTTTATATTAATAAATATGTTTAAGGCCATATAGTTCAATGCGTCTTTGACGTTTTCCTTCTCCAATATCCCTGTCCAGATCAAATTAAATAACATGTTGTACAAAGTTCCAGATCAATACAATATGGACACCCTAAAAATTTCTGCACCAAAAATGTACGATTTTCCATGAATTCTTCGGCCCAGAAATTCTTTAGGGTGTCCTTGTTGTATTAACCTGGAACTTTGTAGAACGACTTATTATTTAATTATCTAGTAGTTCTGTATTTGAATTTTGCATACAATTCCAAATTATTTAAAATAAATGTAATAATTATCTTTTTTTGTATGTTGTAACGAATCAATGTAATATTTGATTATATTACATTGTTCGTTACATTCTCTCTCTCTGTCTAGCCTGTGTATTAATCTTTACAGATGTTACAGGTCGACGTTCGACGATTTTCGGCGATTTTCGCGGACCTTCGTAAAGGTAAAAGTAGGGAAAGAGAGAGAGAGAGTTTTCGGTTCGTAAGTGCGAGAGCACTTAGACGAATCTCAACCGTCGAGAGATTGAATTCAACCGTGTGATTAATCTCAACCGTTGTGAGAAACCTTGTTGTTTATTCTCTCTCCATATTTTGATCGCCCCGTGCTTGTGATCCTGGTGCTGTTCTGGTGATCCAGTGGAGTTATACTAGTTTGTTTGGCGACGACGCAGCCCAGGAAGCTAAAGAGTAGCGACTACGCAGACTTCGCCTGGTTGTTTAATCATCGATCGCGGCTCACGCACTGTAAGTGCCAGTTTTGTAGTCTCTCTCTCTTCCTCTCTTTATTATTATTTCGCGTATATATCGACCTGCGTTTCGCGCGCTGCGAAGCGCCTGTATTACTCTTTTCCCGAATACATTTATTTTTGTTATTAATTCAATATTGCATTGTTGCTTATTTAGTTGTTTACCCCTTTTTCTCGCGTTTCGCTAAATAAACATTACCGCCGCCTCCGCCTATACGGCTTATTATAGTCGTATTATTACTGAGCGGCCGATCGTGTAAATGAGACTATTATTTTAACGGTTCTGAATAGTTATTATTTTATTGCATTTATTATTAAAAATAGCAAAACCGTTACATGGCGCCCAACGTGCATGGTCATTAGCGTTACGCGTAATAATTATAATTAATAGTCTCAAAATTTAATTTCTAATATTTAAAAATTTTTTTAATTCAGTCGATATACGAGTAAAATTAAGAGATCTTATTTCGAGCATTTCGAGAGCGAGCGAGCGCAGTCCCGCGTAAAAAAAATTACATGTAATACACATATAAAAAACGTGTGTACGACATGTTGATTAAAACATGTATCATGCATGTATCTTGTGACCGAATCCAATATTAGAAATACATGTACATTCGTGTTTGGTTCGTGTGGGATTGATGTTTTATACATGTGATATCTGCCAAATGTATAACGAATATGAATATTATAAGCGTGTGGATACTTTCTTTTTTCTACCTCAACACTCATGTAGCTTATGTGTATAGATATTATAAATATTTAGTGTATCTGAGATGTTTATAGAGTGCACTCCATAAATATCTCAGGTACACTAAATATATTTACAATATCTACATGGAAGCTACACATAGGCGACACGTACAAAATGTAGAAATTTTCATAATGTACATGTAGGCTACATGTACCTGAATACATGTAGTGTACATGTTTATAACATGTGTGACACATGACATCATTTTTTCACGGGAATTAATAGATCGCTGCGTCTTTTGATCTCGTACACTGCAGCATTTTCTTGCACAGCCCCTACTTAAAACATTCGCTCCTTCTCCGATTGCGCGTATCTGGAAAAAAGCAAAACACAAAGTATCGAAATATTTTTTTTTATACTTAAAAAAGTAAGAAAATGTGTAAGATATCGGAAAAGAATTTATGGCAGCAAGAAAATTTTCGATACAGAAAATTTAAGGTTAATAGGTTATCAGACCTATAACCAAGTCGTATTATTAAAACTGAAAGACTTTCATATTTTTAAAAACTTATCTGAGTAATCTGGTGTTGATCATCTTCATAATTTAGACCTGGTGCGATCACTCCGACGAAGATTTTATTAGCATCCGCAGCGGCAGCGCAAACAAATTCTCAAAGTCCGTCACACTGAAGTTGCATCGATGCGAAGTTGCATAAACATATCCTTGCATCTTTAGTTTAACGTTTGACTTCGCATCGATGCAACTTCAGTGTGACGGACTTTGAGAATTTGTTTGCGCTGCCGCTGCGGATGCTAATAAAATCTTCGTCGGAGTGATCGCACCAGGTCTAAATTATGAAGATGATCAACACCAGATTACTCAGATAAGTTTTTAAAAATATGAAAGTCTTTCAGTTTTAATAATACGACTTGGTTATAGGTCTGATAACCTATTAACCTTAAATTTTCTGTATCGAAAATTTTCTTGCTGCCATAAATTCTTTTCCGATATCTTACACATTTTCTTACTTTTTTAAGTATAAAAAAAAATATTTCGATACTTTGTGTTTTGCTTTTTTCCAGATACGCGCAATCGGAGAAGGAGCGAATGTTTTAAGTAGGGGCTGTGCAAGAAAATGCTGCAGTGTACGAGATCAAAAGACGCAGCGATCTATTAATTCCCGTGAAAAAATGATGTCATGTGTCACACATGTTATAAACATGTACACTACATGTATTCAGGTACATGTAGCCTACATGTACATTATGAAAATTTCTACATTTTGTACGTGTCGCCTATGTGTAGCTTCCATGTAGATATTGTAAATATATTTAGTGTACCTGAGATATTTATGGAGTGCACTCTATAAACATCTCAGATACACTAAATATTTATAATATCTATACACATAAGCTACATGAGTGTTGAGGTAGAAAAAAGAAAGTATCCACACGCTTATAATATTCATATTCGTTATACATTTGGCAGATATCACATGTATAAAACATCAATCCCACACGAACCAAACACGAATGTACATGTATTTCTAATATGGGATTCGGTCACAAGATACATGCATGATACATGTTTTAATCAACATGTCGTACACACGTTTTTTATATGTGTATTACATGTAATTTTTTTTACGCGGGGTGTTTACGTTTCGCGGTGATTCGCGGTGTTTACGCTTCAAATAATATTCGAAGTGTGTAACTTTATCCTTTTCGAAAATATTTTTTCGTATCTTATATTATTTGAATTGTAAATCGATTTTCCTTTTCGATTTAATTTTAGCGTATCGCGAATTAATTAATTATTTCGTGCTTCTTTTATTATTTATTTGTTTATTTAAATAATTATTAGCGACACCGCGGAAAATATAATTATTGCTTTTCTAATAATTTCTCGTAAACTGTATAATCGCAATTTAGGTTAAGTTAGTCTATTTCGCGTGCGTGCGTGTAAGTGTGTGTGTGATTTACGCGGTAAATATAAGTATTGTAGCGTATCGCGGTACATGTATGTATGTGTATGTAAGCGTATGCGCAAATAAAGTAAATTAATTTATTTTTTTTAAATTTGAATTCAATTTAATTTTTTTTTTGTTGTTATTATAAACTATTAAAATAATTTAATAGCGTTTCTTCGCAATTAAAATTTTTTTTTTTTTTTTAAATAATTATTATCTTTAAACAATTTATTTTAAATTCTTCAAATTTCTTTGTATACTAAATTTGTTAATTCAATTTAATTCTATTTTTTTTGTAAACAATTGGAAAATTTATTTTAACAAGTTGCAGATTTGTGAGACTTTTTTTTTTTTTTTACAAATTAGTTGTTTTTATTAAATTTAAGCGAATTCGCATATAATTGATAGCGATTTGCAAGTATTTTGTAATTTGTTCGATAAATTTTTTTAATTGTGAGAATTTATTTTGCCAATAAGGCCTAAAATTTAAATTTTATTTAATTTTTATAATTCAAAATGGCGTGTATGAACGAGTGTGATTTCGATCAAACGTACGGAGTCGAGATCCAAGGATGGATTTTGAATCTAACAAGCGATCAATTCGATTCTGTACTTGATCAGCTAGAATTGACGCGCGACGGTACGCCCTTTGTACGTGTAGATAGGTTATATAGGCGTTTACGCGGCGATTATACAGCCGCGGATTTCGTCCAGTCAACTAGTGACGATGATTTAGTTTCGCGGACTCGTCGTGAACAAAGACTCTGCACCGTTTTGAAACATGCAAAATTTAGCGAAGAAGCGCAAGCACATATTGCGCACAGACAATTTGAAAATCTTAATCAAGCGGATGAGAGCGGATTCTCTCCGCTTGCCAATAGCTCGAAGTCAAATGACAATCAACTTGCCGATTCCGATGCGGAATCGCATCATAGCGAGGTTAACGCGGGAAATATCGCGGGGAACCTTGCGGAAAACGCGGCGGAAAACACCGCCGAAAATAATTTTAAATCAAATTTTGAATTGACTTCGATAAAAAACGCGTAACACAACTATACCGGTAAGACCAATTCCTACCATTTCGACCGCGATGATAACGACCGCTA
This sequence comes from Theocolax elegans, assembly GCA_026168455.1. Taxonomy (NCBI): domain Eukaryota; kingdom Metazoa; phylum Arthropoda; class Insecta; order Hymenoptera; family Cerocephalidae; genus Theocolax; species Theocolax elegans. The sequence continues at coordinate 74,621,665 of CM047428.1, forward strand.
CTACAACTACGTACTCGACGACGCAAGCAGCGAGTACGCATTTACAATCAAGAGGTGCGATACCAAAAACGGTATTTTCTTCAAAAGAAAATAATAAAATAGATAATGATATCGTTTTATGTGCATTAGCTAATGGCGTAGTCTACAACGCTCCAAGGGGTTTAGCCCTGGAGTTGAGTAGAACGCAATCGTTTGCCTTTCAACAAGAGAAGGAGTTGAATTATCTAAGGCAGCAATTAGCGGATTTTGCGACGAGTATGCAGCTTCCGACGCAAACGTCAATTGCGGCGGAAAAGCAGCGGAAAAATCGCAAAAGTGTAAATTTTCAAGATACTTTTAATTTAAATTATTTTGAAACGAATAAGCATCCTGAAGCACCTCAAGCGGTATTACACACGCAAACGGAAAAGTCGCTTGGATCGCGTTTAAACGCAAACGCGTTAAATTTTCCGACTCCTACGTCAAATTTCCCGTCTCTGCCAGCTCCTGCGGATTGGCAAGAGTCTGGAAGGGGGGAAAATGTGCCTGTAGTTACAAGCGATCAACTTACGCAAATCTTGTCGAATATGTCGACTAGAGCGCCTATACAGTCACATGACGTAGGTCGCACTGTTCGCCAGTGGAATATTAAGTTTTCCGGCGAAAAACGCGAAAGCATCGAGGAATTTATTCAGCGCATAGAAGAATGTCGCAAGTTAGCGCATATTTCCGACGCGGATTTACTGAATGCTTTCTTGGAGCTGTTAACTGGCGTAGCGCTACATTGGTATCGCTAATCGCGGAAAGATTGGAATACTTGGGCTGATTTTTGCAATGCTGCTCGACGATGTTATGGCGTTGAGCAGAACTTTCAGCAGCGCTTAATGGCGGAAGCGCAAGCACGCAAGCAGGGTAGAGAAGAGCCTGCTCGTGATTACATTTTCTGCTTGCTAACCATATTTAGCAGAATGGATGCGCCTCCAAGTACGCAGTCTCAGCTAGACATGTTGTATGCTAACATGTTGCCATCTATTCGGAAGTTAGTTCCGAAAGAAAAAGTTACAAGCGTCGATAGGCTTGTGCAGCTAGCTCGTCAGGCGGAAGAGCTTATCGAGGAAGAGCGGCATTTTCCCGCGCCTCTGCCGCCAGAAAAGAGCGTTCTGCCTTCTGTGGCTTATAAGCAGCCAGATGCCAGAGGTAAGAAGGGCGGAACAGCTGCTAGCGATGATGCTACGGTAAAAGTAGTGAGTATCGCAGAACCTACAATGGAAAATTTGGCCAAACTCTTAGAGAAGATGCTAGATGAGAGATTTAGCAAATATGCGAATTCTTTTGCGAATTCCGCCAATAAGAAAGGTCAAACCGCGCGTAATTTCCATAAACCAGGTACGCCGAAAGGAGCAAAGAATGTTTCCGGTAAGCCACCTGGCGTGACTAGTACCGAGAGGAAGGATGATGGTAAAAATAAATCATCCATTACTAATGGAAAATCCGCGCGTAGTCGCAACCGCGATAAGAAAGCAGGTCCCGAAGAGCGTGTGTACTGCTATCGCTGCGGTTGGCCCGGGTATATCAAGACGGATTGTCCTGAGTGCTCGGGAAACGAGAAAAGGGACGAATAGATAAGGTCCCTATCGCCTCAATTATTAGTGAGACCTCTGATGTGGATGAAATTCCATCAGTAATTGCGCAAAACGGAGAAAATGCCCTCGCTTTTGCCTGTCGGAATTGACAGACAATCAGCGGAAAAAGGTGTTTGCGATTCTCGCGCTGGAACGCCAGTTGAGGAAGGAACTCTACAGTCTACTCGCTGGTGGCTGCAGATCGAATCGGTGGATTCCGCGTACGCGCTTTGTACGATTCAGGGGCGGCTCGCACGGTTATTAATTCCTTAGGCTTGCAAATAGCATCAGCCATAGGAAAACCGTTAACTCCTTACATTGGACCAGGTGCACGACTCGCTAACGGCCAACGCGCTCCAATACTTGGACGTTTAGAGCTGCCGTTTGATTTAGCGAATGAACGCCATTACTTATGTTTTAGTAATGAGCGATCTCGACGCCGATTGTAAATCGATTTTCCTTTTCGATTTAATTTTAGCGTATCGCGAATTAATTATTATTTCGTGCTTCTTTTATTATTTATTTTTTTATTTAAATAATTATTAGCGACACCGCGGAAAATATAATTATTGCTTTTTAATAATTTCTCGTAAACTGTATAATCGCAATTTAGGTTGAGTTAGTCTATTTCGCGTGCGTGCGTGTAAGTGTGTGTGTGATTTACGCGGTAAATATAAGTATTGTAGCGTATCGCGGTACATGTATGTATGTGTATGTAAGCGTATGCGCAAATAAAGTAAATTAATTTATTTTTTTTAAATTTGAATTCAATTTAATTTTTTTTTGTTGTTATTATAAACTATTAAAATAATTTAATAGCGTTTCTTCGCAATTAAAATTTTTTTTTTTTTTTAATAATTATTATCTTTAAACAATTTATTTTAAATTCTTCAAATTTCTTTGTATACTAAATTTGTTAATTCAATTTAATTCTATTTTTTTTTGTAAACAATTGGAAAATTTATTTTAACAAGTTGCAGATTTGTGAGACTTTTTTTTTTTTTTTACAAATTAGTTGTTTTTATTAAATTTAAGCGAATTCGCATATAATTGATAGCGATTTGCAAGTATTTTGTAATTTGTTCGATAAATTTTTTTAATTGTGAGAATTTATTTTGCCAATAAGGCCTAAAATTTAAATTTTATTTAATTTTTATAATTCAAAATGGCGTGTATGAACGAGTGTGATTTCGATCAAACGTACGGAGTCGAGATCCAAGGATGGATTTTGAATCTAACAAGCGATCAATTCGATTCTGTACTTGATCAGCTAGAATTGACGCGCGACGGTACGCCCTTTGTACGTGTAGATAGGTTATATAGGCGTTTACGCGGCGATTATACAGCCGCGGATTTCGTCCAGTCAACTAGTGACGATGATTTAGTTTCGCGGACTCGTCGTGAACAAAGACTCTGCACCGTTTTGAAACATGCAAAATTTAGCGAAGAAGCGCAAGCACATATTGCGCACAGACAATTTGAAAATCTTAATCAAGCGGATGAGAGCGGATTCTCTCCGCTTGCCAATAGCTCGAAGTCAAATGACAATCAACTTGCCGATTCCGATGCGGAATCGCATCATAGCGAGGTTAACGCGGGAAATATCGCGGGGAACCTTGCGGAAAACGCGGCGGAAAACACCGCCGAAAATAATTTTAAATCAAATTTTGAATTGACTTCGATAAAAACGCGTAACACAACTATACCGGTAAGACCAATTCCTACCATTTCGACCGCGATGATAACGACCGCTACTACAACTACGTACTCGACGACGCAAGCAGCGAGTACGCATTTACAATCAAGAGGTGCGATACCAAAAACGGTATTTTCTTCAAAGAAAATAATAAAATAGATAATGATATCGTTTTATGTGCATTAGCTAATGGCGTAGTCTACAACGCTCCAAGGGGTTTAGCCCTGGAGTTGAGTAGAACGCAATCGTTTGCCTTTCAACAAGAGAAGGAGTTGAATTATCTAAGGCAGCAATTAGCGGATTTTGCGACGAGTATGCAGCTTCCGACGCAAACGTCGATTGCGGCGGAAAAGCAGCGGAAAAATCGCAAAAGTGTAAATTTTCAAGATACTTTTAATTTAAATTATTTTGAAACGAATAAGCATCCTGAAGCACCTCAAGCGGTATTACACACGCAAACGGAAAAGTCGCTTGGATCGCGTTTAAACGCAAACGCGTTAAATTTTCCGACTCCTACGTCAAATTTCCCGTCTCTGCCAGCTCCTGCGGATTGGCAAGAGTCTGGAAGGGGGGAAAATGTGCCTGTAGTTACAAGCGATCAACTTACGCAAATCTTGTCGAATATGTCGACTAGAGCGCCTATACAGTCACATGACGTAGGTCGCACTGTTCGCCAGTGGAATATTAAGTTTTCCGGCGAAAAACGCGAAAGCATCGAGGAATTTATTCAGCGCATAGAAGAATGTCGCAAGTTAGCGCATATTTCCGACGCGGATTTACTGAATGCTTTCTTGGAGCTGTTAACTGGCGTAGCGCTACATTGGTATCGCTAATCGCGGAAAGATTGGAATACTTGGGCTGATTTTTGCAATGCTGCTCGACGATGTTATGGCGTTGAGCAGAACTTTCAGCAGCGCTTAATGGCGGAAGCGCAAGCACGCAAGCAGGGTAGAGAAGAGCCTGCTCGTGATTACATTTTCTGCTTGCTAACCATATTTAGCAGAATGGATGCGCCTCCAAGTACGCAGTCTCAGCTAGACATGTTGTATGCTAACATGTTGCCATCTATTCGGAAGTTAGTTCCGAAAGAAAAAGTTACAAGCGTCGATAGGCTTGTGCAGCTAGCTCGTCAGGCGGAAGAGCTTATCGAGGAAGAGCGGAATTTTCCCGCGCCTCTGCCGCCAGAAAAGAGCGTTCTGCCTTCTGTGGCTTATAAGCAGCCAGATGCCAGAGGTAAGAAGGGCGGAACAGCTGCTAGCGATGATGCTACGGTAAAAGTAGTGAGTATCGCAGAACCTACAATGGAAAATTTGGCCAAACTCTTAGAGAAGATGCTAGATGAGAGATTTAGCAAATATGCGAATTCTTTTGCGAATTCCGCCAATAAGAAAGGTCAAACCGCGCGTAATTTCCATAAACCAGGTACGCCGAAAGGAGCAAAGAATGTTTCCGGTAAGCCACCTGGCGTGACTAGTACCGAGAGGAAGGATGATGGTAAAAATAAATCATCCATTACTAATGGAAAATCCGCGCGTAGTCGCAACCGCGATAAGAAAGCAGGTCCCGAAGAGCGTGTGTACTGCTATCGGTGCGGTTGGCCCGGGTATATCAAGACGGATTGTCCTGAGTGCTCGGGAAACGAGAAAAGGGACGAATAGATAAGGTCCCTATCGCCTCAATTATTAGTGAGACCTCTGATGTGGATGAAATTCCATCAGTAATTGCGCAAACGGAGAAAATGCCCTCGCTTTTGCCTGTCGGAATTGACAGACAATCAGCGGAAAAAGGTGTTTGCGATTCTCGCGCTGGAACGCCAGTTGAGGAAGGAACTCTACAGTCTACTCGCTGGTGGCTGCAGATCGGAATCGGTGGATTCCGCGTACGCGCTTTGTACGATTCAGGGGCGGCTCGCACGGTTATTAATTCCTTAGGCTTGCAAATAGCATCAGCCATAGGAAAACCGTTAACTCCGTACATTGGACCAGGTGCACGACTCGCTAACGGCCAACGCGCTCCAATACTTGGACGTTTAGAGCTGTCGTTTGATTTAGCGAATGAACGCCATTACTTAGATGTTTTAGTAATGAGCGATCTCGACGCCGATTGTATGCTCGGTGCCGATTTTATTCGTGCGTTTAACGCTGTTTTGTTGCCGCGTGAAAATCAGTTGCTGATTGAAAACGTGGCTGACGCAATTCAGCTTGAAGTATCTGCTATCGGCATTGGTGAGGCCTGCTCACTAGCTGCCGTTGGCTTAGCAGATATTGACGAAGCGCAACGCAAACAACTCGATCAGTTGTTGGAAAAAGCGTTTGACTGCTCCGAATGCAAAGCTAGGTTGTACTAACTTAGCTGAGCATGAAATTGATGTGGGCGGTTCGCGTCCCATCATGCAGCGCTATTATCTAGTCTTTAGGAAGATCAAGCTGTCGCTGATAGCAAAGCCGCAGCAGCTGTTCAAAATTGGCAACAGCGTATGCAAACGCTGCCAGAGCTGCAAGCTCAAGCTGCTGAACGAGCGACATGCACACAAGCCCGTCAGACCGAATATTATAATTCAAAACGCCGCGATGTACAATTTGCCGTGGGACAAAAAGTTTCTAAGTGGAATCGTATACTTTCGTCCGCTGCCCAAGGCATAGCTGCTAAGCTAGCTCCGAAGTACCTCGCACCTTTTATTGTTTCGACGTTACTCGGCTCATCAGCAATGATGGAAAAGAAGCAGGTAAATGCCACATCAATGACCTGAAACCGTATTATGAAGATCAGACAAACGTAACTGAGGAGAGTAAATTAAATCGAGAGGATGCGACGAGGGACAGCGAGGGATTAAACGCAGAGCGAAGAGCTAGCGACGAGTCCAACGATAATGATCCTGTGAGCGCGAACGCACTAAGTAAGCGAGGTAGGCCGCGCAAAACTCGGGTAGTTGTTAGTCGTATGACCGCGGTTGATCGTGCCCCTTCTAACGAGCGATTGAAGGCGAAGGCTAATATACCCGCGAATCCTTCGACGACGGAAATTAGGCGCGGAAGACCGAAGGGGGCAAAGAACAAGCCCGTATCCCCGGTAGAAACGATCGAACAGCGCACTCGGTCGCAGAAACTGTAAATGTTCCTTTGAGGGATTGATGTATCTACGCGTACCTTTTCTCCGATTTTGTAATCTTCGTAAGGCGTATCGCTCTTAATTGTTGTTATAATAAAGAGAGAAATCCTTTATATGTTGGCCTGCTTAACATTTTCTTTTGTCTGACGTTGTGCTTTCAAATCAATTTATTTTATTTATTTATAAAATATTACTTATGTTTAATTATCTTTTCATTTTGTCTTCTGGCCTAGAGAGAGAGTAGAAATGCAGAGCTGGTACGTCTTCGGCTACCCAGCGTCTGGAAGGGGGGAGTGTAACGAATCAATGTAATATTTGATTATATTACATTGCTCGTTACATTCTCTCTCTCTGTCTAGCCTGTGTATTAATCTTTACAGATGTTACAGGTCGACGTTCGACGATTTTCGGCGATTTTCGCGGACCTTCGTAAAGGTAAAAGTAGGGAAAGAGAGAGAGAGTTTTCAGTTCGTAAGTGCGAGAGCACTTAGACGAATCTCAACCGTCGAGAGATTGAATTCAACCGTGTGATTAATCTCAACCGTTGTGAGAAACCTTGTTGTTTATTCTCTCTCCATATTTTGATCGTCCCGTGCTTGTGATCCTGGTGCTGTGCTGGTGATCCAGTGGAGTTATACTAGTTTGTTTGGCGACGACGCAGCCCAGGAAGCTAAAGAGGCAGCGACTACGCAGACTTCAGCCTGGTTGTTTAATCATCGATCGCGGCTCACGCACTGTAAGTGCCAGTCTTGTAGTCTCTCTCTCTCTCTTTCCTCTCTTTATTTATCTCGCGTGTATATTGACCTGCGTTTCGCGCGCTGCGACGCGCCTGTATTACTTTTTTCCCGAATACATTTATTTTTGTTATTAATTGAATATTGCATTGTTGCTTATTTAGTTGTTTACCCTTTTTTCTCGCGTTTCGCTAAATAAAGATTACCGCCGCCTCCGCCTATACGGCTTATTATAGTCGTATTATTACTGAGCGGCCGATCGTGTAAATGAGACTATTATTTTAACGGTAGTTAATTGTTATTAATAAGTTTATATTATAATATTTTATTTATTGTTATTAAATAATAGCAAAACCGTTACAATATATATATATTCTCCAATGTTAGGTTACGTGCTCAGCTCGCAACTTCAGAAGTGAACAAGTCTAATGGTCGCCAAAGGTACTCGAAGCTCGTAAGACACTTTCTCTCTTTATTATTATTGTAAATTCTTGTTGTAATTAGTTTAGCTTTTGTATATAATTTTCACAATTATATTCTAATAAATTTATGAATTCGAACCTGAACACATTCCATACGTGCGTACGCTCACCTACTAAAATTTTATTTTCATGAGGGTATCAAATTTATATGAAGAAAATTTTTCTAAGGGAGTGACATTGTAACGGTTTTGCTATTTTTAATAATAAATGCAATAAAATAATAACTATTCAGAACCGTTAAAATAATAGTCTCATTTACACGATCGGCCGCTCAGTAATAATACGACTATAATAAGCCGTATAGGCGGAGGCGGCGGTAATCTTTATTTAGCGAAACGCGAGAAAAAAGGGTAAACAACTAAATAAGCAACAATGCAATATTCAATTAATAACAAAAATAAATGTATTCGGGAAAAAAGTAATACAGGCGCGTCGCAGCGCGCGAAACGCAGGTCGATATATACGCGAAATAAATAAAGAGAGGAAGAGAGAGAGAGAGACTACAAAACTGGCACTTACAGTGCGTGAGCCGCGATCGATGATTAAACAACCAGGCGAAGTCTGCGTAGTCGCTACTCTTTAGCTTCCTGGGCTGCGTCGTCGCCAAACAAACTAGTATAACTCCACTGGATCACCAGCACAGCACCAGGATCACAAGCACGGGGCGATCAAAATATGGAGAGAGAATAAACAACAAGGTTTCTCACAACGGTTGAGATTAATCACACGGTTGAATTCAATCTCTCGACGGTTGAGATTCGTCTAAGTGCTCTCGCACTTACGAACTGAAAACTCTCTCTCTCTTTCCCTACTTTTACCTTTACGAAGGTCCGCGAAAATCGCCGAAAATCGTCGAACGTCGACCTGTAACATCTGTAAAGATTAATACACAGGCTAGACAGAGAGAGAGATTGTAATGAGCAATGTAATATAATCAAATATTACATTGATTCGTTACACTCCCCCCTTCCAGACGCTGGGTAGCCGAAGACGTACCAGCTCTGCATTTCTCTCTCTAGGCCAGAAGACAAAATGAAAAAGGTAATTAACATAAATAATATTTATAAATAAATAAAATAAGCCCTGTATGGATTTTTCTCTATTATACATATTAGGCGATGAATATAATAAGAATCATAATAAAAAAAAATCTATAAAAATTATTGGCGTGGTCGCTCATAGGTGCTATGGTTTACCCGGTTCGGGCATTCGCGTCCACGCGCTACGCCTGGCAACCCACAGACGTAGCACTTGCGCACTGTTTTGCCCTCTGCCTGAGCTTTCCGAGCTAACACCGCATCGAGCTGTTACTGAAGGCAGACCGCCTGTCGTTCCTTCTGTCGTCGGAACGTCGCAAGTGCTTCCTCAGCTTCTTGAATTGCCGAGTCTGTCCCCGCCGGTTGCTCTCCGCCAGAAGCGGATCCTTCCGCTAGTGCCGTCCTTCGCGCTTCAGCGGATCGTTTCCCCATATAATATACTCAATTTAAGAGGGGAGCAACTCCGAGTTCTGAATCGCGTTGGAAGCGACTAATGGCTTCTCGCGCTTTCGTTTTAGCCTCTGAGAGATCATTCTCTTCGCGATTTCGCTGTCTCTCTGCGTCATAGGCCATTTGACAGCGTCTTCGCACCTCAATTGATCTAGGCCAATTGCCAGGCGCTTGAGTTGCGTCATCGCCAAATTGCTCGCAGAAGCGGTCGTACTCTGCTAATACCTGCGTCACCATCCGACGAAGTTCTCGTGAGGCTTGGCGAACTTGCTGCAATTTGGCCTCCAACTGAGTCCACCAACCTTGCAGGTCGGAAGGGCCTGATCGATCGGAGGCGGTCACCTCGATTACAGTTTCAGGCGTTGACGTGCCTGAGCTTGACATGAGCTCTCCAGCGATATCCGCATCAATAAGCGACTTGCGCAGTTCATCAGACATAATTCTGGAACAGGTTAGTAAATATCAGGCCATGTCTTTATACGAATGACAGAATGAAAAAGATTATAAAATTACAGATTCAGAGAACGGTACGCGTAAATACATCAATCCCTCAAGGAACATTTACAGTTTCTGCGACCGAGTGCGCTGTTCGATCGTTTCTACCGGGAATACGGGCTTGTTCTTTGCCCCCTTCGGTCTTCCGCGCCTAATTTCCGTCGTCGAAGGATTCGCGGGTATATTAGCCTTCGCCTTCAATCGTTCGTTAGAAGGGGCACGATCAACCGCGGTCATACGACTAACAACTACCCGAGTTTTGCGCGGCCTACCTCGCTTACTTAGTGCGTTCGCGCTCACAGGATCATTATCGTTGGACTCGTCGCTAGCTCTTCGCTCTGCGTTTAATCCCTCGCTGTCCCTCGTCGCATCCTCTCGATTTAATTTACTCTCCTCAGTTACGTCTGTCTGATCTTCATAATACGGTTTCAGGTCATTGATGTGGCATTTACCTGCTTCTTTTCCATCATTGCTGATGAGCTCTACCACGTTTGAGCCGAGTAAATTAAATCGAGAGGATGCGACGAGGGACAGCGAGGGATTAAACGCAGAGCGAAGAGCTAGCGACGAGTCCAACGATAATGATCCTGTGAGCGCGAACGCACTAAGTAAGCGAGGTAGGCCGCGCAAAACTCGGGTAGTTGTTAGTCGTATGACCGCGGTTGATCGTGCCCCTTCTAACGAGCGATTGAAGGCGAAGGCTAATATACCCGCGAATCCTTCGACGACGGAAATTAGGCGCGGAAGACCGAAGGGGGCAAAGAACAAGCCCGTATCCCCGGTAGAAACGATCGAACAGCGCACTCGGTCGCAGAAACTGTAAATGTTCCTTTGAGGGATTGATGTATCTACGCGTACCTTTTCTCCGATTTTGTAATCTTCGTAAGGCGTATCGCTCTTAATTGTTGTTATAATAAAGAGAGAAATCCTTTATATGTTGGCCTGCTTAACATTTCTTTTGTCTGATGTTTTGCTTTCAAATCAATTTATTTTATTTATTTATAAAATATTACTTATGTTTAATTATCTTTTTCATTTTGTCTTCTGGCCTAGAGAGAGAGTAGAAATGCAGAGCTGGTACGTCTTCGGCTACCCAGCGTCTGGAAGGGGGGAGTGTAACGAATCAATGTAATATTTGATTATATTACATTGCTCGTTACATTCTCTCTCTCTGTCTAGCCTGTGTATTAATCTTTACAGATGTTACAGGTCGACGTTCGACGATTTTCGGCGATTTTCGCGGACCTTCGTAAAGGTAAAAGTAGGGAAAGAGAGAGAGAGTTTTCAGTTCGTAAGTGCGAGAGCACTTAGACGAATCTCAACCGTCGAGAGATTGAATTCAACCGTGTGATTAATCTCAACCGTTGTGAGAAACCTTGTTGTTTATTCTCTCTCCATATTTTGATCGTCCCGTGCTTGTGATCCTGGTGCTGTGCTGGTGATCCAGTGGAGTTATACTAGTTTGTTTGGCGACGACGCAGCCCAGGAAGCTAAAGGGCAACGACTACGCAGACTTCACCTGGTTGTTTAATCATCGATCGCGGCTCACGCACTGTAAGTGCCAGTCTTGTAGTCTCTCTCTCTCTTTCTCTCTTTATTTATCTCGCGTGTATATTGACCTGCGTTTCGCGCGCTGCGACGCGCCTGTATTACTTTTTTTCCCGAATACATTTATTTTTGTTATTAATTAAATACTGCATTGTTGTTTATTTAGTTGTTTACCCTCTTTTCTCGCGTTTCGCTAAATAAAGATTACCGCCGCCTCCGCCTATACGGCTTACTATAGTCGTATTATTACTGAGCGGCCGATCGTGTAAATGAGACTATTATTTTAACGGTAGTTAATTGTTATTAATAAGTTTATATTATAATATTTTATTTATTGTTATTAAATAATAGCAAAACCGTTACAATATATATATATTCTCCAATGTTAGGTTACGTGCTCAGCTCGCAACTTCAGAAGTGAACAAGTCTAATGGTCGCCAAAGGTACTCGAAGCTCGTAAGAAACTTTCTCTCTTTATTATTATTGTAAATTCTTGTTGTAATTAGTTTAGCTTTTGTATATAATTTTCACAATTATATTCTAATAAATTTATGAATTCGAACCTGAACACATTCCATACGTGCGTACGCTCACCTACTAAAATTTTATTTTCATGAGGGTATCAAATTTATATGAAGAAAATTTTTCTAAGGGAGTGACATTGTAACGGTTTTGCTATTTTTAATAATAAATGCAATAAAATAATAACTATTCAGAACCGTTAAAATAATAGTCTCATTTACACGATCGGCCGCTCAGTAATAATACGACTATAATAAGCCGTATAGGCGGAGGCGGCGGTAATCTTTATTTAGCGAAACGCGAGAAAAAAGGGTAAACAACTAAATAAGCAACAATGCAATATTCAATTAATAACAAAAATAAATGTATTGGGGAAAAAAGTAATACAGGCGCGTCGCAGCGCGCGAAACGCAGGTCGATATATACGCGAAATAAATAAAGAGAGGAAGAGAGAGAGAGAGACTACAAAACTGGCACTTACAGTGCGTGAGCCGCGATCGATGATTAAACAACCAGGCGAAGTCTGCGTAGTCGCTACTCTTTAGCTTCCTGGGCTGCGTCGTCGCCAAACAAACTAGTATAACTCCACTGGATCACCAGCACAGCACCAGGATCACAAGCACGGGGCGATCAAAATATGGAGAGAGAATAAACAACAAGGTTTCTCACAACGGTTGAGATTAATCACACGGTTGAATTCAATCTCTCGACGGTTGAGATTCGTCTAAGTGCTCTCGCACTTACGAACTGAAAACTCTCTCTCTCTTTCCCTACTTTTACCTTTACGAAGGTCCGCGAAAATCGCCGAAAATCGTCGAACGTCGACCTGTAACATCTGTAAAGATTAATACACAGGCTAGACAGAGAGAGAGATTGTAATGAGCAATGTAATATAATCAAATATTACATTGATTCGTTACACTCCCCCCTTCCAGACGCTGGGTAGCCGAAGACGTACCAGCTCTGCATTTCTCTCTCTAGGCCAGAAGACAAAATGAAAAAGGTAATTAACATAAATAATATTTATAAATAAATAAAATAAAGCCCTGTATGGATTTTTCTCTATTATACATATTAGGCGATGAATATAATAAGAATCATAATAAAAAAAAATCTATAAAAATTATTGGCGTGGTCGCTCATAGGTGCTATGGTTTACCCGGTTCGGGCATTCGCGTCCACGCGCTACGCCTGGCAACCCACAGACGTAGCACTTGCGACTACGCACTGTTTTGCCCTCTGCCTGAGCTTTCCGAGCTAACACCGCATCGAGCTGTTACTGAAGGCAGACCGCCTGTCGTTCCTTCTGTCGTCGGAACGTCGCAAGTGCTTCCTCAGCTTCTTGAATTGCCGAGTCTGTCCCCGCCGGTTGCTCTCCGCCAGAAGCGGATCCTTCCGCTAGTGCCGTCCTTCGCGCTTCAGCGGATCGTTTCCCCATATAATATACTCAATTTAAGAGGGGAGCAACTCCGAGTTCTGAATCGCGTTGGAAGCGACTAATGGCTTCTCGCGCTTTCGTTTTAGCCTCTGAGAGATCATTCTCTTCGCGATTTCGCTGTCTCTCTGCGTCATAGGCCATTTGGCAGCGTCTTCGCACCTCAATTGATCTAGGCCAATTGCCAGGCGCTTGAGTTGCGTCATCGCCAAATTGCTCGCAGAAGCGGTCGTACTCTGCTAATACCTGCGTCACCATCCGACGAAGTTCTCGTGAGGCTTGGCGAACTTGCTGCAATTTGGCCTCCAACTGAGTCCACCAACCTTGCAGGTCGGAAGGGCCTGATCGATCGGAGGCGGTCACCTCGATTACAGTTTCAGGCGTTGACGTGCCTGAGCTTGACATGAGCTCTCCAGCGATATCCGCATCAATAAGCGACTTGCGCAGTTCATCAGACATAATTCTGGAACAGGTTAGTAAATATCAGGCCATGTCTTATACGAATGACAGAATGAAAAAGATTATAAAAATTACAGATTCAGAGAACGGTACGCGTAAATACATCAATCCCTCAAAGGAACATTTACAGTTTCTGCGACCGAGTGCGCTGTTCGATCGTTTCTACCGGGAATACGGGCTTGTTCTTTGCCCCCTTCGGTCTTCCGCGCCTAATTTCCGTCGTCGAAGGATTCGCGGGTATATTAGCCTTCGCCTTCAATCGTTCGTTAGAAGGGGCACGATCAACCGCGGTCATACGACTAACAACTACCCGAGTTTTGCGCGGCCTACCTCGCTTACTTAGTGCGTTCGCGCTCACAGGATCATTATCGTTGGACTCGTCGCTAGCTCTTCGCTCTGCGTTTAATCCCTCGCTGTCCCTCGTCGCATCCTCTCGATTTAATTTACTCTCCTCAGTTACGTCTGTCTGATCTTCATAATACGGTTTCAGGTCATTGATGTGGCATTTACCTGCTTCTTTTCCATCATTGCTGATGAGCTCTACCACGTTTGAGCCGAGTAACGTCGAAACAATAAAAGGTGCGATGTACTTCGGAGCTAGCTTAGCAGCTATGCCTTGGGCAGCGGACGAAAGTATACGATTCCGCTTAGAAACTTTTTGTCCCACGGCAAATTGTACATCGCGGCGTTTTGAATTATAATATTCGGTCTGACGGGCTTGTGTGCATGTCGCTCGTTCAGCAGCTTGAGCTTGCAGCTCTGGCAGCGTTTGCATACGCTGTTGCCAATTTTGAACAGCTGCTGCGGCTTTGCTATCAGCGACAGCTTGATCTTCCTAAAGACTAGATAATAGCGCTGCATGATGGGACGCGAACCGCCCACATCAATTTCATGCTCAGCTAAGTTAGTACAACCTAGCTTTGCATTCGGAGCAGTCAAACGCTTTTCCAACAACTGATCGAGTTGTTTGCGTTGCGCTTCGTCAATATCTGCTAAGCCAACGGCAGCTAGTGAGCAGGCCTCACCAATGCCGATAGCAGATACTTCAAGCTGAATTGCGTCAGCCACGTTTTCAATCAGCAACTGATTTTCACGCGGCAACAAAACAGCGTTAAACGCACGAATAAAATCGGCACCGAGCATACAATCGGCGTCGAGATCGCTCATTACTAAAACATCTAAGTAATGGCGTTCATTCGCTAAATCAAACGACAGCTCTAAACGTCCAAGTATTGGAGCGCGTTGGCCGTTAGCGAGTCGTGCACCTGGTCCAATGTACGGAGTTAACGGTTTTCCTATGGCTGATGCTATTTGCAAGCCTAAGGAATTAATAACCGTGCGAGCCGCCCCTGAATCGTTCAAAGCGCGTTCGAAATCAGATCTCTTAATTTTACTCGTATATCGACTGAATTAAAAAAATTTTTAAATATTAGAAATTAAATTTTGAGACTATTAATTATAATTATTACGCGTAACGCTAATGACCATGCACGTTGGGCGCCATGTAACGGTTTTGCTATTTTTAATAATAAATGCAATAAAATAATACTATTCAGAACCGTTAAAATAATAGTCTCATTTACACGATCAGCCGCTCAGTAATAATACGACTATAATAAGTCAAGCGATTGCGTTCTACTCAACTCCAGGGCTAAACCCCTTGGAGCGTTGTAGACTACGCCATTAGCTAATGCACATAAAACGATATCATTATCTATTTTATTATTTTCTTTTGAAGAAAATACCGTTTTTGGTACAGCACCTCTTGATTGTAAATGCGTACTCGCTGCTTGCGTCGTCGAGTACGTAGTTGTAGTAGCGGTCCTTATCATCGCGGTCGAAATGGTAGGAATTGGTCTTACCGGTATAGTTGTGTTAAGCGTTTTTATCGAAATCAATTCAAAATTTGATTTAAAATTATTTTCGGCGGTGTTTTCCGCCGCGTTTTCCGCAAGGTTCCCCTCGATATTTCCCGCGTTAACCTCGCTATGCTGCGATTCCGCATCGGAATCGGCAAGTTGATTGTAATTTGACTTCGAGCTATTGGCAAGCGGAGAGAATCCGCTCTCATCCGCTTGATTAAGATTTTCAAATTGTCTGAGCTCAATCTGTGCTTGCGCTTCTTCGCTAAATTTTGCATGTTTCAAAACGGTGCAGAGTCTTTGTTCACGACGAGTCCGCGAAACTAAATCATCGTCACTAGTTGACTGGACGAAATCCGCGGCTGTATAATCGCCGCGTAAACGCCTATATAACCTATCTACACGTACAAAGGGCGTACCGTCGCGCGTCAATTCTAGCTGATCAAGTACAGAATCGAATTGATCGCTTGTTAGATTCAAAATCCATCCTTGGATCTCGACTCCGTACGTTTGATCGAAAATCACACTCATTCATGCACGCCATTTTGAATTATAAAAAAAAAGTAAATAAAATTTAAATTATAGGCCTTATTGGCAAAATAAATTCTCACAATTAAAAAAAGAATTTATCGAACAAATTACAAAATAATTGTAAATCGCTATTAAATTATGCGCAAATTCGCTTAAATTTAATAAAAAACAATTAATTTGTAAAAAAAACAAAATATTACAAATCTGCAACTTGTTAAAATAAATTCTTTTTTTTTTAAATTGTTTACAAAAGAAAAATAGAATTAAATTGAATTAGCGAATTTAATATACAAAGAAATTCGAAGAATTTAAAATAAATTGTTTAAATATAATAATTATTTAAAAAAAGACAAAATTTTAAATTGCGAAGAAACGCTATAAAAATTATTTTAATAATTTATAATAACAATAAAAAAAATTAAATTGATTAATTAATAAATTAGTTTACTATATTTGCGCACACGCTTACATAAACATACATACATGTACCGCGATACGCTACAATACTTATATTTACCGCGTATATCGCACACACACTTACACACACGCACGCGAAATAGACTAACTCAACCTAAATTGCGATTATACAGCTTACGAAAAATTATTAGAAAAGCAATAATTATATTTTCCGCGGTGTCGCTAATAATTATTTAAATAAACAATTAAATAATAAAAGAAGCACGAAATAATTAATTAATTCGCGATACGTTAAAATTAAATCGATTTACAATTCGAATAATATAAGATACGAAAAAATATTTTCGAAAAGGATAAAGTTACACACTTCGAATATTATTTGAAGCGTAAACACCGCGAATCACCGCGAAACGTAAACACTGCGCTCGCTCGCTCTCGAAATGCTCGAAATAAGATCTCTTAATTTAACACGCCTATTGACTGAATTAAAACTTTTAAATATTAGAAATAAAATTTTGAGACTATTAATTGTCAATCATATGCGTATCGCTAATTACCATGCACGTCGTGCGCCATATAACGGTTTTGCTATTATTTAATAACAATAAATAAAATATTATAATATAAACTTAATAATAACAATTAACTACCGTTAAAATAATAGTCTCATTTACACGATCGGCCGCTCAGTAATAATACGACTATAGTAAGCCGTATAGGCGGAGGCGGCGGTAATCTTTATTTAGCGAAACGCGAGAAAAGAGGGTAAACAACTAAATAAACAACAATGCAGTATTTAATTAATAACAAAAATAAATGTATTCGGGAATAAAAGTAATACAGGCGCGTCGTAGCGCGCGAAACGCAGGTCGATATATACGCGAGATAAATAAAGAGAGAAAGAGAGAGAGAGACTACAAGACTGGCACTTACAGTGCGTGAGCCGCGATCGATGATTAAACAACCAGGTGAAGTCTGCGTAGTCGTTGCCCTTTAGCTTCCTGGGCTGCGTCGTCGCCAAACAAACTAATACAGCTCTACTGGGTCACCAACACAGCACCAGGATCACAAGCACGGGGCCGATCAAAATATGAAGAGAGAACAAATCACAAGGTTTCTCACGACAGTTGAAATTAATCGCACGGTTGAATTTTAATCTCTCGGCGGTTGAGATCAGTCTCTCGACGGTTGAGATTAGTCTAAGTGCTCTCGCACTTACGAACCGAAAACTCTCTCTCTCTTTCCCTACTTTTACCTTTACGAAGGTCCGCGAAAATCGCCGAAAATCGTCGAACGTCGACCTGTAACATCTGTAAAGATTAATACACAGGCTAGACAGAGAGAGAGAATGTAACGAGCAAGTAAAACTAAAAAACAAACACTATTGTATATTTAATAAAACATTGTAAGTCACAAATAATTGATAAGAAAATTTACTCTCTTTAGTATAAAAATATATTTCCTTTAAATAAAAATCTGTCAATTTGCATATATTTATTTGTTATTTTGAAGTTATACATTACAATACTAATAATAAATTATTTACTAAATCTTTCTGGGTTTTTATAAAGATTAATATAATATAATATATTGTTATAAATTATTAAGTATATAACAACGATCTTATTATTAAACTATTTGATAACATTTTATTAAACTGTTCAAGAACTGTACAAATTAAAAAATATTGAAATTTATTTTATTATTTTATTACATCTTTATATGTAATAGGTGGTAGTATTATTTATTGCAAAATATGAAATAGCTACCCTGTTGAAAAGACCTTATAAAATCCGATAAAATAATGGCACATTGAATCGGGATGCCGATAAAAATTTTATAGTAATATATCGGGCGATTTCTTTTTTATCGGTACCTATAATGAAATCCTCACAGCTACGAATCACAAGTTCCGAAATTTAGTTTTTATAAGTTTTACGTGGTAAAAGATATATCAGTTTCTATGAGACTAATAAATTTATAGGCTTTTATAGAGATTTGCTCATGTAATTATTTATAGAAATCTATTCACTTTACTAATATGAATTCAGAATCGGCATATATCGTAATAAATTGATTGAAAAATTATAAGCCTGTATAGATGTTTTACTACATGAATTACGCAAGTGCATCCAAGAAAATATTAATCGGGTTCTATAATAAAAGAAATGACTATGAAAAGATTATAGTTCATACACATTTCCCGATATAAAATTTAATAAGCTCTTATCATGGAAATACTGTATATGTTTATATCTTTTTTTGTTTTCTAAAAGTAGGTTTGTAATTCGAGTCTATAAGGAATTCCGGGTGCAAAAACCTCATATCATACTATACAATAAATGCTTATAGTATTTTATAAGATAAACCTCACAAAAGAAAAAAACATTTTATAGTACAATATGATGATCAACAAAATAAATGGGCGGTTCGTTTACCGGATCGTATGAGCTGAGACATCCATAAATACAATCTTAATCAAATCGCTAATCGCGTTCAACCAGGCAATTCCGTATTTATTATTTATAACAAATATAGGCATGTATCCGGTTTTCGAATGTTTGACGTCTTTATAAGGTTTTACGAGGTTCGACGCATGTAAGGGGCAGACGGCCTATCGGGTTGTATCGGCTGCGCCAACAATAATACGAATTACATTTAATGCTGCAACGATACTCGTGTGACACTTTCATGTATTCTTAGTTTTGTAACCTTTAGTTATAAATGTTTTTCATTGTTATTCTTCATGCATATAAAGATAGAAGTTTCAATGATATACTACTAATAAACATGAAAGAAATATTAAATTTACTTTATATAAACTTATCCAATATAATAATTCTTTTCTTTTCAGGCATCAAATCGAACTCAATTACATGTTAATTTTCAGTATATTTTCAAGTACAAAGAATATTCTTCCTCCAAGGACAAAACAGATCTGGAAAACAAATAATTTTAATTCAATTTGAATGTGCTCTAAATTATAAAACTAATTAATAGCAATAATTAATAGCTCTGAGTGTGTAATATTTTACATATACTCATATATATATATATATATATATATATATATATATGATACAGTTGCATGTAATCTTAATTTTGAATTATTTAGTTATAAATATTTTTTATTGTTACTCTTCATGCAAGTAAAGGTAAAAGTTTTCTATTATAAAGCTACTAATGAAAATCAAAGAATTATTAAATTTATTTTATATAAACTTATCCAATATAATAATTCTTATACGACTTACTGATTCAAGTAAATTCTGTAAAATAATTCAGAATGTGTAACGGCATTTATATGTATTCTTTCATTAGTATACTCTTGTATAAAAGTTTATTCTTCATTATTTTTTAAAAATAAAAAAAATATTAACAGAACTTTTTAATTAAAAGAAAAGGTGTTTAATTTATTCAACATCCTGTGAATTGCCCTACAAGATCGTCTAAAAAACCAAAATAAAATAATGGAGGGTGACTATCACTACTATATAACGGTCAACGATCGAATAACGACCAGTCTCCAAGGGGAGTATCATTTTTCAAAAACATCTTTAGAAGACACGGACACAAATTGACGAAATTTCTGAAGACTTGGATAAAAGAACGACAACTATTAGCCAAAACACAATCAAAGCGTTTATTTCTTCTTGAATGCAAATACAACGATGTTATTCCGAATCACATTAGAAACATGAGTAAGCGTTTTTTCAACTTGAACTTCTTCAGTAGTTTCTATAAATATCGATTTACATATCAAGTTAATAAACAATCCTATAAATTACTAAAATTTGAAATTAAAGACTTACATATACAAATTAACTATTTACATAAATCGTTAAATAAACTAAAAATTAAGATAGAACGAAGCAATATATGCCAAGCGACTCTTAATCAATTTTTTGCTCTAACTGAGAGAAAGGTAGAAAAAAAATTTCTAAAATTAGTGAGTTTACACAATAAAAAACTTAATTATTTAATAAACAAAAGAACTAACAAAGATAATTCAATTGTGAACAATAATTATGTAATGAATCTCACAAAAACGACCATACCGAACGATGTATTAGATATTGTAAGTTTAGGCCCAAAATTTAATGTACAAAAAAATATGTGTAAAAAAGACGTAATTTCCATAGTCAAAAACGTTGAAACAAATTTAGATAAATTAGAAATAAATAATGAAGCCAAAAATGAGATACGAGAAGTCGTTGTAAAAAGTATAAAAAAGGAAATGAAAATAACACCACATATTTCTCTTAAAGAAAAACAGTTCATCAGTAAACTTAGTAACACAAAAAAATTTCTAAAAGAAAATACAGATCTGTTTTTTACACACGCTGATAAAGATAATATTACAGTTTGTTTAAATAAATCAGAATATTTAGAAAAAATGACAGCACTATTCAATGATAAAAAAGTTTATAAAATAGTCGATAAGAATCCGATTAAAAAATTACAATCTAATGTACATACAATTTTAAAAAAACTGAATGACAACGATTTACTTCTAAAACATTATCGCAATAATGAGTTAACACAAACTAATACATCTTTAGCAAAAGCGTATGGATTACCAAAAATCCATAAAAAGGATATTCCTTTTAGACCAATTGTGTCAACCATAAACAGCCCAACTTATTTTTTATCAAAACTAATATGTAATGAATTAAAAACTGCGTTACCTCCGCCGAAGTCTCATATTGACAATAGTTTAAAACTTAAGAACTTGTTGGTAAAAAAATCGCTACCTGAAGATTATATCTTCCTGTCACTTGTCGTAGTCTCTTTATACACAAATGTTTCATGTAAAGATGTTTTAGATAGTTTAGACAGACGTTATTCAACTATAAATAGTATTTGTAAGATCCCGTTCCATGAAATTCGCAATATTGTAGAATTTTTATTTAACAATACGTTTTTTACAATTAATAGTGTATATTATTATCAAATTTTTGGAACACCGATGGGATCAAATATCTCACTTATTCTAGCAGACATTGTAATGGAGGACCTTGAAAAAGCTTGCTTACTAAAATTAAAAAACTCATACAATTGTATACCACTGTTTTACTACAGATATGTGGACGATACTATCCTATGTGTTAAAAAAGACGAAATAGATTTAGTTATTAGTGTTTTTAACAATCAAAACGAACATTTAAAACTCACACATGAATTGGAAACAAATAATAAAATTAACTTCTTAGACTTAAGTTTAATGAGAATAAACAACAAAATTGTAACTAACTGGTATCGTAAAGAATCGAATTCAGACAGAGTTTTAAACTTCAACTCTCATCATACAGATCGTCAAAAAAAGAACATTAAATATAATTTAATAGATCGAGCAATACTACTATCAGATTCAACTTTTCACCAAGATAATTTAAACACTGTCAAAAAAATCTTACAAAACAACAAGTATCCAAAATGTTTTATTAATAATGCTATTAACACCAGGTTACGAAAAATAAGATTGACCAACGTTGTTAAACAAAATAAAAAACAAGTAATTACAGTCTTACCCTTACCATATCATACAGAATTTCACAATAAAATTAGTAGATTGTTAAAAAAGTACAAAATAGCAATTATCCCAAGAATCGAAAATAGGTTAAATTCCGTAATCAAATTAGGTAAAGATTCTACTAGTAAGTTAAATACATGTGGTGTAGTATATAAATTTAACTGTAAAAATTGTCAATCGATTTACATAGGCGAAACTAAGCGAATGTTAAAAGATAGAATTTCTGAACATAAAAAATCACACAATACTGAATCAGTAGTAGCTATACACATGAAGAATAAAAACCATCAATTTGATTTTGAAAATGTCCAAATATTAGACAAAGAAAATGTATGTAAAAAACGGTTAATTTCTGAAATGATTTTTATAAATAGTCATAAAAACACACTAAATAAAAAAGAAGACACAATGGGTTTAAATTACTTGTATAAGAACATACTGTAACGGCTGTTAAAATTACTCACAATCTGTATATATAATCATCTGTGAATTTTCTTGGAAAATTGTAAGAGTGTTAGACACATAAGAACATTAGATACTCTATATGTTTATTTCTTGTTATAACGGTCAGTCCGACTTGACATGGCTCGATGTTGAGCTAAACTTTTTTTCAATATTGGTAATTATTGCGTTTTTTGTGTATTTATATAAAAAATTATTTCTTGTTGTTCATGTTCAATTTGAAAAATTGTTAATATTTGTGTCTCTGTTAATAAATTAGTGCCAGAAGAGGTCTGAAAAGATATCAGACGAAACGTCGCAATTTTTAATTAAAAGAAAAGGTGTTTAATTTATTCAACATCCTGTGAATTGCCCTACAAGATCGTCTAAAAAAACAAA
Source organism: Theocolax elegans (assembly GCA_026168455.1). Taxonomy (NCBI): domain Eukaryota; kingdom Metazoa; phylum Arthropoda; class Insecta; order Hymenoptera; family Cerocephalidae; genus Theocolax; species Theocolax elegans. The sequence continues at coordinate 74,644,415 of CM047428.1, forward strand.
ATAAAATAATGGAGGGTGACTATCCACTACTATATTGACAGAACTGTTAGAACAAATATTTCAATATTCAATATTCCTATATATTTAACTACTTTAGTAATGGTTATAGAAATAACTGTCAGACTCGAGTGACACTTGCAGGTATTCTTAATTTTGTGCCCTTTAATTATAAATATTTTTCAATGTTATTCTTCATGAAAGTAAAGATAGTGGTTTTCTACAGTGAGCTAGTAATAAACACCAACCCAGACGGAAATTTATTTTTCCAGAAAGAGCTAAGAAAAGCTAATAAATTTTATAATCAATTTATAATATGCAGATTTTGGACTCTGTTAATAGTTAGTTAGAATTTATAACTTTTATTAGCTCTTCTTAGCTTTTGCTAGATTTTATTAGCTTTTAAGTTTTATTCAAAAGTAAAAGAAATGTGCGAGTTTAAAAAAGCTAATAACTACTAATAACTTTTTTAAATTATTATATACAGTAAATAAGTATTTAGAATTTTTATGAATATTTACCAATAGCAATCTTTTATTAATAGCTTTTGTTTTTTTGCATACATCACTTAGAAACAGCTAAAAACAGTTAAATATAGGAAAATGCAACAGTTACTATTAGTGTCATTTTATCGTTTTTCACGATATTTTCGAAATACAAAAATCTAATAAAACCTAATAAAGATTAGAAATATTTACGAAATTTTAAAAACAACTAAAAAAATCTTATAAACATCACCAAATTTTTTAAACTATTACTACAGTCCAAAATCCGCACTTTATAAAGTGTTATGAAAATCTAATAAAAGCTAATAACTTTTGTTAAGTATTTATAAACATTATTCGCATATGATTATTTCCGCTAGGGAAAGAAAATATTAAATTTAATTTTCAATAAAGTAATCCAATTTTGTTAATCTTTTATATAATTCGATGATTCATGTTAACATTTAAAATAATTCAGAATTTGTTACGGAATCTTATCTTCTTATCTTATTATAATTAAAATTTTTCCTCAAAAGTGTCCGGCGTCCGGCGTCCGGTGTCCGGCGTCCGACATTCACCATTGGGCGTCTTTTTATTATGTTTTATATATATGCATGTGTATAAGGGTCAGTGTGTTACGGTGAAGAGGTCAGGGTGGGGGTGAGGGTGGAGGGATAGGGATGGGGTCACCCTGACCACCTGGACATCGTCTCCAGGAAGTGAAAATTTTTTTTGCAAACGTCCGACATTCACCATTGGGCGTCTTTTTATTATGTTTTATATATATGCATGTGTATAAGGGTAAGTGTGTTACGGTGAAGAGGTCAGGGTGAGGGTGAGGGTGGAGGGATAGGGATGGGGTCACCCTGACCACCTGGACATCGTATCCAGGAAATGAAAATTTTTTTTGCAAATTCAAGTAGAAAGGCATGTAGACTTTCCTGTGGAGGATATCAGGATTACCTGGAGGTTACCCTGACCACCTGGACATCGTCTTCAGGAAGTGAGAATTTTTTTTGCAAATTCAAGTAGAAAGGCATGTAGACTTTCCTGTGGAAGATATCAGGATTACCTAGAGGTTACCCTGACCACCTGGACATCGTCTTCAGGAAGTGACAATATTTTTTGCAAATTTAAGCATAAAGGCATGTACACTTAATTTTTTTTATGTAAAGTATGCAAAAAAAGTAAGTAAAAAAATCGTAAAAAAATAAGTAAAAAAAAGTAAAAAAAGTTAGTAAGTAAAAGTAAGTAAGCGAAAAAAGTTTAATAAACCCATTCTAGTCAGAATGTTTCATGCAAATCCTAAAGATCCAGAACGATTTTTTCTTAGATTATTATTACTTCATGTACGTGGGGCCGAATCTTTTGAAGATATACGCTCATACGAAGGCGTTGTTTATGATACATTTTATGAAGCATGTATAGTTAGAGGTTTAATCATTACTGATAATGAATGGGATAAATGTTTAGAAGAAAATTGTAATTTTCAATTTCCACAGGCACTATGTGAGCTTTTCGCTTTCATTATATCATTTGATCACAATTTTGATTCCTTGAAACTTTATAATAAGTATAAAGAACATTTCTTTGATCCTAAATTACCTGAAATTTTAGGAGAACAAAAGGCTTTAAAAATTATAGACAACGTTTTATCAAAACATAATTTAACATTGCAACAATTTAATTTACCTAATATTGATAATATTGATAATGAAAATCACAATGATATGTTTTATAATGATATTATTGCAAATGAAGATAATGACATAGAAATATTGTTAAAATCTTTAACATTGGAACAAAAAACAATATTTGATACAATCGTAGAAGCAGTTTACGATAATAAAAAAGAAAATTTATATTTTATAGATGGTCCCGGTGGTAGTGGAAAAAGTTATTTATTAAATGCTATTATAAAATTTGTGAAATTAAACAAATTACCAGAGTTAGCAGTTGCTTGGACTGGTATTGCAGCAAATTTATTAATAGGTGGTAAAACTATTCATTCAACATTTAAAATACCATTTAATTTAAACGAACAATCAACATGCAACATTTCACCAAAATAGGTCAAATTTTAAAAAATATTAAATTATTAATTTGGGATGAAATATCAATGACTTGTAAATATGCATTAGAAGCTATAGATATTTTTTCAGAGATTTATGTCGAAATAATAAACCGTTTGGTCGTAAAATATTAGTAACAGCTGGCGATTTTCGACAAACACTTCCTATAGTTCGATACCGAAATAGAACTCAAATATTAGAATCATGTGTAAAAAGTAGTTCTTTATGGCAATTATTTCAAAAACTTACATTAAATAATAATTTAAGATTGGTCAATTCAAACAGTATGTTTAAAACGTGGTTATTAAATATTGGAGAAAATAGAAATATTACAAAATTTGAAATTGATAATAACGTTATAAAAATTCCTTCCGAATTTATTACATTTAATAATTTGATAGATGATATTTTTGGTAATAAAATAAATATTGATGATTTACATACTCTTAAAGACAAAGTAATTCTTTCACCTATAAATAGTGATGTTTTAGCGATTAATAACGAAATGATTGAAAGAATTGAAGGTGACGGTAAGATATATTTAATCATTGATAGTATTACTAATGATGAAAATAATAAGTTGGATGAAACAATAACAATAGATTTTATAAATTCATTAATACCAAATGGTTTACCACCGCATAAATTAGTATCAAAAAAAGGAATGATCGTTATGTTACTTAGGAATTTGCATTTAGATGGAGGTTTATGTAATGGTACCAGGCTCATGATTACAGAATTAAAACAGTACACTATATATGGAGAAATTATAACAGGTAAAAATTCGGGACAAATTGTGATGATTCCTAGGATAGATTTATGTCCATCAAAGGATGATATACCTTTCAATATGGTCAGACGACAATTTCCTATTAGACCAAGATTCGCTATGACCATAAATAAAGCACAAGGTCAATCATTTAAAAAAGTAGGTCTATATTTACCAAGACCTGTATTTAGTCATGGTCAATTATATGTAGCATTATCAAGAGTTACAGATGAAAAAAATCTAAAAATAAAATTTTCGAAATCGTCAATGATACTCACTAATACAGAAGGAGATATACTTAATATAAATGAGAGTAATTTAAATAATAATGTAATAATATATACAACGAATATAGTTTTTTCTGAAGTGTATGATACTTCAATTTTTTTTTATTTTTAAAAATCAATTTAAGGTCGACTTATTATTCGGCAAACGAATTATAAAATAATAAGATATAAGCATAAGACAAAATTTGTAGATAAAATTACGTATAATAAAGAATATTTTTCAAGTATACATTATTTACATCAAGCAACATTTCAATATATCATTACTTAAGAAATAAATAAATATTAAAATATTAGTTGTCTGCATCAAGCGACGTTTTTTACTAAAATACTGAAGAAATAAACAAATTTAAAATTCATTGTCTGAATCAAACGACATTTTATTGACAAAATTATTTATGAAATATACAAATTTTAAAATAATTAATTGTCTAATATAGCATTAATAAATATCAATTAAAATATTTTGATAATACTTGTTAGAATACATTGTCTGCAAAAAGTGATATTATTTTAGAACTTTGTTTAAATATTAATGAAACAAAAAATTACAAAATATATAAAATAAATACGAATATACGAGATGCCATATTATATTATTTATTTTATTTTTAATACAGCAATATTGGAACGTATATTTTTATCAATTTTAAAATATTTACGTATTATACCATACATCATTTTGAAATATATATATGTTAGAAAATCAAATATTTGAAACTTTTAATACACATTATATTTACGTTCATTATATGACAGTCTCAAGCCTGTAAATGCAGAGAGAAAATAAAAGAAACCAACATTCGAAAATAAACTGTTATAGTTAAATATCATGATGATTAAAAGGAATAAATTGTATACATTTTTTAAAATAAAAAATTTTATAATTTATTTTTATGAGTTTTAATAATATAACAACAAATTTTAATTAATAGTTTAAAGCACATAAAAAAAATTGGTTTGAAAATAAAATAAAATAATTGTATCCAAATCGTTTAAAATTTATTTGTTATAAACTAATAATAAATTTAAGTCTACACTTTATAATCAACGTCTAGCTTCAAAAATATGATTCAACCGAGGGAGCGTTAGCGACTGAGGTAATATGGCTAGTTGGTATGTATTGTTTATTTAGAATTCTCTTGTAATAAAGTTTATACTTCATTATTTTTCTAATATAAAAACATATTAACCTATTTTTAGAAAAAATATTTCAATTGTCCAATATTTTTTGTTCTTAGTAACACCAAAGCCACTTGAGAAATACAAATTTCGCGCCAAAAATGTAATCGACTATTCCGTGTTTATTGTAATACTAAACCGCTCATTTATGTGACAATACTGATTAAACTCTATAAACGAACCACATAGGTTGCTTGACAATATTAGAATATACCGGTATATTCGGATAAATAATGCTCGACTTTATAGTGAAATGTCCTATTCAACCCGATAAATTGCAATCATGAAAAATCATTAATTATTTTAAATCCAGATACATGCCTATTCGTTCTAAATAGAAAATACAGCAATACCTCATAAAATACGATAAACGATTCAATAGCGGTTGCTTCTACGACAAGCGTAACCGATAAGATCCTGTAATCAAACCGCTCATTTATGTGATAATACTGATTAAACCCTATAAACGAATCACTTAGGTTGCTTGACAATAGTAGAATATACCGGTAGATTCGAATAAATAATGCTCGACTTTATAATGAAATGTCCTATTCAACTCGATAAATTGCAATCATGAAAAATCATTAATTATTTGAAATCCAGATACATGCCTATTTGTTGTAAATAGAAAATACAGCAATACCTCATATAAAATACGATAAACGATTCAATAGCGGTTGCTTCAACGACAGGCGCCCACGTGATAAAAATTTATAAAGTTTTTATAAAAATTGTATAAAATGAATTGACGATAGAGAAAAAAGCCAACTTCAGTTTGATGTCTTATTCCCGTGAGCTTCGTGCAGCGCAAAACGTTTGCCGTCGTATTTTACTTAATCAAGCATTTTACCACTAAATTCGTCGCGGAAGTCGTACTTTTAACCTAGATATATGTAGTGCGTCAATTGACAGCATGGAATATTATCGATTTTGAGAATTTAAAATTCAGTCTCGGTGAGGGGAGAGCCGGAATATTGAGACCTAAAGATTCAACTCCGTCTACACTTTTGATCAGATAAGTCCTCCTTTCTCTTGATTTTTAGAAACTTAGCGATTGAGTACATTAGATACTTTGTGTTTTTTTCATATTTTTGTTGCAGGTTAGACGATTTTAAAGGTACGATCAACAGCTTCTCCGTGCGTTGAAGCGTCGGTACGAGTCACCCAGCGCCACCGCTGCCAGCTGATGAATTTTGCAGTCCTGTTTTTAAGGTTATATATGTTTATTCCCAAAACTTTAACATTTAAGTTTTGTAAAATTTTTCCCAATTTTCACAAACTTTTCCCAAGTTGCGCAATACGTTTCCCAAAGTTCACAAACTTTTCCCATCCTATAAAATACCGTAAAAAAATTTTAAAACTTATCTCGAACGTTTTTAATTACTTTACTATTTATCTTTTTCTATTTTAAAATGTTTCAATTTATATTGAGCCTAAAGTGACCGCGTTTTTGTATATAAATTCTTTTAAAATGTGCTTTAAAGTGTGGTATTTATTTAAAAATTTAATAAAAATATATTTTTTATGAAAGCCAATCTTTTTATAAAAATTTTATAAAGTTTTTATAAGACCAATTTTTTATACAAATTGTATACAATCCATTTTATACAATTTTTATAAATTTTCTTTACGTGGGCGTAACCGATAAGATCCTGTAATCAAACCGCTGATTTATGTGACAATACCGATTAAACCCTATAAACGAATCACTTAGGTTGCTAGACAATATTAGAATATACCGGTAGATTCGGATAAATAATGCTCGACTTTATAGTGAAATTTCCTATTTTTAACCCGATAAATTGCAATCATGAAAAATCATTAATTATTTGTAATCCAGATACATGCCTATTCGTTGTAAATAGTAAATACAGCAATACCTCATACAATGCGATAAGCGATTCAATAGCGGTTACTTTTTGACTGGCAAAGCCAGGTACGATGCGTTAGGCAAGCCGCCCATTTCATGCGTCGATCGTCATAAATCCCTATAAAGGTACCAGGTAAGTTGTTATATAATTTTGAAATATGCTGAAACGCCCTATTAAACCTTATATTTTTGTATGCTCTATAAGACAATAACTGTTAAAATCCCGATAGAAATCCACTTGTTAAGAATATATCATTTTGTATTACCTGAAATAGAACTATAGATAATTCATTCATGTTCGGGTTTTTCATTATAACATACTATAAGCTTTAGAGTGAAAAAGCATTGATATATAAGTACGTGAAAGGTGGCAAATCCTATTATAATGCCCGGTAAATATAAATACAAAATATTTAAATATAAATGTGTACCCGATATACTCCGATAAACTATTTTATGCTCTTTTATGTTACCCGTTTATTCCTATAAAACCTTATAAACATATTTATTTTTATCGCATTTTATGAGGTGTTCATTATGAAGCCTATAGTTATAAGCTTATTCTTTCCGATTCGTATTAAATAATGTATAGCATTCTATCGCAAACTCCGGGTGCAAAAGCCACATGAAGTACGATAAAAAAATTTTTTTTATAGTTTTATATGAGATTTTTTCAACAACGTTGTGGCAACGTTATATTAACAACATTCCAACGTTGTTATGAAAGTCACTGCAACGTTGGAGAAACGTTGCTACAACGTGGGAGATGTCTGAAGTGGAATATTTTGTAAGTTGCCGCGATGGGTGGAAATCAATGTTGAAACTACGTCTCTACGTCTAAGCAACGCTAAAAAACAACCTACCAAATCTTCTTTGTCTAAAAGTTGAATAACTATCCTAGAATAGTTTAATAATATTTAGCTGAACGTGGAAAAATTTAAGAAATATTATAAAAAAAATTAAAAAAAATTTCTTGTTCATGGATTAGCACTTCCGATATTTAAATTGTTACTGTCATTGTGTTAAATTAAGACTATAAACTTTAAAGCATATTCTAGCTGTTCGTTATAGCCTCAATTTAACACAATAGCAGAAACAATAAAATAGCTCAGTTGGTAGAGAGCAAACCTCCGGAGTTAAAGATCAAAGGTTCTAATCCTCGAACGAGAAATTTATTTTATTTTTTTTAATATTTCATTAATTGTTTTACATTTAGAAAAATATTATTAAACTATATCCCTGGTAGAATTTTAAATATCAAAAATGGGCTTAAAGCTAAGAAATGGCCAGTGAAACTGGTCAGGTTCTATCTCAAAATGAAACGCTTTTTTACACCTTTCTTGACCATTTCTTAGATGGACCTTCATCCAATATGAAATAACTTTTCGGGTAATCCTGTAAAGAAAACTTAAAGCGTGTTGTGAAATGTTTAAAAATTATTGACATAATATATAATTATTTATATTGTTTAAAAAAGTGTTTATTACATAACTTTTAAATGTAACATAAATTATTTTGTGAGCAACGAAAGAGTCGTATGTACGAATTATAAGGCTGAAAAATTGTTTACACACCATGGGTAAACGTCGCGTCATTACAGTTCTCGGCTTAAATTTCGTGGATGGTTAGTACGTCTGCGGTCGCGAGCGCAGCGAGTAAATAACTATTACAGCCTACTAGCCCGTACGGCGACACTAACGCGCGGAGCACGCTAAATATACGTAAATACATCTAGTGCAACCAAATTCGTGGCCAACTGTATGCGCGTGATTATATCGACTACTAGGACGTATAGAAACGCTACACATCCTAGATGTATACAAATTCTCCATATCGTCGACCGACCACTTGAAAATCGAGACCAACGTCTTCCAAATGCGTAGTACACAAACTCCAGCAGAAAGAAATATATACGAAAGTAAACACAAGCTACGATTAAGTACAGTGCATCTAATACCCGCGGTGTCGGAATGCCGAAACTCGATGTGTCGTTGATCGCGCGCGCCCGGGCCAACATACTCTTTTCTATCGTTCATTCAAATTATCTATATTATTTTCTATTTATTTCTATTAATTTCTTCGATACGCAAGACTCACCACACGGGTTATAAGGCTGTAATAGTTATTTATGTACCTTGGGTGAGCCTCGCGTCATTACTGATCGAGGCGGAAATTTTCTCGCTGCGCTCGCGACCGCGGACGTACGAAATCGCGGACGTACGGATCCACGAAATTTGAGCCGAGAACTGTAATGACGCGATGTTTACCCATGGTACGTAAACAATTTTTCAGCCTTATAATTCGTACATACGACTCTTTCGTTGCTCACAAAATAATTTATTTTACGTTTAAAAGTAATGTAATAAACACTTTTTTAAACAATATAAATAATTATATATTACGTCAATCATTTTTAAACATTTGTATACTGACGCTTATAAAACATTTTAACTTTTTAAATTTTGCATTTAGTATTAGAGAATATTAAATATTTAGTAATTACTTATTATTAATCGTAACATTGCAGTTATTAAAGATATAGGACTCATTTTGCGTTATTATATATATATATATATATATATATATATATATATATATGGGTGGTTCTCTGTGACATCGAAGATGAAAAAAATAAATATTGCTATAACTGTGGGAATATGTTTTAGAGGTATCCAGTAGTTCTCCTGAATTTTTTCAGATTTTTTTCTGGGCCATTATTTTAAGTTACAGAGAGTCAAAGTTGACATTTTAGCACTTTTTTGCATTATATGCCCATTTTCATGAATTTTTAGCTCCCAGGGGATGCATTTTTCACTAAAAACATAAGTATGACTTTTTTTGTAAAATTTTCCGAACTTTTCATTAAAAATACTTTTAAAGACATAAATGTATGCTGTCACACTCTTGTAAGCCATTTAAACCTTAAATAGTGAAAATCAGCAATTCTGCTCCCGACTCTGGTAACCTAATACTGTCTAAAAGATGTCTTTTTATAGTCAGAACTGCCTAAAACTCGCTGCGCTCGCGACCGCGGACGTACTAACCATCCACGAAATTTTCCGCCTCGAACAGTAATGACGCGAGGGTCATCCAAGGTACATAAATAACTATTACGCACTATGGTATAACCGACGCGTTATCGCGATTAGAGGAAAAATATTATTGTGAATGGATTAGTTATGCCTTGGACGCTCGCTGCGCTCGCGACCGCGGCCCAACTACTATCCATTCTCAATGATATTTTCCCTCTGATCGCATTAACGTGTCATATATACCAAAGTACATAAGTAACTAATATTAACCCATTAAGTCCCAGCACGAAGAAATTTTACTCTTACGTTTGGGCTTGAACAGTTTGATGAAAACGACAATAAATTAATTCGAAAATAATCATTCCTACTATTTTCGGGTGTGTTCTATAAAACGCAATGGTTTAAAATATTGAAAAATTATATTTTCAATTAGTAACTAACAAATTAAAATAAAAAATGCGTTTTTTTAAGAATTTTTTTTTCAATCAAAAATTACAGGGTGAAGGAATTTTAATTTTATGGTCGAAAATAAGCACTAAAGTGCACAAACTATCAGAACTTTTCAAATCTGTCGAGTTTTTGAGTCTACGATTTTTTTTCGCAAAATGGCGGCCGAAAAACCGAACCTAAAATTTTGAATTTTCATTATACCGATGTTTTTGATGTTTTTTTCACTTAAATCATATAACATTATGCATAAAATTGTAATGAGTTAGTATTATCATTTAATTTTATGTAGTATATAATTTTAATCTGTAAGTAGTTCACTCAATCATTAGGAAATATAACGATATTTTAAAGCAAAAAAAAACGATTTTTTATAACCATAAACTTATTAGTTTATATATTTCATAGTAATTATTGCTATTTTATATAAAAATAAACTATTTAAATGCAATTTTACAAAAATAATTTAATCTTTATATGATTTAAGTGAAAAAAACATCAAAAACATCGGTATAATGAAAATTCAAAATTTTAGTTTCGGTTTTTCGGCCGCCATTTTGCGAAAAAAAATCGTAGATCAAAAAACTTGACTGATTTGAAAAGATATGATAATTTGTGCACTTTTGTGTTAATTTGCGACCATAAAATTTAAATTGCTTCTCCCTGTAATTTTCGTTAAAAAAAAAAAAATTCTTAAAAAAACGCATTTTTTATTTTAATTTGTTAATTACGAATTGAAAATCAAATTTTTCAATATTTTAAACCATTGCATTGTGTAGAGCACACCCGAAAATAATAGGAATGACTATTTCTGAATTAATTTTTTCTAGTTTTTATCAAACTATTCACGCTCAAACGTATAAGAGTAAAATTAGACATTAGTGTAAAAATTAGATAAACTTGAAATAATCTCTTAGATAAGATTAAAAATATTATTTTTAAATGGGTAAAATTTGTTTAATAAAAGAATAAAAAAAAATTTATTCCGAGATTTGTACCTCCATCTTCTACTCCGGAGTCTCTCGCTCTGTCAACTCAGCTCTTTTATTTTTTTTATTTAATAAGTTACATTTAGGTTATAAGCTTAGCATGTTTCAATTGTTCTTTATAACCAAAATTTAATATTATGACATAAGCAATAAGACCTCGAAGTAGTAGACGGAGGTTCCATTCTCGGAATAAATTTTTTTCCAAGTTTGGGATAGTCTTATTGCGTATGTTGATATCAACATTTGCCAAACATAAACTTTATATCAAATTGATATTGAGTTTTACATTTTTACGCGGGCACTCATATAAGAAATAGGTATCCGCGACCCTAGCATCGATATGAGATGTTCTAATAGATATAAAAAATGATATACGAGCGATATATCGTAATGTACGCTGCAATAAGATTTGTTAATGATGTAAACATGCAGTTAATACTTTCATTTTATACATTTAGTAGAACTAAATATGTGCATGTCTATATTTTATTTTATTTTTATTTTATTTATTAAACCAGGTAAAATTACAACATTATGTATATGCCGCAATTCCTACAGAGATAAAATTAATTTATCTGTACGTAGGACTGGCAACTTAAAACTATAAACTTAAGACTAATACTTAAAACTAAAACTATAACTAAAGCTTAAGCAAATACTTAAGCTTCCTAAACCAATAAAAACAATGATAAAATTTTATAAACATAACAAAGTAAATTCAGCGAAAACAGCACCCCTTAACAAGTATAACTAGTATACAAGGTAGTGTGACTGACTCGCTACCAATACTTAATCAAATAATATAATATATGTGAACATATATTATATATTATATGTTATATTTATACATATATATTTGTAACGGGGTGCGGATTGAGTATAAGGAATAAAAAAAACATCGAAAGTATCGGGGCGCGAACCCATGATCCCGGTAGCGCGAGGCAGAAGCCTCACCACTGCGCTACCATTCGGAATTATCCCGGCTAGTCGACTTGGTCCTATTGACGATCCTCGCCGATAATCCAGGGACCTACCCCGCCGACACTCCAAAATCCGTACCCGTTATATCCCCCACCCAAACGCGACCTACGCCCTCGGGGAGCCGTTTGATCACTTTGATCACCTGGGCTAGAGAGGCGAAGGTTGTCCCTGCTCGACCGGTGTCAAGAAGACCGTTTTACACACACATATTTATAATCTATCTTGACGTGTAACATCCCATAATTGTAATGTATGTATATATATATATATATATATATATATATATATATATGGGCTATTTCACGTCAAGTGGTACGATGAAAATTTTAAATCACTCCAAATTTTGTGAACAGACTGGAAATATCTTCCAGAAGTAAAAAAAAATTTTAGGTGTTAAAAATAACGCTGTGTCTATTCGCACCAAATCCACGTAATTACGTGAATCGTATAGTGACTTTTCCCCTAGATAATAAAGGCACGTATACACGTGGTAACTGTATTTCACGTAAAAGCTTTCAGTCACGTAATTAGTGGCGCTATCTCCCTTCGCTAAACAAACAGTTGTCAACCAGTTTCATACAAGCTGCAAGTCACGTAATATGCGGCTTTACAAATATTTAGCAACTAGTCACGTGGCGGATGTGAGTTACGAGACTCTTGCCCACGCCAATAGCACATATTCATCAACGAGTCACGTAATTAACGTGACTCTTACCCTCGCCAACGCACGTATTGAACGAGTTACGTTACAATTGAGTCACGTAATTTACGTGACTGTTGGCCTTCGTTGGTATTGAACGAGTCACGTTAAAATTGAGTCACGTAATTTACGTGACTGTTGGCCTTCGTTGGTATTGAACGAGTCACGTTACAATTGAGTCACGTAATTAACGCGACTGTTGGCCTTCGTTGGTATTGAACGAGTCACGTTACTATTGAGTCACGTAATTTACGTGACTGCTTGCCTATCGCCGTCATAATTGAACGAGTCACGTTACATTGAGTCACGTAATTTACGTGACCGTTGACCTTCGTTGGTATTGAACGAGTCACGTTGCAATCGAGTCACGTAATTTACGTGACTGTTGACCTTCGTTGGTATTGAACGAGTCACGTTACAATTGAGTCACGTAATTTACGTGACTGTTGGCCTTCGTTGGTATTGAACGAGTCACGTTACTATTGAGTCACGTAATTTACGTGACTGTTGGCCTTCGTTGGTATTGAACGAGTCACGTTACAATTGAGTCACGTAATTTACGTGCCTGTTACCCTAGCCATAATTGAACGAGTCACGTTACTATTGAGTCACGTAATTTACGTGACCGTTGACCTTCGTTGGTATTGAACGAGTCACGTTGCAATCGAGTCACGTAATTTACGTGACTGTTGACCTTCGTTGGTATTGAACGAGTCACGTTACAATTGAGTCACGTAATTTACGTGACTGTTGGCCTTCGTTGGTATTGAACGAGTCACGTTACTATTGAGTCACGTAATTTACGTGACTGTTGGCCTTCGTTGGTATTGAACGAGTCACGTTACTATTGAGTCACGTAATTTACGTGACTGCTTGCCTTCGCCGGTATTGAACGAGTCACGTTACAATTGAGTCACGTACTTTACGTGCCTGTTACCCTAGCCAGTTCTGAACGAGTCACGTTACAATTGAGTCACGTAATTTACGTGACTGTTGGCCTTCGTTGGTGTTGAACGAGTCACGTTACAATTATGTCACGTAATTTACGTGACTGCTGGCCTTCGTTGGTACTGAACGAGTCACGTTACAAATGAGTCACGTAATTTACGTGACTGTTGGCCTTCGTTGGTATTGAACGAGTCACGTTACTATTGAGTCACGTAATTTACGTGACTGCTTGCCTTCGCCGGTATTGAACGAGTCACGTTACAATTGAGTCACGTAATTTACGTGACTGTTGGCCTTCGTTGGTATTGAACGAGTCACGTTACTATTGAGTCACGTAATTTACGTGACTGTTGGCCTTCGTTGGTATTGAACGAGTCACGTTACAATTGAGTCACGTAATTAACGCGACTGTTGGCCTTCGTTGGTATTGAACGAGTCACGTTACTATTGAGTCACGTAATTTACGTGACTGCTTGCCTTCGCCGGTATTGAACGAGTCACGTTACAATTGAGTCACGTAATTTACGTGCCTGTTACCCTAGCCATAATTGAACGAGTCACGTTACTATTGAGTCACGTAATTTACGTGACCGTTGACCTTCGTTGGTATTGAACGAGTCACGTTGCAATCGAGTCACGTAATTTACGTGACTGTTGACCTTCGTTGGTATTGAACGAGTCACGTTACAATTGAGTCACGTAATTTACGTGACTGTTGGCCTTCGTTGGTATTGAACGAGTCACGTTACTATTGAGTCACGTAATTTACGTGACTGTTGGCCTTCGTTGGTATTGAACGAGTCACGTTACAATTGAGTCACGTAATTTACGTGCCTGTTACCCTAGCCATAATTGAACGAGTTACTTTACATTGAGTCACGTAAATTACGTGACTGTTGGCCTTCGTTGGTATTGAACGAGTCACGTTACAATTGAGTCACATAATTTACGTGACTGTTGCCCTAGCCATAATTGAACGAGTCACGTTACTATTGAGTCACGTAATTTACGTGACTGTTGACCTTCGTTGGTATTGAACGAGTCACGTTGCAATTGGGTCACGTAATTTACGTGACTGTTGACCTTCGTTGGTATTGAACGAGTCACGTTGCAATTGGGTCACGTAATTTACGTGACTGTTGGCCTTCGTTGGTATTGAACGAGTCACGTTACAATAGAGTCACGTAATTTATGTGACTGTTCGCCTTCGTTAGTATTGAACAAGTCACGTTATAATTGAGTCACGTAATTTACGTGACTGTTGCCCTAGCTAGTATAGAACGATTCACGTTACAATTGAGTCACGTAAATTACGTGACTGTTGGCCTTCGTTGGTATTGAACGAGTCACGTTACAATAGAGTCACATAATTTACGTGACTGTTGCCCTAGCCAGTATAAAACGAGTCACGTGACAATTGAGTCACGTAATTTATGTGATTGTTCGCCTTCGTTAGTATTGAACGAGTCACGTTATAATTGAGTCACGTAATTTACGTGACTGTTGCCCTAGCTAGTATAGAAAGATTCACGTTACAATTGAGTCACGTAAATTACGTGACTGTTGGCCTTCGTTGGTATTGAACAAGTCACGTTACAATTGAGTCACATAATTTACGTGACTGTTGCCCCAGCCAGTATAAAACGAGTCACGTTACAATTGAGTCACGTAATTTACGTGACTGTTCGCCTTCGTTAGTATTGAACGAGTCACGTTATAATTGAGTCACGTAATTTACGTGACTGTTGCCCTAGCTAGTATAGAACGATTCACGTTACAATTGAGTCACGTAATTTACGTGACTGTTGGCCTACACCGGTATTGAACGAGTCACGTAATTTACGTGACTGCTTGCCTTCGTTGGTGTTGAACGAGTCACGTTACAGTCGAGTCACGTAATTTACGTGACTGTTGGCCTAGCCATGATTGAACGAGTCACGTAATTTACGTGACTGTTGGCCTAGCGAGGATTGAACGAGTCACGTAATTTACGTGACTGTTGGCCTTCGCCGGTATTGAACGAGTCACGTTACTATTGAGTCACGTAATTTACGATGACTGCTTGCCTTCGCCGGTATTGAACGAGTCACGTTACAATTGAGTCACGTAATTAACGTATCTGTTACCCTAGCCAGTACTGAAAGATTCACGTTACAATTGAGTCACGTAAATTACGTGACTGTTGGCCTTCGTTGGTATTGAACAAGTCACGTTACAATTGAGTCACATAATTTACGTGACTGTTGCCCCAGCCAGTATAAAACGAGTCACGTTACAATTGAGTCACGTAATTTACGTGACTGTTCGCCTTCGTTAGTATTGAACGAGTCACGTTCTAATTGAGTCACGTAATTTACGTGACTGTTGCCCTAGCTAGTATAGAACGATTCACGTTACAATTGAGTCACGTAATTTACGTGACTGTTGGCCTACACCGGTATTGAACGAGTCACGTAATTTACGTGACTGCTTGCCTTCGTTGGTGTTGAACGAGTCACGTTACAGTCGAGTCACGTAATTTACGTGACTGTTGGCCTAGCCATGATTGAACGAGTCACGTAATTTACGTGACTGTTGGCCTAGCGAGGATTGAACGAGTCACGTAATTTACGTGACTGTTGGCCTTCGCCGGTATTGAACGAGTCACGTTACTATTGAGTCACGTAATTTACGATGACTGCTTGCCTTCGCCGGTATTGAACGAGTCACGTTACAATTGAGTCACGTAATTAACGTATCTGTTACCCTAGCCAGTACTGAACGGGTCACGTTACTATTGAGTCATGTAATTTACGTGACTGTTGACCTTCGTTGGTATTGAACGAGTCACGTTACAATTGAGTCACGTAATTTACGTGACTGTTACCCTAGCCAGTATTGAACGAGTCACGTTACAATTGAGTCACGTAATTTACGTGACTGTTACCCTAGCCAGTATTGAACGAGTCACGTTACAATTGAGTTACGTAATTTACGTGACTGTTGGCCTTCGTTGGTGTTGAACGAGTCACGTAATTTACGTGACTGTTGGCCTAGCCAGGATTGAACGAGTCACTACTAACAAAGGCCAACAGTCACGTAAATTACGTGACTCAATTGTAACGTGACTCGTTCAATGCCGGCGTAGGCAAGCAGTCACGTAAATTACGTGACTCAATTGTAACGTGACTCGTTCAATGCCGGCGTAGGCAAGCAGTCACGTAAATTACGTGACTCGACTGTAACGTGACACGTTCAATACTGGCGAAGTCCAACAGTCACGTAAATTACGTGACTCGACTGTAACGTGACACGTTCAATACTGGCGAAGTCCAACAGTCACGTAAATTACGTGGCTCAATTGTAACGTGATTCGTTCAATACCAACGAAGGCCAACAGTCACGTAAATTACGTGACTCAATTGTAACGTGACTCGTTCAATACGTGCGTTGGCGAGGGTAAGAGTCACGTTAATTACGTGACTCGTTGATGAATATGTGCTATTGGCGTGGGCAAGAGTCTCGTAACTCACATCCGCCACGTGACTAGTTGCTAAATATTTGTAAAACCGCATATTACGTGACTTGAAGCTTGTACGGGACTGGTTGACAACTGTTTGTTTAGCGAAGGGAGATAGCTCCACTAATTACGTGACTGGAAGCTTTTACGTGATTGGCTTTCGGGCTCTCGATCTGGAAGGTTGGCTTGTTTTCCTTAAACGTGTGTGACTGAGGTTTTTTTTCTTTATTTGTGGTGAAAGCTTGAGTGTTCAAGCAAACAAATGAGTTTATAATTCTTTTTATAAAAAAGACGAGATAAATTATATATACTTTATATATATCTGGACAGTATTAATCTTACTAAAGACGCCCGTTATTCGGGCTGTTTTGATAGTTTGTGAAAATGGCTGCCGATGTTCATGACTCAACAAATATAGATGAAAGTATGGAAGGGTCCGATATGGAAGAATCGGACATGATGATAATAGACAAAGCTTCGAATGCGAATGTGATGGCGGAAATGAACAAAGGTAAAGGTGAAATGTTAACTTATTCTAACAAAAGAAAATCAAGCGAAATAATAGATGGTATTAACGCAAAAAAAAATCCTATAAATAATTCGACAGTTGACGGAAATTTACATATGATTGATAAAGTAAAAACTAAAGATATATTTAATAAGGATAATAATGGACCGTACGGAGTATGGGTAAAGAAAATTAAATCAATAGTAGACGAAGAACTCAGTCCATTTACTGTTGGAAATATTTTATATAAGAAATATAAATCGATAGATAATATTGTAAGGAAAAATAAGTATAATGTAGAAATTATTTGTAGATCGAGGGACGAAGCGAATAAAATTTTACTAGATAAAGATTTATGTCAACATAACCTTGAAGTTTTTATACCAAATTTTAGAAAGGTTAGAAAAGGTATTGTCAAGAATGTTCCTGATAACATCAAGGAGGATGATATATTAGAAGCAATAAAATCTTCTGCAAAAGTTATTGACGTAAAACGCTTAAAAATGAGAAACAGGTCATCAAAATCTGAGGAAGATAAATGGATTCCAAGCAGATCAATACTTATTACTTTTTCTGGACAGATACTTCCAAAGGAAGTATATATTTTTTCGGTTAGGTGTTTTGTGGAACCTTTTGTATCTCGTCCATTACAATGTTTTTCATGTTTTGGTTATGGTCACACGAGTAGGACTTGTAAAAATAAACCAATATGTATAAGTTGCGCCAAAGAGAAACATGAAGGAAGTCCATGCGACAAGGAGGATTTATCTAAACATATATGTAATAACTGCAAAGGAGAACATAAAAGCATAAGTTCAGAATGTGAAATATACAAGTTTTATTATAGGATAAATATTTTGATGGCCCATGACAATATCTCATTTATTGAAGCAAGAAATATTATGCTTAAGGAAAAAGACTGTCCTCCTTCAGTTAGTATGGTAATTGCGAATATAAGAAAAACTAAAGAAAACTTTCCGAAATTGGGTGAAAAAAGGGATAAACTACTTGAAAAATATAGTTATGTTGCTAAAAAAGGTAAAAATCAAACTCAGTCAAACCAAATTAGTCAACTTAGTCAAAATATAAGCTCTGATAGAGTTTCTCAACAACATAATAGTCAACAACATCGTTACCATCTAAAACAACAACAACAACAACAACAACAACAACAAATAGATGAAAATTTAATGCCACAATTTCAAAAACACCAAGCTCAATATAGTCAACAACAACGGCAACAACAACAACAACAACAACAACGATCTCAACTTCAATATCAACAACAAATGCAGCAAAATTCAAGACAAAATTTACAAATTGGAGAGCAGGAAGATACTCAAGATTATTATGATTCTCAAGACTCTCAGAGTTTTCAGGATGTAATTAGTAAGAATTTAGTTCCTATTAAAGAAATTTCAAATCATAAAAAAGGAAAGGGTAAAAAATAGGTGATAAAGATTCTTAAGGTGGAGAATAATTTATATATTTATATTAGGATAAAATTCTATTTTTTTTTTTTTTTTTTAATTTAATTTATCTTTTGATTTTTTTTTTTTTTATTTATTTTTTTTTATATAAATTAAAGTAAAAGTAAAAGAAAATGGCTAACAGAAATAATATTAAAATTCTTCAGTGGAATGCTAGAAGTATTAAGAATAAATTAGACTTTGAAAATTATATATATATAAGAATAAAAATTTTGATATAATAGTTATAATTGAATCTTGGTTAAAAAAAGATATAAATTATAATATTAATGGTTATTTTAGTTACAGGTTTGATAGAGATCCTAAAAGAGCACGCGGTGGCGGAATTCTTATCTTAGTTAAAAATGACTTAATCTCAGAACCAGTAGATATTGGACTTGATTTAGAGCACTTAGAAATAGGCTCTGTTATTGTTGGCACTGATATGGGAGATGTTTTGATTGTTGGATGTTATAGACCTCCAACTACGGGAAATGATTTGACGGAATTGGAGCTCAATTCTCTGGTAAATAAAATAAAAATTTTTGATAAGTTTTTTGTCTTGGGCGATTTTAATGCTCACAATCCTATTTGGGGTAGTAATAAATGTTGCATAAATGGAGAAAGAATTGCAAAGATTTTTGATGAAGATGAATTTTTTTTACTAAATACTTTTGACTATACTCATTTTTATAAAGATCATGATGATTCTTTAAGATACTCTAATTTAGATCTCTCTTTTGCATCTTTTCATTTCGCAATTGATTCTTGGTGGGATGTTTTGGATGATCCTTGGGGAAGTGATCATTTTCCAATTGTTATTGAAATTAATAATAGCTTTAATTTTGAATCCATAAATAAAAAAACTAGTTATAAATATAATACAAAAAAAATAAATTGGGATAAATTTTACCAAAATTTAGAGAATGAAAAAAAATTTTTTAATACAGTAGAATTTACCAATAAAAATGCAGTATATAGGTACAATGATTTATTTCAGATTATAGATAAATGTATTATAAACTCTTATAAAGTAAAAAATAAAAACAATAATTATAATAAGGTTAATGCGAGCATAAGTGATAAAAATAAAGGGAAAATATGGTGGGATGATGAATGTACTAAAGTGACGAGAAAAAGAAAGGCAATATTTAAATCTTTAAAATACTCTTGCAATTTAAATTCTTTTATAAATTATAAAAAAATTTGTGCTGAAACAACTAGATTCTTAAAACTTAGGAAAAGAGAATCATTTAAAAACTTTACTCAACTAATCAATCCAAGAACCTATATATCTGCTGTTTGGAGATTGATAAAAATTTTTAGAAATGGATTGAATAAACCAATTTCTTCAACAGGTAATAAAACTTTTCAAAAAAACGCTCGTATTTGCTTGGATGATTTATGTAGTTCTAAAGATCCTAGATACAATTTGGTTGATTTAGATTTCTCTATTTTAAATGTAGATCAGGAATATAAGGATCAATTAATGGATCCTATTACATATGAGGAGATGATGGTTTCGCTAAATTCATTTAAAGAAAATACATCACCAGGTTATGATAAAATTTCATATACAATTTTAAAAAATTTACCAGAATTTTATCAAAGAATATTATTAGATATCTATAATGATTTATTTAATTATGAACTCTTTTCAGAACAATGGAACATCTTTTTGATTACTTTTATTCCTAAAAATAACACGAATAAAGTGAGACCAATATCATTAGCCTCTTGTGTTCTAAAATGTTTTGAAAAAATTTTAAATTCTAGATTAGTTTGGTATTTGGAAAAAAAAAAATTATATTCCTGATTTTCAATATGGATTCCGAAAGGGAAGGTCAAGTATTGATAGTTTATGTAATTTTGTAAATAAAATCCATCAAAGCTTTTATAAAAAAGAAAGTCTAGTTGCTTTATTTTTAGACATAAAAGGAGCTTTTGATAGTGTTATTCCTGATATTTTATTAGGTGATCTTATTGAGTTAGGGTTGCCTAAACAATATATTACTTTTTATAAAAATTTGATTTATAGCCGTAAACTTATTCCAATAAACATAAATCATAGTGAAGATGAGTCGTTTAATGTAAATATTGGTCTTCCCCAGGGCTGCTGTTCTAGTCCTACTTTGTTTTCTATATATACAAGATTTATAGTTGAATTATCGGGGGGTTCTGTGAATTACTCACAATTTGCTGATGATT
This sequence comes from Theocolax elegans, assembly GCA_026168455.1. NCBI lineage: Eukaryota > Metazoa > Arthropoda > Insecta > Hymenoptera > Cerocephalidae > Theocolax > Theocolax elegans. The sequence goes on from CM047428.1 coordinate 74,665,858, forward strand.
TAGTTATGTACATAAATGGAAATGATGTAAATAATATTATTAAAACTTTACAAACAGAAGTTAATAAATTATCTAAAGAATTAAAAAAAAGAAATCTACTTTTATCACCAGAAAAATGTAAATTAGTTATCTTCAATAAAAACAATAAAAATACACATAAGAATATATCGATTGATATAAGTGGCTGTGATGTTAAGCCTACTAGGAAGGCTAGATTTTTGGGAATGTTATTTGATAACAGATTGTCATGGCTTCCACATATTAAAAATGTGAAGATATCATGTCAGGCTGCTGTAAATGTTATTAAATGTCTGAGAGGTATTTGGTGGGGTGCTCACCCAGATAATTTATTAACTATTTATAAATCACTTGTCCGTTCTAGGTTTGAATATGGAGGTTTTTTGATCTCCCCTTGCAAAACAACACATTTTAATATATTGGAAAAAATTCAAAATAAATGTATTAGATTATCTTTGGGATATCAATGTACTACTCCTATAAATATCTTAATGGCAGAATCCAAATTACCTTATTTAATAAACAGATTTAAACTTTTGGCATTTAAATATATTTTAAAAAACTTTACAATTCAACCTAGTAACATTATCGCCGAAATCGAAAATACATACCAATTATCTGAGCATCCTATATATCAGATAAATTTTGAAGTATCCTTATTAATTGAATGTTATAAAGAATCTATGTATAATGGGGATTTTATTTTCAACTCAAAAAAATTTTATAAATTCACCTTCTCTTATAAAAGTTTATTTTATAAACCAAAATGTAATTATAAAATAGGAAACAAATTAAAGGATATGAACAGGCAAATTCTCTATTCAGAGATGAATTTTTGGTCTCGGCTGAATATTTGGATGTATATACTGATGGTTCTAGAATTTGTAATGATAATGGAACTTTTGTGGGTTTTGCATTATGGTCGGATGTGGAATTTTTTAGAGTGTCTTATAAAATTCATGAACTTTCATCTATATTTACTGCTGAGTGTTTTGCAATAAATGTAACATTGGATAAAATTTATAAATATAAAGAAATGGGTTATGGTCACAAGTATAGAATATTCACAGATTCTCAGAGTATTGTTAAATCATTAAATAACTTGCATGGATTCAGTTATGAATCTCCTATATTGGTGCTAATAAGAAATAAATTGTCTATGTTATCTAATAACAATGTTGAAATTGAAATTTATTGGATCCCTTCCCATAAAGGTATCTATGGAAATGAGGAAGTAGATAAAATTGCCAAAACTGCTGCTCTTCAAGGTAAAATGTTTGACTATTCAATTCCTTTTACTGATTTTGTTTTTTTTTATAAAAAATTATGTATGGAAAGAAATCAAGAAAAGCTTATAAATAATTTTGTTCAGGATAATAAAGGGATATTCTATTATGAAAATTTTTACAACAAAATAAACAAACCCTGGTTTTATAATAGAAATATATCAAGGAGAATCATTGTAATAATTAACAGGTTACGAAGTAACCATACAAATGTTAAAAATTCCTTAATAAGATATAAATTTGTTGATGATGATAAATGTAAGTGTGGAAAGGACAGTGAATCTATTAATCATATTTTTTATAATTGTGAACTTTATGATAAGAAAGAAAAGTATTTTATAATAAAATGTATATAACTTTGTATAAATTAAAGTTGAAGATTATATGTCCTTTCTCCATATTTGATATTGTAAAGGATGATTTTATTAAAAGCGATGTTGTTGAGATTTTGGAAAATTTCCTTACGAAATAAATTTATATTTATTTGTGTATATAGTATTATTACTACTAATATTATTTTATATTTTTTATATAAGAATATAGTTAATTAGATGACTATGTATATTTGGACTGAATGAAGTTTTTTTTTTTTTTTTTTTTTATAAATATGTATATTTTTATAACATTTCAACTGTATGAATAAGTAATCTGTAATAGGCGTTATTGCGTTAGCCTAAATCTATCTTATGTTATGACATGGCGATATGTAATATTTACAAAGCCAATAAAATGAATTAAAAAAAAAAGCTTTTACGTGAAATACAGTTACCAAGTGTGTACGTGCCTTCATTATCTAGGGGAAAAGTCTCTATTCGATCCACGTAATTACGTGGATTTGGTGCGAATAAACACAGCGAATAAATATTTATTAATTTCGTCATAATTAAGTTTTGCATCACTATTAAAAATACAAATTTACATAAAATGTGCGTGTGTCTTATATAGAAGATTTTCTTATGTATAATCCTTTTTATTGGTAGAAAAACAGTTTGTGATTTTTTGTTTAATATTAATTTACTACTATATATATTTATTTATTATTGTTATTATGATTATTGTTTGTTAGATACTTTAAAATTATTTATAAAGTATTCTATACTTCTATTAAGTATTCGTTGATTTTCATTTTAGTAATAATTCCTTAATACTTATTGCTTTCAAAAAGAATTCTTTTTTTGCGGACATTCAAGATTGCTTATAAAATACTTTATCTCTGAAAGTGTGATTATGGGGAGCTAAAATTTATGTCATTTATGACATTTTGCCACTATAGAGAGGCAAGACAAATTTGTCGGTCATTTAAACTACAAGATTTTCAGAGACTACATCAATGAGCATGAAGCATCACTGAGCGTGAGCCTAAGAAACGATGAGTGGGGATGCGCGCGCGCAGCTTGAAAGAGAGCGCATTGACAGTAGGTTTGTTCGCCTGGCTTTCCTATATATATATATATATATATATATGTAATATATATATATATTCAAGCAACTATTCTTATAGATTTAAGCGCGGCAACGCAAAGGAAGGTCGAGCGCAAAAGGTTTTTAAATTAATGATTGTTTAATTATACTGTTAATATAATTTAAAAAAAATCCTTAACCCTAAGCCTCCCACCAGGGGCACAATTTAAATATATGTTCTAACATTTCAGCATGCCGTGAGCGTCACTTTTTTTTTATTTATTTAATTATTCAATACATTTTTAATACTTAAATCCACTGGTTAATAATAACTTTTCAATAATTTAATTAGTTATGTAAAACCTATTTCATAATTAATTATAAATATAAAAATATTAATAAGTAACACAATTTTTAATGCACTCGCTTCGCTCGTGCGAACAACCTCGAGATAAGTAGAAAACCATCTCCCACAACAGTGTCATAATATACTAATAAGTTCTTAATAAATTATTATAATTCTTTATAAAAATTCTATTTTTTAGATCGTTTAACACGCTTACATTAGTACAATTAATATTCAGATTTGAATTTATATATATATATTTTTTTTTTATTCTTGATTTTGTGCCCTCTTTTTTCCTGGCACTTCCTACCGTTTATCCCCCTGGGGACTTTAACAATCTTCATTTTGATGTCCAAATTTAATGCAGCATCTCCAAGTAACGTACCTGTTTCAGTTTAAACGCCTTGAAGCAAATACTTAGTACCCAATTTTTGCGCATTTAAAGAAAATATCCAATTATGAGGCATGCAATAACAGCGATATAAGCAGTAGTATGTATTAATAATGCTTTACCTCTTTAGATGTGAAATATACTATATCTGTACCTGTGTTTGCTGTAAGTAAATATAATGATAGTTATTTATATGCACTAAGAGAGAAAAGTATGTTCATCTACGGGCGAATATTTATCTAAAGAAATAATCGCTTTTTATTGTCGAGGTTTGTGTATAAAATTTATTATGTAAATTTTTTACCCTAATCGTTCTAGAAAATGCTATTTGACTGCAAAGATAGATAGATATTACGAGAGTGGCTAGAATACGAGTGCTTGAATTGCCTGAGCACACAAGTATTGTATACACTATTTTTTTAAACACTGTGGGCGGAATGCTATTTTTAATGCAAATTTTAATTTTTAATTCTCTTTTCATTTTTAATTCGGAACGATCAGACGAGAAGAAAACGAGTGTTGAAAATACTATTTTTCAACGCGATCTGAGAGAAATTCAATTTAGCTAGCATATTTTTGAAAAACTGTGCGCGAAATAATGTTTTGCGAACGGAGTATTAAACATTTATAAATAAAACTTATTTTGTTACAAACTTTCATTATTTCTCTACAAGGTATCGTTTTACTTTACGTTTTTTCCTAATAATATAGGTGGTTAACTTTTCATAATTAAGTATTACTTATGTACTTCAATGCTTTTGCAAAAAGTTGCTCGAATGTATAAAACATTTTAATTATTTTTTAGAAGATTTATAATTATGTACATTATTAAGTAACAAATTTTTTTTTCATATTAATATTACACTTTTTATTTAATATAATTTATTGTCGTTTTTAATTGCTCATAATTTAATTAAAAATATATTATTAATAGTTTAAAAACTTATAGTTTTTATTAAAAGCTATAATAAATATATAATAAATATAATTATTTTAATCGCCGTAATTTTAAAGGTGGCACTGTATCGGCAGGCACATTGTGTTGAGAAGTTGGAACAATGTAGAAAAATGCACGATCTAAATAAAAAATAAAATAATTTACCGAATTATTATATATTTTTACTAATACACAATTTAAAATAGATAAATGTAGGAACATTACTTTATCATGTTTATTGATATTAATTTAATTTATACTTTAAAACAATTTGTGATTAATTAATTTTATATTTTTAAAGATTTTATATACTGCATATTATATACTTTTCCAATAGTTGTAAAAAACTATAAAAAATACCTACAGAAACCCTAGTAAGAATTGTAACTAAGAAAAATAGGCTGTATGCCATTTACTCAATATGTAAAATGGCTAGTTTCTAGTAGGAGGTGAAACGCTTTTTTTCACATTATCGTCCATTTAATGGAGTGCCCGTAACCTTCAAATATTTAAAGCAAATCTAACGCTGGTCTATCTATATATTTAAGTTGTGATTGGTCAAATTCGATCGGTTTTTTAATTGCAGATATGATTAGGCAATCGTTTACTTTCTACGAATCACCGTTCAAAATATATACCGAGATTCACGAATTTTTCTTAAAATCGAACCGAATCTTTGTTACAAACCATTTCTTGGGCTAGAACGAGCCAGGCAACTTATTTCAGATCAAAATGCCGAGGAACCTATCTATCTGGCTAGGAAATAGACTGATCTTGATAAAATAATGTTGTAAAAAGCGTTTCAAAATGTTCACATTTTAAGCCCATTTTTTTCGAAACAAGCTTGTTACTACTAAACTAAGAAAATGGAGACGATTCCTACCAGGGAATATATATGGGAGATTCCATGAGAAGTGATCCAGTTAAAAAATAGAATTTTGTTTTAATGTATGGAATCAGTAAAAAACTACTTGAATAGAGTGTAGCTAAATTTTTAGACCTGAATTTCAATTAGTACCAGAGTTGTAGCCAATAAAAAAATCGAATTTTTTGAAAAAATTGACTTTTTGGCCATGTTTTAATAACTCAAAATCTAACAATTTTTTCTTATATACATTAAATTTGAAAAAGTTTATTAATTTCAAGAAGAATCAGTTCAAATATTTCATTTATTTTATTTTAAAACTTTGAATATAGTTATAATCAATAAAAACCTTTATAGTAACAAAAAGGGTTGTACGATCAAAAATATTTTATCCATCCAAAAATCTAATTCATCGATGATTAATTACCTTCAAAATAATGCAAAGTTTGAGTGCGGCAGAGCATTTCAGACAAAGTTATGGTGTTTTTAGTCAAATTTCATAAAAAAAGAGAGCGAATGCATTTTATGAAGAAAACAAACTAACCGTATACTTGCATTCAAACAATATGGCACTATTATTCCTCAATATTACTAAAATATACTATTTATTGTTAGTTACTGATACTTTTATTTAGTTGTTATTTAAGTCTGATACTTTTAGTTATACCTGTTATATAATTGGATTTATTGGAATTATAAAAAGTTTCAGGTATTTATCCAATTATATAACAGGTATAACTGCTTATACCTACTGTTTTGTGTTTGTAAGCAACTTAGAGATTAAAATGTATCAGTGACTAACAATAAATAGTATATTTTAGTAATATTGAGGAATAATAGTGCCATATTGTTTGAATGCAAGTATACGGTTAGTCTGTTTTCTTCATAAAATGCATTCGCTCTCTTTTTTTATGAAATTTGACTAAAAACACCATAACTTTGTCTGAAATGCTCTGCCGCACTTAAACTTTGCATTATTTTGAAGGTAATTAATCATCGATGAATTAGATTTTTGGATGGATAAAATATTTTTGATCGTACAACCCTTTTTGTTACTATAAAGGTTTTTATTGATTATAACTATATTCAAAGTTTTAAAATAAAATAAATGAAATATTTGAACTGATTCTTCTTGAAATTAATAAACTTTTTCAAATTTAATGTATATAAGAAAAAATTATTAGATTTTGAGTTATTAAGTGATAAACATGGCCAAAAAGTCAATTTTTTCAAAAAATTCGATTTTTTGATTGGCTACAACTTTGGTACTAATTGAAATTCAGGTCTAAAAATTTAGCTACACTCTATTCAAGTAGTTTTTTACTGATTCCATACATTAAAACAAAATTCTATTTTTTAACTGGATCACTTCACATGGAATCTCCCATATACGTAAATAATAAATGTATACCTTGTGCTTCTTTGATGTTTTCGCTTTCATCATATAAGTCATCTTTTTCATCCACGTCACTCTCATAGCCAATGGTAAACGAATCTCCAATGCTGCTATCGTCGGTACCATTTGCACATAAGTTTAGTAGCTCCCATGCGCTACGTTTCTTTTCTTGATATAATTGCCAGTAGCCTTCAATCCTTTCTCGTGCAACATTAAATTGTTTTTTTGTAGCCATAGCTGGATTAACGCCATGCTCCATTGTTTTTAAATTAACCCAATTCGTGATGCAAATTTCTTTTAGTTTTTCTACAATAGTATTTTGTAACTTTAATAATATTTTGTAACTTTAGTGTTTTACAAATTTTAAATTAAATATGTACTTACTTAAGAAAATAGTTACAGTTGGTTTCTTCTTCATTTTTTCTTTTAATTTTCTGTGATAGCTCTCAAGAAAATTGTTGGTTGTGTGAGTTAGTTTAAAGACAGAAAAATTTTCTGGCTTTACTTTGCGAAGCCATTCTTTATCAAAATATTCAATAAATTTATTAAATTCACCATGTTCGTTATCTTGGCAATACTCAATTAATAATTTAAAGGTATGGTCAATTTCGTAGCTGGGTAGGTACGCCAATGCCATAAATAATTTCAAGACAGCATGTTTAATTGGGTTGTTTTTTTTATTTTTCTTTTCTGCACATTTTAAACGTATTGCATTCCGGTACAGTGCCTGTATTAAATATTTGTGGATTGAATAATGGTAATTGAAATCAAAAGTTACACGATAAATAAGCCAAATTTTGAAAAAAAAGAACTCTATTTAAATTCGTATAAGTTTTGAACAGTAAAAAATAGATAATTAATTCAAAGTTGGAAAGAAAGTTAAGATCAAGTACTGTAATTTGAAAAAAGAGAATCTCTGATTACAAAAATAAGAAAGAAAAATTACATTACTTTAAACCCAGAAAATGAAAATGTTAGTGCTTCATAATATATTTTTAACTTACATTGTATATTTAAAATTGTACCTACTTGACAAAAATGAAAGAGGCACCCCGTGATTTGTACATCAGGGTAGACAATCTTGATGGCCTTGCGCAAACCTTTTTCAAAATCTGACATAAACAGATGCGGCTTGAATGTCGGAATTATATTCTTGATTTTTTCAAAGATATGTACATAGTCCTTAGTTTTTCGTCGACTCATAAGCACCCAACATACAGGTAAAGCCTTCAAAATTGAAAAAAGTTTTTATTAATGTATAAAAATACAATATGTTATTTAATACATTTATTAATATATTTTATTATAAAAATATATCACCCCGAGTCATCATGTAAAAAAGTAAAAATCAGTACAATTTTATTAGTAAACTAATCAGTTATCAGTGCTATTGTCAAGATCAATGTCGATTAAATAATTCACCGCCGGGTCTTTAAAAACAAAATAATTGACTTTTTTCTTTTTTTACACCCTAACTCAAACAGGTGAAACAATTGTTGTTCTTACTTTTCCGTAACTTTCCACCATTACAGTCAGCAATTGTTTGATATTTTTCAATTTTGGTACGACATCAAAAGTAGCATCCACAAACATTTTTTTTGAAAATTTTAGTGCATTCATTAATGCTTTGTCGTACAAAACTAAATGTTCCGCTTTTCCAACTGTAACTATTAAAGTGCTAAGTATATATGTTTTTCCATCGTTGGAAAAAGCAACATCATAATTTAATATATGTCTTTTTTGTTCGACGAATTCGGTGAAATCTTTTAAATTATTAATGTTTAGAAGAGATATGCTTTCATTTGCGGCTCTTCGCCATCTCCCCATTTTATTGTTAAAACTTTTTGTCATGGGATTACGGCCGGCGGCAGCAGGAAAACTAAAATTTTGTACAAAAATATTATTTCAAAAATATTTTTTTAGATGTATGTAAAAGTATTATTCGATACAGTGTGCGTATAAGGTGCGATTTTACGCACTGTTCGTATCATAAAAGTAAAAAAAGCACTTACGCCTTCGGTATCAAAAAATATTGTTCGATATACATGTGAAAGTTAATTTTGGATTTGTGCGACTTTGATCAATTTCACATTAATATCGTAAACTATACTATTATTATCTTACTTTATTTTTGCTTTTTCGTAGCATTGTTCTAATTTTCCAATATCTTGTGAAACAAGCTCTTTCAAATAACTTTCGAATAAAAAGTCTTCTTCCTGTTTACCATCAAAAACACAATTATGGTGCGTATTTCTAGTGTCCCACTCATCGCCATTTAATAATGCCTTGGCAAAACACGGTTCCTTGTCTGCAGTTTTACCTACACATCGCATATCCCTTTAAAAAAAATGTAGGTTAAGATAAATATATTGAAAAATTGTTTTTTTGTTCGATTGATATCTTAATAATTTATTCAGATTAAATTTATTGAAAATGTATTAGACAATACTCGTGAAATGTATCAATTGGATAATCATAAAGTTAAATAATTTTATCAAGTAATAGTAAACACAATAATGTAGTTAAAACATTCCTTTTCGTCTTCTCTAATGTGGTGCATAATGGATTTTTTAAAGACGTTTTAATTTTCATCTAGCATTTAACAAGTAATTGTTAATAACTAACCAAAAGGGTCTGTTCCGAATAATGATAAAATTTTATTTCTATAAGAAAAGCAATTAGACATTATTACTATTCTATACCAGATTACTTAAAAAAAGGTTTTTGATTTGTTTTCATTAAAAAAAAAGTATGTTACGAGCCTTTCTATTATATTAAAATTTTTTGTCATATCTTATATTTGTTAATTATAAGCTTGATCATTTTATTAATTTTAGGACTCTTGAAATGGTTGTGGATTTCACGAGAATTTTCTCATATACTTTTCATAATGTGTTTTTATGAATAAAATATTAATTTCCAATAAACAAAACACGTTTTATCAACTTTCTATACTCTTGTATTTTTATTCATTCAAAACTATTAACGAGAGCTAAAGTAGTCTTTATAGTTTAAACATTTTTATATTAATTTAACCTTAAAATCTTAATTTAGTTTCAAATTTTAAGGTTCTAATGTTATAAAATATTGTATTAAACTATTGTAGGAGATGCTTTTTACCTTGCTCGAGGTTGTTCGCACGAGCGAAGCGAGTGACAAGAAAACCATCTCCCACGCAAGACTGCTATAATATACTATTCTTCATACGAACAAGCAAATAGTTGAAGAAATATGTATTGTAACATAAAAATTAATTTTACAATCGTTTTACCGCGCTTAAATAATTAAATATTCATAAACATTCAAACTGAATCTCAAAAGAAAGATAAAAATAAGTACTTCAGACTTAAAGAAAAGAACCAAAATATTTTAGTTTGAAAAATTATATAAGAATTACAAGAGAATTTTATTTTATATATAAATAAATTTGTAAGTAATACTAAATTGAATGACTGTCGTACGATATTTCTGGATTTTTAAATCTACTCAAATTTCTTTTACGCTTCAATAATGTCTATCTTCAATCTCCTGAATTGTATGGCCTTAAAAGGGCAATGTTTTTCTTCCAAATATTTCTTTATTCTATAAAACCTTTTGTAAAATCAATTTTAAAAATGTGTGGCTCTGGCTTTTTTTATATTGTTATATTACAAATCATTTCCCGAACCAAATCAAATTTTACAATTAAATATATCTAGACTTTATAGAAAAATACATATAAATGACCTAATAAAAAAATGCATATAAAAACATTTTTACAGTAAGAAAAATAATGCTATGAAAAGATTGAATACATTTATTATTATTAATATACATTACATCAACATGAAATAATAATTGTCATTTAATATTATAGCATAAATAATTCAGTTGACAAATATTTAATATATTGCAATTATAAAAAGAATATAGTCATAAATTTTCTTATTTTAATAGATATTATGCTCCAAAATCGACCAAAAATACATTAATTTTTCATAAATTTGCCAACAATTAGGATATATTTTGAGTAAACTTTTTTTGGATCTATTTATCTACTTTTCCACTCAAATGATATATAATTAACTCGAGTACCTTTTAAATGAATCCAACTAGACCTCAATCCGATAGGATTTATTGAGTTAGAGTACGACAATTGACAAAAATGATCATAAAATAGACTACGTATAAGTCTAATAAAAATCAATTTATTGAAGTCTAATCAGGCTTACATTACTAGCAATTTAAAGTAGTTCTGTATCTAAGAAAAGGCAGAAGTACAAAATATTGTAACTATTTATTCTAACTTCATTTTAGTATTAATTTTTTTACCGACTTAACACTGTTAAAAAATCCATTTTATACCCTTGGAACAGAATATATTATTAAGTTTGAAATAAGAAATTTTTTTTAATACCATTCTATTATATTATTTAAGTTTTGCACTTATTAACTTCTTTATAATTTTGATAATTAAATCCTCAAAGTATAAATAAATAAAATACACGTCATGAACTCTTTACGTGTGTGAGATATCTCTGACTTAAATACTTTCATCTATCAATGTATATTCCATAATAATATATGAACGATAATTAATAAAAAATTAATCATACTTTTTCCTCTACAAATATAAAACATTACTATTAAATTTATTCTAAATGATTATAGTTTCTTTATAATAAGAAAATATAATTATATAAAATGTTTTTATTTACTTACTTATTAATAAACTGTATAATCTGTTACCTATTTCCATTTGTTAAAACTCTGTTTGCTTTAACAAAATAAAACGTGAGAAAAATATTCTAATAATATGCATGCATATTCTATAGTTCATGCAAATCTGGTAACTGAAGACAATAGAATTAATTTCATATTTAAAATTATTTTATAATTTAACTTCAAAAGCTTCGTAATATACTTACTTAATGCCTTTAATATTAGTGCAATTAATTTTGTATGCATATCCATTATAGAAATGGGACACTTTTTTAAAACCTCCCTTTCTTCCTTTAGGATTTCGTGATGGTTTTGTTTCCTTTGGATCTGGTTCCCCTGGATTGGACTCCATTGGGCCTTAATAGTTTAATTAAATAAAGTTTATTTCTAAGTTGAGTAATGTATAAGAAAATGTTTATATTAAGGTATAAAAAATATGCATATTTTGGAAAACATGACACCAAAAAATTATACAGATTATTCTGCATAGTAAAATTTAACACACTGACCCTAGTAGAAATCGTATTCCATAAAATAGGTATAAAATAGAAATTTCCAAATAGAATGATCAAAAAATGGGCGAAAAATGTACCCATTTTGATCCTTCCGGTGAAACGCTTTTTTCCCAATTTTTAACCATTAAATAGACTAATATATAATTTATATTCTTTTTTCAGCTATTTTTTAGCTTATAAGCAGATCAAATTTGAGTCTAGTTATATGCTATTAAACGTCTATTAAAATGGACAAGTGAAAAATATAAAAACTCACATTTATTTTCGTAAATACTGGAAATGTAACAGAAATTAGTTGTAATTCAGACAAAAACATTAAAAATCCATTCGAAACTATAGGAATTTTGAAGTTTATTGTTACCGGAAAGCTAGAAATATTGTTCGAATGTTTCGAGATTATGGTCATTCTATTAAATGTTAAAAAGATGGGCGAAAAAGCGTTTCATCACAAGGTATTTAATACCAATGTTTAATTCCTAGTTCTTAGATTCAAATTTCTACTAGGGCGATGAGAAGTCAAAATTGTTGCAAGATTTCTCTATTAATGTTAAGTTATAATATTTTACAACTGATATTCTGACAAATCTGTAGAATAATCGGTAAGTTTGCGCTCAACAAAAAACGGGCTAAATCGGTTAAAGCTGAAACAAAGCGGGTATTTCGAATAATTATTTAAAAAGATAAAAATTTTAAGTTGGATCTTTTGATCACGTTTTTAGATTAATATTTAAATTTTGTATTATACCCTTACACGTATAGATTAGCCAATTTGTAGCGATAAAAGAGGTTAAAAATATTATTTTATTAATAGAAATAATACTAGTGTTATAATTTAAATGAAAACACATTTCAATTGAAAAACTTGTTTAGTTTGTATAGAGCAATACCTATGCATTATAAATGTACATTAGATATTTAGATCGAATACTCCAATTACTAATTTTTTTTATTATCACACTTTACAGTTGATTAACTCGTATGTAGAAATAGAAATTGATTAACTCGTTTATGTAGAAATAGAAATGAGAGTATAAACAAATTAGCAAATCTTTTTGCTCATATTTAAAATTTTTTCGTATTGTACGTTAAGAAAAGTTACATTTTTTTCTTTGTAACATTTTTTTATATCTGTGAAAGTTCGTAATATATTAAGATTTCAAAAAAGTCAACTTTCGAGAAAAAACTACTGTAACTTTGATTAATGAAGTTACAAAAACAAAAAAAATGGTGTAAAGTTCTTGAGAGAAAAATGATTACCGACTCGTGTGTTATTTACGTGCGAGCGAAGTGAATTTTTTGTTGAGCGTGTGTAAAAATATCGCGCACACTTTTCGCACGGAGTTTCTACGTATGTGCTTTCAAGTAGTGAATTGTTACTTTTTAAAAACCAGATATCTATATACGAACATCCACTTTTTGCAAAAAGTATGTTCACCCTCGAGAAAAAGTTCCCGGATTCTCACTATTTGTCATTTAGAAAATTATTCAACAAAACGTTAACCTACGTTTGCCCGGTTTTATATTAAAATCACTAAAAATACTTTGCATACATATACAACAAAATATTTTACTTACCAAACTTCCCAAGTCTTCAAGCGAAGAAAAAAAATAACCACACCTTAGAAAAACGCGCGATATTAAAACTATATATATCAACAAAACTTAACACTTATTTACTAATATAATATGAATTGAAACACTATGTACAAATAAAAAAGTGTAAAATAGATAAAAAGGAAATCACAACAATAACACAAAATATAAAGAAAAAAATATATATAAACACGCAGATAATGCAAAGAGGCAAATTGAAAAAAGTAGAGCGAATGGGTCAGTGGCTATACTAATACTGTTTGCGGGAGGTCTTCCGACTACCTGGCTAAAGGGTGGGAAAAACCGGGAAAAGCAGGCACGCGCCACCAGCGTCGCATACCTGCGGCTACTTACCAACCGCAAAAGCTAAGTGGGGTTTAAGAAGTACAAGCTGTGAACACACATTATATATTTTGAAAAGATGCGTACACGCCCTGCCACGCGCCTGCATATTGGTGCCGTATAATGATAGGTACATATTTGTAAGGTAATTGATACTCTTTCGGAGCATAGGAATTTATAGAAACATCCAAGAATAGAAATTAAAAAATCCTTTTTTTCGGGGCAGAATTATTTTATATCAATTTTATTTAAGGTCGATACTTCCTTTTATTGTGAAAAAATGAAAGAGCGCGACCGCGCCCGATATATATATATATATAATTTAAAATTTAACATCGTGTTGAAACGATAAAAAAATTCCTATCGTTTCTTTCAGGCGCACCTCTTTATTTTATAACTAAAAAAAATGCTAAATATAAGAAATTGAAAAATTATGCTTTACCTATCTCTAGAAGAAATGTCAATGATTTCTTCGTTAATTTCTCGTTAATATTGAAGTTTAAAACATCACGCTATCATTACTGCGTTGTGAACAATAAAAATTAATTTAAATTAATTAAATAAATATCAATAATTAAAGCTATAAGCATAATTAAAGATGTTATTAATAAGTTTTTTCTATTGATTTTAACCAAAATACTCCGATTTGATTAACACGTTATCCACTAAAATCGTTTATTTTCTATTATAAGAATGCTCTTTCCGCAACAAAAAAATTCCAATCGGTTTTTCAGGTACTCCTCTCATTTTAACATTAAACAATAAATTCAATAATGCTCTATTTAAAACAAATATGAACACTTCTTTTCTTTGCTTCTTTATATATTATTAATAAAACATTTAATTAAACGGTGGCAATATTGTACACCTGTTTAATATTGAAGGCGCTTTTCTTTTTTTGAGATCACTTAAAAAATAAATTGAAGCGTTTAAAAAACATGTTAATTATTTCAAACTATAATAGAATTATAAACAACTTAAATAATTAACTTAATAGAACAACTTATTTATTGTAGTTTTACTATATTTTTACATAATTTGCATTTTATTAAACTATACAAAGTACGAAAAATTACCCTTTTATTAAACTTAATTGTTAAATTAATTATATTAAATATTTTAATTTTAATTAATATTAAATAAATAATATATTTACTAATTTTTACAAGTTTAAAAATTGTGTTACTTATTAATATTTTTATATTTATAATTAATTATGAAATAGGTTTTACATAACTAATTAAATAATTTAAAAATTATTATCAACCAGTGGATTTAAGTATTAAAAATGTATTCAATAATTAAATAAATAAAAAAAAAGTGTAGCTTTCGAGAGGTTTGAACCCGAGACCGCTTGGGTAACCGTCTGCATACACGCGCCTTAACGCTCACGGCTACCGCGTCTATTAGATGTTTGAATGTTAGAACATATATTTAAATTGTGCCCCTGGTGGGAGGCTTAGGGTTAAGGATTTTTTAAAATTATATTAACAGTATAATTAAACCATCATTAATTTAAAAACCTTTTGCGCTTGACCTTCCTTTGCGTTGCCGCGCTTAAATCTATAAGAATAGTTGCTTGAATATATATATATTACATATATATATATATATATATATATATATATATATATATATATATATATATATATATAGGAAAGCCAGGCGAACAAACCTATTGTCAATGCGCTCTCTTTCAAGCTGCGCGCGCGCATCCCCACTCATCGTTTCTTAGGCTCACGCTCAGTGATGCTTCATGCTCATTGATGTAGTCTCGATTTTCATCTCCATCACGTATCCGTCACGTGTTCGTCATATTTGAAGTCATGTTATAAATTCTAAAATGTCTGGTCATAATTCTGCAAACGCACCTATCTAATTCCCATATGTAATTGTGCATTTTAACACGTATAAATGTCTTACGCACGCATAAGTGTATTTGTGTTACTGTAAATAAAAGACTAATTTTATGCTATATTCTTAACTTTTTACTACATAATAGATAATATATAATAATTACACGTGTAAATGTGTGTGAGTGTGCAGTGCTTATAGTAAGATATCCATAATAAAAAATAAATAAGTTTTATTCTACTATATTTACCTTCAATTTGTTCTTGATAATTTTATTATAGTGTGTACATATGTATAAAAATTAATCGTGAATGATATTAATAATAATCATCTGTTAAGAAAATTGATCTACAAAAGTGTATAATAATTATAGTGTAACTTTTGAGTTAATTTCATGAAGCCTCGATCCTTTCTAAGAAAGCGCCCTCTCATGTGCTTTAAATAGTTGACAAATATAATTTCAATACTAATTATCATTTTCTATTTTACCTACTCATGAAAATATATTCTCAATGACTATGTTTTATATTTATGAAAGAAAGCCAATGTTATATACTATATTTGATTTTTTATATTATATATAAAGTTATTATTATGTAACTGGAATAATCAACTTATTATTGACAATATAAAGTTTTTGTACTTTTAGGATTAACTTAATTGCGACCTTTTTATGGTATCGGTTAGTTAGCTTATTATAAGTATGAATAACTATTAATAGTTTAATAATACTACTAACTATTAATAATTTAATAAAACAGTAATAATTATTTACAATTATAAATAGCACAAATAATAATAATTTTACAAAACCTTGTCCAAACTTATTTTAATTTTTAGATGTCATTAAATTATATTTTAATTAATTTGTCTAAGTGACATATTTAATTAAAAATTAAAAACTGCAAACATAATTTAAAAGAAAAGTAGAGTAGTCGTAGCAAGTTTGACTCTTTCAGAATAGTTCTCATTCTATTTTTAATATTTCATTTATGTCAGAGGTTTTTTTGTTACAGAACTGGTATAATCATGATTAAATTATCTTCATTGAAATGTGTGTACAATACATCTTCACACATGTCTTTATTAAAGGAAATAGTTCCTTTTTATTATAATTAACCAACAGAGTTTAAATTCTGGACTGAAAAACAAGTATCAAATATATAGCTTATTTTGATTTTAAAGAATTAAAACTTAATACGTCGCTAAACCTCACTTAAAGGTATACAAAATAGTTTATAAGATATTTAAATGAGTATCTCGTATTAATACCTTATTACTTTGAAGCTTAGTGAATAAAATTTTATAAAAATTTCATGATCATCTTAAAAATTGTTTATGCACATTCTACATAACATAAAGAGCAATTTTCTAAAATAGAAAAAGATGAATTTTTTCATAATTTTCGACTATTATACTCTACCCTTAAATAATACTTTTCTATTTTAGAAACAAAATTTACATTATTTTAAATGGAAGTATTTTTTTAATTTTGTTCAAAAATCGTCCCATTATCTACATTTTTTTAATAATTAATAATAGTAATTTTGAGTAATATCAGTTGAAAGATAAAGAAATATCCTGTATTATGCAGTTTTAATTGAAATTATTCTATATTTTCTTCGAAAGTTGTGGATTGTTAAACAATATAAAATTATATACACATTTAAATGGAAAATTTACATATGATCCTAAACTTATGGATGGATTACTCTAAAGTCATATCAGCTTTCTGTTTATTAACTTGATTGTTTAAAGAATATTTAAGAATACATTTAAATAGTTGCAAAGTTTTCTTTTATTTTCAATACACATATAAGTATATATTCTTATTAATCATTGCTTATCTGTTTTTTGATTGGTTAATTATTTCTTATTTAAATGTCACATGTGACATGTGCGCTCCGAAAATCGAGAACAGCTACATTACCTTAAATATTTACCTCCTATAAAATTTAGTTAATAGGAAAAAATAAATATATTTAAATTAAAATTATAATTAATTTTTAAAACCAATATTATTATTATGCTAAATCATTATGCATCAAATCTTATACAACTATTATTCTTAAGTGTTTATATCATTGTTGAATAATCGAAATGAATATATATATAGCAAGCTGCAGGTTCCAAAATGTTTCATTGTTCCTTTGGAATGTCAGATTCAATCTAATGGTTATGCAATACCTGGTACCTAAATTTATATTCTATACAACTTGCTTTATTTTTATTTTTACATAAACACTTTTTTGACATTATTAATATAGATATAGGTATTTACAGTTTATTTATTTTTTTTTTTATTATTTTAAAGTCGCTCTGTTTATGCTCCCAAATCAGTGCTAATCAGCGACGAAGGTGATACGATGACCTTGTTAAGAAAGTACTTGTTGAAAATACATTCACCAATGGTGCTTGTATCAATAGGTCGGGGCTGGAATTCTCAGATTACGAGCCCGACGCCCTACCGACCGACCGAGCCATCGCAAGCCTCTAGTTGATTTAATAACACTGATTGAGAATGAAACTGTTTATTTAATAACAACCTTAACTGACAATTGTACATTCCTTTACAAGTTTGTTTTTATAGATAATTTTCTCTTAATCAATTTTATAAAAATTGCTTTATTTTTCAAAGGACGCAAGAATTTACATTTTAGGTATATAAAGTTGTATTATTTCAACAAAATGTTAAATAATATTTAACGGTAACTTATTTATAATGTAAAAACATAAATATTTTTTATTTATATATTTAAAAAATATTATTTACATATATATAATATTTAAATAATTTAATTTTTCTAGTGCTTATCCAAATGAGCGTATAATCTTCTAGTTTTCTCGTGCTTGTTTCTTTTAGAATGTTTGTTAATTTTTTTCCATGGTTTTTCAATGCAACCCAAATTAGATCCAGACTCACTTGTAGAAAAGTTGCTGTTTAAATGGTTAATATTAATTTTACCTTTTGAATGGGCATTACTAGATTGACTTTTGAAAAATGTTTTATCTATATCAGCAGTTGCTGGTTTAGCGGACTTCTGATTTAATTCTTTGTTTTCCTTTAACAATGAGAAAGTATGGAATTCATTTTGGTTCACGCCAGGTGGAGCTACACAGTATGATAATTTTCCATTGACAAAGTCTTTCAGTATATATCGAGATGATCTTGCTAAATCAGGTTGCCCATTCTGAGTCATAAAACCCCTATTGAGTGCATGAGCGCTTAAAATTTCTTCAGCATATGGTGTCCGATTTGGATCATCTTCTGGAGGAACTGGAATCATAATGCCATAAAGATTTTCTAAAATATGTCTTGGAACAAGACTACATAATAATGTAATTGGATTAATATAATCTGTCATTTGATCTATAGGTAATACTCCATTCAATATCATTTCAGACTTTGTATTAACAAAATTGGGCATTACCAGACCTGGACAGTCACACAATAAAAGACTTCCATCAATGTATAATGTTTGAAAATGCTTTGTTTTCCCAGGGTGTTGCAGATACAGATACTTTTTTTTTCTTTAACAAATTATTTATTGTTGAACTTTTACCTACATTTGGGTATCCAATTAATCCAACTACTGTTGGTTTGTTATCTTTATTCAACTTTAAACCAATTGATTTAAATAAACTGATCAACTTTTCTCTTGTTAATATAGTGGATGAGTTTTTAATATTAAAATTTGTTGATTGTTCATTAATGTCACTGATAGATGTAACCTCATTGAAATTTACCTTATCCTGTATATTAATTGCTAAACTATCAATATTAAGATTTAAATTTTCTTGAACAGAAGAAACAATTTCTTCTTCTATAATAGCTGAAAAGAAAGCAACTAGTATGTTATTTGCTGAAAAATATTCTGTCCATATTTCTCGTTGTTTATCTGTTAAAAAGTCAGCTTTATTAATTAATAACATATTTATCTTATTTGGATCTACTTCAATAACATATAATTCTAAATCTTTACATCTAAATAATAATGGATTTCGCGCATCAACAATTTGAACAACAATATCACTACGTTCAATTACTCTCCACAGTTGTCTCCAAAATTCTAGATTTTTTTCATATGGGGTTATAATTAAATTTTCAGTTTCCTGCAAAGTAGCCAATTTTCTTCTCCATTCGAAAAATTCTGTCTTTTCTTTTGTACTTAATTCTGATGATGTCATTAATTTGTTCCACTGAGGTCTTCTTGGAATGTTAAGAAAGTTAACGAATTGCTCATGCTTTTTATCTACTTCTTTACGTTTTTCGGATGATAACAAACCATCTCTTTTTGTGTTGATAAACTTAACATTTAATTTTTCTGCTTGAAATTCCGTACCAACTAATTCTGCAGTGTTTAAAAATTCTTGAAAGGAACTTTCTTCTGTGACTGATTGAAGATTTAATAATCCCCAGTTGTATCCATCTTCTAATTCTGCAGTATGAAGATAAACATCACCTTTATTTCGCCGATCTCGATTAGTACCAAAACGATCTTTAATTAGAGATCGACCTAGACTTTTTCCATTATCTTTTCGTTTCATTTTGTATGGTATTTTAAATCTATACACAATATTATTTTATCTGCAGTCGATTGCAGTATGCTGTTTATAATCCAACCTCACTTTAGGTTCGTAGGGACACACTGTATGAGAGTGAATGTGAGTGTGTGTGTGTTTCTCTCTCGAGCCTCTATTATATCACGAAGATAGGGGTCTATGAAGATTGCATCCATAATCAATATTTGATATGAGTAGTATATAAATCGATTGCTCGTAAAAAATTACAAAAGATTGATATTTAACATTTTTTTGCTCGTGGCTTTGTTTTTGCACAATATGCAAAAATCATTTGGGTGCTGCACCCAATTTTCCACCTCTATTTTAAACGTAATAAAATGATTTTAACCACCACCGAAACCTGAATTTATAAATTAATTAATACAAATTAATAAAACAATAAAATGATGAATTTTTGTTAATCGTTCTTTGCATCCGTTTGAGCGCATGGGTAAAAGTGTCATCGCGCGAAATAAAAAAAATTTTATACACTTAGGTACAGCCCTTCATAATTAATTATTTTCTTCAATATAAAAAAACATTTTTGAAACTATCTAGCCTAAGTCTACTGAATTGCTCGTTGTGCACCCATAGTAAGAAATTCATAAAATATAGAGAGAAGATCTATATATATATATATATATAGAGAGAGAGAGAGATATTGGTTACATTTTTATTTAATTTAAGTTAATTATTTTATGAACTTAGGATTCGGGCGCGAATCGAGCAGATCACGAGCAATCGAAAGGATAGGGTTAAATTGTTTATATATATACATTATTTTTATAAATGCTAAATGAAATGTGGGCGCAGCGCCCAAGTGATTTTTCCAATTTATGAAAAAACTAGATCACGAGCAAAAAAATGATTAAGAACAATATCATAATTTATTCTCCATTAAATTTATAAAAATTATTTTTTGAATTTCTTATTATGGGTGCACAACGAGCAATCCAGTAGACTAGGCTAGATAGTTTCAAAAATGTTTTTTTATATTGTAGAAAATAATTAATTATGAAGGGCAAGTGTATAAAAATTTTTTATTTCGCGTGATGCCATTTTTACGCATGCGCTCTAGCTTGCTTATGCGCGACAAACGGATGCAAAGAAGGGTGAACAAAAATTCATAATTTTTTTTTTTATTATTTTAACGTCGCTCTTTTTATGCTCCCAAACCGGTGCTAATCAGCGCCGGAGGTCATACGATGTCTTGGTGGAGAAAGCACTTGTTGAAAATACATTCGCCAGTGGTGCTTGTATCAATCGGCCGGGGCCGGGAATCGAACCTGGGATCTCCAGATTACGAGCCCGACGCCCTACCGACCGAGCCATCGCAGGCCTCTAATTCATAATTTTATTTTTTTATTAATTTATATTAATTAATTTATAAATTTAGGCTTCGGGTACATGACGAGGAGATCACGAGCAATCTAATGGGTCGGGCTAGATTATTTTAAAATCATTTTATTACGTTTAAAATAGAGGTGGAAAATTGGGTGCAGCACCCAAGTGATTTTTGCATATTGTGCAAAAACAAAGCCACGAGCAAAATATGTTAAATATCAATCTATTGTGATTTTTTACGAGCAATCGATTTATATACTACTCGTATCAAAATATACCTGTATAGAATGCCAGGGGCTCTATTCAGAACTGACGTCAAGAAACCGAAAAGTAAAATTATTTGCGGTTATGTGACATTCATACGATGAATCCTATTATAAAATTGAGTAAGCGCTCGAATCGAATAGATCTCGAATCGAAGATCTCGAACATTGAAAAACTCGAAAATCAATTGAAAATACGAAACATCGGCCCAAATACACTTGTATTTTTAAAATATTTATTAATATTTCGAATATCTAGCAGTTGGAAGGTAGCACCCAGATTTTTTAAATTAAACTTTTCGTCAATTATCTCTATTTACCAATCGAATGTGCGTGTAAATGAACAAACAATCGTCTTTATAAATCGTCTGTGCGTGCATTCAATTTTGAGAAAATCTGAAAAACTTTTTGGGTGCTAGCGCCCAGCACCCAAAAAGAAAACCTCTTTTTCGACGCTTAAAAGTTGAAATAGTAATATTTTCAAAGGTTATATCGACTGTGTGTGCAACGCGCAAATGGCACCTGAAATCAAAATAATGCTATCCTAATTATTTATAATACATATAATGATATTTAAAATTTGCGTCTTTTGGGTCGGTCAGTTAGGAATTTCAATTTTGTGTTTCCTAATTTCACCTGTAGCGGCTAGCATCCAAAATTAAAAAAAGCAATAATAATCGCGTTAACTACATAATTTTATCTTTTTCAACCTACATCGTCTGTGCGAATGACGCACAATCGGCACCCAAAAGAATAATTGCTTAATTGCAAACCAATAAATAAATATAAAGCAACAAAAAAGCAGCACCCGAACATAGTTTTTATAACATTATTGAATTAAATTAAGCACAATTCATAATGCCAACACATTGATTTGATTGTCCGATAATTGTTGTTTCCTAAAATTGCAATCCGAATAAAAATTTAAACGAAATTGAAAAAATAAGTAATAGTTTTAAATTGTGAGTCTGCAGCCACTTAATGTGGATATGTGTAAGGCGCAAGCGCAGTCTGACATTACCCCAGCCCACCAACCCCTGCAATTATTTGAAAAAAATGCTATTAGCTGTATTTCCAATTGTACTTTTCAGAATAACAAGAAATTTCAATTGTAACCCCTTAGTTTTTGAGAAAAAAAGGCCAAAATGTGGGAATATTGAGAAGTTGATAACTCTTTTTAGAATCGCTTTTACGTCAATGTAGGCGCCTATGAAAATTGTACCTTTTTCGTACTTAATTGTTCCACCCTCACTTTCCCGAAAACATAACGATATTTAGTAAAAATATCAAAAAGTAATATCATCATAATGACACTCCGTTTTCAGCTACTGCGCATGCGCGGCCACCGGAAGTGCGAGATTCGCATGCGCACGAGCTTTTCAACTGCGTGAGATTTTAAAATCGTAAAAAACGGAAAAATTCAACGGGAGGCGTTGAAAAAATATCCATCGATGCATTATTATTAGTAATTACCAGAATTTGTGGAAAAAGTAATTGTACCCTTCGAATCATTGATATTTAACTCTACTATGAGTAAATAAAAAATGTACATTATCTGTACGTAATTGTACTATCGTCAAACTTTGTATTTATTAATAAGAATCGAAACAATAGTAAATAATTAGCTGACCGAACGGGTGTAATATGCGCATGTGCGGTTGTGGCTAGAGCTGGGAACTATCCGGATATCCACAGATCCAGGTATCCTCAATATCCGAATACCCGGATCTCAGATTCAATATTTTTTAAAATATATTTTTTAGTTAAAAAATAGAATAAAAATCACCCATTGAAACTTGTGTTTACATAACTTAAGATTATAGAAAAGACTGTCGAAAATGTATACGCGAAAATTATCAAGTAATAATAGATAGGATGTAATATATTATTTGGTTACCTGATTAAGCTTACGCATGTTTTATTTACAATTTTTTTAATTTTTGTCATAAATTACATTCGGATACGTTCGGATCCGTAGATCAAAATATCCGGATATCCGAATCTGAGATCCGTCGGATATCCGGATACTCTAAAATCCGGATCTGATTCACAGCCCTAGTTGTAGCGCCTATGACGGCAGGCGTTTTAAAATCACGAAAAAAACAAGTAACACTCAGTTATTTGACCTTGAAACACTGTTTTTTGGTTATAATCTTAAAGAAGATGCATTATTGTAAGGCTTTTATAGTTTTTTCATAAAAAAAGTCAAAAGTGTTTATTATTTACGGGTATTTGAGACTTATGTAGACAGTCGTCTATAACTCGTTTTGGGTTGAAAAATTGAAAAGTAAGTTCGGCCCCGTCTTAGTCGATAACCTGAGGGATAGTTCATATTTAAAAACATGAAGCAAATCAATAATAAAGATTGCGTTCAGATAAATACCTTTCCATACAATTATATATATATATATGGGTGGTTCTCTGTGACATCGAAGATGAAAAAAATAAATATTGCTATAACTGCGGGAATATGTTTAAGAGGTATCCAGTAGTTCTCCTGAATTTTTTCAGATTTTTTCTGGGCCATTATTTTAAGTTACAGAGAGTCAAAGTTGGCATTTTAGCACTTTTTTGCATTATATGCCCATTTTCATGAATTTTTAGCTCCCAGGGGATGCATTTTTCACTAAAAACATAAGTATGACTTTTTTTGTAAAATTTTCCGAACTTTTCATTAAAAATACTTTTAAAGACATAAATGTATGCTGTCACACTCTTGTAAGCCATTTAAACCTTAAATAGCGAAAATCAGCAATTCTGCTCCGGACTCTGGTAACCTAATACTGTCTAAAAGATGTCTTTTTATAGTCAGAAACTGCCTAAAAATTTCCAGAGTGGGTCTAAATCATTAAGATCACTTATGGTCAAAATATCCGGGAAAAGTGCCCGAAATATTAATAGATATGTATATTTGTTGCCTTATAACGATAAATCTATTACCATGATCATTGCAAAAAAATTTGTGCACTTACCTTGGAGTGGTAGAAAAGTATCTTCACTTGTTTCAGTATCCATCTAATCCCCTGTAAGCTGCTAAAAATACAAATATTATTATACAAATGTAAAAAATTAATTTTTAAACATTTATAATGCTGGATTTTTAGTTTTACATCCCTTACAAGAATTTTAATACTAATCTGAAGGATTACTATAAAAGTATCAACATTATTATTATTATTATTCAGCAATACATTGTTTAGATTTCACAAACTTGTCACTGTCACGTTATCATATTATTCATTATAATTATATATCCGATTTATTTATATATCTTTTGTATTAAATACGTATATTCAGTTATTGTAATAATGATGTTTATATATTTATAGTAATCCTTCAGATTAGTATTATAATTATTGTAAGGGATGAAAAACTAAAAATTCAGTATTATAAATGTTTGAAAATTAATTTTTTACATTTGTATAATAATATTTGTATTTTTAGCAGCTTACAGGGGATTAGATGGATACTGAAACAAGTGAAGATACTTTTCCACCACTCCATGGTAAGTGCACAAATTTTTTTGCAATGATCATGCTAATAGATTCATCGTTATAAGGCAACAAATATACATTTCTATTAATATTTCGGGCACTTTTCCCGGATATTTTGACCATAAGTGATCTTAATGATTTAGACCCACTCTGGAAATTTTTAAGCAGTTTCTGACTATAAAAAGCCATCTTTTAGTCAGTATTAGGTTACCAGAGTCCGGAGCAGAATTGCTGATTTTCACTATTTAAGGTTTAAATGGCTTACAAGAGCGTGACAGCATACATTTATGTCTTTAAAAGTATTTTTAATGAAAAGTTCGGAAAATTTTACAAAAAAAGTCATACTTATGTTTTTAGTGAAAAATGCATCCCCTGGGAGCTAAAAATTCATGAATATGGGCATATAATGCAAAAAAGTGCTAAAATGTCAACTTTGACTCTCTGTAACTTAAAATAATGGCCCAGAAAAAATCTGAAAAAATTCAGGAGAACTACTGGATACCTCTTAAACATATTCCCGCAGTTATAGCAATATTTATTTTTTTCATCTTCGATGTCACAGAGAACCACCCATATATATATATATGTGTATGTGTGTGTGTGTGTGTAATATTACGTATATAACGGGGCCGAATTTACTTTTCGACGGATCTATTACCTGGAAATATTTTAGGCATTTTTAAGATTAACAAAAAGAAATTGCATTCGGATCCGTTCGGATCCGTAGATCAAAATATCTAGATATCCGAATCTGAGATCCGGATATTTCCAGATAATAGATCGTATTTCCGGTGACCGTGCATGTGTAGTGTATCAAAATATCAGGCGATTTACAAAGACGATTGTTTGTGCATTTACTCGCACATTCGATTGGTAAATAGATAATTGAGGAAAAGTTTAATTTAAAAAATCTGGGTGCTAACTGCCAACTGCTGGCTCACGTGTGATTACCAGCAATGGCTACGTCTATTAAGCTGGTACAGCCACTTTCAAACGCCACAATTTAGCCTATACCCTAATTTATTGCTAATTTATTGCTAATTTATTACGCAAAAACCAATTTTATTGCTCCAGCCGTTTCCAAGAAACCGTGGCTGTGCTATCTTAAGTTTTAAGCTGACACAGTCACAGCTGCAACTTTGCTTCTAATGGTTATTTTTTCGCGATCCAAAGTGCATATTTTATTGCTAATTTATTGCTCTTAATTTGCTTAGGTAGCGTACAAAAAATATTTGTTTATTTAACAAATTCGGACCCCGGCAATATGCGAAAATCCCTTAGAGCCAGTACAAAGTGCTCGGGCACTTGCAAGGCGATTGAGTAAATATTATATTAATCTTTCTTTGTTTGACTCAAGCACTAGTAGAATTATTTGAATTTATTTAAAATATCCTAAAATGACACGAAAGATTCCAAAAAATCCATTTATATACTCTGGCCAATTGTAAGACTTTTTTTATCTCTAAAACTGTTTGAACAAATCTAAGTATTTTCTGTTCTATAAAATTGTTTTATAAAGTGAATCTTTATTTTGGACGTATTTTTTTGTTTGTGTCGCAAATCTAAGGCCTGATTTCAAAAAAGCAGAAAAAATTATAATAGAAGAGGAATTTTTTAATTGATCCGTCCGAAAATTTAAGGAGATTTGGTTAAAAAGGGGTGAAACCTCAATTTAATTTTACAAATATTCATGTATTATTTTTTTGTAGATGCCAATAGGGAGACAGTAAGAAAAATTGCAAAGGAGACACTCCATCCATATAAGCTCCAGATGGTACAAGCTCTGCGGGAGCCCGACGAACTAAAACGTTTAGAGTTTGCAACGAAAACGCTAGACATGCACCGCAGAGATCCAGCGTTAGCGCGGCGGATATGATTCATAGATGAAGCGACATTTATTCGGAGTGGTATGCTAAACAGGCAAAATTATCGGAACTGGGCACAGAAAAATCCACGATGGAAACGTGAAATCGAAAATTAGAAATGCTGGAAGGTCAATGTGTGGGCAGGCATTGTTGGCGACAAAATTGTGGACCCATATTTTTTTGAAGGTAATATTAGTGGCGATACGTACTTATATTTTCTGAG
This sequence comes from Theocolax elegans, assembly GCA_026168455.1. Lineage (NCBI taxonomy): Eukaryota > Metazoa > Arthropoda > Insecta > Hymenoptera > Cerocephalidae > Theocolax > Theocolax elegans. Next base: position 74,693,255 of record CM047428.1, read on the forward strand.
AAACGAGTTACCACATCTGTTAGAGGGAAACCCAGTTAATATAAGCACGATGTGGTGGTTACACGATGGAGCACCAGCCCACAATATGAACAATGTGCAAGCATGCTTACAACGTTACTTTAGGCAACGCTGGATTGGCAAAAATGGTCCATCGGTAAAATGGCCACCGCGTTCACCAGATTTGAACCTAAAGGATTTTTATTTATGGGGGCGAATAAAAGATATATGCTACCAAGAGAAACCAACAACACGCGAGAACATGAAGCAAAGGATTCGTGATGCCCTAGCTTCCATTACCACCGAAGAAATACGGCGGGCGAGCGAACATTTTATTAAAAGAATGCGGTGTGTTGTGCAACAAGCTGATGGGCATATTGATCCATACCTGTAAAAATATGTATATATTTCTGTATAAAATAATAATTAAAATATTACGCTTACAGTCGTTTTAAAAAATTTGAATTTCGTTTTTACATAGAAACTGTTTAGATCCTGTAAACTCGCTTTAGAAAAATAAAAATTGCTTTAGTTAACAGAACAATATATCTACGAGTGCCACGGACTGCTGTTAGATACTGATCGAATTATTTGCTCGTTTTAGCACTGGGTTATAACGTAGAACACCTTAAAACGCAATAAAAATGTTTAGGAACATTTAGGAACATTTTTAGAAACCGATAGATTTGTTTTCTCTTTTTAGCCTTGGGTTTTCACGGAGGACACTTCAGAAGCCTATCAAATCGAATTAGAAAATTAGAATAGGTTTTGTCGTTCTGAACTTTATTCCTACATGAGCTACAGGCACCTGCTCGATACCGATCGATTTATTTTGGCTTTTGATCCTTGGGTTTTAACGGAGGACACTTCGGAAGCCTATAAAATCGAATTAAAAAATTAGAAGTAGTTTTGTCATTCTGAACTTTGTTCCTGCATTAGCTACGGGCACCTGCTCAATACCGATCGATTTAATTTCGCTTTAGATCCTTGGGTTTTTACGGAGGACACTTCGGAATCCTATAAAATCGATTTAGAAAATTAGACTATAGCTAAGCTCAATTTGTTTACACGGGCTACAATAAGCGATAATGAAAATGTGTTTTAATATTCTTTTTTTGGAAAAATTCTAATCTGACTGCATTGAATAAGTCACGAAGGAGAGGCCTGCGATGGCTTCTCCTACTTTTTAATACACTGTTCTATTATTTTTATTAATTAATCAACAAAAATTGAATATGAAAACCTCTTGGTAAATTTTGTTAGAAATTTCTATAATTTAAAATATTTATTTAGGCAAGAAAGATTAAGTATATTAAAAACTAAAGAAACTATTGAGTAACTTTAATTGTATCTATTAAATGTAAAAAGAGACACACAGAGGCCTGTGATGGCTCGGTCGCCGGTAGGGCGTCGGGCTCGTAATCTGGAGGTCCCAGGTTTGATTCCCGGCCCCGGCCGATTGATACAAGCACTACTGACGAATGTATTTTCAACAAGTGCTTTCTTCACCAAGACATCGTATGACTTCCGTCGCTGATTAACACCGATTTGAGAGCATAAACAGAGCGACGTTAAAATAATAAAAAAAAAAGAGTCACGAAGGAATCTACGATTTGCCATTTCCTGATTGGTGATTGGCGGACCTGCTCGAGATGTATTCGAACAGTAGCGCGGACGTCGAAGAGAGACCGATTTTCGTGCGCGACGAAAGATAACAATTTATTTTTGAAAATAGTCATGGACATTTCTCCCAGAGGACAAATCTCCCACCAATCACAAACGAGGATTTAAAAAAATTCCCACCAACCAGAAGGCGTTTGAAATAAACAATTGAACATGTCTGATGCTTTTAGTAATAACTTAAGTATTTACTTTAGTCAACACTTAAGAAGTTACTTAAGAATTAACCAAATTTTTTATATTTTGTATTTGGACTTGCTGCTCAAGTTCTTCTTAAGTTGAATCTTAAGTAATTACTTGGAAATTTTGTAGTTTTTATTTAAAGCATTCCACTCGAACTTAAGTAAATGCTTAAGTAAATAATTAAGTAAATACTGAAGTTAATACTTAAGTAAATGCATAAGTCAATACTTAAGTCAATACTTAAGTATTGACTTATGCATATACTTAAGTATTAACTTAAGTATTAATACTTAAGTAAATACTTAAGTAAATACTCAAGTCAATACTTAAGTCAATACTTAAGTCAATACTTAAGTCAATACTTAAGATAGTACTTAAGTAAATACTTCAGTAAACTTATAATTGAAATTCTACAAGGAAAAGATAGCATTCTGATTAGAAATGTTGCACATGAGGAATGACTAAGTAGCGAGGGCAAGTTTAGGCTTCCCTATGTAGCCATTACTTGATAGACAACGGCGCGCATTTCAGGTCCAAGTTAGATAATCAGACTTCCTTATACGCCCATGACAAACTTCTAACGACGAAGCAGACAAATAAATAATACTACAATTTTTGTATTATATTAATTTTAATTAGTTCACCTATCCTAGTTATAAGCTACAAAATAGATGTTCTTAACCTCAAACCATTATACTATTAAAATATCGTCGATAATCTCAACATTTCAAAATTAATAAAACACCTTATTTTTAATATTTAACACATATACTTTAACACCAAATCATTAAAATGATAAAAATACCCGCAACATCTGAAAATTAATAGAAACATACTTGTTGTAACGTTTAAAATATTAATAAAAAACTGGTTAAAACCTATAAAATAAATACTCTTAACCTCAAATCTTTAAAATCATTGATATACCGTAAAAAATATTACAGAATTAACAGAAACATTTTAGGTACAAACAATAAAATAGATATTTTTAACCTCAAATGGTTAAAATTATTAAAACAACATCAAATAATATCAAAATTGGAAAATTAGTAGAAACACTCTTATTATAACCTATATAATAAATATTCATAACCTCATATCTATAAATAATTGAAATAACGTAAAAAATATCAACATTAGAGAATTAACAGAATCATTTTACTTTCACCCAATAGTTCTAACCTCAAATCGTTAAAATTATTAAAACAACCTCAAAAAATATCATCTCAAAAATCTGAAAAAATTACAGATACAGTTCAAAACAAACAGAATACAGTGATAGAAAGATTGTTAAGAAATAATAAATTATTAATTAATTATACGTAAATAAGCATTTTTGTTGGTAATAGCTATAATTAAACAATGATTCATGGCAGCCCAAAAATTTCGCTGATCTATCAATAGAAAGATGTGAAAAAATTCGCAAAATATCTTCAAAGAATACACAACATGGTTACAGAACGTTTTTTTCGATAAATTGAATTCCTCGTGTAATAAAAAATAAATCATTTCTCTATTTTTAAGGGTTTACATCCCGTTCAATGAATGTTTTAGCCACTACATATTTAAGCAATCAGTGAATCAGTTATAGGTAGCTGGTAAGTAAAACCTACTATTTATACTTCTACGGAGGTTACAACAATTTTAAAGTTTTGCAGTTGAAACTTTTTATTAAAATATTCAACATTATCAATTTAAATTATAAGTATTTAAGTTATTTACAATGAAAACTAATAATAAGTATAATTTAAATCAAAATATTATTTACGTTTGATATTATTTACGTTTTTTTCAATAATTTATAGATTTGAGGTTATGAATATTTATTCTATAGGTTATAATTAGAGAGTTTCTAATAATTTTCAAATTTTGATATTATTTGAGGTTGTTTTAGTAATTTTAACGATTTGAGATTAGAAATATCTACTTTATTGGTTGGAACTAAATGATTCTCTTAATTCTCTAATGTTGATATTTTTTACGTTATTTCAATTATTTTATAAATTTGAGGGTTTGAATATTTATTTTATAGGTTATATCCAGATCGTTTTTAGTAATTTTGTAGGTTATAATCAGAGTGTTTCTACTAATTTTTAAATTTCGGTATTTGTTGAACTTGTTTTAGTAATTTTAACGATTTCAGGTTAGAACCATTGGTTGACACTAAAATGGTTCTATTAATTCTCTAATGTTGGTATTTTTTACGTTATTTCAATTATTTATAGATTTGAGGTTATGAGCATATATTTTATAGGTTATAATCAGACCGTTTTTAGTAATTTTACAGGTTATAATAAGAGTGTTTCTACTAATTTTCCAATTTCAATATTTTTTGAGGTTGTTTTAATAATTTTAACGATTTGAGGTTAGAACTATTGGGTGAAAGTAAAATGATTCTGTTAATTCTCTAATGTTGATATTTTTTACGTTTTTTCAATAATTTATAGATATGAGGTTTTGAATATTTATTATATAGGTTATAATAAGAGTGTTTCTACTAATTTTACAATTTTGATATTATTTGATGTTGTTCTAACCAGTTGAGGTTAAAAATATCTATTTTATTGATTGTACCTAAAATGTTTCTGTTAATTCTGTAATATTTTTTACGGTATATCAATGATTTTAAAGATTTGAGGTTAAGAGTATTTATTTTATAGGTTTTAACCAGTTTTTTATTAATATTTTAAACGTTACAACAAGTATGTTTCTATTAATTTTCAGATGTTGCGGGTATTTTTATCATTTTAATGATTTGGTGTTAAAGTATATGTGTTAAATATTAAAAATAAGGTGTTTTATTAATTTTGAAATGTTGAGATTATCGACGATATTTTAATAGTATAATGGTTTGAGGTTAAGAACATCTATTTTGTAGCTTATAACTAGGATAGGTGAACTAATTAAAATTAATATAATACAAAAATTGTAGTATTATTTATTTGTCTGCTTCGTCGTTAGAAGTTTGTCATGGGCGAATAAGGAAGTCTGATTATCTAACTTGTCTTCATTTACACTAATATGGTCACTCAAATCACTGTGATCATTTTCATTTAAGTTTTGTTTTATTTTATCTAAAATACTGCGACTATTTGAACTCACGAGAGCATATAACGATTGAGGCTGGATTTCGTTATTAAACTCATTGACAGATATATCTTTCCATATTTGAGCGCTTTTCACAACCAATTTCTTTTCAATAAAAACTTTGTCACTGTATTTCAATATATTATTTATAAACTCGTCTTTGCTAAATTTTGTTGGTCTACCGCATGGCATTTTTAGTGCCTCGTTATACGATGTTGCCTCTCCAAATACTTGCAGCACACTGAATAATTTTTACAAAACCGGCAAAGGATTAACGTACCAATAGCGTTTGTTCGGAACGTCATGTATTCTATGACTGTATTAGAGCCTTTCCATAGGGCAACATTGCACCGTCTAGCTGACAGTATTTAATTGCCCTGGTTCCTCCATCATTTGACTTTGGCAACCCCTCGGGATCCAAGTAGCTTTGTTCTAAATGGTCCCAAGCGCTTCGAATTCGATTCGGCATTTCGATAACTTATCGAGTTACGAAAGTCGTCAAGAGTCGCATTTGGGATTGGTTAACCGCGATCTGAGGCCACTTAAAACAGTGTACCGAAACTCCTTACGACAGCCCACCGCCTTGCGACGGCTAGACTAGAGTCGTAATCCTCGGTGTAAATGCGGCGGTGTTTAGCTCACCGCCGTCGTCCGCTTTCGAACATAAGCGGCATCCGGGTCAATTTCGCTTTACCTGTCAAGCCAGCTTGCAACCACATACCCCGCAGAGTCCAATCCAACTGGGACACGCTGGCGTTTCACTTTGACACAGAGTTACGCCAACGTGGGGCTCGTACCCAGTCCCTGCGTACCATAGTAAAGTCATATTGGTCCAACAGTCGACATGCCGAAACACATCTTCCTATTACTCCCCGGATCCCCGGGGAGGTTTTCCGGTAGGTGGCCTAACGTTCGAACATTTTGTGAAGGATAAAGCATTCGGCAGTCCTTTCACAAACTATCCAAGGGGATACCGTTCGAAAGTCCCCTTGGACGAGAGCGTATAAACATAAGTTTAGATACGCAAGTTTGGTGTTTTTGACATCTCACCCTATGCAAAGTCTTCAGTTCGGAAGTATACCACAACTCGACTTACTGACTTTATATACAGGGATCTTTTGATGAAAGGGACACCCTTCTTGTGAGACATCCCAGCAACTTTTATCGTCTGGATGAGAAACTGCTTCGGTCCGGATGTGCCCCAAGACGGACCTCGAAAGGCCCGCCTCGGAATTTTAACGCTACACGTAGTACACCCCGAAGGGTATCTACTTTAATTTAGCGGCCGTCCTTTCATCTCTAGGTAGAGTCTCCCTAGACGAAGTCGCCCAGATGAATAGAACAATCGTTAACGGCATATTTTCGAAAAACTAAGCGTGTTAGTAAACTAAGAAATATAGCATGTTAAACAGTTGATCGTCGACACAGGCTCGACGGAACACGATTTCGAGGCGCACTAGTGGGTATCCTCTTCCTGGACTGACGCAGGAGGTAAAAATCGAACTCTTGGAATTGGCCAAGTCACTCACCCTCACCTAACTCCTGGTAAATCAGAAGCAGGTTTCCGCCAATCTGTTCGGAACGTCAGTAGGAAAACACCAAGAGCGAATTCAATGAACTACAAAAATTGTAGTCACTGACTGCGGAGTATCACATAGATCAAGAAGAACGCCGAAGAAACCGCGGTAGCATTTCCGAGTATTGTTTATGAAGTCTTAGGGACGACCGTATTATTTACTTATTCTTAGATTTGATACATCATAATTTCATCAATTTTTTGTTTGTGCCTTAAGATTTTTTTTATTATGATTTCCAATATACCAATGCAAAGCTGTTTTTTAGAATTTCTTTCATGTTTTCGTCTAAACGAATTTCTCTTCCAACAAATGCAGGGTAATTAAAATTTGTTATCTGCGAACAGGTGATTTTTTATTCGATCACAAGAATCCGTATATCCATCGACACAGTTAGCTAAAGGATTCACCTGACCACGAAATACATCATCGAATATATAAGTTTATAAGTATATGATATTTATAAATAACGTCTCATTACATTGGGAGATCACTGTAGGGTACTTGGTCATTGTCTACAAGGAAATTTTTGTCTTATTTCATTCAATCGATATGGGTTTTTGCGCTATATATTCCCTAGTAAACAATGAAACGATTTCTAAAATAGAAAAAAAAACATTTTTTAAAAATAGTCAGAAAATTGCTATTTAAGACAAACCATAAAAATGACAAATTTTTTATCTTTTAATTACATGATGCAACATGTAACTACCATATTCAAATTCGTATTAGTTTTTAAAATCCAGCAATATAATACACCCTGCAGTTCCCATTCAGGATTTCGTAAATAATTTAAAAATTTTCAATCGTATACGTACACTCCATGAAACTATACCTTAAGGTTCGTTTTACTGCTGCTGTTGTTTCTAAAAATATTACAATCACAATAAACTTACAAAACAATTTTTATATATTGTGGATACTAGCGTTGGAAACCTCACTCGCTAACGTTAGTTCGGTGGTATTTGATAGTGACTGCATAAAATATGTTTCTATAAAATTTATATATATTTAAGCAGTTTCCCGCATAAAAAAATATAATTTTCTACAAACTTTGTAGAAAATACACTTTTGTAGAAACTTTATCTGAACCTGTCCAACGAGAATTTCGCAAACTTGAATGATCAATAATGTTAATACACATCACGTTCATTCAAAGTTGTCCTAAAGTTCGTTGAAAGTTTTGAAAAGTCCGTCAATAATTTAACAAATTATTCAAGATTGAAAATTGTATTTTCACACGTTAAAAGTTACGGTATAATGATAAAATTATTAAAAATTACAGTCACTTCGAATTGAACCCCGGTTCTTTCACTCCGGAGGGCGACTCGTTACCACCTGAGCCATATTGTTATTTTATTTTATTTCATATTGGAAAATATTATAAGTTTGACAACTTTGAAATTAAAAAAAAAATAAAATTATAAATTATTGATAATAATTATTACTAATCATTCCTTATCTCTCTATATTATAAAAATACTTTCACCGCCGCTGCCGCCGTTTCAGAAATTAGCTCCCTCTCAAAAATAACCCAAAACATATATATAATCAACACCAGCTGGGTTTACCACTATATAACTCAAAATCTATCAACTTTTACTATAGAACATTATATGTAACATTCGTTGCTAATTATATCTAGAATTTATTCTTCTGGGTTAGAATTTCTAATCTCAAGGTCAATGTTACATAAACTACATGTCAATATTCAACTTAAAAAAAGTGCAAGTGCGCCACCTTTGATTTTTTCATCCAAAAGTCTAAAAGAAAGCTTGGAGCAATACCTTTCAAATGGTCTGTAGCATTTTTATGGCCTCCAATTCTGTAAAAAGTTATGACAATTTAAAGAAACACGAATTTTTTTTAAAAATTTAAATGGGAATTACCATGTTAATTTTTGAATTGCAGCTATAATAATTTCAGTATTTTTAATTTCAAACTGTCCATTCTCATTTATGCGACTTAAATAATCTGCAGCTACATTTTTCACACCCGGTAGATATTCTAACTTAAAATCAATATCTTGGATCGATAAAATCCATCTAGTTAATCTAGAATTACCAAAACGACTTTGCTGCAAAAAACTTAATGCTTCATGATCAGTTCTTATAATTAAATCTTTTGTTCCTCTTAAAAATATATCTAATTTATGAATAGACCATACAATTGCAAGTAATTCTTTCTCCGTTGTAACATAATTTTTTTCACAAGCCTTTAACGTTCGACTTATAAAGGTAACAATTCTTTCTTCGCCATATTCATCAACTTGAGAAAGAATACCAGCAATTGCTACGTCACTTGCATCCGTTGTTAAAATAAACGGTTTATTTATATCAACAATTTTTAATATTATTAAATATTTAATATTTTAATTTAATATTATATTTGATTACACGTTGTAATTTTGTCGTTTATTTCGACGTCGGTAATGTCAATCTCTTGTTCAACATTTTCCCATTTTAACGTATTATTTATTATATTCTCACTGTTTAAAGAATTATAATTTTTATTCAATTTAATACTCTCATTAGTATTACAATTGCTATTTTCATATTCATTATCAAATTCAATAGATAATGATTTATATTCATTTTTATTTATTAATTTAAAATTATAATAAATGTTTCCTTTTTTATCCTCACTTTCAAAATTGATCTGTTCATGTTCAGTATTTATACACATTTTAAGTTTTCTTTGTGAATCATACCCTATTATGCAATCTTTTACTAATTTAGGTATGATTAAAAATATTAATTTAGTTTTTATATTATTTATTTCAACGTTTAACATAACTTGTTTGCTGATACGCGTAGATTTTAATCCAGTCGCACCTTTTATTATTTTTCCCGAAATCGGTAAAGTAGGTATTTTTTCTAACATTTTAATATTTTTAATATAAAATTCCTCTGAAATACAAGTTACTTCGCTACCAGTATCAATTAAAGCATCTACTTCAATATTTTCTAATTTGATTCTTATTTCAGGACAAGAAATAGAGTAATTTTCCATTATTTCAAAATTATTATCTTTAGGATCAATATCAAATATCAATTCCTTCCTAGGATCCTCATATATTGTATTTATTTGTATATAATCATTTATTTCAATTATTTTTTCTTTTTTATTTTTATTTAATTTATTTTCCATTATCTCATCGACTTTTACAATTCCATTAATTTTTAATTTTCCCACAGTTGTATTTTCATTTACTTTATTTGGGATTTCCGAGTTAGAAAATACAACTATATTTAGTTTTCCTGCCCACACGTTCGATTCATGTTTTCATCATTTAAATTATGAATATCAGCTATAACTTCAATTTTATCATAATTTTTATCTTCTTGTTCAGACAATTTTTTATTTTCACGTATTTGTTTATCAAAATGTTTTTTGCTTTGTTTTACCTGTATTGAATTAACTAAAGGTGTGCTATTCCTATGATAATTATCTCGATACATTTTATTTTGATATATTGAACTCTTTGGATTCTCTTTTTGCTCAATTTGACTTATTTTTGGTTTACTACTATAATTTTTATATGATTCTTGTGGATTCTGTGTATAACTTTCATATTGATTCAAGCCTGTATCATATTTTCTATTCTTATCAAAATCAAAATCAAAATCAGCTAAAATTTTTAATAAATTTTCTTTAGTTTTATTTTGTTGCCCTAAAATTGAATGTTTAATAGCCCTTTCAAAATGATCAACTATTTTTTCCACTAATTCTGATTCTGTTAACTCATAATTTAATTCTTTAGCTAACCCTAAAATATACGTTGCATATTCAACTCTACTACTTTTTCCGCTTATATATTGTCCGAATTCAATAATTCTATGGTTTTTTCTTTGTATTGTCGAATCCCAATATCGTTCAATAAATTTATTCTTAAAGTCTTGAAAATTATTAATCTCGTTTTCAATCAAATACCACCAATCTTTAGCTGCATATTCTAACGCTTGTGAAATAGTACACATCATTTCATCGTGAGTTGATGCCGTAGTATTTATGTATTTTTCAATTTATTTAATAAAACGAATAGGTCTCTCATTTTTATTCCCTTTAAATTTTGGTAAAGTTAATTTCACTTTATAACTACTATTTTCTGTTTGCATAGTATTACTTCCTAAAGTATGATTATTTCTATAATTTTGTTCTAATTTATCCATTTTAGTAAAAATTAAATTATTGTTATGTTCTAAAGATTTATCAATTAAATTTTTTACTTCATTCACTTTAGCATTTTCAAGATTTAAATCTTCAAAATTATTAAAATCATTACTTAATGCGGTAAATCTTTTCTTAACCTCATCATTTTCTTTTTCAATTAACAATAAACGTTCTTTCATTTCTTTATTTTCATTTATTAATTTTTTTACCGTTTCTGTTAATATATCAATTCGTTCATTATAATTTTCTTTCAAATTTGTTAATTATTTAGTTCTTTCGGATTTACTTGTTTGATATAAATTACTACAAAATTCAATCTTTTGTTCTATTTCATTATCTTTATCATATAAATCTTTCAATTCTTGAGTAACAGCTTTTTTCCAATTCATTCGATGTTGACTCAACCCCTGAGTTTCATTTCGTTCTTTAGCTTGTTCAATATTTAACATAAATGTTTCCGAATTTCTCTTATTATAGCCATTTTTATTAATTAATTTAAACAATTTTTACTATTTTAAATCTAAATTTCTTAATCTTCAAATATATAAATTAATTTAATTTTAAAATTTTAAATTTCTTTATTAATTTATTATTTATTAAATCTTTTATCAAAATTATTTTATTTAAATTTCGGATCCTGGCAGGATCGCCAATTTTTGTCCACCGGGCCTAATATCAACTCGAAACACAAAAATACATTTATTTTTTACCTAACCCGAAATAAATGTATTAGGTGGAAGAATCTGGGGTAGCTAAAGAATTAAACAAATAATTCTTTCTCATCCCAGTTTAACCTCCAAGTTAAATAAATTTGATAAATTAGGATAATGAATTAATTATTATAAAGTTTTGGGAAAACAGGGAATTAATCAAATAATTCCAGATTATCCAATTTTACTTTATATTATGGGTTTTAGGAATGTGAGATAACTTGGGAAGAATTGAAATTAATCCAATAATTCCATATCATCCAAGTTATTTATTTGGTTATGGAAAGTGGAAGAACTTTGGGAAGACATTGAATCAAACAAATGATTTTATATCATCCAAAGTCAGCTTCCTTTTAGGACACGGTTATGTGGTATTTGGTCAGGTAAAATGAGCAAATCGCTAGAGACATTTAAATTATAAAATATATTATAACAGACAAACGCGGTCCGACCTGTTAGGTCGCCCGCAAACTCTAGGCGAATACTGCCTTCGGCAGCGATACATCTCATTATATACGATTAGTTAGGTAGAAGGGATTGACTTCCCACTTTTTCCACTTTTCCACCTGGATCCTTGTAACTTGGTTACCCTTTCTCCTTCCTTCTCATATATACGTATGTGATCATATGTTTGTGTTTTTCTTGAGGTCGTCTATCTTAGTCTTTCTGTATATTTCTGCTTTGGTTCTTTAGCTAAATTTATTAAAACGTCTTTTCTTATATTCTATTTTACATTTATTAAATTATTAACAATTATAATAATATTATTTATAACAATCCTTTATACTCTCTTGCCTTTGCTTGATAGAATTTATTTACTCTGAATTAATTATGTCATTGTCTCCTTTTACTTAATAATTTTAATATCTATAATTTGTTCTATTATTTAATCCTTTTGTATATATTTTAAATGTAATGTAAAATTTAACTATAAACATTATATATTTTTATAAACCTTATAAATTATTAACTTAACTATTTCTTATCATATTGACTCCATATTTTTGGCAAAGGTAGCAAAAAACATAAAAATTTCAATAAAATTATAAATTGTATCAATTTTGGTTATCTAATTATTTAAATAAATTAATTTAAATAATTAAAAAAAAACTACCGAAAGTTGAATTTGAACCCCGATCTCTCGGACCGAACGCTAACGCTCTACCGCTTGAGCCGTTGTTCAATGCGACTGGATACTGACTATATGTCTACATATAGTCAGGCCCGTCACAATATATATATATATGTAGAGAGAGAGAGAGAGAGAGAGAGAGAGAGAGAGAGATTATTAAAAAGATTTCTTCGCGTCCGCCGCCGCCGCTGTTCAGAAATTTTCTGAATTAGTGGTACAGGGTGGTCGCGAAATAGAAAGTATGTCCCATTAGACTCTACATATATCTATATTATTAAAATCTATCTATTCTATATTATTAAAAAGATTTTGTCGCCGCCAACGCCGCCGCCGCTGTTCAGAAATTTTCTGAATTCGTGGTGCAGGGTTGTCGCGAAATAGAGAGTATGTCCCAATAGACTCTACATCTATCTATATTATAAAAAAATTTTCATGGTTCAGGGTGGTTGTTTCAATAATGTGCGTGTTACAGATAAGACTTATTAAAAAAATCTATTCGATCTGTATTTCTGAAACAGCTGCAGTGGTGTCCGCTAGACGTAAAATTGAAATATACAGGCAGTGTTGCCAGATAGAGGTGTTTTTTCTTTGTTGCACTCGCACAGTTTGACCTCATTTACATTAGATAATAGAGGACAAAAAAACCCTAAATGGTAACCCTGTATACAGGGTGGTTTTTTTCTATCGTATGTTTGACACCTTGTATGCGTAATGGGACTTATCTATGACTGTACGTCGGATTCTAATTGCAGACTATTAAACATTTTATTTCTAAATTTTAACTCGTGCGTGGGTGTCTGTGGGTCAATGTGTCTATAATACATGATAAATGAGTATGTGAGATGCTGAGTGATTCAAAAGTGCCCGCTATAGATAAAATTTTAATAAACAGGGTGATCTTTTGAATCATGTTTATGCCACCCTTTATGTATAAATAATGAGATTTATGCGTGGGTGGATGTGAATGTTAGACGTGAAACTTGAGTGTGTGAGGATGGATAGGTGCATATATGTATGTCTGAAAGTATTTGTTGGTGTGTGACAATGGGTATACGAAGGTAGAAGAGTGTATGTATGGGTTGATGTGGATGTGTGAGGGTAGGTGTGGATGGTTGGATATGGGTGTATGAGCATGTACGTGAGATACAGAGTTCAAAATATATACCCCTCTTTTTAAATCATGTTTGTGCCACCCTGTATATATACGTGACGGGATTTGTATATACAGGGGATAGATAACGAACCCGAATTACAGGCTACTACACATTTGAATTTTAAATGTTAAAACCAGTGTGTGCGTGAAGTGGATATGTATCTGAAACGTGAAATATGAGTGCATGAGGATGGGTAGGTGGGGGCGAGTGTGGGTGGTGGGTGTGTGTGGAAAGGTGTGGATGGTTGAATGTGCGTGTGTGTGCCTATACGTGAGATGCAGCATTATTCAAAAATACCCGCTATAAATAAAATTTGAATATAAAGGGTGATCTTTTTTATTCATGTATTTGTTACTCGGGATTTATACTTTCTGGGATTTATATATACAGAGGATGACTGACCTGAATTGCAGGAAAATACAGATTTGAAATATAAATTTTGACACGTGCTTGGGTGGACGTAAATGTGAAACGTAAAACTTGAGTGCATGAGGATGGATAGGTGGATATATGTGGTTTTGGAAGTGGATGCAGGTGGAAGTGTGTGTGTATGGGTTGATGTAGATGTATGAGCATGTACGTTAGATACAGAGTGATTCAAATATACCCATTTTACACAAAATTTGAATATACACGGTAGTCTTTTTTAATTATGTTGGGTTACCCTGTATATACGTATATACATATATATATAATGGGATTTATATATACAGGGAATATCGAACCCGAATCGCAGGCATAACCACTCATTTTGATTGTACATTTTGACACGTGCGTGAGTCTGCGTGGGTGAATGTGAATATGAATATGTGTGATGATACAGAGTGATTTAAAACTACCATCAAGTTTTCATAGTTTTACATTACTAATACATATAAACAGAAGTTAAATAATTTATTTTCTATACAGTGTGCGTAATGTTCAATTTAATATACTACTCGGCTTTTAAAAGTCGCATTTATGTCCACGATTTCGAACAATGTCGGTCGACATACTTGTCAGAGAATATTTTCTACTTTCACACTTCTACCGGAAACCACAATTTTCAAGCCGCAATCAGGGGTTGACGAGCGAAGCGCGCAGGGGGTACCCCCCTAGTAACATTAATAATTTATTATAATGATCAAATTTCAGAAGACTTGTGCCAAGTTTATACAAAATTCATATACAGTTCGCTAAAAGTGTTCTAATGTTTTTAATTTTAGTTCATCTAAAGTTTGTTAAAAATTTTGAAAATGATGAGATTGGACTCAGAAACACCCTTTAAGGGGATACCATAGTCAATTTTTACAATAGATAAAAAAATAAGAGATAGAGCACTTTAGTTTAATCATAATCTAAATGTATACTAAATTTGAAATAAAAATATTCAAGTGTTATCGAGAAAATACGTTAAGAAATTACGTCTTACCAAAAATGTCAAGTTTTGCACTCGATTGAGGTTAGGTTCATATTTTGGTAAGAATTTTCTCGAAAACGCGATGATATCTTACCAAGAGAGTGTCCGAGGTGCGGGTCACGGATTCGGTTCTAACTTCGAAGGATGAATTGATACATACAAATATTGGGAAAACTGCAATATTATATATAATAGGGTCTAGCACTCGTTTTTTCAAAAATTATAGGCGATCTAAGCAAAAATTGATTAAGTTATGCAAAAATGAAATTTTTTATAAAATTGCGATAAAAATATGATTTGAAAATTACCACTGAATTTTTATCGAAATTTTATAAAAAATTTTGTTTTTGCGTAACTTGGGATCGAATTTCAGATTACTGTACTACGTCTGTAAGTTTTTTTTTTATAATTTTAGCGTACTTTTGAATGTGTTAAAAGCAATTTTCAATCTCATTTTTCATGAATAATTTGTTAAATTATTGACCAGCTTATAAAAATTTCAGCGAACTTCAGGACAACTTGTAGGAACATGATATATACTAAATTATAGATTATTCAAGTTTGGCAAATTCTCGTTAGACACGTTCAGATAAATATTCTACAAACATGAATTTTCTCTGAAGTTTGTAGAAAGTTATATTTTTTAACGCGGGTTATATGTGTATCAACAAATGTTTTACCCTGGTAGAAAATAAAGGAGTTTTTACCGAATAAATGGAGTTGTTATTAGAGATTCGGTAATTTACGCTTTTGAAATTGGGTAGAAACACCGATACCTGCTGACGTTAAATCGGGAAAATCTCGTTAAAAACTCGAGAAGGGACCGACTAAAATGAACTTTTATTTGTGTGTTCACAACTAATTGTTGCAATGGCTGCATTTGTGATATTTAGTAAATCGAGGTCGAGAAAGACGATTCTGAAATTAGGACCAAGGCTACTATGCAAAATAAGCGTGCAAAATCTATTTTTATTGATATCTCAAGAACAGCTAGTTCCCCGATAAAATGACTTGCACCACGTGAAAGCGCGTGCAATTTTGCATTGGAAACAACTTTCTCCTCGATTTTCATAAGTGTAAAATCTCGAAATAACAAAGCGAGAAGATATTAATTTACGGCACAACCTCCGCTCTTCCCTCCCGCGGGCCCTCGAACTGGCCAAGTGTATGTTGTGCCCTCTCCTCCCTTCGCGCATTTCTATTATTGTAACATCTTTTTGCTTCGTTATCTCGAGATTTTACACTTATGAAAGTAGAGTAAAAAGTTGTTTCCAATGCAATAATAGAAATGCGCGAAGGGATTCGTACAAACAATATACTTTAAATATTATTTAATTTAAAAGTTATAAATAATTATGAAAACGTCAGTAAATAATGCTTGATACAAAATTATGATTAATTGATTGTTAGCAAGAATAAAAATTTGTTTTAACTATAATACCGTGTTAATTTTGAAAGTCACCTGTAATATTGACATGATATTATAAAATACGAGGTTTATTTTAGATCTGCAGTAATATGATTAAGCTTTGACACTTTTTACAATTCCATAAAATCAGTTGTTGTACAAAAATCCCAAAATCTGTTGTGCCAATTTAAAAAACGTAAATACACAATTTGTTTGTCACGCAATCACAAACCTTTTTCCTATTGTACAAATGACAAGTTTTTTGACGCATTGTAATGATAAATGTACAAAAACGAGTAAAATAGCGAAAACAGGCCAAAAATTGCTATAAAAAAATAAAAATAAAAATTTCTTTAAACTATATTCCTATTAGTTTTAAAATTAACCTATAGTATGGATGTTACCTGTGATAACACTCAAAATACAAGACATTTTAGACCTTGCAGTAATCCGACAAGTCTTGCGCAAGAATGCAAAAAAAAAATATTTTCAAACGTTAATAAACGTGTACCAAGGTCAAATATCCATTGCAGTAGCTACGGGATCATTTTCTACCTACAAAAACCGAGTTTCACCCAAATTTTGGTAAAAAAAAATTTAGGTAGACCGACGTTGTGAGCATTAGAAAATACCAAAAAACGTGTTTTTTTTTGCATTTTAGGTCAAATTTAGTAGCATTTAGAAAATGTGCAAAATTTGAAAAAACAAGTGTTTATATTTAGCTGTGTCAATATTTTTGTTCACAAAATAATTGTATTCTATATAGCTATATTAAAAGTCTATAGTAATACGAAGACTTTGCCCTGGACTGGATAAAAAATACTAAGTTCTCGAATTTTGGTGCTACTTTGAAAAATGTTAAAAAATGATGAAAAATAGCTTATTTTTGGATGTTTAAAATCGCATACCTACGTCCTTAATTGATTTAGAAGGCTACAATTGTGGCTCACTTACTTTTTTTATAGGATAGTAACATGCTAAATTATTAGCCCGATTGGTTGACCCGCCGAACCGATTTACAAAAAAGTATTGGAATGACCCATATATATATATATATATATATATATATATATATAATGTTACATTTACGACATTTGCGATATATGTCGTGTAGAAAAGGCAAAATTCTTGAGTTTACCCATCCCTGCTCTCCGTCACATTCACTTTTGTATTGTACAATAGCAAACTTGAGCGGACTTTAGCGGTTGCTCAAATTCTTTTACTAATGTAAAATTAAAAAACTATAAAGGTTCAATTAAAAGTTGCAACTATTTCAAATAGTGGAATTAAAAATACGTCGATTAGCATTTATTTTATTGCATATAAATAATCTTTGCTTGCTGGGGTAAAGGGGGTTCAATATGCTGAAGTCCGCTTAATTCCGCTATTGTACATTCTCCCTTCATTGCTAGTGAAGGGAGAATGTACAATAGGGGAATTTGAATGCTTTTTCTATGACATTTTTAAAAGTATAGTATGTCTAATATATCTCTCAAAATAAAATAAATGTGTTTATATAGTAATGTTATTTTTCGGACTAATTTAAGGTGGAAAGGTGCAACACTTACATTTCAATATATAAAATATAAATTTAGGTCTTGGAAAAGTAGCAGGAAAAAAAATTAATAGCTAAAACTATAGGTAAAAAAGTTTTACAGTCGCAACAGATGTTACAGTTTCTTGTGGTCCAAATAGGTCCAATGGCGGTTATCTAGAGATATTCGCACAGATATATTCTTCATAGATAGAAGATGAAAATTAAAAAAAAATGAACTAGACTAAATATATAGATTCGTGCAAATAAACTGTTGAATTCATGTTACGAAAATTAATATTAAATCTATTGATTGAGGAGGAAATAGGAATTTGTGTAAATGATTAAAACGTACTTTTTTGTGGGGAAAAGCCTGTCGACATAAAAACCCCTTTTATTAAAAGAGAAGAAAATACAATGAAAGAAAAGTACAATAACGTTAATGAATACAGGGTATACAACAAATTTGTTTTGAAAATACGAAAAAAATAAACATAAAGAACGCCGATAAATATTACTTACTCCGCGAGAGCAAGTATGATTTTGTATGGTAATGTAAAGTAAACAGAATGTGTAAGGTAAGACGTGATAAAGAATAAAAAACGAGGATAGTGAACGTTAATCACTATCTCTGACACGATCGTAGTATCCCCGATGGGCGAAATTGACCAACGATACGTTACAAACCTTCACCGTGGACAAGATGGCTACGTATTGGTTTTTGGGTTTAGTGTTCTCTTTCTTTCTCTGTTTCACACGCGCGAAAGAATTAGTTAATGCGATTTATCTCTCTCTCTCTCTCTCTCTCTCTCTCTCTCTCGCTCTCTCTTATAAAAGATAATTAGCCAAGTGATTGACCTTCGCCCTTGGACCCAAACGGCCAAAAACAATTACAACGGGCTCTCCCACTGCTCCGATACGCACGCGTGGCTTGGTCATCAAAATGCCCTCTATTGTATATCCAGGGATGCGGTAATAGAGAAAGCCCGACTTTTTAAAGGACGAAAAGCGCGGGACATTTGCGGAGAAGGTGGTGATAAATCTTTATTTATCAGGCCTCTTTGGCCGAAACCTGTTTTTGAGCTGTGGCAGGCAGCTATTCGTAAATCGAGCGAACTTGGCTACGCGAGTCCCGTAGTCATCGATCTATTTGTGTATATGCGTGAGGTGAGGGATGGTCCATAGAAGCGAGTTAACTCGGAAGCTGAATTTTCAAACTTTCCTCCTCTCTCTTCTCATACCAAATGAGATGGGGCTGGTCGGGCCAAATCATTAAAATCATCAAAGTCATTCTCCATTTTTCATTCCAATATTATTCGTCTCAAAACACATTTCTCATCCATTAAAGCACTAGTTCACCCAGCCTTTCATGATGTCATTGCGATCACCGAAACCTTCCTTACAAATCACGATTCTTCGGAGATTATTAGATTACCGGGTTATACATTACATCGCTTGGATCGAGAGGGTAAGGAAGGGGCTGGTGTGGTGGTCTATGTTCGTGAAGATTTTGGAGTAAGGGTCATTGCGCACTCTGAACCTATTTTCTCGAATACTCCGGAATTCCTGGTACTATGTTTGACAGGCAAATCAGTTTCATTGGTGTTAGCAGTGGTATACCGCAGGCCATCAGCCGCATACCCTACGGAGTTCTTTGATGTCTTGTCGGACATACTACCACGATATAAGTATGTCATAGTCACTGGTGCAAACTTATCAGCACTGGGACTTTCACTTATCCAGTCAGAACCAACACATCACACAATGACATCGGGCGGGCCATCTCATACGTCGTTGGATCTCTTCCTTATTCGTAAACCAATACCTGAGTATGAATATGTTAAAACAACAGCTTTATTCGCAGCAGAACAATATGCTATAAATATTACCCTCCGGATTGATAACGCGCAGTCAGATGTGAAGGTATTTAGGAGACGAAATTTGGGTCAATTTGGGTCAATCACATTCAACTCATTTATTACCTCCTCCTCTTCATCACAGTCATTCACACATTCTAGGCCTGACCAGTCTGTTTCTATGGATTTGTCTTTATGTAATTTTCAGTCTAGTCCGCATTCACACCAGGCTCATTTATCAAATACAAATCACAGCACCATATCATCTACTTTACCATTTTTATGCAAATCAATTCTTTGTACATTCGACATGTTAGCTCCATTAAAATTTCATTCCATTAGGACCAAACACAAACCATGGATTTCTCAGGATATTAAAGTAAGCATTAAAGACAGGAACGCAGCTTTTAGAAGATTTCGAACTACAGGTTCAGTTGATGATTATAACGTATATAAGGGTCTTTGAAATCATGTCTCAAATGCTGTTAGCTCGAGTAAATTTCACTTCCTGGCAAATAAATTTAACAGTGCAAATGATCCAAAAAAATCCTGGAAATGTCTCAAAAACATGGGTCTCAGCTCAAAGACAAATCCATCACCGCTTAAATTTTTCACGTCTCATCAGTTAAACAGTCATTATGCATCTGTCTCAAATCATGTACAACCACTTACTATCCAAACATTTTCAACTATATTATGTAATTCATATCCTATGTCACCCTCATCTTTCTCTTTCCATTTCTCTACTATAACTGCAAAAGGAATACAGCATGCAATTCAAGGAGTGTCCTCAAGGGTAGTGGGGTTTGATGGCATATCTGTGGAAATGTTAAAGTTGTTGGAGCCTCAATTAACACTGCACCTTGTCGATATTTTTAATGACATGCTCTTAGCTAGATATTTTCCTGAATGCTGGAAAAAGGTACTGCTATTTCCATTGGCAAATTCGGGCAGGGTTGAATCGTACTCTGATACAAGACCGATTGCAAAGCTTTGTTTTTAAATTTTAGAGAGACTTGTGCACAACCAGCTTTCTAAATACCTAGAGGAGAATCACATTTATATTGATAGACAGGCAGGGTTTCGTAAGGGACATAGTATCCAGACAGTACTCCTGGGTGTTCTAGATGATGTTAGGAGAGCCATTGACGCCAGAAAGTTCACGATTCTTGGCCTGTTCGACTTCTCCAAAGCCTTTGACACTGTACCTCATGATAAACTAATCCAAAAATTGAGTGAAATTGGTTGCTCCGATAATGTACTAACCTGGTTTTATCGGTATCTTGTGGGTCGAATGCATGCAGTAGAGAGTGAGACTGGCGGGCTATCGGATTGGCTGGAGATTAATGCGGGAGTGCCTCAGGGCAGTGTTCTTGGTCCAACACTTTTCTCTATTTTCATTAATGACCTGCCGAAAGTTCTTACACATAGCGAGTATATGCTATTTGCCGATGATGCCCAGGTCTACCATTCGTTTTTTCCATTGGTATTTGAAGTAGGGGTACAACGTATCATGCAAGATGCAAATGCAATAGCCCTATGGGCTCACTCAAACAGACTTAAGCTAAATATAAAAAAAACGAAGATTATGATTCTGGGTAGTCAGGCCTTTTTATAGCGTATTGACTTGAACATTGCCCCGAAGGTAAAAATGAGAACGGATTTCTTGAACTATGAATGTGAGGTTAAATCGCTTGGGGTCATGATTTCTCCCTCTCTTGATTGGACAAAGCAGGTGTTATCTATCTCAAGTCGTGTACATGGGGTTTTACACTTATTGCGTTATTACAGAAAGACTTTGTCACGAGGTCTTAGGAAGAGACTGGCAGAAGCACTTGTTTTTCCACCCTTCGATTATGCGTGTGCGGTCTACAATGACGTCGAACAGACCAGAAATCTTAAGCTTCAAAGGCTGCTGAATGCTTGTGTCCGGTTCGTGTGGGGGGACTTAGCGAGAAGAGAGTACGTTACTCCGTATAGGTTAGGTCTCAGGTGGTTGTCAGTCGGGTCCAGATGCTCATACCTTATTGGCTCACTTGCATATAGTATCATCGCTCATAACTCTCCCATTTATCTGGCAAATCACATCATCAAATTAAACACACCCCACCATAACTCCCGCACTTCCTCTCGTCATTCATCAAAATCACTTAGTAACCTTCTCCCTCGTACTGAGGCACTACATAAATCATTTATCATTACTGCATCTAGGATCGTAAATGAACTTCCTCCATATTCATTCGACAAAGCATCTATCAGTCATTTCAAAAGTTCACTATTTTATCACCTGTTTGGACTTGACCAAACTGCCTGGGCCATTAGAATGCAAAATGAGGGCATAACCTCACCGCTAATCCCTCACCTCGACCAGTAAGAAAAGAATTTTGTACTTTGTCTTAGCAACACAGGCTTTTCTCCTACAGTCGCACCTCCGCACTTTTTGACGTTCTCGCGAGGAAATCCACTGGGACTGTGGTGGTGGGGATGGGAGTTTGTGACCATTTTGGTCGAGGATGAGCCAGGCGAAGATAAATTTCTTCGTCTCTTCTGGCAAGTGGGTTTTTGAGTTGGGCGCCATTTGTAACGGGGTACGGATTGAATATAAGGAATAAAAAAATCAACGAAGGTATCGGGGCGCGAACCCACGATCCCGGGAGCGCGAGGCAGAAGCCTCACCACTGCGCTACCATTCGCAATTATCCTGGCTAGTCGACTTGGTCCTATCGACGATCGTCGCCGACACTCGAAATCCGTACCCGTTATAATATGTCATATATGCAATTGTTAATGTTATTATTATTTTTTTGTTATTTTATTAACTTTATTTTATTTTTTATATTGTTATTTTATGTTGTTGTTTTTATATATCAATTGTTTCGCGTTATAAGCAAAGGCGTTACTTAGATTTAAGTTAAATTGTTAAATTATTTGTGAAATTATTTTATTCAAACTGTACATATCATTGTAAATGCCTACGGGGTTTCAATCCCAAGGGCCTAATAAAGTTAATCAATCAATCAATCTCTCTGGTTCAGAAACTTAATTCGAGTATAACCCCGTCGGAATTTTTAAAAAATATTAATTAGGTGCGGCGAAATTAATTTTTGAAATGGGCCAATCAGAGGCCGGATTAGAGAAGTAAGTTGTACAACGTTGCCGCGTGAGACTAATGCGACAGGTGAACGAGCGAAGCGGCCGAGGCGCCTGAACATAGCTAATGCGTGTAGCAGAAGCGAAGATCGCGAAAGCGAATGAATCGCAAAATATATTTTACCAGATTGATTGTATGAATAAAATGTACAATCAAGGAAATGATTTCTATTTAAGTTTGAATTAGACCGCAGACTAATAAATTCATTACTACTATTATTCATTTATTTACTAAATTTACGATATGCGTGCGTTATAAATATGAGATTATTAATGTTTTTAATCTCATCGTATTTACATTAATTTATTGAAACCTTTATGACAAATTTTAAGACAATAAAATTTTGTATTTAATTAAGTTTTGGGTACAATATAGCCAATAAATACATTTACCATAAAGATATATCGCTACATATTGGAAAATATATTTCATATATTCAATACAATAATATTGCTAGTGAAATAATTCCTAGACTGTGTAAAATGAAATTTAGCTCAAGCCTCAATTCTAGAGTAAGCCGCCGCAGGCGCTCTCCGACGTTCGCGCATTACAAATTTTGTACTCGCAGAGTAAGCCCGCAGCGGACGCTCTCCGACGTTCGCACTGCAAGAGCAAACGTGCTCAAAAAAAGTTTTTTGTTGTGTCTTGGACGCCGAGCAGTACGGACCTCCGCATAGAGCCACCACCGCACGGAAACCAAATTCAACCAATTAGGAGCCACCTCAGCAAAACATCATGGACGAGTACTCCTCGGAGGACTCATCCATATACACTGGAAGTGAACTCCCAGACTGCGACAAATCTGCTATGGACGAGGAGATGGGTTTATCCTCAGCCGAGGACACCCTCACCCAACCCGACGGCTTTTCTACCCCCAAGAGGATCAGGAAGCGCCCCAGGACTCCAGAGGACATGAGTAAGTCAAAATCCATTAAACTACAAAATAAATTTTCATTACTAACAAACATCGAGCCAACAAATAAAAACTCAACTACAACTAAATCTACAACCATCCCTCCGTTTAATGTGCTAATCAAAGATGATAACACTTTTAACAAATTAAAATGAACCATTAGAAACGCGTGCAAATTAGCCCCCGTAATAATTAATAAACCAAAAAGCCAAGAAATGGCCATAAACGTGGCAACGTTGGATGACTACAGAGCACTACAAACTGCCCTAGAATCAGATAAATTTTCTTTCTACACTTATAAAAACCCACTTGATACTCCTCCATTAAAAATAGTCATTAAACACTTACCAAATAACATTCCAATTGAAGACATTAAAACAGAATTAGAATTAAATTATGAAATTAGCAATGTAGAACAAAAACCAACCAACTTTGCCACTTTATATAGTAACCCTTAAAAACACCCCCTCATCAGCAAACATTAAATCGGTCAACTCATTATTCATGGTTAAAATAACAATCGAAGACTATATCAAACCTAAAGTTCCCGCTCAATGTTTTAAGTGCCAAAAATTCAACCATGTAGCGAGCACCTGTCGAGTTGAGCCAAGGTGCGTAAAGTGCGCGGGTTCTCACTAGACTTCTGACTGTAAGAAGTTAAGGGATGAGACCGCCACTTGCGCAAATTGCGGCGGCAAACACACTGCAAATTACAGAGGTTGTACGGCTTATAAACAAGCTCGCGCCGACTACAATAAAAAGATAACTAAATCTAAAAATAATTCCCTTCCGGTCAAAAATAACAAACCGAAACTTAATATCAGCTCAACTCACGATTTTCCACAACTAACGCATAAAACTAATTCAACGTACAAAAAACCAATGCCAAATCCAACTCCAACAAATAAACATGCACCACTATGTAGCCAAACATTAAAAGACAAATATCATAAAAAAGAATACTCGTCCAACCGCGAAAACGAAAAATTCTTCAAAAAATTAATTGAACAATTAAATTATAGTACCCAATTAGTTAACGAACTCGTGTCCGGTAAATTAACCCGCGTAGAAGCAGTTACCAAAACTACCACGCTTACTACTAAGTTAATCAAACTAGCACTAACTTATGGTAACTACATCTAAAGAAATTAAAATAAGCGCGTGGAACGCTTTCGTATGTCTCAAACGTAAATTCGAATTAGAATCATTCTTAAATAAACATAAAATAGACGTATGTCTAATAAGCGAGACTCTTCTACAAAATAAAGATAAATTCTATCTTTTAGATTATAATACGTACAGAAATGACTCAAACCGCGGAACCGCAATATTAATTCAAAATCAAATTAAACACAGCGAATTACATATGAATAATCTCCAATCAGTTGAAACTACAGCCATTAAAATAGTAACTAACGGTACAGAATTTACACTAATCTCCTTCTATTATTCTCCATCTAAACCATATATAATATTATCCATATAACAAAAATGGTAAACCTAAAAAGCCTGACTTGATTGACTTTGCAATAACTAAAAATTTTCACAATAACATAACAATTCAAACCTTGCATGAACTTGATTCAGACCACTACACAATATTACTAACCACAAATACTTCATATAAATGCAACTCTCTTAATTCCAAGTACAACTTCCGTAAAACTAACTGGGAAACCTTTAATAACTATTTAATTGATAATATTCCCAACACTGACAACCTAACTAACAAAGATTCAATAGACCAAACAATAGAATCATTAACACAGGTAATAAAAAAGGCCATAATCCTCACAACCCCAAAAAATAACTCCCCTAATAGAGACCCATCCCTTCCAAATAGCATCCTGGAACTCCTTAAGAAACGTAATAAATTAAAATCAAAAAACCATAATAGATTTAGTATAATACTTAGAAATCAAATTAACCAACTAAGAGAACAAATTTCCTTTGAAATCAATCAATTCAGGTGTAATTCTTGGAACTGGTAGGGCGCAGGAGGGGCCCCCCATCCCTCCTTCCTTCCTTTTTTTTCGTTAAAATTACAATTCACTGTGTTTCAGACTTAATAAATATTTTGGAAAACTTGTTCCAAATGTTTAGGATAATTGCAATAGTCTGGCTGTTGAATTGAATTGAGTGTTCAATATACAAAATGCCAATGTATAACTACCATAAATTCGCAATATATTAAAAATATATCAGCAATAATATTGCTAGTAAGTTAATTCCGAGTCCGTGTAAAATAAAATCTAACTGATCCCTCGATGAAGTTTTATAATAGTCTGGGAATCATCTAGCTATAGTATATCTATAATATGTTTACGTATACCAAATATTTTTAAACTGATTTTTTATAATATATTAGTATATGCTGAACAAATTGATACGATTAAAATTATTTGGATCATATCTATACTAAAAATCGGTATTATGAGAAATCGTGGATTTATGTCACGCATCTTAATAATTATTCGGATGACCAAAGAAAGACGTTCATTCGCGTTTTCATCTATTTGAGGTAATAAAAGATCATCGATTCGTTGGTAGTATTGACAATTTGGTAAATGTTACGAAGTTATGAAAGACACGAAACTGATTATGTAAAATGAATATTATAACACACAAGTTGCGATTAACCTTTAGAGGACGGGAAATTCTGATTCAGAAAAGCTTCTTTTTTCAATAAAATTAATGTCTAAAAATTGGTTTTGGATTTGGGTTTACTGTTTTCTCTCACTTTACTATAGAAATCTAGTTTTTGTGATGTCTCACATCTCAAAACTAACACATGTAAAGGGTCGATCATGGGCATGGCCTGTATAGAGGTCATCCCGTCCTCTAAAGGTTAATTAACAAAACCTACCATATTTTATAGATAAATTCAGCTTATGATACAATGATTATAGCTACTTACTATGTATGCGTGCGAAGGTATACCGCGGCATAATAGAGTATAGAATATATATATATATATAGATATAGACAGTGCGTGTACACCTATGTATGCGTATATACTATTGTATACAGCGTGCGCACGTATCTACATTATATTAAAGTTATCTTTTTGAGCAATTTTGTAAAAACTCACCAATTCTTGCGAAAAATACTTAGAACATATATATTTTATGATAAGTATGTGTTACATAAGTTGCTTCATATTACTGATAAAAAATTATTATTATAATTATTAAGTTATATTTAAAAAAAAAAAACGATAAATTATAATGTCCGTCCGTCCGCCCGACAAACATCATCTTGGCGTGAGAGTGAATGAGAAAGAGTGAAAAAGACAGTGAGAGGGAGAGATAGAAAGACAGATAGACAGATAGTGAAAATGAGAGAGAATGAGAGATAGAAAGAGAGAGAATGAGAGATAGAGAAAGAGAGAGAATGAGATAGAGAGAGAGAGAGAGAATGAGAAATAGAGAGAGAGAATGAGAGATAGAGAGAGAGAGAGAGAATGAGAAATAGAGAGAGAGAATGAGAGATAGAGAGAGAGAGCGAATGAGAAATAGAGAGAGAGAATGAGAGAATGAGAGATTCAGAGATTTAATTTGATTTGATGTTTATTATTGGGCTACGGGGGTAGCCTCCAAAGTAGCACACACTACAGTACAATAAAAAGTATGTTACAAATAAACGCAATACAATTAGTGGTAAAACAAAGCATATACGCAGAAAAACATAGTAGCAAAGAAGCGATAAAGCGTGAAGGCATAAAAAGTGACGCAGACGGCAGAGAGCAGGCGCAAACACGGGCACACCCTACAACGACGGAACAGGGGCAACGATAAGGCCCTCCGCGACTACGCGATCAGCCCAAGTCTGCCTGTCGAGCCCAGCTAGGTTTACACGGAGGCGATTTTGAAATGAGCGATAATGGATCATGTCGAATATGAGGATGTCAAAGTTATTCAGTAGTTTCGATGCAGTGATTGTAAACGACACATTTAGCGCTTCAGTACGTAGCGGAGGGTACGTGAGAGGTCGAAACGGGAAACGAGAAGAGGAGCGCATGACAGGACGAGAGCTAGTGAGTTAGAAATGAGTACGAAGATAGGAGGGTACGGACGATGAAATGATTTTGAAAGCGAGGGAACCAATGAAGTATAACCGCCTGAGCCCGACAGACAGCCAACCCAGCTCCAATCGATATGGAGTAACGTGTGCTCGTCGAGGTATGGAGCCCCACACGAAGCGCACACACGCATTTTGCAGACGCTGCAGCTTGATGTCTCGGGTACGATCCACGTCGTTATAGACTGCAAGTGTGGCGACACCAGGCTCTCGACTAGTGCCTTACGCGAGTCACGAGAGGGAGCGCGCTTATGGTATCGGAATGCATACAGAACACCGTGAACTCGTTGCGAGATGGACAACACGTGTTTGGACCAGTCCAGAGTCGGCGAGATCCACAGACCCAAAGACTTGACAGATGATTCGAGTTCACCATTTATACGCCTAAACTTGGCCGTCTCAAGCGCATTTGAGGCCAAGCTACGCAACCGCCTATAGTGTTGGAAATCGCAAAGATTATTGGTACGTCGAGCGGTTCGGTACGCACGCTTCCTCTCCCTAATCAAGCTAATCACCTCTGGCGGGATCCAAGTCTTTCGCTTTGGTCGAATGGTCGGCAGCGTTACAGCAGCGACCCGATCAAAAGCCTCGATGATCGACGCGCGTAGGACGTACGCCCCAACGTCGACATCGGTACAGTCAGACCATGGCGAACAGCCGTACAATCGCGCGGGGGACGAGGCGGAAGAGGCGATAAAAGCCCCCGATAAAGCCGACCAAATGTTACGGCGAGCAAAGCCGGATCGACACTGCCCAGCCTGCGCGACGGCACCCGCTGCTCCGCTATAGCGGGCTTAGCTAGATCGATAAACAATGTTATAGCATCGTGGCCCGAGTCGGCCAAAAATGGAGTGTCAGATTTGTGATAAAAGAAATGCAGAGTCGTATCACGCAGGATGAACAGGTCGATCCAGGTGTGAGACCTGCAGATTACGAACGATAGGCCGAGCGTAGTTGAGGCGCGACGACTCATGAACAGCGCGCGACCAAACTTCGTGAACGGGCTTAGGCCATAGTGGCCGCATGCGTAGACTAGCTGGCCCACCCATATTAAAAATGGATTGTGCATTTAAGCAGCCCAGTCGATTTCTACGAGACATGACTGTATCACGCATGAAGGGAGATGCCAGCTCAAATACTAGCCCCCGGGTGAGGGGTTCATCTGCCTCAGTATCCATTCGTTCGCCATCATCATCACGGTCCGGGCCACGTGCCTGTAACCGAGAAGACCGCGGCCGCGAGCGTGCGCGCGGCGACCACTTACGAATATCGATAACCTGATTGAACAGCCGACAAAGACCGATAACGTTAAGAAAAGATCGAACTATATCGTCATCCGCAAGTGTAACCAAGCCCGGAATACCGAGTAACAGTATCTCGCCCTCGTCGATAAGTGAGCGAGAATTGCCACGCGAAGAAGACGATGCACTTGGCTCACCTAAATCGGTACAGGATGCCGCACCACTACTCTCGGCGGCCGCGAGACGCGTAGACAGGTCGGCAAAACGTATGTCGCTAGCGGGAGTGCTAGATGGAAGGGGAGAGGTGACGGCCCCCTCCATACGTAACTGCTTAGTAGCCTGTGCGAAAGACGGTGACGTAGGCAAGGCCGGCCGTTTCAGCAAACCGGCCGCGGTGGTGGAGATGGCCAGAGGAAGTGGGAGCGCAATCGCTAGATAGCCCAGTAGTTGTTGCCCCCACACGTAACGCGACACTATGGCAATATAACGGCAAGCCCAGATCTACATGATTACCCGCACACTTGTCATGAAACTTAAGTAGACACGTGGGACATTACGAGGTTGGAGATGCGCGCGTGAATCTGGATTTGCAGATCAGGCAAAGCATATTCTGCGCTGGCAGAGCCATGTACGACGAGCCAGCTAAGTTGGCGCGAGACGCACGGTACAACACAACTCACTCACCGCGAAGAGAAGGCGCAATGATAAGGCACACACACTCACAACACGACGTAGCGCAGCGTAGCGGTAAGACGATCAATCAGGAGCCGCTGGAACAATAGCTGGTCACCAGGCGACGCGACGGCGTAAGGCGCTGAATGAATGGGTGTCCCGCCCTCTCGCTTAATCCATGGCCACTCCAAAAATTGCAAATCATCCGCGGCGGCATAAAATTATCGAAATATTTCAGGAAGAGCTGCGGGCTCTATGGCTCAAAAAAATAGCCTACTGTATGTCCTCGGGTAGCATAAGCCAACGGGAGTCCGAGCTTCCTGGAATGAGACTCAAAAACGAAGTATGAGCAAAATGCCAAGCACTCGAAGCGAGAGCGATATAACGAGCGTCCGCTCGACTCACCAGAGAGAGAGAGAGTGAGAGATAGAGAGAGAGGATGAGAAATAGAGAGAGAGAGAGAGAGAGAGAGAGAGAGAGAGAATGAGAGAGAGAGAGAGAGAATGAGAAATAGAGAGAGAGAGAGAGAGAGAGAGAGAGAGAGAGAGATAGAGAGAGAGAATGAGAGAGAGAGAGAGAGATAGAGAGAGAGAATAAGAGAGAGTGAGAGATAGAGAGAGAGAATGAGAGATAGAGAGAGAGAATGAGAGATAGAGAGAGAGAATGAGAGATAGAGAGAGAGAATGAGAGATAGAGAGAGATAATGAGAGATAGAGAGAGAGAATGAGAGATAGAGAGAGAGAATGAGAGATAGAGAGAGAGAATGAGAGATAGAGAGAGAGAATGAGAGATAGAGAGAGAGGATGAGAGATAGAGAGAGAGAATGAGAGATAGAGAGAGAGAATGAGAGATAGAGAGAGAGAATGAGAGAGATAGAGAGAGAGGATGAGAGATAGAGAGAGAGAATGAGAGATAGAGAGAGAGAATGAGAGATACACGGAGAGAAGAAACAAACCAGCGTTGTATGAACGTTTCTGCAACCGTTACCCGCCGTGAAATCGTGCTATGGTTGCGCGATATCCATGCTACTTTTGTGTGATTCCATACCACGTTGGTATGATCGTCATACTATTGCTTGTTTAGCCACGCCCCCTGCGCGTTTTCACCTATGATGCCTATGGAAACTTTTGGCAGGGCGGCCATACCATCGCGGTATGACATCCTGCAACTTTGCGCTGACAGCCTAACCTACAACGCTACTCTGTTTCTTCTCTCCGTGTAGAGAGAGAGAATGAGAGAGAGAGAGAATGGGAGAGAGAGAGAGATAGATAGATAGATAGATAGATAGATCTTTATAAGGTTTCATTGGGGTAGAAACCCCGTAAACACAATTTACAATAAGCGCTTCTACATATAAATATATAAAAATATACAAAATGATAAATCAGAATAGTAATAACAATAATAATATTGATTTAGATACAGCGCTAGGATAAAATTAAAAATTAAAAGTACATGATAAGTTGATAAAAAATAATGATTAAGATAAAAAAACTGTGTTCTGCGTCGGTGTTTAATGATTATCGCTTATGCACGGACAGTTTAGCCTATCGTTCCAGACTATACAGTCCAGCTTCAATAGATGTTCGAATAATGATGACTTAAAATGATTCAAGTGAGATAATTCAAATGGAATGAGGAGTAATGGAGTAAATTAAGTAATTTAGAGGCAACGATAACAAAAGATTTTAGCTATGAGTCTCGTGTCCGAACAAGTTTCAATCTTGCTCGACTTCGCCAAAGGGAACAGTAAAATTCGCTTTCAACAGTCCGGAAAATAGCCCGAGGACAGTAATGAATTAAATAACTCAGTCAAATGAGGGGTAAGTTGGGGTTCAAGAAGTTTCAGCATTTCCACAGATAACTCGAATAGAACTCTAAAAAACACGCACACGCGACGACCGTGGTTTGTAGATACGCGGATGCGCGACGTTACCGGGAGGGTTGCAAGTCCCTAGCTCGTTACGTCAGAATCTCCAGGAGAAGGTCTTCGTCCTCAGGGTGGTTATGCTCGCATCCAAGGTTCGTGGATAACCGCCGAAACCCGGGTGACTCGAAGGCTCCCCGTGATCTCCTTGACGTGAGGCTCTCCGGTGTTCCCTTGGCGTTGTGGCTTAAAATACCGATCGAGAATCGTATTACTGTTGGGCTGATGCGTTGCGGTTTAAAACACCGATCGGAGAAAAAATTACTGCTGGGCTGACGAGTTGCGGCCTAAATTACCGATCGCTGAGTCCAGCTGTCGTTGTTGATGTTGATTCAGTGACTGCGAGTGGAATAATGCTCGCGCGTGGATACGCGAGTCAATTATACTAGAGGAGCGCGGACATTGGAAGCGGCCGCGGCGGCAAATACCGCGAGTATTGTTATCCCGCGGCGGAGTTGCTTCGGGTTGCGTTTTCATTTGATACACACGTTTATGTTACATCTTATGATGTAACGTAACATACTCCCGCCCCCCAAAAGAATGCGATATCGTAATACGAAAAAAGAAAAAAAATAATAAAAGTTGCTTTTCGATGTTCGTGTACAAGTGTTGTTTTATAATTGATTAGGTAATAAACAGAGTTGAGTTAAATTGCGTTTATATACGCCGTTATTTGTTTTTACAGTAGCTACGCGGTTGATGCCGTCGTTTCCGGGATGTAGTTGTTGAATGATTAGCAGATGCGATTGTTGACAGGGTTGTAGTTTGTCTATGATCAATACAATTGATCCGATGTCGATTTTAGCGTTGTGAATAAACCATTTTTATCTTTTCTGCAATTCAGTTAAATATTCGAGTTGTCATCTCTTCCAAAAGTCTTGTCTAGCCTTGGAAATGAAATTCCATACCGATAATCGTGAATCTGGAATATCGAGATAATTTTCTTCGGGTAGTAACGTGAGAGGTTCTCCCACCTATAAATGTGCGGGCGTTAAAGATAGAGGATCATTTGGATCACTAGACAGAACACATATAATATTTGTAAATTTAATATTGCTTCTATTTCGATCGCGAAGGTATTAAGCTCTTCGAACGTGAGCATTTGACCACCTATAACTCTTTTAAAGTGATGTTTGCAACATTTTACCGCCGCTTCCCAGAGACCTCCAAAATGAGGGGAAAGTGGCGGATTAAAGTGCCAAATTATATTTTTTCTAATTGCGTATTTATTAATATCGTCTTTAAATTCTTGTGAATTGAATAATGCATAAAATTCTTGTAAACTTGAATTCGCGCCAGTAAAATTTGTTCCATTGTCCGAAAATACATGATGAGGAATTGCTCGTCTAGATATAAAACGTCTGAATGCTCCTAAGAAACCCGAGGTGGTCAAATCGCTCACGATCTCGATGTGTACCACTTTAGTCGCCATACAAACAAATACACACCCGTAAACCTTGATTTTGTTTCGATTGCGAAATTTCCTTTCTTTGATAAAAAGTGGTCCGAAATAATCTACACTTGTATGTTCGAATGCACTTGATGCAGTTACCCTCGCTTTCGGTAGGTCACCCATGGGAAATTGTATTGATGTCGCGTTATGACGGGTACAACTGATACTTTGACGAACAATCTTGCGTACTTGGTTTTTTCCATCAATTAACCAAAATCGGTGCCTAAGAATATACAGTCTAGTTCGTATTCTCGAATGATCATTATTTAAGTGAGTTTGCCGTATAATTAAATCAGTTACGTGATGGTGTTTGGGTAAAAGTATCGAATTTTTTTGTTCGCTTATTAAAATTGAATTTCGTAAACGACCACCCACTCTAATTAACCCGAATTCGTCGATGAAAGGATTAAGAGATGCTAATCGCGTATCTTTTACATGACCGGTGGCTTTAAATTGTTCGATTTCAGTGCTAAATTGTTCGCTCTGTATCTGCTGTAAGATTTTTCGCTCGGATTCTAATTTTTCATTAATGCTTATGGTTTTTCTTTTATACTTAATTTGTCTAGTGATAATTAGCATACAGTACGCGATTGTATGCACCAGTGTCGCATATGAGGAAAATCGTTCGAAAATGTCGCATCTAAGGAGCCTAAGGGATAAACAGATTTTTCGCTTTAATCCGGGGAGTTCTATGTTTGGCGTGACCGCGCTCGCCGGGCAATTAGATGGCGACCCATCTAACCACTTAAGACCGGAGAACCATTGCTGATTCGAGACAAAGTCGCCAGGTAACCCGCGCGATAGTGCGTCAGCCGGGTTGTCGAGGGTCGGGACATGTCTCCAAATTACCTCTTCCCCCAAGGATTAGATTTCCGCGACTCTGTTGGCTTCAAATGTCTTCAACAGTTGCGGTTGCTTTTTTAAGCAATGTAATACTATCGTTGAGTCCGACCAAAATACTACCTTATCAATCTTAAATTGAAAAACTGAACGTGTTTCTTTATATAAGCGGGCAAGTGTTAAAGCGCCGCAAAGTTCCAACCTGGGGGTGGTAATTGGTTTTAAAGGGGCCACTCGCGATTTCGCGCATGCTAACCGCACGATAGTCTTACGATTTTGATCACTTGACCGAATATATATACATGCTTCATAACCTACGTTACTAGCGTCACAAAAACCGTGTAATTCAATGTAAACCGAATTTTTTATTACAAGAGAACGTTCTATTTGTATATCGTGCATTAAACTTAATTGATTTTTGAAGTTAGTCCAAATCGTAAATAAATCGTGCGGTATTGTTTCGTCCGAATCAAGTTTAGCATTCCAACATTTTTGAATTATTGATTTCGCGGTTAAAATGATTGGGCCTAATAAATCTAAAGGATCATAGATTTTTGCTACCTCCGATAATATCTCGCGCTTAGTTACCCTTTCCGTTGAATCTACTGCTTTTACCGTGTAAGTTAAATTGTCGAATATTGAGTTTCATCCTATTCCTAACGTTTTAACTATCGCATTTTGTTCAATCGCGCAGTCTAATTTGAATATTTTATTTTCGATATTATCTAACGTGTGAATATGATTGGACGCCCATTGTCCAATATTAAACCCGCCTAGTTTTAATAATTCTATAATCTCGTCTCTAAGTTTAAAAATTTCCTGTAAATCATTTGCGCCTGTCAATAAATCGTCCACGTATAAGTCTCGTTTAAGGGGATGCCATACCTGAATTAAATCCTACTATGCCGACACCTGTATATTACACGCACTATTTCTCCTATTACTATTATGTAATACAATGACAACCTATAAACGCAGTGGAGGCATATTTGTAATACATATATTAAATAAATTATAAGTACAAAAGTTTGAATTGTGCTAAAATGTGCTTATAATTTGAAAAATACGATCTTAAACATAACCTCTTTTAGTTAACAGGCAACAACGATTTAATTGAATTTTGTAAAAACTGGATAGATCTCTAAAAAATACAGTGCAGACGCACAATTTCACGATATTGATAAATGTTGGAACACTAAAAAAAACAGTCAAAAGTTCACGACGAAGAAATAAATTGAAAAATACGACTGATACAAAGACATTGGGAAGCTGGTACTAGATATTTGTGATGGAAATAAATATAGATTGCAATTACAAGCATCAAGAAACAAAGTAGAGGCAACATTTTACATTATCTTAGAATCATTTTTCAGTAGAAACTAGAGGAATACATAATCAATTGAAAAATGAATTGAAAAATAAAAAAGATATTCATTCCTTCTAAAAATGTGTAATTTGGCAGACCGAAGAGTAAGAAAAAGTTTAGCTACGTAGTTTGAAAATCCACCAGTAGGTGGCGATGCTAAGCGTTTCCATCTATGTCTTATTTCATTCGTGGTGGAATAGGCGACCGTGCACGATCGGGCCGTTTGCCGCACGCACATCGTACTTTCAAATACATTGTACTGTACCGACACTGAATGTTGGGTGCATTATTTGTTTAATTCCAATTACTTAACATAATGACAGCTACAAAACGGGATAGAGGAACATTTTTATTATAGATTTAAAGTAAATTACAAGTACAAAAGTTGAATTTATGGCTATATATCATTAAAATTTGAAAAATTCGAGTTTAAACATAACCTCTCTTTGTCAACAGGCAACAACGATTTAATTTAATATTGTAAAAACTGGACTGTGTCCTAAGATATGCGGTGCAGATACATAAGTTCACGATATTGGTAAAAGTTGGAATACTAAAAAGGCAGACAAAAGTGCACGACAAAAAATTAAAAGAAAAATACGATGAATACTAAGACGGTAGAAAGCTTGTATCATATATTAGGAATGGAAATAAACGTTTCTCCGTTATACTTCAGTTCTAAAAAAGAATGTGCTGCCACTTTTATCACTTTTATTTGAAATACCGTAATTTGTTGGTTTTTTTATGTCAATTCGGATAGTTTAACGTTGGCTATATAGTAACGGAAAATTTCAAAATTAATATCAATAAGGACAAAATGATAGTAAGAAAATAAAAATCGATTCCACTCTATAACATTGTGCAGCAAGTATAAATAATTTAATAGCTATTCGATGGATACCTGCGAGGCGAGACAATCTCAGCGACGCGCCGAGCGTGTCTCGCCTCGCAGGTTATCCGCGACAATAATTAATCGCTGAAGTCTTCCAAGAAAAAGTATTACTGTATATATATGACTAAAAATAATTTACGGTTTACCTACACAGACACTGCTATAAAAAAATGTAAAATTTGTTACAATATATTATGTGTTTGCTTATAACATATCGGTGGATATCTACGAGGCGAGACACTCTCGGCACGTCGTTCAGATTGTCTCGCCTCGTAGATATCCATCGAGAACTAAAAAGCAGCCATCCGAGAAAAAGTATTTTTTGTGTATATAAAATACTAAAAATAATTTTGGTTTACCTACACAAACACTGCTATAAAAAAATGTAAAATTTATTACAATATATTATGTGTTTGCTTATAACATATCGGTGGATATCTACGAGCCGAGACACTCTCGGCGCGTCGTTCAGATTGTCTCGCCTCGTAGATATCCATCGAGAACTAAAAAGTAGCCATCCTCATAAGTAGCCATACTTATTAAGTTAAAGTAATGGTAAATATTTTTTTTATCAGGAATGAAGGGTACTAAAACTCTACAAATTATATGGGTTAAACGGCGGTAATGAGAATTGAACTGGATTAAAAATTTAACTATACAATAATAGATCATTTTTAAGTTCATTGAAAATCATAATGTACGTAACACTGTTAAGAAAATTGTAATTTTATTAGATGAATATGTGTAACTATTGTTATAATTAATTATAGATCAAAATTACAATTAAATTGCAATACAAATCAAAGTAAAATTGAAAAGTACAATACCGACTGACATTTGGTTACCATAAGGTGTACGTGCAGTACACGTTACCATAAAGTGTACGTACAGTACACGTTACCATAAAGTGTAGGTACAGTACACATTATCATAAAGTGTACGTACAGTACACGGTTCCATATAAAGTGTACTTACAGTACACAATTCATAAAGTGTACGTACAGTACACAACTCATAAAGTGTACGTACAGTACACAATTCATAAAGTGTAAATACAGTAATACAGTGCAAATAAAGTGTACGCAAAGTGCATAGTTAGTACATAGATGCTATTACTTTAATTTTTAGAATTAATATTACACTTGTATAATATAAGAATAATTTGCAAATGTAATTTGCCATTTCTCCAGATAATCGCATAAACCGATTAGATATGTTTATAAGTTTTGTAGTAAACTATTCATTTACTTTTACAGTAAATTTATATTCTTTTACAATTAATTTTGTAATTACTTTTACTAGCGTTGTGTTCTATATCTTATATTACGTTAACGCTTGTTAGCGCCATCTGTAGGCATGCAACTAAATATGTATTAGTATATAATACAGAGGGCGCCACAGATGATTTCTGTTAAGTTAATTTTATATAGGGTATCGATAAAACAGATAGCGCAGACCTGCACAACAATGTTTTGTCGGGTACGACATCCCTTTAAGTGTCTTGCGTGCAAGGGGAAACCTATCGCCTTCGTCGTCTGCTAGTCTTTGTACAGTCTGTATTGCTAAGTATGGTGCGGAAGATACGCCGAAAGTCACTGTGTTTAATTCGTATAAGCTAATTTTTTTTTTATTATACCAAAATACGCCATGATATTTTCTATCGTCTGGATGTATTAAAACCTGCCTATACATTTTCTCTATATCGGCTGTCATAACGTAGGTGTAGGATCTAAATCTTAATAAGTGTTCAAACAGTTTGTCTTGTATCGTCGGTCCGGTTAATAAAGTTTCATTTAACGAGATGCCTATATCTGATTTAGCGGATGAGTCAAAAACTACGCGTACTTTAGTGGTATTGCTCGACAATTTAGTAACTGCGTGGTCTGGCATGTAATATCCTTCCAAATTTTCCTGTTTTACTAACGTCATGCGTCCTAAATCTATATATTCTTGCATAACCCTGTGATATTCTAATCTAAGCGTATCGTTTGATTTTAGTTTCCGCTGTATAGAATAGAACCGTTTTAAAGCATGAGGATTCCCGTTTTTAAAAGGCAAACGCATGATATATCTACCTGATTTATCTCGCATAGTAGTTGAATTATAATGTATTTTGCACAACGCCTCATCAACTGATTTAGTGTTAGTAAGCCCTATTTCCTCTATTGCTTAAAATTTATTCATAATATCGTTTAATTGAGAAAGTTGATAAATTCTAGGTTTATTTAAATTAACCCCAATAAAGTCCGCCCGCTAAGACCCATCCTAACTGAGTTTTTTGGATAATCAAATCTGTATTGTCCCTTGATAAGTTGAATTGTCCTATATTTAACATAGACATGGTCGCTCCTGATCCTATTAGTAAATCGACTGGTCGAGGAATATGAAATTCTGGATCGGCGAGATTTAAATGTATAAGTAGCGACGCTACTTTTCGTCGGAACGTAATTTAAACAAAATTATGAACCAACGGAGGTTCCGTCGTAGCGACGTTCAAAATAGCTAAAATATCGCCGATTTGTATTTGATTGGGCGCCAGGCGATATCATCATATCATATCATATCATACTATAAGTAAAATTTTTCCGGTGTAAGGCGTACGGAATTGGCGTTCGATTAGATTTATCGTTTACCATATTTGGTTTTACCTGTGAGTGGTTGACACTAGGGGTAATGACATGTACACTTTCCTGTAGACGATGTCCGGATGATCTGGATGGCAGCCTGACCACCTGGACATCGTCTCCAGGATGTGACAGTATTTTTTTCAAATCCAAGGAATATGAAATGTGAACTTTCCTGTAGATTTGGAGTAAAATATTAAAAATGGAAAATATCAAAAAAACCGTAGTTACCTTTGTCTAATGCGGCGTTTTAGATAAATTATGGATAATTGAACAAATTCTGCGAAAAAGATTGTTTCCATTTTAATTTATAATTAAAATTGTTGTAAATTTGTTGCTTTTTTGCATCTAATAAATGTTATAAGGTTAATACCTAATATTTTGCGTTACAATAATAAATAACCCAAGAATTGTTATAGTATACTAAAGTTTATATTATGTTAAAGTAAATTTAATAATATGAAAAAAAACATACATTTATAATGACCTTAAATTAATTTAAAATGTAATAATTAGTAAATTAATTAATTTAATTAATATTTAACGCAGTTTTTTTTCTCTGTGTAACATACGATAATTTTATAATAAGTCTACACTCATTATAACTG
Source organism: Theocolax elegans (assembly GCA_026168455.1). Lineage (NCBI taxonomy): Eukaryota > Metazoa > Arthropoda > Insecta > Hymenoptera > Cerocephalidae > Theocolax > Theocolax elegans. The sequence goes on from CM047428.1 coordinate 74,732,909, forward strand.
AATAAAAATTTTCATCAAAATAATGCTAATAGTTTAGTAAAGCAAAATTGAAAAAATATAAATTTTTAGAAATTAATCATGAATTTGTAATGGGTCACGGACGTTTCGTCGCAGAACATTTCATTGCCGGATGTTTCATGACGAACTTTACATCGCACGGACTTTCTATCGCACGGACTTTTCATCGCAAGGACTTTTCATCGCACGGACTTTTCATCGCAAAGATGGAATTTTCATTGTACGAACGTACCCAATAATACCCAATAACCCTAATATCCAATAACCCTAATATCCAATAACCCTATGTAACACGGTGCTTCTTATATACCGAAAAAGCGTTCCCGTTCTCCGTGTGCAATTGATAATAAATTCTCTATCGGGGCACACTAAATACAATATCCCAGAGGGAATTCCGAGGAACGACTACACAACCTCGGGAATAGGAGGGTACGGGACGGGGGTTAAATAAACTAAACACAATTAACGGAGAAAATAAACTTTAATGATAAACGAATAATTTTCACTCGTTAAATATTCGAATAATATTCACAATAATAAAATTCTCTCGTCGCGATAATGTAAATCGGATATTCACACACACCAACACAGTAATACACACTCACACACACACACACACACACACACACCTCAAGGTGCCGTCGTCTGGCTCTCTCTCTTCCCCTCTTTCCTTCATTTCCTCCTCTCTCTATCTCACTCTCACTCTTTCTTTCTCTCGCCTTCTCTCTTGCCGCCTTACCCAACTTCCTACTTTCGCTCTCTCTCTCTCTCTCTCTCTCTCTCTCTCTCTCTCTCTCCCTCCCTCTCTCACTCTCTCTCTCTCTCACACACGCGCGCGCGCGCTTCCGTAGAGCGAATTTACTTTGATTACGCGGTCCTATCTCGCGATCGAGCCTCCGCCAAAATTTCTCAAACTACTTACTCTTACGGATTATCGTCGGGGCTACGTTCCTCTCTGCTGAATGTCGTCCGACTCTCTTCCCTCTCTCTCTCTCCCTCTCGGTCTCGTCTCGTTCGGCCTCGTTCGCCTCTGTGATCTCGAACTCGATCGTTCTGCCGTGCCTCCACTCCAATACCCTCTCCTAACTCGCTCCGCTCCCAACTCCACGTCCTCACTCCACTCACCCACACACACACTCTTCACTCTCGAACACTTTCTCCTATCTCCGAGCCACTTCTCACAAGTAGCGATGAGAGGGATCGTTCCGCGCGCTGTGTGCACCCTCTCGAGACCCGAGCTAGACTGTCCAACGGCGCGCGAACGCGCCGCCTTGCCGATCGCCGCCGAAAAATCGGCCCTGCTGATTGGCTCCTAATCGGCAAAAGGGCCAATCATTCCCATTGTCTCTCCCCGGCCCTCTCCTACTCGCGTCCTCTCCTCCTTGCGACCGTTACCCATTTCAATTCGGGGAGTTGTTGATAACTTACTCTACCCCGAATTGAAATAAATAACTATTTTTACGCGGCAACTTACCTTGTCGCAATCCTCCCCCCTAGAATGGGTCATCCGGAGAACACCTCCGAATGAGCCTCATTCTACTCCGCCGTCCGTCACTCAGTCTGTCACTCATAACTTCTAAAACTCTCACTACCCTTTCCTCCTATCGCTTTCCACTCGTCGGACCCTCATTTCCGAGCTTTGTCGTTGGAGGAGGCTCCAAATATTCGGGACAGGATGGCTTCTCGCACGTGTGCTGGCAGGTCTCTCGTTTCCTCCAGCAATCTTAATGTGTCAGCGAGAGTCGTGCCCACTGACTGGGAGTCCGGAACTTGTGGCTCGCGTGCTACCTCTGGCTCTATTCTCTTGCGGACGATCTCCAGGGTTTCCACGATCCCATCTCCCTCTGTCCTCTGCCTCGCTATCCGCATCTCGTTCTCCATGACTCGACCTCTCGGTGTCAGCCTCGGGATCGGTGATAGAGGAGGAGCGGATTGGATCTCCATTGGCTCATCCAGCGGGGCTACGCTGTGTGGCCGACGGAGCTGCAACGTAGGCGGTTGAGTGACCTCCCTCTGTACACTCGCATGACTCACTGGTGGAATGTTTCGCTCGCCTTCTGCCTCTCGTACACGCTGTCTTTCTCTCAATAACCGTTCTCGGTTCGGGCGACTGCAGCGGGGACAGTCGCTAATATCAACCTCTCGTCGCCCGCAATTATAACAAAATCGCCCGGGTTTGGGGCGAGGGCAGTTCCTAGATGAGTGCCTGTAACCCCAGCACCGGAAACACGTGTGTGGAGGGGGGTCTAATGCCCGGTCTGTGGGAATTTCATCTAGCCCTCCGAACTTGATCCCACGCTTCTTGATGGGAAGCTCAGGTTCCCCTCCACCTTGATGACCCGGGTCTAGCCTCGATGACTGGAGTTTCTCGCGCAAGTCACCTGGCGCTGACGCTGCCACTCTATCTCTCCCACTCGATGTCCGGCTCTCTGCTGTCCTATAAGCTACTAATCGTAGCTACTCTTCTCTTTCGCCCGCTGGGACTTGGCTTCGCTACTCAATTCCTTAACCGGCGAGTAGCACGGGGACGTCCGTTTTGTACCTCTTTGCTCGGACGCCGGGTAGTAGCACTGCCACTCTGGAGGGTTTCGGTTTGGTGGACCTGGAGGCGATGGGGATCGAGGGAGTGATGGCACCGTAGAAACATAGTCGTCAATGGTAAGCTGCCTCGGCCCTCGATCCTTCCGACTCTTCTTCTTCCTCCTTTTGCTAGCCGGCGCTCGTGTCTGATTCTCCTGGGAATCTTCCAGGTCCCATTCCAGCGGAACCAATACCGTCCTCCGTATCGGAACGATACCAGGTAGTGACCGAGGAATCGTACCGGTCGTACCTTTGGCCGGGCTCCCAACCCCGGGCCATCCACAGGGTTACTGACCAGGTACTCGTCCAGCTCACGCTGCGCTTGTCGACTCTCTTCGGCGGCCTCGTCACCCGTCGGCTTTTCCTGTGCCACCCGGTATGCAGCCACGAGTTCTCCGTGGAGTTTCTGCACCCGCTCCGGTGACACCCGTATCTCCTCCACCTCCTCTGGAGTATTGACGGAAGGAGGACCTTCCTCTCCAGAAGGCTCGTCCCTTGCAGCCGTCCCTTCTCTTTCGGCTGCCAGAGGGGTAACCTCCATCATTTCCTCCATCACCCTCGGTTCGGGCTCCTTACTCGTCGACGTCTGACCATATTTTCTCTCTCTCTCAAGACGCTCTTCCTCCCACAGTGCTCCAAACTCCTTTTCGCTCTCTTCGTACCAACTAAGAGGGCTGGTTGAAGGGGTGGACCGGGCGAACATATCGTCAAAACGCTCTTCCTCTGCTCCGTCCTCTCTTCCTCTCCCGATGTCCGGCTCTCTTGACTCCATCCTCTAAATTTAAACACAAAGAAAACGTTAATATATATAATTTCCTCCTCATAATATCCTACTCTCCTACATACACAGATTCACACCAGCACACACTCTATTCACTCCACACTGACGAGGTGGCATATATCTTTTCAAGTCACTGACATGCACCTTTAATATCCGCCTGGTCTTCTCCTCTCCTCTCCCCAATATGTACACCGTCGGTGACTTTTTCTCTATCACCTCGAACGGACCCTCGTACTTCTCTGACAGCTTCCTCGAAATTTTCTTCGGAGCGTCAGAGAGCACGTGAGTCCGGGCCCACACACGGTCACCAATGTTGAACTCCACGGCTCGCTTTCCCCGATTATAATAATGTTCCTGTCTTACGCGAGCTTGGTCTATGTGCTTGGCTACTAAATCGCGTAACGCATCAAGGCGTCTCACTCTTTCTGCCCACACCTTGGGAGAAATTCTCTCAATTTTCTGTCCACTCTCTATCTCTCTCCTCAAGCTCGCGACTGGCCTCGGATGTCTTCCATAGTTGAGGAATGCAGGGGACACCTTGGTCGAAGCTTGCACCGCCGTATTTATCGCGTGACGGAATTCATGTACGTGCTTATCCCAATCACGATGATCTCCACCCACAAAACCCGCAATCATTGTTTTGAGCGTGCGATTACTCCGCTCGACAGGATTGGCTTGTGGATGGTACGGGGGCGTAGTCACGTGCTTCACTCCATATTCGCGCAAAGTGTTGGCAAGGAGTTTATTATCAAACTCCTTTCCGTTGTCTGTCCACAAATAGTCCGGCGCCTCCCATCGGAAGAGTATCAGTTCCTCAAATGCACTAGCTACCGACTTCCTATCGGACAGTCGCAATGGCTTTACCTCAATCCAACGTGTAAATAGGTCTTGGAACACGACAAGATAACGACATTGCGACTTGCTCGGCGGAAACTCCATAAGGTCGGCCGCAACAACAGCCCAGGGCCTTTCAACAACTCGGTGTCCCATAAGACCCTGAGCGCCCGTCTGCGGCATCTTAAACCTCTGACACACTTCACACCCTCTCACGAACGTCTCTACATCATAATAAACTCCCTTCCAATAATACTCTCTTGCCACCCGGTCATTAGTTTTATCAACTCCCAAATGACCGGAGGAGGGAGTACAATGAGCCTCCCACATCACTCTGTCATGCTCCTCCTGCGGCACAACAAGGCGCCATTTCTCCTCTCGATGTATGATTGGATCCAAGAGTGGATCGGCTCTATATCTATATATAAAGCCGTTCTCCACTTTCCAATTTTGAAACTTTAGGGGAAATTTCTCGATCTCTCTCTTAAGTTTTAGATAATCCCCATTCTTGATCTCCTCACTCGTCAGGCTCGCTATGACCGTCTCTTCGTCCTCGTACATACGTGAAAGAGCGTCAGGGAAGTGATTGAGCGCTCCTTTACGATGCACGATATCAAAATCCCACTGCTGCATATCCAATGCCCAGCGGGCTCGACGGCCCGTCGGATCACGTAGATTGCGCAACCATTTAAGTGCACTATGATCCGAGATGACGCTAAAGCGGGACCCCTCAATGTATGCGCGCAGCTTCCTAATCGCCCACATGACGGCGAGGCACTCTTTCTCTGTCGTCGTGTAATTCCTTTCGGCAGCTGTCAAAACTCGGCTCGCGTACACGATCAGATGCTCTCCATCCTCCCCTTCCTGTGTAAGCACCGCCCCGATTGCGAAATTGCTAGCGTCGCACTGAATAGTGAACGGTTTCGCAAAATCGGGGCGAGCTAAGATTGGCGCTACTGTCAAGGCTCTCTTTAATTACTCAAACGACTCCTGCTGCTCCTCCCCCCACTCCCAGAGTTGTCCTTTGCGAAGCAGCCTTACTAACGGGATCTTGAGTTCCGAATCCCTTTGTATGAATCGGGCATACCACCCGAGCATACCTAAAAAACGCCGTAACTGCTTAACGTTTTTCGGGGCCGGATAGTCAAGCACCGGTGCCACCCTCTCGGGGTCAGGGCGGAGTCCCTCCCTATCCAATAGGAAGCCAAGGTATCTCACCTGAGCGCAACAAAACTCACACTTTCTCTTATTTACTTCTAGCCCCGCTCCCACAAGTCTCTCAAGTACTAGTTCGAGCCACTTCAGATGCTCCTCATATGTTTCGGTAACAATAATAATATCGTCCAGATACGAAAACACATAAGGCTCGAATGCAGAACCGAAGAGAGAATCGATAAGGCGTTGCAGGGTCCTAGGCGCATTTGAAAGCCCAAATGGCATTTTCGTGAATTGCCAAAGACCCGAGCCTGGAATTGCAAAAGCCGTATACTTCCGACTCGATCTCTCCAACGGTACCTGGAAGTAGGCCTGGCGCAAGTCAATCGTCGATATGTATCGGGCCTTCCGTAACTTGTCCAGGATCGAGTCCATATTGGGTATTGGGTGCTCGTCCTTACGTGTCACTCTATTCAACCCGATAATCAACACAGAAACCGTAGGTTCCATCCTGCTTTTTCACCAGGACAGGCGCACTGTTATAATCACTGGCCGACCTCTCGATAATGCCCTCGTTGAACAGACGCTCCACCTCTTCCGTCGCCACTTCAAGCATCCGCGGGGACATCCTACGGATTTTGTGACAAATCGGAGTGTTGTCCGTTACCACTATGTGGTGTTCCGCGAGGTGCATCACCCACGGAACACCTGCTGTCTGTCTACTCAGGACTCTCTCTACGAGTGCATCCACACGTTCTCTCTCGACATCTCTCAACTCAGAGATGCCCGCGCTCTCTCGTTACTCTTCTCGTCACCCAAAAATTCGTGCCACTCTCCCTCATTTATGCGCCACACCCCTCGACCCAGACGCACATCAATATCGAACGCGCCCCCGAAATCCATTCCTAAAATCACTTCGTGTTCCAGGGCTGGTGCAGCGCATAACTCGACACTCTTCGGTACTTCATCGATCGTTATACAGACTCTCAATGTGCCGAGCGTGCGGCTCATTTTACCCGTCGCCGTACGGAATAGAGAGATCTTCTTCGTTAACCGACTAGCATAACGTTCTGCCAGCCGCGGACCTATGAATGAGCGCGTAGCACCGGGATCGAGAAGGGCCTTGTACCTTTCTCCCCCCAACTCGACACACAGAAAATTACGATTCTCGGTGTTTACACCTGAAACCGTAATCTCCTCTTCGCTGTTCTCTTCCTCCACCGCCACGTCAACATACCCTTGATCTCCCCGATCCATACGGGCTTCGGACTCTGCAACCTCACTCTCTTTCTCACACACCAGCGGTGGGTCCTGACCCCGTAGTTTCCCATGAGGCCAAGCCAACACAGGGTCTCCCCACGGATTCGAAGGGTCAATCGCCTTTTTACTCGTCAGCGGCACTCTTAGCATTTCTCTCGCTATCTCTTTCACGAACGCCATTCGTTTATCACCATCAGCTGTCCGAGTTGCCGCTTCGTTCTCTCGGTTTAAATTCGAGTCAGCTGTGCTTCGCGGTTCCCGATCGTCCGTCTCGACTTGCGCTAGCCTTGACTCAACCTCCGCACGCGTCTTGTTTTGCGTAAGACGGTTTGACCACTCTGCTTCTCTCCCCTCACTCTCCGCCGACGGGCGCATCGACTCACTGGGGGGGACAGGGATTTTTACCTCCTCTGCTCCCCCACCCGCCCGTTTCCCGAACGATTGCGGAACGCTACGCAATCTCGATTGACACACGAACGAGCCGTGACATCTGGTGCGTCACACAACTGACACGCCTCACTCGACGTTTGCTTCGGTGATGAGCACTCCCGCGCAGCGTGTCCTTTTCCTCTGCATCGAAAACAGATAATCTCCGGGCACTCGTACGCGCGGTGGCCTACCGCCTGACAGGTATAACATGCACCAACAAACACATTCGTAGCAGGCGCTGCCTTCCCAGTGTTGGATGAGTTTCGTTGCCCCTGCTGACTCTCTCGTCCCGTGGTGGGCGCTCTCATCTCAACCCGTCTCGCAGTCGAGCTACTCAATTGAGGTGGAGGCTTGCTAGCCACCACATTCGCATACGTCGGTGCCGCTTGACCGGCTACTCTACTCGAGATCTCTCGGGGAGAAGACGGCGCTCCCTTCTCACCAACCGCTGCAACCCTCTCTCTGTCACTCACGCCTCTGCCGCCCAATCAAGCGTCGCACGATACCGCACCTGAGGCCGACGCAATGGCGGGTGCTACACCACCGTGGATGGAGAGCTTCGCGCGCAATTTTCAGGCGAACCTCCAGCTAAATATCGACAATTTGCAAAGCGACATAAAATCAGTGGTCGAGAAGGTTGATCGTGTGGAGGGGAAGCTGGATGAAGTGAGGGCGGATATTGTGGCTCTACATGCTCGCGTTGATCAGGTGGAGTCGGCTACAGAGGTGCGCTTTGATAACATAAATGAATGTTACTCCGAGCTAGAGCGGAGAATTGCTGCCATGGAGGAAAACAGACCTTCCGGCTGTGGTTTAAATGCGCCTTCTTGTGGCTTTTCTCCTGATACCAAAGATACTTGCGAGATTCTGGCTACGGGTTTGCCATTATCGACGTCCCTCTCTGACATTGACATTGTCGACAAGGTGCTTGACACGATCAAGCTACCTCTAATGTCAAAGCAGGTTGTTGAGACCAGACCTTGGCTACCGCGATCCAGACCAGCTACTGAGGGCGAAACATCGGCTCAACCGCGCAGCCGAGGTTTAGATTTTCGGCTATCGTCGGCCTCGGCTAGGGACCTGATTTTAGACAGAGCGCATTTATTAAAGGGGCAGTCGGCGTCAAAAATCTTTGGGGATGGCGGTAACCATTTGTTATTTATTCGGCCGTTATGGCCCAAGCCTATATTTGACCTTTGGCAAGCGGCAATTCCTAAATGTAAAGAGTTAGGCTACGCGAGGCCTGTTGTTTACAATTTAAGTGTATTTATACGAAAGGTGAGGGATGGTCCACTCATGCGTGTGACTTCGGAGGCTGACATAAGTAAACTTCCTCCGCTCTCGCCTCATACTAAATGAGACAGGGCAGGTCGGGTCGGAAACGTTAAATCACCTAACTCATTCAACATTTTCCATACTAATATTAATCGCTTAAAAACTCATTTTTCATCTATCGAAGCTATTGTTTTTCCTGAATCCCACGATGTCATCGCCATCACGGAAACCTTCCTTACTGAAAGCGATTCCTCTGAAATTCTTCAATTACCAGGTTATGCTCTTTATCGGTTGGATCGTGTAGGTAAGGAGGGTGGTGGTGTGGCGGCGTATGTTCGGAATGGGCTTACTGTGAGCATCATAGCTCACTCCGATCCTGTCTTCTCTAACGCCCCCGAATTTCTTATATTGCGTGTAGTAAACAAAACGGTGGCGTTGGCGTTGGCAGTGGTGTATCGTAGACCTTCTGCTGCTTACCCTACGGAGTTCTTTGATGTTCTTGCTGACATTCTCCCCAACTATAAACATGTTATTATTACTGGCGATCTCAACATTGATATGTCATCATCTAATGCTGCAGCGAATATGTTGAGGGGGAATATGATAGCTCTAGGCCTTTTCCTTATTCCATCAGAACCTACGCATCACGCTGTGACGTCGGCGGGATCATCCCATACTTGGTTGGATCTTTTCCTGGTTCGTGAACCAGTGCCTGATTTTGTTTAAAATAAATCTGGTTCTCCCTTTGCGGCGGGGCATGATGCCATTAGCATCTCCCTTATGATTAATAAGACGCCGGACCAAGTTAAGAGGTTCTGGGTTAGGGACTTGGAGAAGATGGAGAAGAACCTCCACCAACTTGCTACCACCTTCACTTCATTTCTGGATCAATCACATAATTCATTACTTCAATCTTCAGCAGTCTCAGATTCAACTTCATTTACCTGGCCCGACCAGCCCACACCTTTACGATCTTTTTCATCTAATCATTTCGACCTACTTTCATCATCATTATCCTCCCTTTGTAGTTCCATTTCATCAACGTTCAATGTCATAGCACCATCTAAATTAGTTACAATTAAGACAAAACACAAGCCATGGGTTACTCAAGAAATAAAAACTATTATTAAGGCCAAGAATGATGCCTTTAAGCTGTTTCGTAACTCTGGCTTGTTTTCAGATTACAATGTGTATAAACTGTTAAGGAACAGAGCTAAGAACACCATAAACTCTAGTAAATTTCGCTACTTGCAAGTAAAGCTTGATAATGAAAAAGATTCTGCTAAGTCCTGGAAACTTCTCAGAAATATGGGTCTGGGCATGAAGTCCAACCCTTCGCCATTAAAATATTTTACAATTCATCAACTCAACAGTTACTATGCTTCTGTTTCAAATCATTCTTCACCACTCTCTATTCATTCATTCGCATCCATCATTTCTAATATTTGTCACTTTCCAACGTCTCCTTCATTCAACTTCCTACCTGTGTCAGCCAAAAAAGTTCAGCGGACTATTGCTAGAGCCTCTTCCAAAGCGTCGGGCATCGATGGCATATCTGTCAATATGTTAAAACTGTTGGAACCACAAATTACCCTACCATTAACGGAACTTTTTAATGGTATGCTTTCTGCCGGATGGTTCCCCGATTGCTGGAAGAGGGTCGTGCTGTTCCTGTTGGCGAAGTCGAGCAGGTTGGAATCGTGTTCGGACACAAGACCAATTGCCAAGCTTTGTGAGATCTCAAAGGTTTTGAAGAGATTAGTACATGATCAGCTGGTTGAGTACCTCGAATCTAATCATTTGTTAATCGACAGGCAAGCGGGCTTTCGAAAGGGCCATAGTACTCAATCAGTTCTTCTGGGGTGTTGGATGATGTTAGAAGAGCTATTGACTCCAGAATGATTACGATCCTAGTCTTATTTGATTTCTCCAAGGCCTTTGATACAGTCCCACACGATAAGCTCATCCGCAAGCTGGGCGACATCGGCTGTACAGACTTGGTACTAAACTGGTTTTACAGATACCTTGTGGGTCGCAAACAGGCCGTTGTGGACGAGGTTGGCATGTTTTCTGATTGGCTAGAGGTGAATGCTGGTGTGCCTCAGGGCAGTGTTCTGGGTCCGATCTTATTTTCCATTTTCATTAATGATTTACCTAAGGTTTTAAAGTATAGCAATCATATGTTATTTGCCGATGATGCCCAGGTTTATCATTCGTTCTTTCCATCTGACTTCGACGCTGGTGTTCAACGCGTATCTCACTATGCGAACGCGATCGCAAACTGGGCATTAGAAAATGGCCTCTCACTGAATGTTAAAAAGACGAAGGTAATGATCCTGGGCAGTCAGGCTTTTATTTCGCGTATCAACCTGAGTACTGCCCCAAAGGTTAAACTAGGTAATGACTTGCTGGATTACGAGAGTGTGGTTAAATCGCTGGGGTTGCTGATCACCCCTACCCTCGATTGGTCTAAGCAGGTCATGTCAATCTCTAGGCGCATCCACGGTGTTCTACATTCTCTTCGCTATTACAATAAATCATTATCGATCAAGCTTCGCAAGAGTCTTGTTGAAACGCTTATTTTTCCCCATCTAGATTATGCGTACGCAGTATATAATGATGTAGATCAGACTAAGAATATCAAGCTTCAAAGATTGTTGAATGCTTGCGTTAGATTTGTGTGGGGCAACATAGCGAGACGTGAACACGTCACCCCGTTTAGACTCGGTTTAAAATGGCTGTCGGTTGAGTCCAGACGTTCATATCTCATCGGTTCCCTAGCATTTAATATCATTGCTCACAATTCACCCTCATATCTAGCTGACCATTTTACCTTGCTTAATACCTCCGGCCAAAACCATCGCTCTTCCTCTCGTCATCCTCCCAAATCGCTCATGTATCTTCCTCCGCGCACAGAAGCCTTAAATAAGTCATTTATCATCACCTCCACCCGGATTTTGAATCAGCTCCCTATCATCAACTTTAACCCTTCATGCTTCAACGAATTCAAAACTACACTATTTAATCATTTGTCTAGGCTCGACCAAGCAGCCTGGTCCTTGCGGGTAGTGTCTAAGGGCTTATTGCCGAGGTCCTTCCCTCACCTGGATGCTGCTTAATTACATTCCTAATTGTTTTTAAAAATTATTACAGCGCTTAGCTTGTTAAGTTCTAAGTTTTATTGTTCAACAGTAAGTTTTATAGTTCAACCAATTTTTTGTTAACTTCAGCGATACCTGCAGAGAGCAGTTAATTTATTTATTTATTGTTATTTAGTTTTAAGTATTTATTTATTTATTATTTAATTAATTGTACATATGTTTTTCTAAATTATTTTACATTATTATTATATCTAGTCACTGCTCGTTTATATATCGCTATTTACTGATAACGTATTTTTATACTTCACATATTGTTATTTTATTTTATTTTTATTGTATATCATTGTAATACATGCTAATGGTGCTTATGGGGTATTTACCCCAAAAAGCCAAATAAAGTACAATCAATCAATCAATCAATCCCATGCATACCATGGGATCTGTGTATTAGCGGGTTCGATCTCCTTTAACATCGCGCGCAAAAGCCGATCTCTCAACACCGGCATCCTCCCCTCTCTACTATACTTCCGCTCGGCCAGACCATCTAACACGGCACTGTCGGTTAAAGTGTAAACACTTCTCTTTACTGTCCTTCTCTCCCGCGAGACCATAAGGTCAAGCATTGCCCGCGCGTGGCTCTGCATATTTACACTTTTGTTTCTTCGCACACTCACTCTGTCCGTCTCACACTTATTCTCTAAGTTAAATCACTTGGCTCGATCGCTCGCACTATCTATTTCCCGTTTTCTTTTCGCGCGTCCGTCCCTTATCGTCACTCAGTGCCCCACGTTGGGCGCCATTGTTGTAACACGGTGCTTCTTATATACCGAAAAAGCGTTCCCGTTCTCCGTGTACAATTGATAATAAATTCTCTATCGGGGCACACTAAATACAATATCCCAGAGGGAATTCCGAGGAACGACTACACAACCTCGGGAATAGGAGGGTAGGGGACGGGAGTTAAATAAACTAAACACAATTAACGCAGAAAATAAACTTTAATGATAAACGAATAATTTTCACTCGTTAAATATTCGAATAATATTCACAATAATAAAATTCACTCGTCGCGACAATATAAATCGGATATTCACACACACCAACACAGTAATACACACTCACACATACACACACGCACCTCAAGGTGCCGTCGTCTGGCTCTCTCTCTTCCCCTCTTTCCTTCACTTCCTCCTCTCTCTATCTCACTCTCTCTCTTTCTTTCTCTCGCCTTCTCTCTGGCCGCCTTACCCAACTTTCTACTTTCGCACTCTCTCTCTCTCTCTCTCTCTCCCTCTCTCTCCCTCTCCCTCTCTCTCTCACACACGCGCGCGCGCGCTTCCGTAGAGCGAATTTATTTTGATTACGCGGTCCTATCTCGCGATCGAGCCTTCGCCAAAATTCCTCAAACTACTTACTCTTACGGATTATCGTCGGGGCTACGTTCCTCTCTGCTGAATTTCGTCCGACTCTCTTCCCTCTCTCTCTCTCCCTCTCGGTCTCGTCTCGTTCGGCCTCGTCCGCCTCTGTGATCTCGAACTCGATCGTTCTGCCGTGCCTCCACTCCAACACCCTCTCCTAGCTCGCTCCGCTCCCAACTCCACGTCCTCACTCCACTCACCCACACACACACTCTTCACTCTCGAACACTTTCTCCTATCTCCGAGCCACTTCTCACAAGTAGCGATGAGAGGGATCGTTCCGCGCGCTGTGTGCACCCTCTCGAGACCCGAGCTAGACTGTCCAACGGCGCGCGAACGCGCCGCCTTGCCGATCGCCGCCGAAAAATCGGCCCTGCTGATTGGCTCCTAATCGGCAAAAGGGCCAATCATTCCCATTGTCTCTCTCCGGTCCTCTCCTACTCGCGTCCTCTCCTCCTTGCGACCGTTACCCATTTCAATTCGGGGAGTTGTTGACAACTTACTCTTCCCCGAATTGAAATAAATAACTATTTTACGCGGCAATTTACCTTGTCGCACCTATTACCCAATAATCAATTAAAGAGGGGAAATTAAAAAAAGGAAATTAATTCTTAAATAATTGTAACGTTTCAATTTAACATTGTTTTTTTATTCATTTCTGAAATACATTATTTTTAGGAAAATAACAAATACAAAAAATAAAAATAATAATTTCAATAAGTGTTCATTAAAACAAGCTTCTTTGAACATGTATCCCGTAAACTCGACGGATTTGGATAATGTAATGTATTGAAAATTCCATCATTACGATGAAAAGACCATGCAATGAGAAGTACTTGCGATGAATAGTCCGTACGATGAAAAGTCCTTACGATGAAATGTCCTGTGACAAAACGTCCGGATACGATTTGTAATTCAACAAGATGACAATACAGCGTATGGAATGTTAGATGATAGGTATATGTATGAAATTATGAAATTAAATCCACATTTTAAGATGCAAGATACAATTTTTTTATCCGCTATGAACAATATTAAACAACGTTCTTACGATGAAAAATGTATACAAATATTGTTTCGTGGTCCAACTGATATGGGACAGTGGATTTGCAAGTGGTATAATAACAAAGTTATTCATATATTATATACAGGAATACGTTCAAAATCAATTAAAAACTTACAATTGTGGTTTATTCATATAACATCGATCAGTTAAAATCTTTCCGATTGTGACTAGTGCTGTGCTAAGTGAGGGTATTACTGCGTATGTAGGTATTACTGCGATTCGTGCAAAAGTTGCTTTACGTTGATGTAAAATAAATGTGATTTACTAAATTCGATCAACATAAGTATATTAAAGAATAATGCAAGCTGTTAATGATTAATTTTGTACTTTAGAGAACAATCAGTATATTTTATAACGTAGTATAAAGAGTAAAATAATGATGCACCGCAGTAATACCTTCATGCTACGGAATATCATGATGATAATACTGCGTTCGTTTTTAAAAGAACGAAATAAAGTATTTTTTTCTCTGGACACAGTTATTCTTACTTAAATCATTATTAATTTCACAAAAACTAATGTGGAATAAGAATTTAATACTCAGGGACGTAAAAAATACGTTTGATATTTCACCAGTAATTTCAGCCCTGTAATAACAACACGTCACTGGTAACACCAGCATTTCAACTGTTTGCTAATACCATAGTTAAATTAAATTATATTGTTTTTTCAACAAATATAAATGTTCATAAATGTGGATGTATGCATGTATGTATGTACGTATGTGCATGTATGCTCATGCACACGCACATTCAGAAATTTACGTAATAAAATGCGTAAAGATGTGAATATTTTGAAACAACCCTTAACGTTATTCGATTAAAAGGCATACTTTGCAGTATTTAATTTTGACTTATAGGGAGTCAATCGATAGCTTTTTTAATTATCTATCCATTCAGCTGGATTCCAATTGGGCAACACACCCTAGAAAGCTTCTATGTGAGGGAAGCATGTATATTTTCAAACAACCTTTAACGTTATCCGACTAAAAGGGGTACTTTGCGTTATTTAATTTTGACTTATAGGCACTCGATCGATAGCTTTTTTAATTATCTAAGAATTCAGATAACGGGGGGTTTAAAACAAGATAAAGCACCCTTAAGATTTAATTAAAAAACAGATTTAAAAAGCTATCGATTGACTGCCTATAAGTAAAAATTAAATTATAAAATAATATTAAATTTAAATAAAAAATTTAAATTATTAAAATAATATAAAAAATTAAATAATATTAATAATCTCTATATTATATAATATAACGTTAAGGGTTGTTTCAAAACATACACGTTTCTCTGTCGTCCAATGCAAATTTATCTGAATGGATAGATAATTAAAAAAGCTATCGATTAACTGATTATAAGTCACAATTAAATGCCGCAAAGTACCTCTTTGATAGGCATATGTTTGAATTTATGAAATTAAATCCACATTTTAAAATGCAAGATACAATTTTTTTATCCGCTTTGAACAATATTAAAGAGCGTTCTTAAGATGAAGAATTTATACAAATATTGTTTAGTGGTCCACGTGATATGGGACACTGGATTTACATTTGGTATGATAAAAAATTTATTCATGTATTTGATAGTTTAAATTCAGGTCTTCGAAATGATCACTTGAAATACATAAACAGATTATTTCTCAATAAAAAATCAATTACAATTGTACAAGAAAACGCTCAAAATCAATCACAACTTACAATTGTGGTTTATTTGCTATAGCTTTCGCAATATCAATTTATAATGGTTTATGTCCTTGTAATATAATATTCGATGAATCAATGATGAGAAGCCATTTAGAAATGATTTATAAAAATCAATCAGTTATAATGTTTCCTATTTTGAGAAGTGGTATTCCAAATAATCAGAGTCATAAAAACAGAATTGTAATTCATAATTAAAAATAGTTTTTATAATTTATAATATATCAGAGTATTCGGCTACTTATCATAATTCATTGTTAAATGTCCCATTGATTAATGAGTCAATCGATTTAATTAAACAAGATAACCAATTTCCTAAAGAATTAAAAGAAAAAAGGACGACTATTAATGATAGTAAAACAGAAATAACAAAACAAAAAACAAAACTTACTTTTGCTGACACACTAAAACTACAAATTAAAGATGTAGATATGAAGAAATCACACGAAGAAGTATAAAAAATATACTGAAAATAAAGATTTAACAGTATCGCTATCAAAAAAAAATTTTAACCAACAGAATAAAGAGCTGCACGTTATAAAAATCAAACCCTTTGAAATAAAACAACAATATTAATAAATCAGAATGTAATAGAAAATTACGACCATCTCAATCTGAAGATGGAGAAACAAAATCAGCAACAATTAAAGACAAAAAAATAAAACAAATGACTCAAGAACAAAAAATAGCCAAAGCAGAACGATAACGTAAGTTTAAGCAACACAATCTGAAAATAAAAAAAAATCTCAATAATAAAAAGCAGGCAAAGAGAACAAATAACTGAAGAATACAAATTAGCTGAGACAAAGCGAGTGCGTGACTTTATAGAATCTCAATCTGCAGATAAAAAAAAGAAATCTCAATAATAAAAAGCAAGAAAAGAGAACAAATGACTGAAGAATACAAATTAGCTGAGGCAAAGCGAGTGCGGGAGTTTAGAGCATCTCAATTTGCAGATAAAAAAAAGAAATCTCAATAATAAAAACCAAGAAAGGAATACAAATGACTGAAGAACAAAAATTAGCCGAAGCAGAACGACAACGTAATTTTAGAGCATCTCAATCTGCAGATAAAAAGAAAGAAATCTCAATAATAAAAACCAAGAAAGGAATACAAATGACTGAAGAACAAAAATTAGCCGAAGCAGAACGACAACGTAATTTTAGAGCATCTCAATCTGCAGATAAAAAGAAGAAATCTCATAATAAAAACCAAGAAAGGAATACAAATGACTGAAGAACAAAAATTAGCTTAGCCGAAGCAGAACGACAACGTAATTTTAGAGCATCTCAATCTGCAGATAAAAAGAAAGAAATCTCAATAATAAAAACCAAGAAAGGAATACAAATGACTGAAGAACAAAAATTAGCCGAAGCGGAACGACAACGTAAGTTTAGAGCATCTCAATTTGCAGATAAAAAAAAAGAAATCTCAGTAATAAAAACCAAGAAAAGAATACAAATGACTGAAGAACAAAAATTAGCCGAAGCAGAACGACAACGTAAGTTTAGAGCATCACAATCTGCAGATAAAAAAAAGAAATCTCTAGAATAATGAGTGAGAAAAGAAAGCAAATGATTAAGGCACACAAAATAGCTGAACCAGAACAAATACACAAATTTCGGGCTTCACAATTTGAAGTTGAAAATAATGAAACCTTTAAAATGAAGAGTAAAACAGACCGAAAACGAAAATGTAGTGTATCTCAATCTAGAAAAAAGTAAATTCTAATAACTAAAAGTAAAAATGAAAAGAAATGACCAAAGTACATAAGTTGGCAGAATTTTATGAATCTACAATTGAGTGCAATTACCTTGGAAAACTTATTTACGAATGTCAATTTTGCGAAGCAATACATTTCAGAAACGAAATAAAAAAAGATAATAAGTATGCCGATTGTTTTCATAGAAACAAAGTAAAACTTGAAAGTATTACTCCATATCCTGAAACTTTTAAAACTTATTTATTAGGACAATCTATTAAAGATAAAAATTTTAAACAAAATATAATAATCGACAACAATTTATTAGCATTTGCAAGTTTTGGTGCAAAATTAGCTCATTTTACTACTACTGGACTGCAAGTATTATAAATTTGTGATCAAATTTACCACAATACGTATGCTTTACATCCAAATGAATCTGAAAGTCCAAAATTTGGCGAATTATATATACTAGACAATAAAATAGCAAATTAATATAGATTATCTTAATGTCATCAGAACAATTTAGACAACGAATTAATACAAGAATTAGATAGGGTACTACGTGAAATAAATCCATTTGCAAATGCATATAAAATGATGCATGAAATCGAAAAAGAAGAACATGCACGTTCAACTGAATTATATCGTCCAGTTCAAGAAATTAAAATGTATTTAACTAGAAAAAACATTAAAAAATAAATCACGAATAGCGGTTTGTAATGAAGTTGCTATCGTATATGTTGGAGAAAATGGAGAACCACCTTCCAATAGAGATATATGTATTTTTCAAAAAGGAAAAAAACCTCAAACAATTGCAATTATTAACAAAGATATTAATCCAATGGTATATCCATTAATATTTCCATACAGTGATTCAGGTTGGGAACCATTTATGAAAAGTTCAGGTGAACGAAAATATGATAATATAACTGCTTTACTATATTATTCATACAGATTTAGTATACGAAAAGAATTTAATCCATGTTTAAATCTCAAAAGTTTATCCAACCAATTTATTCTCAATTCGTGGACGAAAGTTGAAAATAATCGTTTATATTTTATAAGAAAAGATCATCATAATATACGAACAGAACAATATAAAGGTTTAATGGATCAACTGAACAATAGATATAGTAATGAAAATATTTCTATTAGTAAAATGGTTATTTTTCCATCTAGTTTTATAGGCAGCCCAAGAGCAATGCAACAGAACTTTTTAGATGCAACAACCATAAGGCAAATAATGGAAAACCGGACATTTTTGTAACAATGACATGTAATCCAAAATGGAAAGAAATTACAGAAAACTTATTAGAACACGAAGATACACTCGATAGACCAGATCTAATAGTACGAGTATTTGATCAGAAAGTAAAGGTATTAATGAACGAGTTACTGCAGGAAGAAATTCTTGGTAAATTGAATTCATACATTTATGTAATCGAATTTCAAAAATGCGGATTGCCTCATATTCATATGTTATTATGGTTAGATGAAAAAGATAAAATTCAAAACACAGATCAAATTAATAATCTCATATGTGCTGAAATTCCTAATAGAAACAAATTTCCAAGATTATATGAGTTAGTAAAACAAAATATGATTCATGGCCCTTGTGGAGTTCAGAATAAAAATAGTGTCTCCATGCACGAAACTAAAACGTATTGCACAAAAAATTTTTCAAAATGTTTTACTTCATAAACAGAATTATCTCATAATGGTTATCCTGTTTATCGCAGACGGAATGATGGATCACTAATTATATACTCCAAAAACTAAACTGCGGATAATACTTTTGATTGTTCCATATAATCCACATTTACATCTAAAACTTGAATGTCATATAAATGTAGAAATATGTAGTACAATAAAATCTGTACAATATTTATTTAAGTATCTTTACAAAGGTCCAGACACAGCTTTAATAAAATTTAGTAATATGGAAACTAACAGTATTCTATGACTGTTTTAGAGTCTTTCCTTAGGGCAATATCACCGCATCAATCCGCAGTATTTGCTGCCCCGGAAGCCCTCGTCATTTAAGTTTCACAGTTAGTCGGTTTCTCTTGTCGACGATGGTGCCTAAAGCTTCCCCGATGCGTTCGAAAAGTGAAACTCTCTGAGAGCCTCCTATGGTATCGATTAACCCCGATGAGAGGCCACTTAGGAAGTATACCGAAGCTCTTTACGATAGCACGCCGCCTTACGACGGTTCGCCTTAAGCCGTAATCCTCGGTAGGGATGCGGCGGTGTTTAGCTCACCGCCGTCGTCCGCTTTCGAACATAAGCGGCATCCGGGTCAACTTCGCTTCACCCGTCAAGCCTGCTTGCAACCACATACCCCGCAGAGTCCAACCCAATACTGGGGACACGCTGACGTTTCACTTTCGACTCAGAGGTACGCCAACGTGGGGCTCGGTCCCAGTCCCTGCGTACCGTAGTAAAGTCATATTGGTCCAACTGTCGACATGCCGAAGCACGTCTTCCTATTACTCCCCGGATCCCCGGGGAGGTTTTGCGGTAGGTGACCTAGCGTTCGAATGTTCGTGAAGGGTAAAGCATTCGTCACTCCCTTCACGAACTCTCTAAGGGATACCGTTCAAAAAATCCCCTGAAAGAGAGAAAAGCGTACAAACCAAAAGGCTTGTACGCTATAGCTTGTGAAGGGTAAAACGTTCAACAATCCTTCCACAAGCCTTCCAAGGGATACCATTCGACAAATCCCTTGAAATAGAGAAAAATCGCGTACAAACAAAAGTTTGTACGCGATGGTGTTTTTAACATCTCACCCAACGCAAAGTCTTCAGTTCGGATGTGTATCACAACTCGACTTACTGACTTTATACGAAGGGTTTTGATGAAAGGGACACCCTTCTGTGAGACATCCCAGCAACTTTCGTCTGGATGAGAAACTACTTCGGTCCGGATGTGCCCCAAGGCAGACCTCGAAAGGCCTACCTCAGTATTTTGACTCTGCACGTAATACACCCCGAAGGATGTCTACTTTAATTTAGCGGCCGTCCCTTCATCCCTAGGTAGAGCCTCCCTTGACGAAGTCGCCCAGATGAATAGAATAATCGTTAACGGCATATCTTCGATAACTAAGCGTGTTAGTAATCAAGAAATATCGCATGTTAAACAGTTGATCGCCGATACAGGCTCGACGAAACAACTAGATTTCGAGACGCACTAGTGGCAATCCTCTCCCTACACTATCGTAGGAGGTCTATATCGGACTCTCGGAATTGGGGGCCGAGTCACTCACCCTCACCCAACTCAGGAAATCTGAGAGCGGGTTTCCGCCAACCTATGGAAACTAACAATGTAGAAATTGAGAAGTTGCAAAAACAAAATATAACAAATTATGATGAAATCTCAGAATATATTTCTACGAGGTACGTTTGTCCGTCCGAGACTATTTATCGTTTGAAGGAATTCAAATTGCACTCTCAGTCACATGCAATATATAGCTTGGCTGTACATCTTGAAGATCAACAATATGTTTATTTTCAAGAAGGATCTGAACATAAATTAATTAACAAAAATTATGAAACAACATTGACAAGTTGGTTTTTATTAAATAAATCTAATGCAAAAGCAAAGCAATTTTTGTATTCTGGAATCCCCCAATATTATATTTACGATAAAATGAAGAAATTGTGGAATCAACGAAAAAAATTCAATAAACCTATATTAGTAAGAATGTTTCATGTAAATCCTAAAGATAGAGAACGATTTTTCCTTAGATTATTGTTACTACATGTACACGTGGTGCCGAATCATTTGAAGATTTACGATCACATAATGGCACTGTTTATGATACATTTTATGAAGCATGCATGAAGAGAGATTTAATCATTACTGATAATGAATGGGATAAATGTTTACAAGAAAATTGTTGCTTTCAATTTCCACACGCACTATGTAAACTTTTCGCTTTCATTTTATCTTTTGATTGCAACTGTGATGGATTGCAATTTTGTAACAAATATAAAGAACATTTTTTTGACCCAAGATTACCTGAAAGTTTAGGAGAACAAAAAGCTCTCAGAATTATAGACAACATTTTATCAATGCACCATTTAACATTGGAACAATTTAAAACCAAAAATTGATAATGAAATTTACTTAGATTCGAATGTTATTGATGATATCAATAATGAAATTGAAGAAATAAAAATATTACTAAAATCTTTAACAACTGAACAAAAACTAATATTTGATATAGTAATAAACGCCCTCAACGATAAAAGTAAAAACAATTTATGTTTCATTGATGGTCCTGGTGGTTGTGGAAAAAGTTATTTATTAAATACTATAATAAAATTTGTGAAATTGAATAAAATACCAGAGTTAGCTGTTGCTTGGACAGATATTGCGGCAAATTTATTAATAGGTGGTAAAACTATACATTCGACATTCAAATTACCATTCAATTTAAATGAACAATCAACATGTAATATTTCTTCCAATTCAAAATTAGGTAAAATATTAAAAAATATTGAGTGAATTATTTGGGACGAAATATCAATGACTTCAAAATATGCATTAGATACTATAGATATTTTTTTCAAAGATTTATGTCGCAATAATAAACCATTCGGTGGTATTAGTAACATCTGGTGATTTTCGACAAACACTACCTATAGTTCGTTATGGAAACAGAACTCAAATACTAGAATCATGCGTTAAAAGTAGTTCGTTATTGCGTTTATTCCAAAAGTTAACTTTAAATAATAATTTACGATTAATCAATCAAAATAGTATGTTTAAAACGTGGTTATATTAGATATTGGAGAAAATAAAAACGATACAAAATTTGAAATTGATAATAAAGTAACAAAAATTCCTAATGAATTTATTACTTTTAATAATTCGATTGATGATATATTTGGACATAAAATAAACATCAACGATTTATCTACTCTAAAATACAAAGTTATACTTTCTCCAAGAAATAATGACGTTTTAGCTATTAATGATGAAATTGTTGAAAGAATTAAAGGTGACAGTAAAGTATATTTGATCATCGATAGTTTTAATAATGATGAAAATAATAAATTAGACGAATCAATAACGATTGAATTTTTAAATTCTTTAATGCCAAATGATTTACCACCCCATAAATGAGTGTTAAAGAAAGGAATGATCATTATGTTACGTAGGAATATGAATTTAAATGGAGGTTTATGTAATGGCACCAGACTCTTTATTACCGAATTAAAACAATATACTATATATGGTTAAATTATAACAAGACAAAATTCAGGACAAATCGTAATGATTCCAAGAATAGATTTAAGTCCATCAAAGGATAAAATTCCCTTTAATATGGTAAGACGACAATTTCCTATTAGACCAAGTTTTGCTATGACAATAAACAAATCACAAGGTCAATCATTTGAAAAAGTAGGTTTATATTTACCAAAACCTGTATTTAGTCATAGTCAATTATATGTAGCATTATCGACGGTTAAAGATGCAAAAAATTTGAAATAAAATTTTTAAAATCATCAATGACAGTCACAAATACAGAAGGTGAAATACTTAATGTAAATGAAAACGATTTAAGTGATACTGCAATAATATATACGACTAATGTAGTTTTTTCTGAAGTGTTTGATAATAATTAATAATTTTTAAATAAAAATTTCATTTTTGATATTAAAAAACTCAAAAATAATAAATTAAAAATATAATTGATTTTAATTTTTTAATTTAGTATTAATTTAATATTAATAATGTCATTATTTCAACTGAATGTTGTTACAAAAAAAAGTTGATTAAAATGAACAAATGTATAAAGTATCAAACTGTCTGCATAAGGCAACATTATTTATATGAATTACTCATAAATAAAATTTTTTTTAAATTGTTAGTATCAAGCGACATTCGTTATATAATTTACTCATAAAAAATTATTTCTTCAAATAATAAATTATCTGCATTAAGCGATATTCTTTATATAATTTCCTTACGTAAACTTATGTTTTAAAATAGTAATTGTCTGCATTAAGCGACATTCTTCATATAATTTTCTTACGTAAACTAATGTTTTAAAATAATTATTGTCTGTATTAAGCGACATTTTCTATCTAAATTACTTACGAAAAATACATTTTTGAAATAACAAATTCTCTGCAGTTTGAGCGATATTTTTCATATAAATTCCTTATTTAAACTAAATGTTTGAAATAATAAATTGTCTGCATAAAGCGACATTTTTAATATAAATTATTTAAGGAAAATAAATTTTTAAAATAATTAATTGTCTGAATCAAGCGTCATAATTCAGACAATATTAATTTTAATTCAATTTCCTAAATTTTTTACATCACATTAAAACTGTTTATACTACAATTTAAATACTAATAACTTTTATAACTGTAAACATTAATAATATCATTTGTCTGCCATTAGCGACATTTATTAACAAAATTATTAGCAGAAAACACCATTTTTACAAATAATAAATTATCTGCAATATGTGGTACTATTTTATTTTTAATGCAGCCATATTTTGAACATAATTATATCGAGGCATTTAAATAATTAAATAATTTATACATATAATAATTTTGCAACATATATTATTCAAAAGTGTCTTTCAAACTTTGCAACTGTTTTAGCATATTTTAATCTCTATTTTATTTGTATTTTTTTTTAACTTGTAGATAATATTACATTCGTCAATTGATTAATATTACATTCATAATATGACAGTCTCAAGCCTGTAAATACAGAGAGAAAATAAAATTAACCAACATTCAAGTATAAAATTTTATAGTTAAATATCAAGATGAGTAAAGGTAATATAAGTTGTATATATTTTATAACTTTTTTTTGTTTTAATAATACAATAATAAATTTTAATTAACAGATTATAACACATGACAAAAGTTATAAAAAATTAGTTAAAAAATTAGGTAAAATAATTAATTTAAAACATTTAAAATATATTTATAATTAACTGATTTAAGTATTACACTTTATAATCAACATTTACCCTCAAAAGCGGAATTCAACCGAGGGAGCGTTAGCGACCGAGGTAATATGGCTAGTTTAAAATCAAAAGAATAATTACTTTAACAAACTACTCGGCAACCCGGCAAATCCTCACCTCGACTCCTCGTCGCAGAGGGAATCCCGACGGCTGGCCACCTCGGAACAGGCGGCTTTTGGAGTAAAGGAAAATTAATAGATACACTCACGAATTCAATCTTATAATCCCAACGCAATTTATTCAAAATTTAAATAAAAGTATTATAAGTTCCAGCACCGACACAATATTTAACGCGACTCGCGATTGACTCTCACACGTGCTCACACTCACTCAACTCCGTCCGGCGGTATATAAAAATATAATATTTAAATATTAATAATAATTCGGCCGCTCGTCGGGCTAACCGTAACTCTACCTGCCTAATTAAACTTCTCACAGCTCCAATACAACTCCACTCGACTCTACTTCTCGACTACAACTCTACTCAACTATAAAAATATACTCTACTCTACAAAAAAAAATGGCTACTCCGCCTCAAAAATACTACAACTCAGTAAAACTCGACTATCTCGTCGGACGATCAGGTAGCGAATCATCGAGAGCGGCTTCTTCATCCGTCTCGCGGCGTGGCTTGATCCTCCCAAATTAAGGATTTTCCTCCCCACCCTATCGCTATCTTTCTCCATCCTATTCTACTCCTTATCTACCGGCATTGATTAGGGTGGTTGATTGCGTGATCGATACGCGTAGTCAGCCTTGATTTATTTCCGTCAAGGCCGATTATCCAATAATAGTGGTTTACGTTACCACCAACTTGTTAATTATTGGGTCGATCACACAACCAATCATCCCCGACACTCGGAAGGCGCGCATTACAAATAAATAATTACCATATCGGTAACCCAGTCGGTGCTGCCGCCCCGTACCTACCTTCTATGTAATTAATACTATTTGATCAAGATTTGCGCGTTCTCCAGCGGTGGCGCTGGCAGACCTTCCCGCTCGGTAACGATAGTCGCTGCGGTTCCCGCTCTGGAGAGAGGGGCGGGGCCCGCCCATCTTTTCATGTTTGCCAGTCCTAAAGTAAGACGGCAAGGAGCTCTCAAGACCATCGGGATTGCCTACAGGTGCTACTATAAGAAGCACATCTTTGTATTCAATTATTATTCTATTATTGGTAATCCAAATTAAATAAAGAGTTCAGTTAAGACTACGGCAGTTTACTCATTTCAACATTGGTCCATTCGAGCCGGATACGGTGAGTTCACAATAATACTATCGCAATCAGTGTAAGATTATTTTCGAGAGCCACGTGGCTTTTACGCAGTAGTTCAAATGGAAGTGGGGGAGGAAAAAATGGCCGTGAGCGTCGTAGGTATCAACTGCGCAATACGCTTAGCTATATATGAAGTTGAGCACGTGATCGGACAAGTGAGTAAAATCTCGATTCAGTACAGTCAAAAAACAGTTTTGTTTCGGTATCGACTAACGATAATATAAATTGGGAGCACTTAGACGGACGAATTCGTATTACTCGGCGACTAGCGAAAAACGATTAATAGTTAACAATTTCTGTAATAAAACGGACACCTACTAGGGTGAATTCGCAATTCTATGGTGGCAGGCTTGACGTGTGCAACCTCGGTTTGCTGCGCGCGTTCGAGAGTTGCATATTACGGTCGGTGACTCGAACCGCTCTGGTGAGTCGACGGAAATACAAGATGTGGACACGGTCGTGGTCGCTGGCGTCCGTCGGCTGGAGAGGATCTCCAGAACGGGCGTTGAGCACGCGTCCCATTAACACCTAATGCAAATCTATGAAGCTAAATCTACGGCGGGCGGGCTCGGCGCGCGTAGCCTCGGCTAGTGCGAGAATTGCATATCGCGGACGACGACACGAACAGCACCTGTTGGTCGTCGGAAATATGAGGCGCGGAGTGGGTGGGGTCCGTTGGCGTCCGTCGGCTAGAGAGTATTCTCAGAGAGGGCATTACGCGGTCATCCCGCTCGCGTCTCTCAAACCGGTGAATTTACGCATTGCTCCATTTCAGACACGATGAGCGAAATTCTTCTCGGAGCCCAGAAGTCCCTGGTCGAAGTTATCCGACAAATAGCGGAAGAAATAAACGCGAAGCCTTTGGAGGAATGGACGCAAGGCCTCAGAGAGAGCAGCCTTGAGCTCCTGGAGGCGTATTGGCACGACTTCCTGGGGAATCACCTCTCGCTGCTCGGCAACCGGGGAGCCACCGATGTCAACCAATAACTCGAGAGTGATGCATACAAAACGGTACAGTCCAGTTATGTAACCGCTCGAGGACACCTTTACGAGGCTCGGAGATGGATGACACCGTCTGCATCTCAAACCACTGACGACAATCAAAAACGAGGTCTCTCGAGACTCCCTCGCAACGAGTTGCCGCGGTTTGACGGCACAATAACAACTTGGGAGCCCTGCCGAGATATGTTTAAATCTCTCATTCACGAAGACCACAGTATCAGCGACGTCGAGAAGCTCCACTTCTTAAAAACCCATGTCGACGCCGAGGCGAAAAGAACCTTGGAGCATCTATCGATCGTCAACACAAATTACGAGGTCGCCTGGAAAATTCTGGAAGCCCGTTACGACCAGCCTCGCATTTTAGTGCGACAGCACCTACGAGAGCTGCTACAGCGACCGCAACTGAAGAAAGAGTCTAGTTCAGAACTTCAGCGGTTAGTCGATGAACTGGAACGCCACCGTAGCCAACTCCAGGCCCTGGGTCGTCCCGTTGAGCAGTGGGACGAGTGGTTCGTGACGGTGGCAGCAGACCAGTTGGATGCAGCTTCTCGTCGTGCCTGGGAAGAAGAGCTAGAGTCGAGGGATCAGTCAACCGACTCTACATTATCATTTGGCTACTTCACAGAATTTATACAAAGCCGTGCTCGAACCCTAGCGGCGATGGGCGGTGGTCCTGCCTATCCACCATCCACTGCTGTCAAAATTACGAATCCTCCACGACCATTTAAAGCAATGACAACGAGCGCGAGAGAGATACAAAGCTGTCCTTCTTGCAACTCCGGTCACAGAATATGGCAGTGCAACGCGTTCCGTGAACTCTCAGCCCTGGATAGAAAACGATTGGTGATTCGAAATGCATTGTGTTTCAACTGCCTCGGACACAATCACGTCAACAAGGACTGCCCATCCACTTCAACCTGCCAGGTCTGCAGCGGAAGACACCACACACTTCTCCGTGAGGTAGCAGGGAAGAAAGTCCAGGACCCCCACGCCACGACAATACGAGAGAAGCTGGCTAAGTCTAAAACCGGCCTTTTCGTAAATTCGACCAGCACCGTCGACAATTCGACATCCTGACTAGCTTTGCTGCCTACCGGCCTCGTAACGGTGAGTAACGGAAGAGAGCGGCGGGAACGGGTCAGAGCATTACTGGACCCCTGCGCTGATGCAACTTTCGCAAAGCTAGACCTTGTACGCCGTCTCGGGCAAGAATCAAAAAGGGTCAATGTCGCCATAGCCGGTGTGAGTGGCCACTCCTTCGACACGGCTACCATAAGAAGTCGGTTTTATTTACATGGCGTGAACGGCACACCCCAGCTACCAATTGAAGTGTACGGATTACATCGTATCGGCATCATCACCCCATCCAGTGAAGCTTCCGCCGCCTTGGTCAGACCTGATGTTGCAATCCGATTCGCCGACCCGCAGTTCTATCGGCCTGGGAACATAGACATTGTTTTAGGCGCTAACGCATACGCGCACGTAGTACTACAAGGCCAGATGAGAACCGAATCTTTTTCGTTTCGCGGAAACGATGGATCAGCATATAGTTTTAAAATAAATAACATTAAACACTTCCTTATTAGTGTAAAATCCATAATATGACAGTTTTTAAACAAAATATACACCCTTATAAACTAATAGAACAATAATTTACTATTTGATAACGGTAATCTTTGGACATTTAAACAGTCTAAACGGTGCCAACACTTAAACGTTTACCAACGTTTTTTTCGTGTATTATTTCTTAACCGAAGATATGTCTAAAATAAACTTGCTAACATAAGCAGTTACTTTAACAGTTTTTAAGTTATACACTGCCTTACTCAAAAATTCCCACACAAAATCACATGGCACAAGATATGTCTGTAGCGCAACTAAGCATTTAAAACATGCATCAACTGCTTGTAAGTGATCTTTGTACGGATAGAGCTCGCTATTTAACACTACAAATGCCTGATTAATTTCTAGTTTTCCTAAAAGTAAAATGTACGGATGGTGTGGTAGTTGTAAATCGCTTCGGCAGCTCTCAAAGTTTGTTTTTTCTATGTCTAGGAACTCAGAATTCTGAAATACAAATAGTTCAATAAAATTACTAATTTTAAGTTTAATAAAACCAAAATAATAATTCTTAACAATAATAGTTATTTACCTCTACGTGCAGAATAAAATATTTGGAAATCTCAAATTTCGAGAGTGCAACAGAGTCTTTGTTGCATTTGATGACTTTCATTGATTTTATGCTTAAAGGAATTAGCAATAAAGCCAATAAATTATCACAGGTACCTATAATATAAAAATTAGGTTTTATAAATAAAGCTTTACATAAAATAGATTATTCTAACTTTAAAATGTACTAGTTTATTTTCAATTTATATATAAATATGTTTATAAAATTTAGATAATTTAGACTATAATAAATGCAAATTTTGTAATATCAGCTTCATGGTACAAATTGGTAGAAAAATAATTATAATTATAAAAATTATTTACCTTTTTGCAATAAGCTACTATTTTCCTGAATGAAATTTTTTACTTCTATTATTTTTTGCCTTCTACAGAACGCTATAACTTTTGCAGCTACAGTAGGCCATTGCTGACAAAATAGGTTAGAGTAATCTATTTCAAAATTGTCTGTTGTCCCGGTGTTATTTCTAATACTAGGAATGTGTTTCTTGAAATCTTCTATAAGCTATAAAAGTTGAAACCAAATAATAAATATCAAATCAATCATAAATAAAAATTTAAAAAGAATTTAATAATATTGAAATATCAAACCAAACTTACCAAAATGATTCCTAGAGAAGGGCATAAATATTTATACGTTCTAAAATATATATCTAAACTTATTGGTTTCTTTTGCCTATTTTCTTTGCTTAATAATAAAGATCTATCTAGGAAAGTGTCGTTCCACTTATTTATAATGTCTGCACTTTCATAGTCGTTACGATTAGTGTCAGTCAAACAAAGAATGTCATCACCTTTAAACAAAATAATAAAATTATATCTGTACATATTTGGAATGACAAAAGCGAGTAATATTTGCTTACGTTCTAAAGTACTATTTCCATTTGTTTCTAAAGAATCATCTGTTGTAGAACTTTCTCTTGTATTTGATGAAAGTAGTATATTAGCTGCACGCAAATATTTTCTTAAGACTTTGTATTCGTTGTATAAAACACCACTATGACCTTTTGACTGCTTATCTTCAGCAACGTATGGTACAAACACAATATCTGGATCTGATGTTGGAAATAGTGCTTGAATTTGCCTAGCTAATTCAATGAAAGTTTGCAGACTTATTCTGTAAGAAAATGAAATGAATAATTAGGATTCACGTAAATATGGTGTATAAAAAATAGTTATAAAAAATCTGAAATTCTCATGACATGTCAAAATCTCAAAATTTATTTATCGATGAAAAGAATCTAACATTGTAAAGCATGCCCATCAATAAAAATACTAATATTAATTCATCGATAAGTCTTAAAATATTTTATACTAACTTATTCATAATTATATATTTATAAAAAGCCTCTAAAGAATATAAACTTTCAGTAATTTTGTATACACCAGACACCATAAAATATATAGTAGAATGGAACATTATGTTTTTATTTATAATATATGTTGTATATTCTATTTCTGTAAGAAAACTTACTTATAATTATTTTCTTTTTTTAAATTATTTATTATGACTAAACGTTTAAGTCGATTATAATCAATAACTTTATTATGTTTATACTTTCCCAATAAAATTTTGCCTTCTAAAGTTTCATGCAGTACATCAAATACCGCATTTTGGGAAAATTCAAATGTATCTATAAATATTAATTAATTAAAGTGATAGTTATTATGTTGTAATAAATAGTTTATAAATAAAATATAGATTATGTATTTGTAAAAAGAAATTATACAATCATAAATTTAGAAATCAACCTGATGATTCATTTGAAATCTGGTTGGCTGTGTAAAAACTTTCATTATCAACATTAAAATTTTCTTCAGTTATATCAGAACAATGAAACTTATTTTCATTATAAATCTCCGTGCTTTCAATTAAAAAACTACTTGAATTTTGTGAATTATTTAATATTAACAATCCTTTTTAAAAGCTATATTTTGAAATAAACTCTATAAGTATGTCAGGGTAATCTTTTAGCAATTTCGAAACATCATTATCGCATAGCGAAAAAAAGTGTCATCATTCAGACCTGCAGCTAAAAAAAATACAAAAAGCTTTTGAAATGCTCGAATTATAACGAACTTACAGTAAATGGCAAAAAAATTAAACACTTGTTTATAATGTAAGAAAGAGGTTAGAAATGCCGCGAACCTACAATCTTCTTTATTATAAAAAACTGATAAGTTTATAGAAACATTAATAATGTGTACTTACTATCAAAGACTGCATGAAGATGCTGGAAATGCCTATATTTCACGAAAAACTAATGCATTTTATTATCTTTTGTGCATTCTATAGCGGGCAGTATCGGCGAACTCGTTGCCGCGTAAACGTGAAAATACACTACGAAAATGTAGTGGCGCCGCTGCACGGTTAGTCTTCGGACTACAGCAGCACGATTTTCGGGCTGGAGCGCTCCGAAATTGACGTCATGAAATCGCACTACGCTTCGTACAATGCGTACATGGGTTCGTACAGCCGGTATCCGGAGGTGTTTTCAGTGTAGGAAAGTAGAATAGAACGAATTTGTGTGTGAGAGAGAGAGAGAGAGAGAGATCGAGTTTGTAGACCGTGTGACCGTTTGTCCGGGAAGTCGTCACCTCCGGTTGGGAAGCCGTCGTTTTCCACTTTAGTATGTGTTTGTGTGGTGTGTGTGTGTGTGGTGTAACGCGTGATACACGGACGACCCTGACGCGTACCGAACCGACGTATTTCGTACCGAAACGAGTCGACGCGTATCGCACCGAACCGACGCGTAGAAAGAAAAAGAAAAAAATGCGAGAAAAATAAAGAGAAAAGGTTGAGAGGATCCCGCACTAGAATAGAATGCGCACTAAAAAACACGCACACGCGACGACCGTGGTTCGTACATACGCGGAGGCGCGACGTTACCCGGAGGGTTGCAAGTCCCTAGCTCGTTACGCCAGAATCTCCAGGAGAAGGTCTGCGTCCTCAGGGTGGTTGATGCTCGCATCCAAGGTTCGTGGATAACCGCCGAAACCCGGGTGACTTGGAGGCTCCACGTGATCTCCTTGACGTGAGGCTCTCCCGTGATCCCTTGGCGTTGCGGCTTAAAATACCGATCGTGAGTCGTATTATTTCTGGGCTGATGCGTTGCGGCTCAAAACACTGATCAGAGAAAAAATCACTGCTGGGCTGACGAGTTGCGACTTAAATTACCGATCGCTGGGTCCGGCTGTCGTTGTTGATGTTGATCCAGTGACTGCGAGTGGAATAATGCTCGCGCGAAAAAAAAGCTAAAAAAGGGGGGGATGGTGGAGCCCCTCCGTCGCCCCAACCAGTGAGGTACATCCAGCCCGGAAGATTGTTTGTATGTTCCCGTCGTGGATAAAATTCACGGCGGGAGGCATATCTTCAATCCCGTTACCTCTCCTTAGGAAGGAAGAAATCGCATGGGAGGTGAAAGTGCATTGCTAATGTTAGCATTTTCACACAATAATAAAAAGATGAAATTACAGAACGTTTAGAGAAAGCAGAAGTAAGCAGAAGCTTACGTTAAGTAGGAAAAAGTACTAGGCTGAAAAAACCTACTTATAGTAATGGGATAGTTAAAAGAATGAAAAATAAGATGAAAGGTGGAATGGATATGAGGTTGAAGTGAAAGAGAGAAAGAGAAATAAATAGACAATGTGATGGGGTGCATTGATGAGCCGAGCAGGGCCCTTCGACAGAGCTCTGGCTGGTTCTTCCGGCGAAATGCCTATGAGAAGCAGCCATCCACCCTGCATATGTTTCCTCCCCATCCCATCAATGTCAATTAAATAGAATTTATTTTTGAATGACGGATAGTTGTTCCTACGGGGCGGACAGAAAGTCATTTGGTCGTGCATGTTTGTTTTTAGGACCGAATTCATATTTACCGAGGTTGTTTATTAGAGCGTATTTTGATTTCGCGGAGTTTTCGTAGAATTTTTCGGTTGAAGTTTTAATGAGATTATGTAAATATTCTATTTAGAGTTCTTTATTTATTAATGAATTTTTAGTGTACCGTATCGCGTTTGTTATTTTTCGTAAAGTTTTATTTTGAATTATTTAAAGTTTATTAATGTTTGTTTTACACGTGCCGCCCCAGAGCGCTGAGGCGCATGTTAGTATTGGTCGGATTAAGGCTTTATAAATTATTATGCCGTTTTTTACATTTAGAGACGAGTGATTTCTTAAAAGCGGATTTAGTTTAGTTAAAACCCCGATGGCTTTGTTACGAACGTTAGTATAGTGTGCTGTATGTAGGTGAGTTTACGATCGAGTGTTACGCCGAGATATTTTACCGCGGGTTTCCACAGCGGCATTGCTTCGGGTTGCGTTTTCATTTGATATACACGTTTATGTTACATCTTATGATGTAACGTAACACATAATCCAAACGTTAAATATCGAAAAACACCTTCTGCGAAGGTGTAAACCTTCACAAGTATGGTTTAACTTCTATCACACTTTGGCAATTGATATTGAATGCTTAAAACAATAACATTTTAACTTTTTCGATTCTTACAAAGTTTTCGCAATAGAAAGTACTGAAATCAAAATAGAGTCGACAAGTATCCGTTGATAAAAAACACATTTTTTCAGTAAGGTATTAATACACAAATTATTTAAAATTTTTAGCCCTGCTATGTTTTACCTCAATAAATACACCATAGTATTTATAATAATATTCATTTGTACGAAATTAATTTCTTCAAATGTAATAAAACAGAAATTTCTCTTTTTTATTGTTTTTAAATAAAGTAATACTTGGCAGACTTTTCAATACTTTCTGTGGTAAATTAATTACTTATGAAGACTTCCCAACATACTTATTGGATGACATTTTATGAAACTATTATAACATACTTATCTGTTTAATTTTGGGAGACTTCTAAAATACCTGCTGAAATAATTTCTAAGATACTGTTTGCGAATCATTTTATTATATTCTTTATGATCCTTTTTAAATAAATTTCACACACATTCTAGAGCCCATATGTCTTAATTATGCTATAAACTTAATACAGAATCCAAGTTTGTGTATAAAATTATCTATTTATATTTTTATTGTGGTGAAAGTACGACCAAAGATTGTGAAATCTATTACTAAAATATAGTGAATTTTAGTGGATATTTGGTACATATTGCTATGCGTGTTCTTACCGCTAACAAGTCTTAGAAATACTGCTACGAAACTACTATTGTATTTTTTCGGATCTCAGTATTACATATAATAAACATGAGCAGAAAGAATTCTATTTGATTCAGGGCATTTATAATAACATTTTTTAACTTTGTATCCATATTTTATATAAAACAATAAAAATATAAGTAGATAATTTTATACACAAAACTTGGATTCTGTATTAAGTTATTGCATAATTAAGACATATGGGCTCTAGAATGTGTGTGAAATTTATTTAAAAAGGATCATAAAGAATATAATAAAATGATTCGCAAACAGTATCTTAGAAACTATTTCAGCAGGTATTTTAGAAGTCTCCCAAAATTAAACAGATAAGTATGTTATAATAGTTTCATAAAATGTCATCCAATAAGTATGTTGGGAAGTCTTCATAAGTAATTAATTTACCACAGAAAGTATTGAAAAGTCTGCCAAGTATTACTTTATTTAAAAAAAAGAAAAAAGAGAAATTTCTGTTTTATTACATTTGAAGAAATTAATTTCGTACAAATGAATATTATTATAAATACTATGGTGCATTTATTGAGGTAAAACATAGCAGGGCTAAAAATTTTAAATAATTTATGAGTAGTAATAATCAGTAGTAATAATACCTTACTCAAAAAATGTGTTATTTATCAACAGATACTTGTCGACTCTATTTTGACTGATAGAAATTAAACCATATTTGCGAATGTTTACACCTTCGCAGATTATGTTGTGACTACCCAATATATATAAGATATAGAAGAAGCAAATAAGTGACAGCGTAACGGTTAATGTATAGGCTTGTAATACTGAACCACCGAGTTCTAATCTTGGCAAAGGGAAAATTTTTTTATTTGAATAAAATTAAATTGTTTACTTATAAAATTATTAAAATTAATAAAAATTTTAAATCATTCAATTTAATTTTTATTTTTTGTACAAAACGAAAATTTAAACAAATTATTAATGGATTTAAAGCATTTTTGTAAAAGTTGCGAAATTTGTAAATAATAAATAATAATTATTTAAACATTATTATTTATTATTGTAATAAAAGAAATTTTGTTTATAGGTACAACCGATCTTCTAAAACTATTTCTTTTCTTTCTTTGTTAGGATAAGAGTCGAAACCCTACACTTACCTACACACAAATATATTACGAACTGCTAGTAAGATGGCAAGGCGCGCATCTTGGTACTTTGTTTCGTATCACATACAACACAACCAACATTAATAATAAAAAAAACTGACATATTAAGGTGCCCTAAAGAGAGCAAGGTGCGTCTCTTTAGGTTCTCTAACACTTCTACATTTCAGGTCCGTGATGTAAGAAATGTGTACGTCACAATGTTTTAGATAAGTTTTTTCGAATAAAAAAAAACAAATATAGTAAGCCAAATAATTGCAGGACATATACTTTTCTAAAATAAATGTGTTACTTTTCTACAGAAATACTTGTCGATTCCATTTTGATATTATATACTTACCAAAGAATCGAACTCATATATATTGGCTTTATAGAAAAAAATAGGTTTATTAGCTACAATAAGAATGGAAAACCATAGAGATCCACTTAAATATAACTTTGTGTTTCATTTTAAATTATTTTGAACAGGTCGACTATCAAACATTTATCTCACTCAGCGTTGAAATAAAAATACTTCTATACATATTAAATTTACAAAATTTCTAAATAACCTATACATTTGCTAAAGAACTGACACATTGGTTTTATTGAAATGTTAAAGGAGGTATTCAATAAGTATAAGTATAGAGAACAATAACTTACCAACATAATAAACATGGTTTTTGTAAATTATGTAAGTAAATGTATAAATATAAAACATTCATTTCACCTAACCTTGAAATAAAAAAATTCTATACCCATTACAGTTCATATAATTAGTAATTATTATACAGTTGCCAAAAAATCAAACACATATATTGCCTTTATAGAAAATAAATATGGTTATTTAGTAACTTTAATACGGATGGAGAATTATAGACTTACCACTATAAAAGTTACAGAAGTTACAAAATTATTAACAGATTTTCCCACTTGCTAATGAATCAAACACATATGTTGGGCTTATATAGAAAATAATAAAAAATTGCTTTAAAGTAGCTATAATCATTGAATCATAAGCTAAATTTATCTATAAAATATGGTAGATTTTGTTAATTAAATGTAATATAAACAACCTATTTTGCAGTGGTCGGTACCAGTCGAGTAGATTAGTAGGAATGAGTATATAATATGCTATATCACATCAAATGGTCGGATCAAAATTTAGGTACTGATATAATAATTTGTTCAAAAGTTATTTTAACCTCAAAAAATGAATTTTTTCAAATAGAATTTATTATGAAAATTTTTTTGAGATGCTATAAGGATATAGTCAGGTCAAAAAAATATATTTTGTTTTTCATTTTTATGGGGTAAAATTTTTGTGGAACATTTGTATTAAATAGTATATTTATGATACTGTTGTGGGAGATGGTTTTCTACCTTTCGCACGAGCGAAGCGAGTGAAAACATCGAGAAAGGTAAAAACACATTTTCCACAATAGTTTTAGTTTTAAATTAGTTGTTCAGTTCAAACGGATTCGACTACTGATGACCTTGAAATTGACCTTAAAATTGACCTTAAAATTGACCTTGAACTTGCTAATCAAGCTAATTCTTCTCTTGTTGGCTGAGTATTGTACACCACACCTTTTAAATACCCCCATACGTAAAAATCAGGTAAAGTTAAATCCGGTGATCTATCTGGCCAATCAACGGGCCCTCTTCTTCCAATCCACCTATTGTTGAACTGCTCATAAAGAAAATTTACAACAATGTTGGCGTTATGCGGTGGAGTACCATCATGTTGCAGCCACATCCTCGCTCGTGTATTCAGATCAACGTTTTCTAGCCAACCTGGAAGTTCATCTCTAAGTAATTGTAGATAAACTTGTGCATTGACGTTACGATAAAAAATGTAAGGTCCTACGAAGTATCCGTTAACAACACCGCACCATACCGTCACACTCCAGCGATGCTGATGATCAACCTCCCTCATCCAATGAGGATTAATCGGAGACCAGTAATGCGAATTATGGCGGTTTAGAATTCCATCACTTTGAAATGTAGCCTCATCACTGAACATTACGTAGTTGAAGAAGTTTTGATCGTTTCTAATTTGTTGTGTAGCCCATTGGCAAAAATTAATCCTTCGCTGATAATCAGCTTCTGTTAACCTTTAGAGGGCCGGGGTTTTGAAAAATTTGAAAATCGCATTTTTTTATAGGAATGTGGTCTAAGGTTCCTGAGTTAGAGCCAAACTAAGTTGCGATGTTGGTGAGTCAGACCCCTTACGCCTAGAGGTGTATTCCGGTCCGGTACGGTAAGACCAAATGTTGAAATTTTCAAAATTTCAGAAAAACGTTAAAAACGTTTGGTAAAGCCAAGAGCGAACATGTTTAATAATTTTTTCCCTCAAACATTTTTTCGGGTTATTGCTAGACATAATTTTCAAACGAAATGGACATTTTGCAAATTTGACCTTCAAATGACCTTGACCCTGAGGTCATGAGGTCAATCCGACTTGAGATTCGAATTCAGTGACCCCAACAACATGAGCATTCTGAATGAAAAATTGTAACTAGTGATTTCTGAAACTCCTACACATAATTTTCAAGTAGGATTGACATCGAAACTAGAAATGTCTTGGAAACTTAGCCATATTGCATTCCCCATTTTGAATTTAATTTTTTTTGGTTGCAGAATCATATTTGGAGACTTCGTCAACCCTCATACCCGAATTGAGTTATATAAATGAAAAAAATTGAGTACTTATAAAAAAAAAATGTTTACGCCTCTAGGCGTTTTCCGGCCCTCTAAAGGTTAAACTTTGATTCAGAGTGATGTGGTAAGGATGATAATTTACATTTCGTAAATATCTACTGGCAGTAGACCTTGCCACTCCCAGTGTTACTTTAATCTCACGTAAGCTAACATGAACATTTAAATGTACCATAGCTACAACAGCAATTAAGCAATCATCATTTACAAAGTCTTCTTCATCCCGTGATCTCTTTTGCCTTCTGAAATTTCCTTGTCGGCCATGAAGTGCAATGTTTCGTATAACCGCGGCATTGGGATGTCTTCTTTCTGGGAAGCGATCAGCATACAATCTTGCTGCTGCTCTATAGTTTCCTCTACATTCTCCTAGAATAAGAAGAATATCAACTATTTCATTACCGGTATAATCAACCATAGCACAGTCAACGTGAATGATATTAAAAATAAAAAAATAAAGTAATATTCTTGATCTGTGAAAATGTACTGTAGAGCGATAATGTAGCCACCTCAAATCGGCATATACACTTGCTTGCATGTGCAGTATTGCTGTCTAAACTTAAAAAACTTAGCAGTTTTCACGAATGAAGTACAAAAAACAAACCAGTATTTACGACTGAACTGACCAAACTCGATAAAGACCTCTCACGGTGATTTTAAATCAGACTCAAACCAAATGTAATTTTCAGAAGAAAATTGTTACTATTACTATAACTATTTTGTAATAATTATAACTCAAAAACAATCACCTAATTCGAAAAAAGACAAGAATAAACAAAAACTTCAATCACTTTTATTTACAGTAACCCAACCTACGTTTAAATCTCTAAATCACAAAAAAATTTGCATACTAAAACATCTAAGAGTTAAAATTATTTAAAAGTTAAAACCACCTTTACTCAAAATTGAGTGAGGTATTATTAAACATTGCCACGCACTTTTCAAAAAGAATTTAATTTTTTCTTCAAGAAAATGTGCCACGAAATTTCTTAGCTGGCCCACAAGAGAAGAATTAGTTTGATTAGCAAGTTCAAGGTCAATTTTAAGGTCAATTTTAAGATCAATTTCAAGGTCATCAGTAGTCAAACCCGTTTGAACTGAACAACTAATAATGAACAAATTTTTGCGTATCTTGCTTAGCTTACGCAATATTCCCACCGTTTAACCTTAAAGGTTAGTGTTGACCTTAGCATGATCTTAGGTTCATTTTCATCCATGAACAAAAAATACTATCTGGACGTAAAATTTTTCGCTCTTTCCGATTCCGGGGTAAAAAATAGGGGTTCCCATTGAAAAAAACACAGATAACTTTGAAAAAACCATCAAGGTCAAGTTCAAGGTCAATTTTAAGGTCATCATCAGATGTCCCCCTCCAAACCCAATAACATTTATCTGAAACATTTTTTGAAAAAAAGTCAAATTCAAAAGTTATATTCGTGTATTTTTTAAAATGGGACACCCTGTATATACATATATAAATGGGTGGTTCTCTGTCACATCGAAGATGAAAAAAATAAATATTGCTATAACTGTGGGAATATGTTTTAGAGGTATCCAGAAGTTCTCCTGAATTTTTTCAGATTTTTTCTGGGCCATTATTTTAAGTTACAGAGAGTCAAAGTTGACATTTTAGCACTTTTTTACATTATATGCCCATTTTCATGAATTTTTAGCTCCCAGGGGATGCATTTTTCACTAAAAACATAAGTATGACTTTTTTTGTAAAATTTTCCGAACTTTTCATTAAAAATACTTTTAAAGACATAAGTGTATGCTGTCACACTCTTGTAAGCCATTTAAACCTTAAATAGTGAAAATCAGCAATTCTGCTTCGGACTCTGGTAACCTAATACTGTCTAAAAGATGTCTTTTTATAGTCAGAAACTGCCTAAAAATTTCCAGAGTGGGTCTAAATCATTAAGATCACTTATGATCAAAATATCCGGGAAAAGTGCCCGAAATATTAATAGAAATGTATATTTGTTGCCTTATAACGATGAATCTATTAGCATGATCATTGCAAAAAAATTTGTGCTCTTACCTTGGAGTGGTAGAAAAGTATCTTCACTTGTTTCAGTATCCATCTAATCCCCTGTAAGCTGCTAAAAATACAAATATTATTATACAAATGTAAAAAATTAATTTTTAAACATTTATAATGCTGGATTTTTAGTTTTACATCCCTTACAAGAATTATAATACTAATCTGAAGGATTACTATAAAAGTATCAACATTATTATTATTATTATTCAGCAATACATGGTTTAGATTTCACAAACTTGTCACTGTCACGTTATCATATTATTCATTATAATTATATAACCGATTTATTTATATATCTTTTGTATTAAATACGTATATTCAGTTATTGTAATAATGATGTTTATATATTTATAGTAATCCTTCAGATTAGTATTATAATTCTTGTAAGGGTTGTAAAACTAAAAATCCAGCATTATAAATGTTTAAAAATTAATTTTTTACATTTGTATAATAATATTTGTATTTTTAGCAGCTTACAGGGGATTAGATGGATACTGAAACAAGTGAAGATACTTTTCTACCACTCCAAGTGTACAAAAGTAAGTGCACAAATTTTTCCCGGATATTTTGACCAAAAGTGATCTTAATGATTTAGACCCACTCTGGAAATTTTTAGGCAGTTTCTGACTATAAAAAGACATCTTTTAGACAGTATTAGGGTACCAGAGTCCGGAGCAGAATTGCTGATTTTCACTATTTAAGGTTTAAATGGCTTACAAGAGTGTGACAGCATATATTTATGTCTTTAAAAGTATTTTTAATGAAAAGTTCGGAAAATTTTACAAAAAAAGTCATACTTATGTTTTTAGTGAAAAATGCATCCCCTGGGAGCTAAAAATTCTTGAAAATGGGCATATAATGCAAAAAAGTGCTAAAATGTCAACTTTGACTCTCTGTAACTTAAAATAATGGCCCAGAAAAAATCTGAAAAAATTCAGGAGAACTACTGGACACCTCTAAAACACATTCCCACAGTTATAGCAATATTCATTTTTTTCATCTTCGATGTCACAGAGAACCACCCATATGTGTATATACACTCAATCCACTCCCCTTTTTTTCTTTAAGTTATCTGGTTTAATTATCAAAATTACATATATAATTTTAAGAAATTTACTTAAAGTCTTCATTATAAAATTTACATAAAAATGTGTAACATTGAAAACTAACAAAATAATGTTATACAAAATACAGAACCCAGTCAGCACAAAACGTCTTAAAGACGTTTCTAGACGTTTTAAAACTATTGTGAAATCAGTATTAGCGTATTTTTTATATTGATACACATTAATACGGTTGTGTGTCGGTAATGTTTAAGTGTGTGTGTGTGTATATAAGCGTTGAGTTAAGCGCGAGAGGGAACCGACTGCGTTAGTAAGTTGTATGTGTGCATCGTGCCAGCTGGAGAAATCGCACATTTTATCATTCAAAAAGAATGGAGAACATCGACAGTGGACATTAGGTGAGCGTTTCCACTCAGACGTATGTGGTCCAATGTCTGAGGAATCACTGGGTGGCGCAAAGTATTGTCTAATATTTAAAGATAGTTACTTTGGATACAGGTTTGTCTATTTTTTAAAACATAAAGCGCACGTGTATGAAAAATTCAAAGAGTTTGAACGACTGATTTTTAACAAATTTAATCGTTTAATTAAGGTCTTGAAGATAGACAACGGAAAAGAATACGTCAATCACCCAATGAAGAGATTGCTGGCCGACAGAGGCATTCAAATCGAGACGAGTGCTCCCTACACCCCACAGCAGAATGAGTGCGCTGAACGTGAGAACTGCACAATTATGGAATCTGCAAGGACAATGATGCTGCACAGTAACGTACCGAAGAATGTCTGGGCGGAGGCAGTTATAGCAGCCGTATATTTATTGAACATGACCTCCACAAGCAAGCGGCCTAATACAACCCCATGGGAGAGTTGGACTAAACTCAAACCTGACTATTCACACTTGAGAGTATTCGGATCAAGTGCCTACGTTCATATACCCAAAGTTTTCAGGAAGAAACTTGATGCGAAAACAAAATGTGTAGTCTTTGATGGATATGAGAAAAACTCTACTAACTATAGATTAGTTGACCCGGTCAAAAGAAAAATATTAATATCAAGAGATGTTACATTTGATGAGAGCGAGAGTAATAAAATGTTGACGGACAGTGTGCAAGATATTACGATATCCATATCTGCTGTGACTGAAAGAGAAACGCCTGCTGAGGAAGACAAAGCTATGAAAACATGTCAACCGGAGACATCGACATTTGAGATTATCAGCTCTACTCAGATAACTACTCCTAGCATAGAAGAGAAAAAGGACATACAGCTTAGGGATAAGCGAACCATCAAAAAGCCACAACGATATGAGGCGAACTTTATTGAAAGAACTGATCCAGTCACATTAAATGAAGCATTGTCCGGTCCCGACGCGAAGAGATGGAAAATTGCGATCGACGAAGAGCTGTCTGCACACAAAAAGAACTGCACCTGGACTCTGGGTTTTTAAGAAACAAGAGGCATAAGGAGGTAAGAGTGATAAATACAAAGCGCGCCTCTGTGCGCGTGGTTTTCAACAGCAGCCTGGAGTGGATTACGGCGAAACGTTCTCCCCGGTCGTGCGATACGACAACTTGAGGGTCATTCTGGCACTGGTGGCCCAACAGGATTTGGAGGCTGTACAATTCGACATAAAGACCGCCTTTGTTTACGGAAAACTACAGTAGGAAATCTTTATGGAAGTGCCGGATGGACTCCTTTTGGACAGCGAGAATGACCTCGTATGCATACTGAATAAATCACTATATGACCTGGGATAAGCCCCTCGTAGCTGGAACGAGACGTTCAAAAGTTTCTTGCAAGAAATTAATTTTAGGTGCTGTAGTGCTAATAGTTCGATCTTTGTCGGGCGATTTGATAATGTATATATGTACATAGTACTGTTTGTTGATGATGGTATTATAATAGCCAAAGATTATAATTTAG
The DNA here is from genome assembly GCA_026168455.1 of Theocolax elegans. Taxonomy (NCBI): domain Eukaryota; kingdom Metazoa; phylum Arthropoda; class Insecta; order Hymenoptera; family Cerocephalidae; genus Theocolax; species Theocolax elegans. The sequence continues at coordinate 74,775,736 of CM047428.1, forward strand.
TAGATATAATATTAAGCTTATAGATGGTGGGAGAAGTTATCGTTCGTCCAGAATTAGTTAATAAAAAATAAAGCTTTATTGATCTCTACGAACCAAAATTTTATTCTTGCCGACGTTTCGGACGTATTGTTACCGTCCCTTTTGAAGGCTATAAAAATACAACAAACAATGAAAAAAATACTTTTAAAATACAAACTGCAATTCTAACACAATATAATCAACAATTTAATGCACACTATAAAAAGAAATAAATTAAACAATCTTAAATTAAATGATGAAAAATATACGAGACATACAAATTTATTTTATAATACGGAGTCCGGAGGGGAATTTGTTGATGTGAGAGACAAATGGGTGGTTAATACCACGAATAAAGACATCCCTCTTTTTGTTCGTGACACATTGCGTCTTGGCGAAAAATTTAATTTTACCTCCAATTTCGATAAAAGCACCGCTTTCAAAATTTAGAAAGACATTGAGATCCACCTTCAAGTTAATGAAACAAACACACAGATAATAATAGGTTTAAATTATGAAGCGATTGTGGTTAGGAATAATAAATTAAAAAAAGAACTTGTACAGTATGTTAATAAATTTGTTATGAATAAGAAAGACACGAATTATACGGATAAAATCATTGCAGAAAACTACAATAAAACAGTTAAATTTCTAAAAAGCAACAAGATGTAATGTTCACCAAGGCGGATAAAGGGGCGGTATGCGTTATAATGGAAAGTTAAGAAAATGCAAACTAATATTCAATCTATTATAAAAGATTGGGATAATAAAGGTATTTTCAAGAATGAAAATAGTTTTGACAATATTAAATTAAATGTAGATAACACAAACATTCCTAAAGCTTATGGTTTAATTAACATTCACAAAGAGAATTTCCCCATTCTTATTATAGTATCTGCTTTAAACAGTCCTACTTATGCTTTTGATAAAGCATTAAGTATATTATTCAATAAATATATTCCAAAACCAGTATCAAACTTAAAAAATAGTACAGATTTGAAAAAAATATTAGACAATTTGAGTGTTCCCTCCAATTGTAGATTTGTTTCTTTTGATGTGGTCTCTCTTTTCTCAAATTTACCAAAAAATTTAATTTTACAAGCAATATAAAAAAATGGAGATTTTTGAAAAATAACATTCCCCTTGTTAACTCTTGGACTCAACTTTTCTACAGTTTAATAATAAAACGTATAAACAAATAATGGGAGCTCCTATGGTTTTTTGTACCAGTCCATGGTTTACAGATATGGTTTCACAAACTTTGGAAATCTCATGTTTTAGTGTATTTAAGAACGATATAATACTGTATAAAACATATGTGGGTGATACTCTATTAATAATTAAAGAAGATAAAATTGATGAGATTCTAAACAAGTTTAATAACTTTTGTGACCCTCTTAAATTTACAATGGAGCTAGAGTCGGATGGTAGATTGCCTTTTCTTGACTTATATATTTACAGATACAATGATACTACGCCTATAACCAATTGGTATAGAAAAAATTCAGTCTCAGACCGTTATCTTAATTTTCACTCACACCACCCACAATCTCAAAAAATAGCAATGGTTTACAATTTAGTTGATAACGCAATTTCACTATTTGATCTCATTTTTCACGAAAAAAATATTAAAATAATAACAATATTCGAAATATATCAACAAAAGAATTTCACACATAAATAATAATATTAACACTAATATTAATAATAATCTAATTAACAGAAATCAAATTCGGAGACCAAGAATTGTTTTACCATTCATAAAGGGACTAACCTCGAAACTGAACGTATTTATTAAGAAACATGAATTTCTATTGATTAATCGCACTATCAATAAATTTAACAGTATTATTAAATTAGGTAAAGATAAAACAGTAAAGAATGAAATTTGTAATATTGTATATAAGATACCATGTGGGGATTGCCCAGCGTTATACATAGGCACAAGTAAGCGTAAACTTAAAACCCGTATTAGAGAACATAAATATGAAGTTAAAAATAAAAATCACAGATCTGCTTTAGCGGTCCACACAATTAACACAGGACACAGTATTGATTTTAATAAAACATGTATCATGGACATCGAAAATAATTTTAAAAAACGTATGTTCTCAGAAATGATGAATATTTATTTACATAATGACATGTTAAAGCGTATTGTGTAAAAGCAAAATTAGAAACAAATAATTAAATAATTACAAGTTTTACCCTCGCAAAACCCTCCACTCAACATATCGAAAACGAGGACCTCCCCGAAGGGAGTCCTTTATACTAGTGAGACTTAATATATCTATCTAACTTAAATAATATCTATATCTCGACATCGTCTAGTCGCCGAAAATATATTCTACACATACATGTATATGCGCGTACATATATACATATAGTACATACATACAACACGTATACGCATAACACACGCGCGAAACGTATCAAATTAAGAAAAGAGCGAAACATATTGCGAGGCCAAATGAGCCGAGATTTCTCCCGTATATCAGGCAACCATGCGCCGCGAAGAAGTCCTTACTAAAAATTATCACGTGATTATCTCGTGGATAACTACGTGATTATCACGTGGATATCCGCGTAATAATCACGTGAGATTTTCGACCATTTTTCCACGTGATTATCACGTAGATATCCACGTAATAATCACGTGATATAACAAATTTTTTGTTTTTTTTATAAATGTAATCATAGACACGGAGTTGATGGGATGCAATTTCACCGAAAACGAACTGACAATACAGTTTTGACAAAAAAAATCCTTTATATGCCACGTTATTAATATACGAGGCAAAGTAAAAGCATAGTATATGATCAAAGTTGCTTTTACCTTCCTACTTTGCCTCCATATAAGCCCTACGCGCACGCTAATCTATAGTATAGGAAAGGCGGGCTTAATTAATCCACTTCTAAGCTTCCCAATTAACTAAATATACGGAGTGAGGAGTGATTCTGGATAGATGATTCTGTCTTAATAAAATAATTATATATCTTTGTTAAAATCAATTTATTGATATTTGAACTGACAGAACTGTGCTCGGTTCGAGCGTCCAGACGGAACTGAACTGTACGGTGGCTTTCGCTCGCTTCCCCCACTCACTCCCCCCCGAATATTAACGAATTTATTAATTAATTTACATATATACAATGATTTCTTAATGCTAAATTATATACAATGGTATTTTGTGTTATGATCGCTTTTTCTTTTTACAAACAAAAATAATTCGGGAAGACTAGCTCTATCTTTATAAATGTCAGTCTTGATTTTGCTTTTTTTTTTTTTTTTTCTTGTGTACATTTACTTAAAGTTAATTTACAAGTTTTTCAATTATTACTTTTATTTATTTTTTTCGCGCGGTATGAGATGTACAGTGTTTTTACTAATATCGAAAGTAATTTTTTTCTTCGCAGTGTATGTTTTAAGCACAGAACGCTTTTCTTCGGTTTGATCTAACGGTGTAGTATTTCCTGCGGTATCGATTGGGAGATCGTCAGGAATAAAATAAGCTGGCTTAAGTGCCTCCGTAGTTACAACGCATGGATTGCCTTTAATATCGATCTTATAGTTTAAATCATTAATTCGTTCGATTATTTTGTACGGACCGGCGTACGGACGCTCTAAAGGTTTTTTGGTACCTCTAACTTTGCACCAAACGTAATAACATGTATTCAAATTTTTGAAGAAAAATGCACGCTTTTTATACCTATGTTCTACGGGAACTGGCTTAATGTTACGCATGTGTTCGCGAAATTCTTCGACAAAGATCTGCGGGTTTGGTGTATAATCGTCGCTGAGAAAAAATTCGCCTGGTACTCTAATCGTGTTACCGTAAAGGTATTCTGCCGGAGATGCGCCGGTATCTAGCCGAACGTGTGTCCGAAGACCTAAAAGAACTGTAGACAATTGCCTGAGCCAATTTTTATCGTTGTGGCACATTATTGCTGCCTTCAAGGATCGATGCCATCTCTCAATCATGCCATTAGCTGCCGGATGGTAAGCTGTAGTGCGTTTTCGCTGACAACCGATGAGAGAAAGAAACGCTTGAAATAATTGGGATTCAAACTGGGATCCTTGATCGGTCGTGACAACTTCAGGGCTCCCGTATCGAGATATCCAGTTGTCAAAAAATGCTCGCGTAACCGTTTCGGCGGTGATCTCCTTCATAGGTACGGCTTCTGCCCATCGCGTGAATCTATCGATAATTGTGAGGCAATATTTAAAACCTTCGACTGGAAATAAGGGACCTATTATATCAATATGTATGTGCTTGAATCTTCCATCTGCGGGTTCAAAGTTTGACGGATTATTTTTGACATGACGAGAGATTTTCGACTGCTGGCAATCCAAGCATTCTTTGCACCAAGCTTTAATGTCTCTGTGCATACTCGGCCAGACATATCGTTTTCGTATTACCTGATCCGTGACTTCTGCACTTCCGTGTGCCGGACTATGAAATAAATTAAAAATACGTTTACGTAAGGGTTTTGGAATGTACGGACGTAATGACTCCCCAGCCAGATCGCAATAAATCTGGTTATGCTCGGGGCCCCAAATGATACTTTTTAACGCGAGAGAATATTCAGATCAATTTTTCATTGTCTCAAGCTCTGGATCATCTTTTTGGAACTTTGCAAGCTCAGCTATATCAAAATCCATCGGTACTCGAATCGACTCTACCCGTGACAACGAATCGGCTACTATGTTATCGACGCGAGACAGATGTTCCAAGTTTGTAGAATATTGAGAGACATACGACAATTGTCGTCGTTGTCGAGGCGATGCTTTGTCCTCGCGTTGTTGGAAAGCGTATATAAGGGGCTTGTGGTCCGTGAGAATTTTGAACTCTCTCCCTTCAAGGAAATGTTTATAAAATTTTATTGCTTCATAGACGGCTGTAAGTTCCCGATCATATGCGCTGTAGTTCAATTGAGCTGCACTAAATTTTCTGGAAAAGAAACCAAGCGGTTTCCACGATCCGTCAATAAATTGCTCGAGGGCCGCCCCTATCGCGAAATCTGATGCATCTGCGACTACGCGAGTTTGTGCGACAGATGAAGGGTGACTAAGCAGTACTGCATTGGTTAGACTATGCTTTACCTGTTCGAAGGCTTGTACAATTTCTGTAGTTAGTCTGGCCGCTGGAGGGGGTTCTGTATACATAGAGAGTTCCCCTCGGTAACTTCATATTACTTTATGTTTTTGATAGCGCTGAATCCATTTTTTTTGGTTACCAGGCCCAATTCTCGTCCAATTTGGGCATATGGTCCAATTTTGGTAAAAAATTATGATTTTGCGTTTTTTCCGTGAAAACAAAAAAATTTACGGTATATAAACGAATTTTTATAAAATATTATTTAAAGTTAAACATTTTTTGTCTCTTAAATTTTACATTAAACTAATATTTAAGCATTAACCCAAGAAAATTCACTAAAATCCGTTATTCGCAGCCTCACTGCAATTTGATTTGTAAATAAAATACATTATTCTCAGAAGTTGATATAATAAATTGTTTATTGCGATTCCCGTCTGGATTCGTATTGATTATTACATGAATTTGTTAAATGACAAATACAAAATAACGTATACGGTACACCCGATGACTTGCAAATACAATATTTTGTAGTGCATTTTTTGCAATTGCAGTAAGGTACTAATTCAGTACATGGTGGAAATACAGAGAGTACTTTTTGTGGTAATAAGACATTGCCATCTTCTACGTAACCAAACTGCACTGCGTTTAATTTGTGGCAATCAGATTGCAATATATTTATTTGCTGATATGTTGCGTAGAAAGCTCTCAAGATATGCAGTCTAATCGAATTACTTGTAGGCGGCAAATCAGTAATTGAAGCGGCATTCCCGTAATGATAAATTTGATATCTAAGTTCATCAAATGATAGTGCATTATTGCCCTTCTTTAAAACATGTATTAGATATTTTTCAGCTAAAGCAATACAGTTTGCAATTTCTAATTCTGAATATCCTGAAAAATATAAAATATATTTTTTGCAAATTTATTAATCGCATTACGTATTATTTAAGCATTTATACATACCATGTGCGAAGGAAGAAAGATAATTCTCTGGGCTCGCTACCAAAGCACTATGTTTAGTTCCAACTTTGCTTGTGTAATCCGCGCCAGTGAGGTGATGTAAAGCAGGAAGCACTGAACAAAGTTGATAACCACATTTTTTAGCTATGAGATGTACTGGTAAAAATCGTTTTTTTCCCGCTGCACCAACTTGAATCCAAAGTTCCTTAGATAAAATGATAATAAATTTGTACAAATTGATCAAAATTTAAGAAAGTATTGACAATAAAACTATATTATATTATAAATATAAACCTGCAATCCTTTTTCTTCAAACATCACCCAGTAATACATTAATAATACAAAAACATCTGTGTCTGATGATAAAACTAATACTTTAGTTGTGCCTGTTGTGCACGCTTGAAATATGTGCAATATTATTCTTGAATCAGCCTCTTCAATGTCGTTTCTTTGTAATAATTCTAATTTTTCAAAATTTGAAAGTACGCTTGATTCACTAAGCATTTCATGCGTGGCACTGCAAATAACTTCGACTCCTGGCCAAATTACGTGACTATTTTGAAAAATATATTTTCGAATAAAATTTTGCAATAAATTTTTATTATTACTCGAACCCCAAAAAGTTTTTGGTTGCTTTGGAAGAGATACGTCTTCGTCAATGACATGAAAATCAATAGCTTTTTCTTGATATCTTTTCAATCGTTCTCCTAATTTTATAGAATTATCTGCGTAACTATCAAAAACAAAGTCTATTCGAACGGCTCCTTTATTTGCTAATACTGCAATTCTCTTACAAAATATATTAGCAAAATCTTTAAATTTAGGTATATCGTTCCATTTCAATTGTCGACAATAAAGCATAACATCTACAATCAAGGTAAAATCGCTAAGATTATTTAAACTATCTAAGCCTTGTACTTCAGATTTTCGCTCCAATTCTTTAACAAGCTCACTTTTGGATAATTCTTTCTTTAACGATCCATCATCGTTAAATAGAAAATTTCGACGAGTTAATTCGAAGGAAAATAATCTATACAAATTGTAGTTTCTTTCTTTAGCTAATTCAATTATTTTAGTAGCGATTTTGTCCTCTTTTGTATTTGAAGTATTATTATTTTTGGAATTGCTTTTATTTTGTTCAATCGTTTTGAAATTTGGCAAGTTAACTTTTGAAATTGTGTCCGAAATAATTTTGACTTTTGTAAAAATCGTTCATCACAAAAATGTCGAAAAAGCTCACAGCTTTTTTCAAAAACATTTAATAGCGCTTCAGAAACAGTTGACGAAGCTAACTCTTGCGTTGCCAAATTTTTTAACGGTTGAGTACCTTTCTGAAATGGATTGTTACCCCGTTCAATAATAAATTTCATGATGTTATCAATTTCTTGTTCAGATCGTTCAGTATTAGCTGCACTGAAATCGTGATGTACTTGTAATTCATCGTTCTCGGATTTAACATATGTGATTTCTCTGTAATAATTATTAATAGACAAAATTTCGTGATAATTCAAATTCCAAGTGGCAACGAATTCTTTTTGTTGTGTACAGCCTATAATTCCTGAACTACTTTTTTGCGAACGATTAATTGATTGTTCTAAGCCCTGATCCATAGCTACCGACGTAAATGGGACTAATGACTTTTTATTAACAAAATTTCCTTTTTTAAATTCATCGTATAATGCAGGTCTTTTTTTTTCAAAGAGGAAATGTCGTGATAATAAAGTGGTGCCCAGCGCGAATAATTTGATCGATCTAAAGTAAGCAATATTGGTAACAGTAGTTTTATTTTATTCACGTGTAAATCCCAGTCCCCTGTTCGATCGGCAAGAATTAAATCTCGTAATAATTGTATTAGAATCAAAACGTTACTCCAGTATCGAAAAGCGGGCGATTCTTTGCTTCGTCTGATTATAAAATCTTTCAGATCTATTACAAAAAGATCTGAATGTTCTAGAAATTGCTTGTAAAGACTTTTACACTCGTCAAAACTTTCTTCAGCAAAAGCATCTTGAAGCGCTTTAATAATTGTTAATACATTGTCATATTTAGATACATCACATTGATTAAAAAAAGCTTCTAATTGAAGTCGTTGCAATGCTTCGGCGAGCATAGTAAATCCTTTTACACTTCTTGCGTAATGAGAGCCTCTTAGTACTTGATCGACTACATTAACTCCAAACGATGCAGTCTCTATGAAAATAAGGTCCACTCCGCTCTCATTTAAGTACTTTCCGATGCATGAAAGTAAAACTTTTAAAATATGAAAGTTTCCCAACATCAAGTAATATTTTTAAATTTTTCTTCACGAACTAACTGAATGTGTCGTGCTATCCTGTAAACACCTTCGTCGCAAAACACAGAAAATTGGTCATAGCAGTATACACAGTGGAATATTCTGTAACCGGATAAGGAAGTATTGGTAAAAATGCCGAATTTTGAATTTTTCTTTGATCATTAGATGCAATAGAGTTAAACGCTGACCATGTAGGAATTAACTGCATGCTCTGATTTTCAACTGTATCAGAATTGTTAGAAATATTCATACGGCTCAAAAACCACGCCAAATCTTCATTTCTTACTATTTCAAACATATCTGATGTAATCGAAGCATTTATAATTATCTCGGAGGGTAAAATAGTTTTTCCTGAAGGTTTGTAGAAATTTTTAAGTTCTTGGCATGATAAATTTTTATCAAACGATCTAGAATGGCTATCTATTGTTGTACAAGAAATATTTGGTTTTGGTAAAAGCACATCGGCAATTTCTTGAAATAATACGGATACAGTATCATGTGTACTATTTAAACCTGATTGAGTAGCTTCGTTGTGATCGAAGTTATCAAAAGCTGCTGAAGTAAACTTTGATTTATAAAAATGTCTTGGAAGCGGAATAGTACTATTGCACGATTTTAAAGTATATAATGATAAACTATTTTTGATTCGTAACACTTCATCATACGATATACATAATCCCAAATGGTTCATACTATCTATAATATTTCTGCTTCTACATGTATAATGTATAGACAATGCATTCATAACATGCAATGGAGTTTTCTCCTGACCATTTTTGAATATATAAAACATCACTTGAAACAATGATTTAATTTTTAATCTTTTATCGTCAGACAATGATTTTTTTTTCATACTATCAGTCGATACTTTTACATTGCGAAAATTGGTTTTTGTAAAATTAAATATTTTACTAAAAAGTGTTAGTACTTCATCAGGGACCTCCAATTCTTCCCAGGAATTTTTAAGACTATTTATATCACAAAATTTATCACGCACATTAAAATCAACCTTTGCACCGAGTTTTTGATAATTATTCCACACTCTTGTAGGACATTTTCATGTTGATTCTGAACGATTAAACTGTCTAGTGATATATCAGAGCTATAAAATAAAGTACTTTTTTGATTATTTGTTGGAACTGAAAATTCTATTTTGTCATGAAATTTTTCAATTAAATATTGTTTTATATCTCTATTATAAACTACTGTATCTGATTGAAGAATCGTGTTTACTTCATCACGAATTTTCGACAGTGAAAATACATCACCAGCTTGTATACGTGGAAGGATAGAATTAATTATACGCGAGATTGCGTCCTTTCTATTTGTTAAATTTTCTGTATTATTATTTTGAAGTGCCTGATTATTATTATCTTGCGAATTATTTATATCTCGTTGATCAACTTTTTTACTATAATTTGATTCGTACAACCGCATACAATTTTTGTGATAATAAATATCAGCTGCAAATATATCTTTTGCACACTGTAAATGACATGTACGTACAAAAATATCGTCCTTACAATGTCTCGATATTTCGAAAAACCGCTCCGCTCGACAGAGTTCGCTTATTCGCAAAAATTTTTTATCCTGCTTGTAACTATACGCCTGACAAAATATACAAACATCTTTCTTTGAGCATACGTTTATTTTTGATCGCGTAGTTACTTGCCTGGCATTAGTTTCACTGTGATTGTCACTCGCATCTGCCGCACAATTATCACTTGATTTTTTTTTTCACTCTTAAAACTTTATTTTTATCGGTGTATGATTTATAACAATCATTTGTCATATGATATTCAAACAGTTCATCTTCCTTTAAATTTCTAAGTCTGTCAAACACTTTATCCCTTCTTATGTTTGCTGCCCATCGAACTTTTTCACACCCGGACAAAGTACTACACAATTTCCCTCCTTTTAAACAAAAAATACACTCAGTTTTGAACATTTTACACAATATCACTTTTTATGAAATATCGACCGTCTCGTGCAATTCATGGGATTAATAATGAGGAAGATCGCACTTAGCACCGCGAACTCGCAATAAACGTGTCAAAACGCGATTGTTCTTGCAAGAACCAACAGATGTTTATTCGTAGCCGACGAGAAGCGTGAGTTCGGAGAAAATTAGAATATGCTAAAGATTGTATATTATTGTAGAATTCTTTAAATTAAACTTAAAAATTATTAGTACTATTAATAATTATATTACAATTACTTTTTAAATATCCAATAACATTAACTTTATTAATTGTAATATATTATTCTTAATACTTTATATTTTATATATACTTTTTATGTGTGTGTGTATGTGTGTGTGTGTATATATATATATATATATAAATAAATAATTATATATATATATGTATATATGTGTGTGTTATTAATTATTAATTAATATACTTCAATGATTTAAAATTTAAAACCTTAAAAAATAAATCGATATAAACAATGGAGTTATTGCTATACTATTTGAGGCTGCGCATAACAGATTTTAGTGAATTTTCTTGAATTAATGCTTAAATATTAGTTTAATGCAAAATTTAAGAGACAAAAAATGTTTAACATTAAATAATATTTTATAAAAATTAGCTTATATACCGTAAATTTTTTTTTCCCCGGAAAAAACGCAAAATCATAATTTTTTACCAAAATTGGGCCATATGCCCAAACTTGTCGAGAATTGGGCCTGGTAACCAAAAAAATGGATTCAGCGCTATCAAAAACATAAAGTAACATGAAGTTACCGAGGGGAACTCTCAATGTATACAGAACCCCCTCCAGCGGCCGGTCTAAGTCCAAGGGATCTCTCTCTTATCGTTTTTCTTGGAGTCTTTCGTGAATATATATAAGGGAGCTTGCAGTGAAGCTGCTTTAGGTAAGGAGAGTCTATAATGATTAATCATACCTAAGAACCTGCGAAGCTCTACAACAGTTTTTGGTTGTGGAAATCTAAAAATCGATTCTACTTTTTCTGAAGTAGGTTTAGAGCCAAGATTATCAATCGAATAACCTAGAAAATTCAATTTATTTTTTCCAAATTCACATTTTGAAGGGTTGATACGTAAGGAAAAGTTTTTTAAACGCTGGAAAACTATGCGCAAATGATCTCCATGCTCTGCAAGATTCGCAGAAGCTATGAGGATGTCATCGATATACGCAAAGACGAAGTCTAAATCCATAAATGCACGATTAATATATCGCTGGAAGGATTGACTGGCGTTCCTGAGACCGAAGGGCATAACTGTGTACTCATAAAAGCCGAATGGGGTAATTACCGCGGTCTTGGGAATATCCTCTGCAGCCATTGGAATTTGGTAATACGCTGTAAAGAGATCTATTTTTGAGAAAACAGTTTTTCCGAGTAGGTTAACGGAAAAGTCGTTTAAATGGGGTACCGGATAACTATCAGGTACGGTTACCGAGTTAAGACGCCTTTAGTCTCCGCAGAACCTCCATTTACCGTCTTTTTTATCTACGAGATGGATGGGACTTGCCCAGGGGCTACTCGATGGTCTACAAATTCCCTGCTCTACTAAACTTTTGAATTCTACCTTGGCGGCCTGGAGTTTCACTGGGGCTAAACGCCTGGCTCGTTCAGCGAGAGGTGGACCATTAGTGATTATGTGGTGACAAACCTCTTTTGATATCATAGGTTTGCTAGGAGCAGTCCCGGTAATTTCCGGAAATTCTGCTAAGATTTTTGAAAAATCGGACGATCTGTCTAAAACGCTAATGCCTAAGTCTACCGAACTTTTTAGCTCACCTGAAACAGATTTGTTTGTCGTAGGATCAATTAAACGTCGCTTGCACACGTCGACCAGAAGACCGTAATGATTGAGCAGATCCGCGCCGATAATAAGATGAGGTACTGCCGCAATACAAAAGTCCCACGCTAACGGACGATTTAATTTTAGATTAAGCATTAGACGCTTGTAGCCGAATGTATCGATTCGCGTTTCGTTCGCAGCGAAAAGTTTGAAATCGGATCGTTTTAGGTTTGGGTTTTTATTTGCCGGTATTAAGGAGATCTCCGCTCCGGTATCTATTAAAAAAGTTAAACCTAAATCTATATCGCGAATGTGGAGACGTTTGGATTGTTTTGCTCCCTTATCTATCATCTCCATATAGAAAGGGTCTATTCGTTTTCCTGTTTAGTTTCTCCGTTCCAACTACACGGTTTTTTGCAAAAACGAGCTTTCTCAGCAAATTTACGATGTACCCAACAAAGTTCAGGCTTTTTGTTATTTGGATTCGATTTGGAACGCGCACGAGGTTTACCGTTTGATCTCTCGCGGCTACGCCCACGGTTGTGATTTTTTTCTAATGCTGTTAATCGATTTGAAATTTGCTTTAATGCGAGCGTAATCTCACTTAGGGAAACTGAATCGCCTGTCGAGACTGCGGAGATTTGAGTGGGATTTGAATCTAAGGGCTTCAACGTATTTATCGGCCATTTCCGCTAATTTATTTAGATCCGGTTCGTTTGCTACCGATAGAGCTGCCCGACACGGAGCTGCTAGTTGGTCCAAAAATACTGTTCGAAGAACTTCTGTAGAAGAGCTCGGACCTAGTGCTCGAAGACGCGTTAATATGAGCGATGGTTTTCTGCATGTAGAAACTTGCCCTTTAATTAGTTGTCTTAAACGCGTTACTGCTGAACTTCCGTAAGTTGAGATTAAACGAGCTTTAACCCGATCAAAAATGTCTGCGGGCCTGGGATCTATAGTAACTAAATCTTTAATAGCTTGAAAAGCTTCCATATCTAATTTTTCTGAATTGTAGTCGGTTTTAGTTGACGACGCATTTTTTAATGTGATCTCGGCCTGTACGAACCATGAGTCAGGATCTTCGCGCGCGAAATTACTAATTTTTGGAGCACGGTACGACGCAGAGATCTGTGCCGAGTTTCCCGATTCATCTTTTTCTTTAAATTGATCCATTTGCATTTGCACCATGGCTAATTGTTCGCGTAATTGGCGAACCTCCGTACGCTTCAAAATATTCGCTTTCAGACGAAGAGCTAAAAGAGTGGTGCATGCGAGTTACACTTTCGCAACTGCTAATACTTGCTACAATATATGCTCGCACACCACGTTAACAGTATTTTTGTACTATTTATTATTTTATTTTCGGATTTTTCTAGAAAAAGAATTGTTGACGCGAAAACTTAACCTAACTTAACCTGCGAAAAATATGTACAAGATTTACACAATTTTAATTTATTTTGTGAGAGAAAAAATTGTTTTTCGCGGTAACGTATCTCAGTATACACGATTGTGTCGATTGTTTATTTTGAGTTCTCTGTAAATTCTCGGAATCAAGTACGTGAAAGAATTCGAACAAAAATGGCGGATGCGCGGGAATCGACAACTCTGTTTGCCGATGTCTCGATTTACACTTTACCTTGGCGAAAAATTCGCAATTTTCTTGAGCTCGGGAAATGAGATGCTGAAGTTGCTGGAAAAAGCGCCGGTGACGATGACTAAACGCAATGTCCTCTCCAGTAAGGTTATGATGTAAGGCATCGGTGTCGGTGGCTTCACGCAAGGTCGTCTCTGTTGGAAATGTTCTAAGGCACCGGTGTCGATGGCTTCACGCAAAATCTTCTCAGTTGCGGTTGCATAAAGCACCGGTGTCGGTGTGGCTTCCCGCCTTTTTCGATAATCATGAGTTTTCTTCCGAGTACTCACTTTTACGCCAATAACCTGTGACGTTGTCTCAGGAAGAGGATTTTTGCTTCAGGGAGTTTCCTCAAAGTTCGTCCTTAGGGAAATCAAATTCCCGGTTCCGTTTTAGCTACTGCTCGCCTCACGTGCACGCGTGTATAGTCGTAAAACGCATGTCGGGATCACCATTTTATAGGAAAGGCGGGCTTAATTAATACACTTCTAAGCTTCCCAATTAACTAAATATACGGAGTGAGGAGTGATTCTGGATAGATGATTCTGTCTTAATAAAATAATTATATATCCTTGTTAAAATCAATTTATTGATATTTGAACTGACAGACCTGTACTCGGTTCGAGCGTCCAGACGGAACTGAACTGTACGGTGGCTTTCGCTCGCTTCCCCCACTATATACTACCTAGTTTGTGGTGGCGAGTCCCCACAATAGCGGGTAACTGGCAGCCACCTATCGGTCGTAACTGGTAATACCGTGAGCAAGTGCAGTAGTCATATTTCAAAACCGTTTCGACCGATAGGTGGCTGCCAGTTTCCCGCTATAGATTAGCGTGTGCGTGGGGCTTATATGGAGGCAAAGTAGGAAGGTAAAAGCGACTTTGATCATATTCTATGCCTTTACTTTGCCTCATATATTTATAACGTAGAGAATAAAGGATTTTTTTTGTCAAAACCGAATGGCCAGTTTAGTTTCTGTGAAATTGAATCCCATCAACTCCGTGTCTATGATTACATTTATAAAAAAACAAAAATTTTGTTATATCACGTGATTATTACGTGGATATTTACGTGATAATCACGTGGAAAAATGGTCAAAAATCTCACGTGATTATCACGCGGATATCCACGTGATAATCACGTAGTTATCCACGAGATAATCACGTGATAATTTTTAGTAAGGACTTCTTCGCGGCGCATGGTTGCCTGATATACGGGAGAAATCTCGGTTCATTTGGCCTCGCAATATGTTTCGCTCTTTTCTTAATTTGATACGTTTCGCGCGTGTGTTATGCGTATACGTGTTGTATGTATGTACTATATGTATATATGTACGAGCATATACATGTATGTGTAGAATATATTTTCGGCGACTAGACGATGTCGAGATATAGATATTATTTAAGTAAGATAGATATATTAAGTCTCACTAGTATAAAGGACTCCCTTCGGGGAGGTCCTCGTTTTCGATATGTTGAGTGGAGGGTTTTGCGAGGGTAAAACTTGTAATTATTTAATTATTTGTTTCTAATTTTGCTTTTGTTTATATTGAGTTTTTTAATATTATTTTTTAATTGACAGTTGCGTGCGATGTGATAGAGAAGATCTGTTTCTCCATTATGTAAATTAATATCTCTGTGCCTTTTTTATTGGTAAGAGTGTGTGTGCGTTAAATTGTTGATTATATTGTGTTAGAATTGCATGTTTGTACTTTAAGTGTTTTTTTCATTGTTTGTTGTATTTTTATAGCCTTGAAGAGGGACGGTAACAATACGTCCGAAACGTCGGCAAGAATAAAATTTTGGTTCGTGGAGATCAATAAAGCCTTATTTTTTATTAAAATATTAAGCTTGTTAAAAAGTGAATTCGATGTAACTGTGTGTGAACTCGATAATTTTGTAGGTGTGAGAGTACTGAGAGACAGAACGAACACAAGCATATTCCTGCACCAGGCAGACTATGTTCAAAAGGTATTTAATAGATTTAACTTAAGTGAAACAAAGTCGTCGCACACTCGGATGGAAAAGGGGGTGGATAGTCATATGCAGTAGTACACCTCTGAATGTGATTTTCCGTATCGTGAACTAATAGGTTCCTTAATGTTTTTGGCTACGGTCACAAGACCTGATATCTCGTTTGCTGTAAACTTTTTAAGTCGGTATTTGGATTGCTACAATAGTAAACACTGGGACATGGCTAAGAGAGTGCTTCGTTATGTAAAAGGAATTATTAAATTCGGGTTGTTATATAAAAGTAAAGAGCCTGTTCCAGAACTTATAGGGTATAGTGATTCCGACTTTGCAGGGGATCAGCAAACGAGAAAATCAACGTCTGGATATTTATTTATATTTTGTGGTGGACCGGTCTCTTGGTGTGCTCAGAGATCGAAAATAGTTACACTAAGTAGTACCGAGGCCGAATATGAAGCGGCAACGAATGCGGTAAAAGAGGCCGTATGGATGAGAAGATTGTTGAATGACCTTGGACTTCGATGTGAAAATGCAACAACCGTATTCATGGATAACCAAAGCGCAATGCAATTAGTCAAAAATCCAGTATATCATAAACGCACGAAACACACCAAGGTCCTAATGTACAATAATATATCAAGCCAGTTGCAACTGGCCGATATTTTTACTAAGCCTATTTATTAAAGGAACATCATGTTGTTAGAATGTGTACCGCAATGAACCTGTGTGTATCACCTAAACCATTGTCAAATTAAAATACTCAATAAGGGAGTGTATTGTGAAATCAGTATTATCGTATTTTTTATATTGATACACATTAATACTTAATAGAGTTAAGCGCGAGAGGGAACCGACTGCGTTAGTCAGTTGTCGTTGGAGCGTGACTAGAGTTGCAAAATGACCGGACATTTTAGAATTGGTCATATGTCGTAAAATATGACGGACATGTGTCGGACACGTTACAGTCACGAAAATTTAGTGGCTGAAATTACGGACATAAAAAAAAATGAGAATATGTCGCGACAGACATAAATATATGGACACCGCATCCACTATATAGTTGCAAAATGTCCGTCATTTTTGGTTTGGACATGTGACCGCCTTGGAAAAAATAATTTAGTTCTTCTATATAGTTGGAAAATGTCCGTCATATTTATTTCGGACATATGATCGTTAAATAAATTTGTACATATTACACTTTATTTCAAATTAATTTATTAATTATATAATTATTATAAATTATAATGAATTTTTATTATTAATCAACATTTATAATAAAATCTTATTATAATTAAAATTTTTCCTCAAAAGTGTCCGGCGTCCGGCGTCCGACATTCACGATTGGGCGTCTTTTTATTATGTTTTATATATATGCATATGTATAAGGGTAAGTGTGTTATGGCGAAGAGGTCAGGGTGAGGGTAAGGGTGGAGGGATAGGGATGGGGTTACCCTGACCACCTGGACATCGTCTCCAGGAAGTGAAAATTTTTTTTGCAAACGTCCGACATTCACCATTGGGCGTCTGTTTATTATGTTTTATATATATGCATGTGTATAAGGGTAAGTGTGTTACGGTGAATAGGTCAGGGTGAGGGTGAGGGTGGAGGGATAGGGATGGGGTCACCCTGACCACCTGGACATCGTCTCCAAGAAGTGAAAATTTTTTTTGCAAACGTCCGACATTCACCATTGGGCGTCTGTTTATTATGTTTTATATATATGCATGTGTATAAGGGTAAGTGTGTTACGGTGAAGAGGTCAGGGTGAGGGTGAGGGTGGAAGGGATAGGGATAGGGTCACCCTGACCACCTGGACATCGTCTTCAGGAAATGAGAATATTTTTTGCAAATTTATGCAGAACAGCATGTAGACTTCCCTGCGGACGATGTCAGGATCACGTGGAGGTTACCCTGAGCACCTGGACATCGTCTTCAGGATGTGACAATATTTGTTGCAAATTTAAGCAGAAAGGCATGTACACTTAAATTTTTTTTAAAGTATGCCAAAAAGTAAGTAAAAAATCGTAAAAAAAATAAGTAAAAAAAAAGTAAAAAAAAAGTAAGTAAAAGTAAGTAAGCGAAAAAATTTTAATAAACCCATTCTAGTCAGAATGTTTCATGTAAATCCTAAAGATCGAGAACGATTTTTTCTTAGATTATTATTACTTCATGTACGTGGGGCCGAATCTTTTGAAGATATACGCTCATACGAAGGCGTTGTTTATGATACATTTTATGAACCATGTATAGTTAGAAGTTTAATCATTACTGATAATGAATGGGATTAATGTTTAGAAGAAAATTGTAATTTTCAATTTCCACAGGCACTATGTGAACTTTTCGCTTTCATTATATCATTTGATCACAATTTTGATGCCTTGAAACTTTATAATAAGTATAAACAACATTTCTTCGATCCTAAACTACCTGAAATTTTAGGAGAACAAAAGGCTTTAAAAATTATAGACAACGTTTTATCAAAACATAATTTAACATTGCAACTATTTAATTTACCTGATATTGATAATATTGATAATGAAAATCACAATGATCTGTTTTATAATGATATTATTGCAAATGAAGAGAATGACATAGAAATATTGTTAAAATCTTTAACATTGGAACAAAAAACAATATTTGATACAATAGTAGAAGCAGTTTACGATAATAAAAAAGAAAATTTATATTTTATAGATGGTCCTGGTGGTAGTGGAAAAAGTTATTTATTAAATGCTATTATAAAATTTGTGAAGTTAAACAAAATACCAGAGTTAGCAGTTGCTTGGACTGGTATTGCAGCAAATTTATTAATAGGTGGTAAAACTATCCATTCAACATTTAAAATACCATTTAATTTAAACGAACAATCAACATGCATCATTTCACCAAATTCACAAATAGGTCAAATTTTAAAAAATATTAAATTAATAATTTGGGATGAAATATCAATGACTTGTAAATATACATTAGAAGCTATAGATATTTTTTCAGAGATTTATGACGAAATAATAAACCGTTTGGTGGTAAAATATTAGTAACATCTGGCGATTTTCGACAAACACTTCCTATAGTTCGATACGGAAATAGAACTCAAATATTAGAATCATGTGTAAAAAGTAGTTCTTTATGGCAATTATTTCAAAAATTTACATTAAATAATAATTTAAAATTGGTCAATTCAAACAGTATGTTTAAAACGTGGTTATTAAATATTGGAGAAAATAAAAATATTACAAAATTTGAAATTGATAATAACGTTATAAAAATTCCTTCAGAATTTATTACATTTAATAATTTGATAGATGATATTTTTGGTAATTAAATAAATATTGATGATTTACATACTCTTAAAGACAAAGTAATTCTTTCACCTATAAATAGTGATGTTTTAGCGATTAATAACGAACTAATTGAAAGAATTGAAGGTGACTGTAAGATATATTTAAGCATTGATAGTATTACTAATGATGAAAATAATAAGTTGGATGAAACAATAACAATAGATTTTATAAATTCATTAATACCAAATGGTTTACCACCGCATAAATTAGTATTAAAAAAAGGAATGATCGTTATGTTACTTAGGAATTTGCATTTAGATGGAGGTTTATGTAATGGTACCAGGCTCATGATTACAGAATTAAAACAGTACACTATATTTGGAGAAATTATAACAGGTAAAAATTCAGGACAAACTGTGATGATTCCAAGAATAGATTTATGTCCATCAATGGATGATATACCTTTCAATATGATTAGACGACAATTTCCTATTAGACCAAGTTTCGCTATGACCATAAATAAAGCACAAGGTCAATCATTTAAAAAAGTAGGTCTATATTTACCAAGACCTGTATTTAGTCATGGTCAATTATATGTTGCATTATCAAGAGTTACAGATGAAAAAAATATAAAAATAAAATTTTCGAAATCGTCAATGATACACACTAATACAGAAGGAGATATACTTAATATAAATGAGAGTAATTTAAATAATAATGTAATAATATATACAACGAATATAGTTTTTTCTGAAGTGTTTGATACTTAAATAGTTTTTTTTTATTTTTAAAAATCAATTTAAGGTCGACTTATTAGGCAAACGAATTATAAAATAATAAGATATAAGCATCAGACAAAATTTGTAGATAAAATTACGTATAATAAAGAATATTTTTCAAGTATACATTATTTACATCAAGCAACATTTTAATATATTATTACTTAAGAAATAAACAAATATTAAAATATTAGTTGTCTGCATTAAGCGACATTTTATTGGCAAAATTATTTATGAAATATATAAATTTTAAAATAATCAACTGTCTGCATCAAGCGACATTTTTTTACTAAAATACTGAAGAATAAACAAATTTAAAATTCATTGTCTGCATCAAGCGACATTTTTTTACTAAAATACTGAAGAAATAAACAAATTTAAAATTCATTGTCTGCATCAAGCGACATTTTTTTACTAAAATACTGAAGAAATAAACAAATTTAAAATTCATTGTCTGCATCAAGCGACATTTTATTGCCAAAATTATTTATAAAATATACAAATTTTAAAATAATTAATTGTCTAATACAGCATTAATTAAATAATACAAAAGAGCGCGGTGGCTCATGGGTAGAGCTCCCGACTCTCACACCGAGGGTCGTGGGTTCGATCCCAGACGTGTACCTCTGAAAATTTTTTCATGTGCATTTTTCCAACACCGCGACTCAGTGGCTCGGCGTGTTACTATAATGTGACGCCAGTTCAGGTGCGCGCGCGTTTCGTGCACTTGTCAGTGCATGAGAGGCACGGGCATCTGAACTATAGGGAACGTTAGGGACGCAAAGATGTAAAGAGGATCGCGGTGGTTCCATCGGGAGGACAGGAAACTGCAATTATTAGACTAATTACAGTAACCGATGATATCTTCCGATGGACACAAGCACCACTGTTTCAACTACATGTGCTTTGTTTACAGACACACCGTTCACCTCCGTCGTTGATTAGCCCTGGCAGCATAAATAGAGCGACGTTAAATAACAAAAAAAAAGAAAAAAAAAATTAAATATCAATTAAAATATTTTGATAATACTTGTTCGAATACATTGTCTGCAAAAAGTGATATTATTTTGGAACTTTGTTTAGATAGAAACAAAAAATTACAAAATATATAAAATAAATACGAATATACGAAATGCCATATTATATTATTTATTTTATTTTTAATGCAGTCATATTGGAACGTATATTTTTATCAATTTTAAAATATTTACCTATTATACCATACATAATTTTGAAATATATATATGTTAGAAAATCAAATATTTGAAACTTTTATTGCACATTATATTTACGTTCATTATATGACAGTCTCAAGCCTGTAAATGCAGAGAGAAAATAATACAAACCAACATTCGAAAATAAACTGTTATAGTTAAATATCATTATTAGTAAAAGGAATCAATTGTATACATTTTTTAAAATAAAATATTTTATAATTTATTTTTATTTGTTTTAATAATATAACAATAAATTTTAATTAATAGTTTAAAGCACATGAAAAAAATTGGTTTGAAAATAAAATAAAATAATTGTATCAAAATCGTTTAAAATTTATTTGTTATAAACTAATAATAAATTTAAGACTACACTTTATAATCAACGTCTAGCCTCAAAAATGTGATTCAACCGAGGGAGCGTTTGCGACCGAGGTAATATGGCTAGTATTTTATAAAATATAAAGAAACGAAAATTTTATGATTTAAAATTATATAAATTTTATATGTCATGTTTAACTCATATATAATTGATTTTTTAAAACTAAAGATGTATCTTGCTGAACAATATATGTTCCTTCTTGTAAATTTGAAGGTAAATTAGATAGGCATAGGGCTCGTACTTCTTCTGTATTAGCAACTGCTGTACCGTTTTCCTTATCTGGTAACTGTATATCTTCATACTCTTCAACTTCATCAATATCAAATTTTTTGGTTTTTCTTCGAGGATCCAGAAGGTTTAAGTTATGCGCTATGTAGCATACCTTAGATGCCCTCGCAACTGTTAGACGATTTCGTTTTGCAGTATGTATCCAACCATATGTACTAAAGGATCGTTCGCTTGCAGCCGAAGAACACGGAAGGCTTAACACAGACACAGCCACTTTACTTAGCATTGTGCAACCACATACTCCGACCCACCAATCGATTGGTGTTACTAATAAGGATGCTTTCTTTGCGCTATCCGAACTCCAAAATCCTGAAAAAGCCGTATACTGAACTAGTTCAACCAATATTTTTTCTTGTGAAACATTTTTGAATTTTTTACTTAATTTCAAAATTATATTGTATCCTAATGAGTAATCTTCCGGAGTTAATGTTTTTCCTCGCGTGGTTGGATCCAAAATGTTTGCAGCAAAATGCAATGGTGTTAAAGATGTTTTTGCACGGCGAAGTAATTTATTCAAAACATTTTCTGCCTCATCAAAAGTGAAAACTGACGGCGTCGTTTTAAAGATTTTCTACATGAACTTTCAATTCATTAAATATATCGACCATTTTCGAAATAACTGTCTCATCACCTTCAATATTTTTTAAATAAACAACTACAGGTTTCAGTAAATTAATTAATGTTGAAACGTCACGCCAAAAGATATCGCTCAGTATGAGATCTTTTACATCTCGATTTAATCTGTCGCTGTGTTTTGAAATAGACAATTTTTTTAAATTGTATCTATTGTCATATACGCTACTTAGACACGACAGTGTTGAACCCCACCTTGTTTTTCCAGGCAACTTTAGAGTTGTTAACACTTTTTCGTCTGCGCTACAAGATTCTTGTATGTTTTTTAAGGCCGATGATAGTATATGTGACTGCTTTATTGTCTTTACAATTTTTACAGCATTTTCCACAACTTTTTTTGAAGACAATTCGACGACAATATCTTGGCAAAAAAGATTCATGGTATGTGCTCCGCAGCCGTAACCATAAATTTGATCCTCTTTATACTTAGATTCAATTAATTCCCAGCCTTTTTTACAGTAAGCTGCATTATCGGTCATGAGAGCCATGATTTTTGGTGCACCAATTTCGTCAATAACTTCAGACACTTTATTTGCCAAGTATTCACCAGTTTGCGACTCCTCTTTCGTTTCGACATGTTTGTAATAAACAGGATCTGGAGTATTTATAATAAAATTCACG
Source organism: Theocolax elegans (assembly GCA_026168455.1). Taxonomy (NCBI): domain Eukaryota; kingdom Metazoa; phylum Arthropoda; class Insecta; order Hymenoptera; family Cerocephalidae; genus Theocolax; species Theocolax elegans. The sequence goes on from CM047428.1 coordinate 74,798,678, forward strand.
ATGCCCTCGTTGTTTATATTTGAATACGAGTCACATTGAATAGTTAAGGACTTAGCATCTATAATTTTTTTTTGTACTTGTCTCTCAATTTCACCGTGAATGTCATCAAGTAACGGGCCAGATACTTTAGCACGTGTCGGAGGATGAAACGTAGGTCGCAAACAACTAAGAAAATTTAAAAAATATTCATTTTCAACAAATCGAAAAGGGATACCTGAAATTAAATAAATAATTAATATTAAGTTACGATTAAAATATTTACATTTTTTAGAAAGAAAATTATAAATTAAATTAATTTATTTTTTACCGCCAGTAAAAATTGCCTTGGCCAACAGAATTTCACAGTGTTCTTGCTCTTTAGTTGACATTTTATCCAAGAAGTGTTTAATTTTTGCACATTCTTTTACTGGTTTTTGTTGAATTAATGTAGTAGAATTACAATTTTCTTGACAAGGATTTTGTGTGTTTTCACATTCTTCATCAGAATCAGCTGCTGTTTTATTAAAATTTAATTTTCTTTTTTTGCTTTGAGCATTTTTCATCGATAGTTTTTCTTTCATAATAATTTTTATTTGCGCAGGACATCCTCTGCAATCTAATAAATGCGCACACATTCGTGTGGTATGGCAAACATATATTTGTGTGCAATATTTGCATCTATATGAATCTGATTTTTGATTTTGTGGACGAATAATAATTGTAAAATGGTTTAAAACGAAATTTTTTAATTTGACAGACATACTAAAACCTGCGCAATCATAAATAAAAAAGATATCGAATTATTTTTTCCGTTTAACATTTTTTTAATTGTAATTCAATTCTCTTACCTATTATTATTTAACAATATTTCATAAGAAAGAAATTTATGTATAGTGATTTGGCTATGTAAATAAACCCCGTACTGTCGTTGTGCTATGTATGGTGTGTCAGTGTGTGTATTTACGCGCGGCGCGAGTATTTATTTTTTTTTTGTGTACCATATACGTAAATGTAAGTTTCAATGTATTACTATTTATAAACATAAATATATTATATTAGTTAGTACAAAAATGTTCACACAAGACACTACATTATTTAAATAAAACAGATTAGCACAACACATTAGACAACGAACTCAGCCCGTCGAGTATCGACTTGTTCATTTAACCGTTGAATCGACAATGTTATTATTTGGAAACAAACCGTCGCGCGCCGTTGCCGCATTTACAACAATTCTTAGAATTTCTCTCGTCATAAATTCTAGTCACGTATTTCAGCTTTGAACATATGACCGACATGTGACGGACATATTACCGGACATTTTTTTTTGTTTCCGTCACGCTGCAACACTAAGCGTGACTATGCTCAGTCGTATTCTTAATCTATTTGCGAAGTAAATGTGGAATGATAACGGAAGCCCAATGTATATATATATATATATGTATATTGAATTAGAATAACAAAACGTAACCTTATTAGGAAGAATAAAGACTTACTTATAAAGACTAGTTATTACTTTACTTACATCCACTAAGCCTGTGTATTAATTAGGTTTAATAAAAACGCTTAAAACGCTTAATAACGTTTTAAAAACGTCTCGGAGACGGACAGTGTGGTACCTGGGAACTAACATAAATATAAAAGTTTCAATTAAATATTTTAAATAATACCCTGACAAACATCGCAAAAAAACATTTATCTTTTTTGGTGGTTTTTTCATTTTTATACATGAAAAAATGCATCCACATTAGGCATCTATCACACATGATTGCAATGTGAATATATTTTAGGACTTTTCGTTGACTGGTCAGTTTTTTGTAATACTTTTTAAAAATTATTTTATTATATTCACATTTGTTCTATACAATTTTAAAATTTTCTTTTCAAATTAATACTGCACCGCCCTTACCCCAGCCCGCCGACCTACGGAATTTTATAAAAAAAAAATGCTATCCGATGTATTTTTAATTGTACTTTCTAAAAAAACAAGAAATTTTAATTGTACCCCCACCGTTTTTGAGAAAAAAAATGACAAAGTATTGCAATATTAAAACACCGATACCTCACCTTACAATCGTTCCTTCGTCCTAATTAGGGTGTAAAAAAATTGTACCTTTTTCGTACTTAATTGTACCACCCTCACTTTTCCGAAAAAATAACGGTATAACGCAAAAATATTAAAAAAGAAATATCGTCTGATTGACAGTCCGTTTACAGCTACTGCGCATGCGCGGCCAACGGAAGTGCGAGATTCGCATGCACACGAGATTTTCAACCGCACGAGATTTTAAAATCGTAAAAAAGGGAAAAAATGCATGGCAGGCATTGATAAAATATCCATCGTCGCATTATTATTATTAATTACCAGAATTTGTGGAAAAAGTAATTGTACCCTCCAAATCATTGATATTTAACTCTACTACTATGAGTAAATAAAAAAATGTACATTATCTGTACGTAATAGTACAATCGTCAAACTTTGTATTTATTAATGGGAATCAATTAGAAACAATAGTAAATAATTAGCTGAACGAACGGGCGCACTATGCGCATGTGCGGTTGTGACGCCTATGAACTCAAGCGTTTTAAAAACGCGAAAAAAGCAAGTAACGCTCGGTTATTTGACCTTGTAACCCCGTTTTTTGGTTATAATCCTAAAGAAGATGCATTATTATAAGGCTTTTATAGTTTTTTCATAAAAAAAGTCAAAAGTGTTTATTATTTATGAGGGTTATGTGGGTATTTGAGACTTATATATAGACAGTCGTCTATAACTCTTTCGGGTTGAAAAATTGAGAAGTAAGTACGGCCCCGTCTTAGTCAATAACCTGAGGGATAGTTTATTTTTAAAAACATAAAGCAAATCAATAATAAAGAGTTCAGATAAATACCTTTCCATATAATTATATATATATATATATAAATAATATTATATACGTTATTTAATATATATATATATACATTTGGATATAGGGGGTTATGGAGCCTCGTATGTTAAATTCCAATAACCCTATCCCTTTCCCACTCATTGTTAATATGGCAGGTTTATGGAGCCGGGGTTCCATAATCTTTTCTGTCTCTTTTTATCGTACTAAAGTACGTATCTTCCTTCTCTGTCATGGGCGTCATAAACCCCGAAATTTAAAATTATATGTATGTATGCATAGATAGGGTGGACCATATTTTTATTGTTGATTTGCTTTATGTTTTTAAAAATAAACTATCCCTCAGGTTATTGACTAAGACGGGGCCGTACTTACTTCTCAATTTTTCAACCCAAAACGAGTTGTAGACGACTGTCTACATAACTCTCAAATACCCACATAAGCCTCATAATAATAAACACTTTTGTTGTTACTTGCTTTTTTTCGCGATTTTAAGACGCCTGCCTTCATAGGCCCGCTGGTAATTATTTAATTCTCACTTTTCCCGAAAAAATAACGGTATAACGCAAAATATAAAAAGCAATATCGTCTGATTGACAGTCCGTTTTCAGCTACTGCGCATGCGCGGCCAACGGAAGTGCGAGATTCGCATGCACACGAGATTTTCAACCGCACGAGATTTTAAAATCGTTAAAAAAGGGAAAAAATGCATGGCAGGCATTGATAAAATATCCATCGTCGCATTATATTATTAATTACCAGAATTGTGGAAAAAGTAATTGTACCCTCCAAATCATTGATATTTAACTCTACTACTATGAGTAAATAAAAAAATGTACATATCTGTACGTAATAGTACAATCGTCAAACTTTGTATTTATTAATGGGAATCAATTAGAAACAATAGTAAATAATTAGCTGAACGAACGGGCGCACTATGCGCATGTGCGGTTGTGACGCCTATGAACTCAAGCGTTTTAAAAACGCGAAAAAAGCAAGTAACGCTCGGTTATTTGACCTTGTAACCCCGTTTTTTGGTTATAATCCTAAAGAAGATGCATTATTATAAGGCTTTTATAGTTTTTTTATAAAAAAGTCAAAAGTGTTTATTATTTATGAGGGTTATGTGGGTATTTGAGACTTATATATAGACAGTCGTCTATAACTCTTTCGGGTTGAAAAATTGAGAAGTAAGTACGGCCCCGTCTTAGTCAATAACCTGAGGGATAGTTTATTTTTAAAAACATAAAGCAAATCAATAATAAAGAGTTCAGATAAATACCTTTCCATATAATTATATATATATATATATAAATAATATTATATACGTAATTTAATATATATATATATATACATTTGGATATAGGGGGTTATGGAGCCTCGTATGTTAAATTCCAATAACCCTATCCCTTTCCCACTCATTGTTAATATGGCAGGTTTATGGAGCCGGGGCTCCATAATCTTTTCTGTCTCTTTTTATCGTACTAAAGTACGTATCTTCCTTCTCTGTCATGGGCGTCATAAACCCCGAAATTTAAAATTATATGTATGTATGCATAGATAGGGTGGACCATATTTTTATTGTTGATTTGCTTTATGTTTTTAAAAATAAACTATCCCTCAGGTTATTGACTAAGACGGGGCCGTACTTACTTCTCAATTTTTCAACCCAAAACGAGTTATAGACGACTGTCTACATAACTCTCAAATACCCACATAAGCCTCATAAATAATAAACACTTTTGTTGTTACTTGCTTTTTTCGCGATTTTAAGACGCCTGCCTTCATAGGCCCGCTGGTAATTATTTAATTATTTTTGCTCAAATTTAATGTGTAAACCAACAAACTAATGATGGTACAATTAAGAACAAATGAAAAAGAATATTTAATACGTCTGTTAATTGTTAAACAGCTGTTGTGCACGCTGCTTTCAACGTTTCCACCTGTAACCTGACAATAACTTTTTTTTTCTCAAAACCTCAGGTGGTACAATTGAATTTTCTGTAAAGTCTATGAAAGATAAATGAATATACATCGTTGACTATTTTTTATAACATCTTTCGAGCATTTTTTGATCTATTCATGACTTTTAAATAACGCGCCATAAGCATGCGTTTCTCGTATTTCCGGTGACCGCGCATGCGCGGTGACTGGAAATATATTTGCATTATGTCAGTACAATTTTTTTGATTTTTTATTTATTGTATTATATTATTTCGCAAAAGTAACGGTGGTACAATTAAGTATAAAAAAGGTACAATTTTTCTGCACCTTTCCTTTAACGTTAAAACCACTTTAAAAGGAGCTATTGGCGGATTAATATTCTAGTACTTTAGGATTTTTTTTCTAAAAAACTACGGGGGTACAATTGAAAATTTTTGTTTTGTTGAAAAGTACAATTAAAAATACGTCGATTAGCATTTTTTTTTTATTATATTTCGAAGGGTCGTCGGGCTGGGGTAGGGTCGGTTAATACTGCGATCATATTGATTGAACGCTCTGAAAATAGCTCATTTATTCTTACTTATTCATGGCATCACCGAAAATTCCCTAGACTTTGTACTTACGTAAAGTTGTTGAGGTTCGAAGCTTTAATGCTTTTTTCATTTGCGCATTTATTAATAATATTACACTTTTTTTAATAAATATATATATTAATTTTTAATGATTATTGATACTATAATCAATAAAAGCTTATTAAAAGTGTGCGAATTATTTTTACGATAGTGTCGTGTTTTGTACCTTTATTTGAAATTTATCGAATATATAAGTTTTGGCAACCACATCGTACGCACATTTTTTTCAATTACTTTTTTTTTATATTATTCCTAATAGTATCAAAATTATTGATGTATCATCTTATCATTAATGGTTTAAACTATCAACTACAAAAAAGTGGCATTTTTTTTCTTTTATAAAATCTGTCGGACATATAGAGAGCGCCTAAATAAACCATATTCAGAATATCCAAATTGGTTATGGACATAATTACTGGTCGAAGGTTATGGACGATACGAACTGGTCCCGCCATATGAGTCTATGGGTCCCGCACCAAAATTGGAAGAACTCGATCCGAACACTAAAGAATATAGAAAGAAATTAAGGAAACTGGGGATTAAACGAAACAATAAATTAAAATCTCTTGAAAAATTTTAATTTTATTGATACCATGTTACCATATACATTTATAATGTACGTTTATTATCTAGATTAATAAAAGTAATGTTACTTTTAAGGAAAACATAGACGTGTATTATTTTTTATTAATAAAGAAAAATTAACAATAAAAATAGTTATTAGAAATTAAAATAGTTAATAGTCAATAAAAATTAGTTAATAGAAAATTTTTAAGAAATTAAAATATAAAAATATGTATAAAGATCTGCTGATGCTAAGCGTAAATTATAAACACCAAAAGAACTGTCAATTATGTTTAAATTCATCAATATTATAAATACTGAATTGTATACTACCTATGTAAAAATAGTGAGTGGTCTGATTTCGTTCCGTGTGCTTATTCAACGAATCGAAAAGCTTATTTCTATAATGAACTGTGCATGAATATCAGTATACATATATGATATATTATGCATGTGTGTGTGTGTGTGACAGAGACGTTTAGATTTAGAAAGACACGTTTTGTATATAGGCTGGCAAATGTAAACTGATACCTAGCTATCGGAAAGAAAAATGTACATATTGAATTTATTTACGCGGAAAAAGTACCTTATTAGATAAATTATGCCGTTCGTAACGGTCGTGCATAATTGAAACATCGGTTGGATACGTATATATTTTCGATACATTCGTGTTTTTTCTATCACGAGGCTCAAACGAATATATTTTTAACATGCATTCGGTTAAATGCAATTAATGTTCAATTAATGCTATTTTTAATCATCATAATATGGATGACGAATTGGAAGATAAAATATTGTATCAGGTATAGGTATTCTACGCATTTTACAACCATTATGTTAGATAACAAGTTATTCAATATTGTTCGTTAATTACTTAATTACCCGTTTTTCTTTTCGAGGTTACTTTTCATAAAGTCAATTTCTAATTGTTTTTCTTACATATGTTTTTATTTGGGAGGCATATGCAGTATGCATATTTTATTTTAATAAAGAAAAATTAACAATAAAAATAGTTATTAGAAATTAAAATAGTTAATAGTCAATAAAAATTAGTTAATAGAAAATTTTTAAGAAATTAAAATATAAAAATATGTATAAAGATCTGCTGATGCTAAGCGTAAATTATAAACACCAAAAGAACTGTCAATTATGTTTAAATTCATCAATATTATAAATACTGAATTGTATACTACCTATGTAAAAATAGTGAGTGGTCTGATTTCGTTCCGTGTGCTTATTCAACGAATCGAAAAGCTTATTTCTATAATGAACTGTGCATGAATATCAGTATACATATATGATATATTATGCATGTGTGTGTGTGTGTGACAGAGACGTTTAGATTTAGAAAGACACGTTTTGTATATAGGCTGGCAAATGTAAACTGATACCTAGCTATCGGAAAGAAAAATGTACATATTGAATTTATTTACGCGGAAAAAGTACCTTATTAGATAAATTATGCCGTTCGTAACGGTCGTGCATAATTGAAACATCGGTTGGATACGTATATATTTTCGATACATTCGTGTTTTTTCTATCACGAGGCTCAAACGAATATATTTTTTAACATGCATTCGGTTAAATGCAATTAATGTTCAATTAATGCTATTTTTAATCATCATAATATGGATGACGAATTGGAAGATAAAATATTGTATCAGGTATAGGTATTCTACGCATTTTACAACCATTATGTTAGATAACAAGTTATTCAATATTGTTCGTTAATTACTTAATTACCCGTTTTTCTTTTCGAGGTTACTTTTCATAAAGTCAATTTCTAATTGTTTTTCTTACATATGTTTTTATTTGGGAGGCATATGCAGTATGCATATTTTATTTTAGTACAGTATTTGTTATACTTGAGTGTATATTTTTAACATTTTATTATTAGATTTTGGAAAGTGACCTTTTTAATACATTAATCTTTCAGTTTCATTAATTGAATGATAAAATTTATATGATTTGTAAAATTACTCACTGTGGATATTTGTACAGCACAAGCATTTAATAAATTAACTTATGCTTTACTATATGAAAATGATTTTTCATTTCAGACTTATGTGTCACACATGAAATTAATGTCAAAATTTACTGTGGGTATTCCCACTGCAGGCATAAGTACTGTATTAAGCCATTTTTGGCGGGTGTCAAGGTTACTACTTCTTAAACCAGAAATGTTGGTTGCTACTCTATTATTATTGATAATATTTGTTTACTTGGAATCCGTTGACACATGGAGCAGAGCAGTAGTAGGAAAAATAACATATACGCTTGGACGTACTAGGTCAAAGGTAAACTTGATACCTTGTAATGTTAACTAATTACTCATTTTAACATTTCTAAAGGTTTTAATTATTTTTATAGGTAACTAAATTTCAATATTTTATAAATAATACTTCACATGATAAAGCTGACTGGGAATTCAAAGAAGGATATATAGCAGCTTATGCTGTTCAGGGACTTAGATCGCATATGGAAGATCGATTTGTTGTAAACAGTGATATAAATAATACAGGTGTTTCGTTATTTGCTATATTTGATGGTCATGGTGGAGAGGTAAATTTATATTAGGTACTTTTTGAAAATATGTATTTTTCATAATAGTACTTTAATGATTAAATATTTTTTTACATTTATAGTTTGCAGCTAATTATGCTCGTGATAAACTTATACCTAGTATCAGTTCCCAAGTAATTCAACTAAAAAATATTATTTCTGGAAAAGTCCCTCTAAAAGAGGAGACTGAACTTAAGGCAAATACTAATGATAAAAGTGAAGATAATGCCAATAATGATACTAGTTCACTTATAAGAAAGAAATCTTTAAGAAAAACTGGAAGTGCTTCAATGACAGATGATTATGCCAAAAATAGTATTGGAATAACTGATCCTGAATTACTTGACAAAATAGATAGCATTTCCAAGACTATTACTCGAGAAGTATATATATATATATATATACATAGACTTTTAAAAAATATGAAAGGCTTACTTTTTGTTAATTGCATTATAATTATATATTTATCAGATAAGACCGACAAGACCTGAAGACAAAAAAGATTTGCCAAAAATTAGCATAGCTAGTTATTTAGATGGAGATAAAATAAATTATGCTAAATTGTTAACTGACCAAGTGCTTGCTATAGATAAATTGTTGGTTGATGCTGCTAAAAAAAATATGGATGTTGCAGGTAAATTACATAAAATTAAATTTTATAAATAGATTTTTTTGATTATCTATCAAGAATATTTTAATTTTTATATTATTATATCTGATTTGTTTTTAATGTTTTGTTATAAATTTTCTTTATAAATATTATTTTTATTGCATATGATTTTCATGATAAGTAAAAAATTAATGTCTTTTCTTTTTGTTATTAAAAATATCAACTCTTATTAAAAATAAACTTTAATTTTTTAGGAACCACTGCTTTAATAGCAATACTCGAAGGAAATAAATTAATTGTTGCAAATGTAGGTGATTCACGTGGAGTTATGTGTGATGCAAAAGGCAATGCAATACCATTGTCTTTTGATCATAAACCACAACAGGTATTCAATTTTCAAACAAATTTAACAATCAAATTTAAATAGATATTGAAAGATTTTAATAAAATTATAGCAACGAGAAAAAAATAGAATAAACAAAGCGGGTGGAGTCGTTACATTTAATGGGGTGTGGAGAGTTGCTGGAATTTTAGCTACTTCAAGAGCTCTAGGAGACTATCCTCTTAAAGATAAGAAACTGGTAATAGCAGATCCCGATATTCTAACTTTTGACCTAAGTGATCACAATCCAATGTTCCTTGTATTGGCGTCCGACGGTTTATGGGACACTTTTTCAAATGAAGAAGCAGTAGCGTTTATAAAAGAACGAATCAATGAACCGCATTTTGGAGCTAAGAGTATTACTCTTCAAAGTTTTTATAGGTATTTATATAAATAGAAATAATGATTTCTTAACATTTTATCATAATTTTTTAAATTTTACTTAATATATTTAACAGGGGATCTTCAGATAATATTACAGTTGTTGTTATTAATCTGAAAAATCGAAGTTACAATATGTCTGAATAAAAAATAAATAAGAATAACGATATAATTTGTGTATTTGTTAAAAAAGGCGAAAGATAATCTAGTCACGTTGTTCTTAATCATTTGTAATTATTGAAAAAATATTTGCAAAAGCTTTTTACATTGTATAATCATCTATTTTCATAAATAAAAGAACATTACCTTGATTATTACATTTGATTTTTATTAAAATAATCAACAAGAGTTATCAAAGAAATAAAATATTTATGAATATAACATTACTAAACTTTCGTTTAATATTGCACAAATTGTAATTACAAGTTAAAGACACATAGTTTGCAATTTATTTTTATTAATTTTTGACAAATACAGGAAATAGAAAAATTTCTTTCCGCGTTTACCATATTTTGTAATACGTGCAATGAAATTCATTTTAGCAAACATTTCACAAAGAATAATTGCGACTTCATCACATAGGTGTACATTATTAAATAAAAATTTATTCACACGTTACAGTGTACAAAACTGGAATGTTTACATATATCTATATGTATGAAAACAGATTTCTTTTACTTTATTAGAATTTTTCTGGAAGTCTACATTTTTTAAATAATTTTTCCGAATTGTTGCATTTCTATAATACTCCAACATTTCAAATAATTTTATAAGGTAACTTAACTATAAAATAGTGTGAACACTGTAAAGAAATATTTGATTCCTTTATCAGATGTAGATCCTAAAACTGCATTTTTTTATTTTAATAATAGCCATAAGTTGGTTTGTGAATAATAAATGCACCAGTAATAAAAAATAGTAAAAACAATTTTCTTACATGTAGATACTGTAGCTCTTAAAATACATCTTCAGCTGGTGACCAGCTTGCTGATCTTTCCATATAATTCAAACAGTGGTTGTTTTTCATTTGCAATAAATTAATTTTACATTAGCCTGCATAAATGGACTTGAAGTCTTTCTTAATATTATAAAAGAAACAATAAAAGTAAAACATAAGTTCAAAAGTTTAAACTTAAAGTTTTGAGAAATTGAATAATTAATAAGATATAGTTTCATACTAACAAGAGCAATAGAAGGGTTCATTACGATTTTGCAATGGTAAGTAGAATTTATGTCATTTATCATCATAAATTGTCTTTCCTTCTTATATATTTGTATTAGAGCTTTTATGCTTGTTTGAATTTAAATAAATAAATAGTTAATAAGTGACAAATTAGTATTATGATTTGTATAAAAAATTATAAAAGTAGATAAACAATATGTTTAAAAAAATTAATTAATTTCTCACATAATATGTTTTATTATTTCATACAAAGTAACACTTTATTAATGTTACCAGTATTTACTTTCATAGTTGAAAATACAAATTACACATATTTTTAAATTGCCTCATCGACATTGTAACATTAAAAACTTTACCTATACTCTTTTTATCTCCCTTCTCTTTTGCATTTCTGTACCAATTGGTGAAATTAGTCACCTGGGAAATTTGCTTTTAATTTAAGAATTATGATAGTTACAAGTATAAAAATTTAAAACTATAATACATTTTTATAAAAACAGTTTTTATATTCTAGAATATATTTACATCCCAAAACATTTTTGTTTTAATGTGGGTGGAAGTTTTTCTGTGAGTGAAGATGGGTTGACCTCAACAGCTATCATTTCATTACTATTAATCCAGGACAAATGTACTAGATGCTAAAAAATTTATACTTTTATAGAATTTTGATAATTTATTTTAATTTCAGTAAAGAAAACATGTATATACCTTATATTTTTTAACAACTTGAATTGCATGTTGTGATTGTGTAGTGGAGCCTGTACTTTCTTCACTAGTCTCTAACTTTGGTATTTTTGTCACAGGACTTGGTAGGTCAGCATATTTATCAATCACAAAGACTGTCGAATCATCATGAAGAATAATAATATTTTCATTGTTACGATCAAATGTAATGTTGGTTATTGGAAATGATCGGGCTAACCATTGCATAGGTAATCGACCTTGCAAATTAGTTGAAAATTTTGTGTACCTTTGCTTATGGATACTATATTCTATGATCTACAATTAAAATAAATATAAATATTTTCATAAATAAAAAAAAATACATTTTTTACCTTGTGATCAGAAAACACAACAACTAAATTGTTTGTATGGTCTTGTACAGCCATAGCTGTTGGAGGGCAGCTGTACTTAGGTAAATTCCAAACATGTGGAGGTTCTACTGTCAAATCACGTTGAATGTCATAAATAGCTATATGACTTTCACAGTCAGCACATATTATATATTTATTATCTGAGGAAGAGCAAATTAAGCCAATATTTTTCAGTTCTTTATCAGTTATAAAAGATCCATGAAATAATAAATAGTGTTCTTTACTTAAAACTTTGTAAAGAGTTACAATATTATGTTTATTCTCATTATTCACTGTAATAAAAAGTTTACTGTTTGAAGTAAATAACATTTTTTGTACTCTTTTTTTGGGAATATCATTGTTTTGCTTAGATAACTCTGCAGTACCATCTGCAATATTAAAACTAAATACTCGTACATGACTTTCAGTAGAATATGCAATAATTTTGGAATCTCTACTAATAGCTGCAGCAATAATAGATTCATTATGCTTAGTTTTTAGTTGCAATAGTTTTAAAGGTTCATCTTTTATTTCCAATAAAAACCCAGGATCATTGTTACTTGCTAAAGCAGTTCCAAGTTTCCATAATTCTAAGTAGTTATGATATCGCAGCATTATACATCTTACTTTTGGACAAGCATAAACACAAGGAGGTTGTAGTAACGGTGGATATTTGACTAAAATTTTGGGTGGATAACTTGACTGTGCTAAATAACCATCCACTCCAGCAGAGTACAATTTTCCATCTGCTTCTACAAGAGCTCTCACATCATGAATATGCAATCTTCTTTCAATACCTCTTACCCACTGAATTCTTCCAGTTGATTTAACAACAACTTTAGAAAATGTCCGAATCACAGGATCAACACCAGCACAGTATATAACATTTCTATCGTGAGACATAGTTATGGATAATATATCAGCAACATGGCTATCATGAGATTCTATTAATGTACCTGTTGTAGGATCCCAAATAGACAATGTACCTCTAGAATCACCAGATACAATTGTGTTAGCACTAGTAACTGCTAGACACCAAACTATAGTTTCTTTTTTATTGTCTTTTCTAGCTATAGACATTTTATGAATAGCATGTCCAGAGGATGCATTCCATACTCTAATTGTATCAACCGAACCACTAAAAATCATATTACCAATATTGTCCCACTTTATGCACAAAACTCTTCCTTTCTGCTTATCAAAGATTTTCTCATACATTAAAGAATCTTCCATTACAAAAAATATATTGATATAACCATCTTCTGTACCCACTGCTAGGCGAGACTGGTCCTTATTTACATCCATGCACCAAGCTGCTCCACCTGTTACTGCAGTTTCACTTCGTATATTTGAAGTAATAAAATCATATTCTGTAATTGTACCACGAAAGCCACAAGTAAATAATCTTAAATTAATCCATATGACTGCTTCAATCGAATTTTGAGGTTCAATTATACACGATTCAATGAAAGGAGCGTTTTCAATATTCCAAATTTCTAATGAATTATCGTTTCTGTAAAAAAATTGAATGCTCATAACATAATATCCTACGTTACATTTGCACAAGTATAAATATAACCTTCATATGGTAGATTAAATTAAAAACAAATAATGAAACATTAGATTTATAAACAATGAATCCTAACCTTGCAAGAGCTAATTTCTTATTTCTTGGTTCATAAGAAATACAAACAACTGACTTTGGCTCTAAATTATAAAACCGAATATTATGAATCTTGCACAACATTATAAAGTTTATTAATTAATGCTTTTACTATTTACAAATAGAAGCAATTAGTACATTTTATCTTTACATTGAGAATATATTATGAATGTATGTATTTGTGATCAAAAAGAACAACACGTGCATTGGGTTCGGCTTCTGTCCTACTCTCGACTCTCGAGTCGTCTGCGTCTCAGCCATAGACATGTAAATACATACAGATAAAAACTACATGTGGTTTCAAAACAACTGAAAATAATATTTGTGTCGCGGGCGCCGCGGTTCGTCAGCTTCTCAAACACGCCGTGGCGCTACTGACTAATCAGTCTCAGTGTTGGGCCACTGTTGGGCCGCTACTACCGTGTAAAAACAGTCTATAATATCGTCCTGCTTTTCTTATTACGAAGCCTCTTCTAGCACATCTGAATACTTTATTACATGTAAACGTAAACTACTCTTTTTTTTTTTTTTTTTTTTTTTTTTTTTATGTTATTTAACGTCGCTCTATTTATGCTGCCAGGGCTAATCAGCGTTGAAACAGTGGTGCTTGTGTCCATCGGAAGATATCATCGGTCACTGTGATTAGTCTAATAATTACAGTTTTCTGTCCTCCCGATGGAACCACCGCGATCCTCTTTACATCTTCGCGTCCCTAACGTTCCCTATAGTGCAGATGCCCGTGCCTCTCATGCACTGACAAGTGCACGAAACGCAGGCGCACCTGAACTGGCGTCACACTATAGTGACACGCCGAGCCACTGAGTCGCGGTGTTCGAAAAATGCACATGAAAAAATTTTCGGAGGTACACGTCTGGGATCGAACCCACGACCCTCGGTGTGAGAGTCGGGAGCTCTACCCATGAGCCACCGCGGCTCTTGTAAACTACTCTTCGTAAGATACGAACGATATCATCTGAAGGGTTAGTGAAAGCCACAATCCCTCTCTAGCCGAAAAATATATGATATTGTAAATAAAAAAAATATATAGCGATAGGGCTCTAATTGTACAGTTTACTAATAATGTTTATTAAATTTGTTCAGTTATATATTTCGCAGAAAAACTATTGAAAATCTGGTGAAATACAAAATGTTTAAACATGTGTAACTTAGCTCCTATAAGGTTTCTTAAACATTAAAATGCATAGAAAAATTGAACAATTGTTTCTTTAATTTGTACAATATCAATTTATTGCAAATAATTATTAGTTTTTGCTTAAATCGATAAAAACAGTAAAAACTGCATGACTCCCAAGATTCAAGCATAATGCGCATGCGCAATGCAGTCTAAGCTAAATGCGGCGACTTACAAAAATGCCGATTAGACGACAAAAAGATTACTACGTTTTTTTGTTATAATCTTAAAGAAGATGCATTATTATAAGGCTTTTATAGTTTTTTCATAAAAAAAAGTCAAAAGTGTTTATTATTTATGAGGGTTATGTGGGTATTTGAGACTTATGTAGACAGTCGTCTATAACTCGATTTGGGTTGAAAAATGAAAAGTAAGTTTGGCCCCGTCTTTATCAATAACCTGAGGGATAGTTTATTTTTAAAAACATAAAGCAAATCAATAATAAAAATATTGTCCACATAAATACCCCTTCCATACATATATATATATATATATATATTATATTACGTATATAATATTATTTATATATATACTTGTATGGAAAGGTATTTATCTGAACACAATCTTTATTATTGACTTGCTTTATATTTTTAAAAATAAACTATCTCTCAGGTTATTGACTAAGACAAGGCCCCGAACTTACTTTTCAATTTTTCAACCCAAAACGAGTTATAGACGACTATACTTACATAAGTCTCAAATACCCACATTTTTGACTTTTTTAATGAAAAAACTATAAAAGCCTTATAATAATTCTTTAAAATTATAACTGAAAAACGGGGTTACAAGGTCAAATAATCGAGCGTTACTTACTTTTTTCGTGATTTTAAAACGCCTGCCTTAATAGGCGCCACAACGGCACATGCGCATATTGCGCTCGTTCGGTCAGCTAATTATTTATTATTGTTTATAATCGACCGGTTTATAATACATAAATTTAAAATCGGCCGTTTACCAACTTGTAATTTAAACCTCGGCGACAAACAGATATTTTGTCTATTATTCATTTTTATATTTATATCAATAAATTATAAAATTGAGTAAGCGCTCGAATCGAAGATCTCGAATCTCGATCTCGAACATTAAAAAACTCGAAAATCAATTGAAAAACAAAACATCGGCGCGCGTAGCGCGCCCAAATCCACTAGTATCAATAAATTCACTTTATTAATACAAATTCAATCCGGTGTTCGAGTAATTGAATTTAACTCACGTACGATTCGACAAAAGATATTGTTAAAAATTGCTAGGTTTTTACATTGAAACCCTTGAAAAACATTGTCACATGGTCCAGTTGTTTTTCCTACGACTAATTTGTTATCTTTGAACATATTGTTAATATCTGGTAACATATTGATTGATATTTCAGTCTTTCTTAAATCAATACAATCGATAACCTTTCTTGCTTGGTTCAGATCAGTCACATTTTTTTGATATTGTTTCTTAATAATACGCATAATAACGGGTGATGCTAAATTAAATTGATGTTTATTAAGTATTATTTTCTTGAATTTAAAATTTTCCGCATCAAGCAACATTTTGCTTATACCATTAGAACAATTATACCTCGTTATCCCGGAATCAAACGTAATCTCCGAGTCATGCAAAAGTGAAACAAAATAACAAGCCTTATACAAAACAAAGAATGTTTCTGAATCGATATACTTTAATAATGCATTTAATGCATATTTGTTTTTAATTAATTTTATGAAATATGAAATATTCATCTGCTTTTAACTTTGATTCCTTTTTGCATTTAACATCCGCCTTTCTGTGGCTTGTGGATTCGGATGCTAATCGCTTTGCCTTTAAACATGAAATCCAGCTGATTGAGAATAGACTTTGCTTGAAATAGAAAGGATGTTGATAAATTTTTACATAAAATAACGCAAGATGTTTTTCCAAACTTACAAATTACCTTTTCTACTTCGAAATCTTTAAGTTCGTATAACCATTAAAAAATTCAGTCAACTGCTGTTTCTTAAGGTATGTAACAAAGTTGAACGCAAACAATTTTAAAATCGGTTCAGTGAAGTTAAACAAGATAGGGTGTTTTATGTCCGATCGTACTTGATAGCTAACCTTCCCGTGAACTGAACCTCTTTGCAATTTTCGTCGTTTGTCTTCAAAGTTATTAGTCGATTGTTTTTCATAATCCTCCAGATAGATGTCCAATCTTAAAGTCCTCGATTTATTTTTCAATTTTCTAATTGGTTGGATCACATGCTCCTTATGCAAAAGAGAATTATTAAGTAATAAACCGACACGGTGGCGAAGTGGCGGAGACGCACCTCGGCCGATCACGAAAGTTAAGCAGCACTGAGTGCGGTTGGCAGTTGGATGAGTGACACCATACTTGTGCGGCTTTCGGGATCGGTTAGGTGTTTTTCCACACTTCACAACGTGAGCGGAAGGTGTGGAACATTCGGTTTCGGTGTTTGGGCCTACGCAAGGTGACCTGAACATCTAAACAGAATGTTTCAATACACCGGCCGTCTCGGGGAAGGTTTTCCTACAAGGTTTTCCCTTCCTTACGGGCATAACCCCGAGCGAATGCGAGACGGTGGGGACCGGGATGGGAAAATTGGAATGTTTTCACCCCCACACATAGGTGGTAGGAGTGTCCCTGTAAAAACCCATTTAATAATGGGTATACGGGGTGATGAGCAAAGAGAATATTAAGTAATAAACAATAAGCATGTTACCAATTTAATAATTTAAATCTAACTTTCTTAAAACGATTCTTTGGTTTGGTTTTAATTGCATCAGTCTTTCTGTTTCTCTTAAGTATATTAGGGATAAATTTCGTTCGTTTTTGAGTCTTTGTCATTCCTTCTCCATTCATGTCCTTTTGAGTTATTATTTTATCATTATTGTTAAAAATAGGTTCATGATTGGATAAGTTGTCAGTGTTATGTATTAAAATGTCATCCTTACTTAAACCTTTTCCCGTCTTTCAAAAGAGTAAAGCCGACAGTGTGTCTGGCTGTTATCGTAGTTGTGTCGAAGTTATTCAATAATGGACTCGTCCGTCCCCTTTGTCAAAATGGACTCGTCCGTCCCCTTCGTCAAAATGGACTCGTCCGTCCTGCACAACAATGGGCTCGTCCGTCCCGCGCAACGAAAAGAGAAAAAGAATGGACTCGTCCGTCCTCTGGCTTCCCGGCTTTCAAAAGATTTTGACCTCACTGGATATTCCTCCAGGAAAATGGAAAATGTTGGTACCTCAACAGATTAATGCCGATCCATCCAAGTCCGGAAATTGCGTTGGATCTTGCCACGTGGGCCTCAAAAGTCGCTCGTACTCGACCAGAAAATATTCCACGGCGCCGAGCTCCCTGCTGCTGCAAGGATGTTTGGTCTCAGCTACCTCCAGAGTCGGGTCACCAGTGTGGGGTCTACGTATATGCGTAGTCAGGATATCAGAAGGATGCCGTAGCCCACAACATCTACGGCGGTTCCGGTTAGATTAAAAACCACTGCAAGATCTGTAAAGTATAATATTTTATTACTTCGTTATACAAGATGTCTATCGCCCGCTTGAGCGGACTCATGCGCTGCTGATCGAAGCGCGACTGACGCGCTCACGAGGTGTTTCGAGCTCGATCGCTTCCTAACTCGCTCTCCCCTTACTCTACGAAATCGTCGAATCTCCATCTCGGACTTCGGTTTTTTTTCTGATGATTTTCATAAAAATATTGTTTGTGTGTATTTCAAATTGTAAATAATAAAGTATAAAATAATAATAAAATAAATATATAACGGATGTTAAAATGTAAACAGATGAAAGCAGAAGACTTATTTTGAATTCGACTCTTTCTCGAAATAATAAAAATTACTATATTTTCTAATAAAAAATTCGCTATTTAAACATAGTAAAATTTTTAAGTGATTTTTTGTCGTCCATGCAGTGTATTTAGGAGTAGTTTAGGTTTTCCTCGATATTGATGAACAAACCATATTTTTTTATTTGGCGACGTTTCGATGGATATCCTCCATCCTCATCAGGCTATACCTTTTTATTAAAAAATGATTTCATTTTACAACATCTTTTAAACAATTGATTGACGTTGTCAAAATACTTGATACTGAAAAGAATTGGAAAAAACGAGTATTATCAGAAATGATCCACATAAATCTGCAACATAATGCGATCAATTGCAAAGACGATACTAGACATCTTAGCCAACATTACAGTGACATTATCAATAGTATTAAATTAAAATCTAAATTATAATATGTATCTCTCCCCTATGACATAACCTCAAATCAATGTATATCGATCAGATGTTTGGATAAGGTGAGTGATTGACTTGCGTGTTGATCGATTCTTACTGCGCGTATTGTGTCTTGCACGATGCGCGACGCGGTAAATTCAAATATATATTTTTGGTTTTTTTAATTTCTTCTCATTTAGGTTCATAATTAAAAGATTCTTCATTATTATAAAAATTGTTTATTAATCTACTATATTTAAAATTTAATAAAATACTTAACTACTTAAATTTAATTTTTTAAATTTTTATTACCAATTATTATTTGTTTTAACGGGGAAAACAAATATTTTTCTATTGAAATGGTAAATTTTATTTTAGTCTTATAAAAAAAAAATTTTTTTAAGTTCTCTTGTAAATAATCATAAATAATTTATTAATTTTTATTACTCATCAGTACACATAATGTACTTAATTTGAAGTTTCGCGCCTGTGGTGGGGATGACTGTGTTGTCGATCTGATTAAGATTGATCGCTTAGGTGTCTCTGAAAACGGGGGACGTGAGATTTCAAATTTTTCAGTATTAACCGTCTGTGATATACATTGTTAGCTTTATTTTAATATTTGTCTGCCTTTTGCTTAATATGTGTGATTATGTGTTAATTTATTTTGTAATGTTGTTCAAGTATTTATTTAATTTTCAATTTTTTGTGTTGATTATGGACACAACAATAGGGGAAAGGTATGTTATACATAACCTCAATCTCTGTGAAAAAATTGTTAAACGTTTGTTACTTTAATCATTGTTTTCAATTATAGAGCGACGCATCAGAGATGCAGTTAATAATATTGTATACCTATATATTGACGAAATAGTAAGTAACTTAGATTTATATATGTAAAAATTGTGTTTAAAAGATGTTGTAAAATGAAATCATTTTTTAATAAAAAGGTATAGCCTGATGAGGATGGAGGATATCCATCGAAACGTCGCCAAATAAAAAAATATGGTTTGTTCATCAATATCGAGGAAAACCTAAACTACTCCTAAATAGTAAAATTTGTACATTTCAAATTTTACTACAAAACACAGCAATTTTTATTAAAAGTACAATATGTCCACCGATTACTATGTTTTATAGTAATTTTTATTAGAATTTTTAATAATTTTTATTATACATTTTTCTCAGTGTAGCACAAATATTTTCATAGATTTTTAATAATTTTCTATAATTGTCTACAGATATTTTACAACTAAATTCATGGTTGTGGAGCATTAAATTCCAGCTAATGCAAAGAATCGTAAATAAAAGAGTAATTTATACTGTGTTTTCAGGCACTTAGTCCATTCTTGACCTCTTAAAATTGTTCGCTTATTTGATTGCTAAAAATATAAGACAAATTTCTTATTTATATAAAAAAGGAAAAATTTAAAGTATTACAATATAATGACAAGTATATAAATCGAAACACATCATTAAATAATAAGCACATGTTATTAAATTGAGTTTAGTTTAACTATACCTTTTCACAAAGAAAGATCCAAGTCCTTTACTGTATTTACTGGTGACAGTTTACTTTACGACTGATTAGTCAACAAGTTAATTACTCGCCGAACACCTTGCTTACCTTATGTAAGCTATATTTATATCACTAAAATGTTAATTTTTAATAATGTCCCTTATTCATTAGAGACACTGGATTTTAAGGGTCACACGTTTTGATAAACTGCTTTTATAACTAATAACTTATTCGAAAATGTTCCAAAAATTGGTTGTCATTTAATTTATTCAATTTCTGAATTTATAAAACAATTATACATTAAATAATTTTAGAATTTTTTAATTAAGCATGTGTATAAATTACAATTTTTACCTGAAATGCAGGATTTGTCTTTGCTCGTCCATAATTAAAATCATTGTAATTGAATACTGCAATAATCAAATTATACAATAATGCTACAATATTCTTTTGTGCAAAGTTTGTTGATCTCATATGTCAACGGCATTGTTGACACTCGCACAGCTGAACGGTCTTACCATTTACTGTAGACTATAGCATGATGGAACACAAGGGAACGCGAGACGGTAACTCAAGCATTAAAAGTTGTAAATACATCACTTGTTTTTTTTAAATAATTACATTTGCGAATTTCGATGATTTGGCCACATATTTAAAATTGGCAATTAAATTGCAAACGATTCGCATTAACCGTAATCTTCTACGACACTTCTATTGGTATTGGCAGTTATTGGTATTTTCTTTATTGCGTATCTTTTACTTTATTCGCATTACTTCACAGAGCTCATAACCCGGAAGGGATTAGTTATTTATGTACCTTGGGTGAGCCTCGCGTCATTACTGTTCGTGCGCTCGCGACCGCGGACATACCAACCATCCACGAAATTCGAGCCGAAAACTGTAATGATGTAACGTTTACCCATGGTGCTTAACCTTTTAAGGACGGGACTGGTCGATATATCGACCACTTTGGTATCATATTATTTTGGAATTGTTTCGGGGGTAATATTATATGTTGAATACATGAAACATAGTGTTATCATTCTAAAAAGTATATTTGATTTTGAAATAGTGATTTCAAGGTAAAATTTTTTATTCGGTATTTCGACTTATTTTAATGCTTTGAATACGAAACAAATAATGTTGCGTTTGATGAAATACATTTTCATAGTGATTATTTGAACTATTTATTACTATTAGTTTCTTGGCAGATCAACACATAGTTATTTTTTCTTGCGGAAGATTTTTTATTGATAATATCCTTATTATTTCATTATTCTCTTTATTTACTATGTTGTCAAAAAAATACAAGCAATTGTTTTTAATAAAATGGCTGATATTGAAACTTGGAGTAGTGGCGAGTCTGAACCTGAAATACAAGATTTGGAGAATGAGGAAATTCATGATGTTGATGTGGTAGAAAATGATTATGATGAGATTCAAATTTTTGAAAACGCGTATTTGTATCCATCAACCAAAGATTTTCAAGGTATTTCTAAAATAAATCCTAAGATCTCTATATCGGGGAATAAAGCATTCAATTACTTTAAATACTTTTTTGTTTCCATCTGATTGAAATAATTATAGATGAGACGAATCGCTATGAAAGTCAGAATCGTGAAGATCGGCAATCCCATCAGAAAACTTGGTCTCCTCTTACAAAAGATGAATTTGAATGTTGTCTTGGCCTTTCAATTCTAATGGGCCATATTCGAAAAGGTGACTTGATAGACTATTGGTCTAAAGATCCTCTGCTTTATACTCCAATTTTCGGTCAAATAATGTCTCGTGATAGGTTTCTTGAAATCTTACGCCATTTACATTTTCATGATAATGAAGATACCTCAGAAATCGCTCACCATCCTTTAGTGAAAATAAAACCAATAATAGACTATCTAATAAGTAAATTCTCAGCAGCTCTTATTCCAGGCAAAAATTTATGCATAGATGAAAGCCTAGTATTATGGAAAGGCAGGCTTCGATTCAAGTAGTATATTCCTTTGAAAAGAAATTGGTTTGGCATCAAACATTTTGAATTAGTAGACTGTGAGACTGGATTCATTTTGAGTTTTATTGTCTACACTGGCGCTGATACTGATTATCAGAAGTTTGGTTTGGGTGTTACTGGGGATATTGTCGCTCATTTCTTACGACATTATATTTACAAGGGTCATGTCATATACATAGATAACTGGTATACATCTCCCATATTGGCAGAATCTTTGCATGATCGCGATACAGGAATGTGTGGCACGGTAAAAACAAATAGAAAAGGAATGCCAAAATTAGAAAATAAATTAGAGCGAGGTAAAATTCAAGTTGCTCATAATAATTTGTGGATGACAATCAGGTGGCAAGATAAGCGTAGTGTTTGCATGCTTACAACTGTGCACGAACCTGAGTTCTGTACCACTGGCAAGAAACACTATAAAACCAATGAGGATATTATAAAACCACGGTGCATCCATGAATACAACCAAAATATGGGTGGTGTTGACAATGTAGATAGACAATTGTCTATAACCGAAACAGTTAGAAAAACAATGAAGTGGTGTCGCAAATTATTTTTCCATCTTATTGATCTAAATTTATCTAATGCTCATTATTTATATAAAATTAAAAATGAAGGACCAATGCCCTTTCCTTCATTCCGAATTTCGGCTATTAGATCATTATTGAAATTGGATAATACTAATGATAACATTTCTCGTCTTGTTAGCCCTCCTACTCGATTAGTTGGTCGTCATTTTCCAAGGTTTGCTGCAAGTCGAAGGTGTCACTTGTGTGCTTTACGTAAAATTACTAGTCGAACAAAATACATGCGTCCTGATTGTAATATTCCTTTATGCGTAGTTCCATGTTTTGAAGAATATCGCACAAGAGAGACATTACCATACAATCAAATGTTTAGAGGTGAGAGGCAAGGGGACCCACGGAAATAAAGCACCCCAACGAGAGAGGCAAGGGGACTCACGGAATTAAAGTACCATAACGTGAGACGCAAAGGGATTCACGGAAATAAAGCACCCTAACGTGAGAGGCAAGGGGACTCACGGAATTAAAGTACCCTAACGTGAGACGCAAAGGGATTCACGGAAATAAAGCACCCTAACGTGAGAGGCAAGGGAACTCACGGAAATCAAGCACCCCAAAGGGATCAAATTTTCACCACATCCATGCTGTTAATTCATGGTCATGTTAAGAGCGAAAACTAATATATTTTTTCATAATATATCAGTGATAAAAATGCATGTAATGCATATCATTTTTAATATCATTTTTGGACTAAAATACTACAAGTCATGAAGTTGAGCTTGAAATACAATTTTCAAGGTCAACGATGTTTCCTGAACAGCGCATCCAAATACGTCTAAAAGTACTCCTAACTCGCCAAATTAAATTTTTAACATTGGACTTTACGTTCCAGACGGGACTGGTCGATATATCGGCCACCAATTTTGTCAGGCACTCTACGTGACATAACGTGAAAAAAAGCTAACCATTAACTGAGTAATGGTTAATGGAAAAAAACAGTTAACCATTAACCGAGTAATGGTTAATGAAATGCAAAGATTACCCATTAACCCAGTAATGGTTATAATGAAATATAAAGATCACCCATTAACCGAGTAATGGTTAATGAAATGAAAAGAGTACCCATTAACCGAGTAATGGTTAATGAAATGAAAAGATTACCCATTAACCGAGTAATAGTTAATTGAAAAATTAAAAATTAAGTATTACTTCGCCTCGGCTAATAATTTCATGTGATCAGAAGCCAGGGATTTTTTACTTTAAGTAACGATACATTTATTCTACACATGTTATATTCTATGGCAGAGCAAATTTTTGTTGTAATTTTTAATTCCAATATTTGGGAAAAGTTAGATTTTAACATTATCTTGGACGAGTTCTTTGGTTAGCTATGTAGGACAAATAGAGTCGGAGATATTTGGATTTGAAAGTTTTTGCATCGTTTTTAATTAATTAATTTAATTAATTAGCAACTTTCCATTGCACAGGGTGACATCATTTTTTATAAACCAAATTTAAGTGAGTTCTTTTAATTACAATCAATTTTGTTGATACTGCAAACATTATTAGTCATTAATTAAGCATATTAGCCTTCAAAAGGGCTCGCTGTTCAAAATGTTCATTACTTAAGCGATTGAACCGCGGAATATTCCACATCGTAGCGAGATTAAACATTCGTTCTACAGAAGCAGAGGATGGAAGAACCGTATTGAATTTAATAAATGTAGTTTTTACTACAGGATACTTGTGTAGAATGTTTAATTCGCAAATTCTATCCTGACAAAAGCTTTTAAATTCCTCATCATGGGAATCTTTCCCGATGACGTTCTGCAAAACAACGTCCATTTGGCTTCCTCCATAAAAATCGAAACCGTCACTGCTGATGTCCATCGGTTCAATAATAGGATCTTTTTGACAGCTTTTAATACCCTCTCCCTCGCCGTTTTCTCAAGACAATGTAGCCATCGCAACTTAAACTTTGGATGAGTAGCGGCCGCTATAGCTGCTGAGATACCTTCCTCTACGATATTAATATAATTTGTAAATCTGAAAATGATATAAGATTGAGATGGACTCCGTAAAACTTGATATTATTCTTAATAATGCAAAATATATTTTATTTATAGCTCGGTCGAAAGTACGTACTTCCTGCTTCAATTTCGAAGCAGAAAGTTTTACTTTTGTGCATTGTAACGCAGTCTTTTGTTTTGACTTGAATATATAAATCCAAATACATATAAATCCTTAAAATTTGCTTGAGACAATACACGCGCACTCGAGTTTAGGTTATGTACAGCGAGTTACTACATTGCGCTCCTTCATTATCAGCTCTCTTTTAACGAATTAATTAGTAAGCGTACTTTCGACCAGCTATAAAGAAATATAGTATACGCATAACGGGCAGAAGATTGAGAGCCGTGAACTGCACAAATCTCAAACTTGTGAAAAATCATCAAGTGTAAAATATATTGTGTAGAATTATTATGCTTATTACACGTACGTGAAAAATTGAATTGAGTATTAAATACATGTTTTATTTTATCAGGAATGAGTAAACTAATACACATTCTTTCAATTTATACTCATATGAAAAAACAATTTAAATATATATATATATATATATATATATATATATATATATATATATATATATATATATATATGGGCTATTTCACGTCAAGTGGTACGATTCATAAACCTCATAAAATCACTAATTTTCATGTATTTTAAGGCATAACCTACAACAGCGGTCTTGGCCAATAATCTAACCACCGCCATTCGAAAGCTCTCAAAAAATGTGATCTTTTGAGCGGTGTTAGATCAAAATCGATCGTGGCGTGGTCGCCTTTTTTTGATAGTCAATATTTACGGTCGTTCTATCTCTTCGAGATTTTAAAATTAAGAATTGTAAGCCAGGTAGATAAGTTCTAAAGATTATTTTGAACAAAAGTTGTTTGTAATGTTTTTTCAAAAAAATTAATAGTTTTTGAGATAAATGGCTTTAAAAATAGAAAATTTTCTAAAAAATTGAAAAATTTCCATTTTTCATGGTGGAATAACTCTTAGGCAAATTATTTTTAACACCTAAAATTTTTTTTCTATCTTCTTGAAGATATTTCCAGCCTGTTCTCAAATTTTGGAGCGATTTAATATTTTCATCGTACCACTTGACGTGAAATAGCCCATATATACATATATATATATATATTACATAAATATTCCGCCGCGCGCACACACACAACACACACACACACACGGAGGTCACCTCGAGTTACCTGACTGACCGTACTCTGCTCTACGACACCGACGACGGTGTGCACTCCCACAACATCACGGGAGGCGTGCCGCAGGGTTCGGTCATTGGACCCCTACTTGAAACGCTGTCTATGACGGCCTGCTTAGGCAGTAACTTCCGGAGGGTGTCTCGATGGTGGCTTTTGCGGACGACGTGGCGCTAGTGGTGGTCGCAAAGAGTGTCGAAGAGATCGAATATCTCGGAGACGTCTCTATAGAAGTTGTCGCCACTTGGTTGAGAGACCACGGACTTAGTCTGGCGGCGGAAAAAACGGAGGCGGTGCTCATCTCTCGCACAAAAAAGGAGAGGACCGCCACCTTCACGGTAGGTAAAGAACGGATACGGTCGATGAAAACGTTGAAGTATTTAGGGGTCACACTAGACGCGCGGCTGTCGTTCAAACACCATCTCGCGAACGCAGGGTCAAAGGCGGCAAAGCTGGCCCGTGCGCTGGCGGGCATCATGCCCAACATCGGGGGACCCCAGCAACCGCGAAGGTCCTTCCTTGCCTCGGTGGTGAGCTCCGTAATTTTATACGGAGCTCCTATCTGGGCTGATGCCCTGAACAGGCACAAGAGCTTTGGCGCTCCGTGCCAGAGAGCCTGCAGGATAGCTGCGCTAAGGGTGGCTCGGGCGTACCGAACCGTATCTGACATTGCGCTCTCGGTGGTCGCGGGGACCGCCCCTTTCGACCTCCTGGCAGCCGAGAGAGCTGAAAGACACCGTGAGGGTGGGCGACGCCTAGAAGAGAACCGCTGCCACAACTGATGGTCATTGCGGACCGTAGAGGAGTGGCAGCTGAGATGGGACTCAGCCAGGGACGGTCGCTGGACCTACCGCAGGAAACACGGCTTCGTCAGTTTCCAGCTTACCCAGGGGTTGACCGGGCACGGATGCTTCCGTAGCTACCTATTTCGTATAGGGGTCTACGGCAGCGCAGAGTGCCCGGCTTGTCCAGGGATGGACGAAGATGTGGAACACGTTCTCCTACGGTGTCCTCGTTTCAGGAAGAAACGGGACCAATTTCAAATCACTTGGAGCGGTCCCCTCACCCCTCTGGGCATCGGGGCGTGCCTGCGTGGCTCCCAGGAGGGATGGAACGCGGTTGTGACCCTCTGTACGTCCGTAGTGGACAGGCTGGGTCTCATCAGAAGAGAAGAGGAGAGAAGAGTTGCGATGGCAGCAGTAGTGGGCTAGTCTAGCCGTTGCCTCCCCCGCGAAGTAATGCCTTTCGTCGGCTCCCGCGGGGAAATAAAGGTAAGAAAAGAGGTGGAGTTTTAGTGGGTATGCCTATCGACATCCTTCGGAACCAAAACCAGATAGGGGAAGGCACCCCGAAATTAAACCAATTATGGATAGTGAGATTAAAACAACACTACCCCAAGCGGGCACAGCAGTTCTGTCAAATCCCGCCACTGATTCCGATCGGGTCAAAGCCCCGGTGGTCAGTGCTGGTCCCACGGATTTTGGGGGGGACCAAACTCACACCGTTAAAATGGTAAGTGCTGCGGAGGTTGGTCACTCGGCCTCTGTAGCATCAAATGCTACGTGTGACCTGCCCTCGACTGGGATGTCGAATGACGCTGACAGAGTTTTCCTCCGTCTGCATGAGAAAATAGACACCCTAGTGGAGTTTGTTCTGAATAAGAACAACATCCACAAAGAGCTGAAGACTATGGCGAGAGCAACAAGCAGGGCTCTTAATGCATACGCGCGGGTGAGCAGTGCTGTGTGCTCGACAGCGCCGAGAATTAAAATGGCAGATGCGCGTAAGGATTGAATGTGCCAAACGTCGCCCATCTTCCGTGCTGAAGAGCGTCAAAGGAGGCCGGTGGAGAGGGAAAGGCCCTCACCACCTCAGCATCCTCCGGAGAAAAGGAAGAAGGGGTCGAAGCAGCCCACTAGCAGGAATGGGCCAGATGCTTCGACATCCGTTCCTAAAACCGGTGGAAAACAGTCAAAGGTCCCTGACTGGGCTACTGTAGTGCGCAAGGGCAAAAAGAAAGAGGCTCAGCAAAATATGCAGCTGAAGAAAGCCAAGGATATCGGAGGACCGCCAAAGGTGTCCAAAAAACCTAAAGCGGTCGTAAAACCAGCTCGTCCCGACGCCATTAAGATTAAAGTATCAGGAGGGCGAGCCTATGCCGACATCCTTCGGCAAATACGGGCCGCGCTAAACCTCAAGCCGCTGGGAGAAAGAGTCTCCCGTATCCGGCGTACCAGAGGAGAAGATCTGCTGATTGAGCTTGGAAGACCTGGCGTAGGAACTCAAGATCTCGAGGCAGCGGTCTCGTCCACATTACGTAGGTTAGCAGAGGTCCAGATGCTGACCCACAAGGAG
Organism: Theocolax elegans; assembly: GCA_026168455.1. NCBI lineage: Eukaryota > Metazoa > Arthropoda > Insecta > Hymenoptera > Cerocephalidae > Theocolax > Theocolax elegans. The sequence continues at coordinate 74,827,635 of CM047428.1, forward strand.
TCTATTTCTATAAAGGACATGGACGAGACCACGACGGTGGAGGAAGTGGCAGAGGCAATCTCTGCGGTGATCGGGCCAAATATGGTACCTTCTGGGAATATAAAGCTTAGAAGGTCATGTGGCGGCACTCAGATGACCAGTGTCCTTCTTCCCGCATCGGCAGCAAAAAAGCTGCTACAGAATGGGAAGCTTCGGATAGGCTGGGTCAACTGCAGGGTTCGGCTCCGCGAGCCAATCACGCGATGTTACCGATGCCACGAGGTCGGTCCCTTTGCAAAGGCTTGCAAAAGCGCAGTCGACCGATCATCACAGTGTTTCCGGTGCGGCCAAGAGGGCCACAAAGCAGTGGATTGCGCGGCGGATAAGAACATAGCCGCACCTATGGTTGAAGCATCTGACAGAAATGGTTGATTTCTGGGATCCCTTGATGCCATCGTTACTAGTGCAAGGTCCTCCCGATTGCCAATAGTCATCGGAGGGGATTTTAATGCCTGGGCGCCAGAATGGGGCAGTACGAAAACGAACACCCGTGGTCGTACACTCTTCGAGGCCTTTGCGATATTGGAGTTGGAGATTGCTAACACTGGAACGACTCCCACTTTTACCAAGGTCGTCTATAGTAGACCTAACCTTCATCGATCCCAGATTAATGAAGAGAGGGTTTACCTGGAAAGTTAGTGATCGCTACACGGGGAGCGACCATCAAGCACTCGTGTACCAGCTCCAATCGATGATTAACAGGGCAGCAGGTCTGAACAAAAGCTTCCAATACAAGAGATGGGTACCGTCTACCTTCGACCGAGAAATGTTCCTCTGCTCCTTAGCAGAAGTCGCTGTCAAAGGAACACCGAAAGAAAGAGCCGAGGAACTCACGCATGCCATAATAGCGGCTTGCGATATCTCTATAGCCAGGAAATCCATCCCTCGTGGCTGCTCACCTATTTACTGGTGGAATGAGAATATCGCAAAATTACGCCGTGAGTGTCTGAGGATTCGTCGACTGCACCAGAAAGTTCGGAACCAGCCGCGGTACCAAGAACTAACCGCGGTCTACGAGGAAAAACGGAAAGACCTCAAGGCTGCCATTAAAGCGGCTAAACGCAAGTGCTAGCGCGAATTTTGCGAGGAAGTGGACTGCGATCCCTGGGGTAAACTCTACAAAATGACTCTACAATAGATCAAACCGAGGGGCGCCTCAATGCCTATCGTGTCCACATTTTCTTGACAGAGCGGTGCGCCACCTATTCCCACAACATCAGGAACGGGAAGCCGAGACAGGTTTAATGGGGACTCACAGTGCAGTCGCGCCGCCAGACATTAGCATAACCGAGCTGAAAATGGCTGCAAGGAGAATATCCATCCGTAAAGCTCCAGGGCCGGATGGAATACCTGGTCTGGCCATTAAGACCGCTGCGCTGAATGTGCCAAAAATTTTTGCGGACACATTTAGTGCATGTTTTCAATTAGGATGCTTCCCAGCAAGGTGGAAGGTACAGAGGCTGGTGCTTCTCCCAAAGCGGAGCCGACCACCGGAGAACCCTTCCTCGTACCGGCCACTCCGTTTGTTGAATATAGCTGGGAAGCTATTCGAGCAGGTTATTTGTGCCAGGCTACAAGCAGCCATTGCACAAGAAGGCGATCTGTCCAACAATCAGTTCGGTTTTCGGAAAGGGCGCTCAACTATTGACGCTATAAGTCAAGTTGTCGAGCTGGCCACCACTGCCATTGGTGGTACTAGGAATTCTAGGCGCATGTGTGCTATCATCGCACTGGATATCCGCAATGTCTTCAACTCGGCTCGGTGGGACAATATTATGTTGTCCTTGGAACAATTAAAGGTGCCGCTCTACCTACGGAAAGTCATCTCTAGCTACCTCACAGAACGGATCCTCCTCTATGACACCGAGGATGGCGCGCACTCCTATAACATCACCGAAGGTGTGCCGCAGGGTTCGGTCTTGGGACCTCTTCTTTGGAACGTCATTTACGATGGACTGCTTAGGCAGCAGCTTCCGCAGGGAGTGTCGATGGTGGCTTTTGCAGACGATGTGGCTATGATCGTCGTCGCAAGGAGCATCGATGAGATAGAATATCTCGGAGATGTCTCTATCGCGGTAATGGCTGAGCACCCATGGGCTGTGTCTGGCGGCCGAAAAGACCGAGGCGGTACTTATCTCCAGAACGAAGTAAAGGAGGTACGCCACCTTTACTGTAAATGGTAAACGTGTAAGATCGGCGGACACGGTGAAATATCTAGGAGCCATCTTGGATGCGCGGCTAACATTCAAGGAACACCTACTGAGTGCAGGGTCGAAAGCCGCAGGAGTGGCTAGAGCTTTGTCGGGCATAATGCCCAATATCGGAGGGCCAAAGCAGCCACGTAGAGCCCTCTGCAACCTACGGTGCATCCTGTCGGCGAGCCTGCAGAATAGCCGCACTAAGGGTGGCTCATGCTTATAGAACCGTGTCAGACATAGCCCTCTCGGTGATCTTTTGGCGATAGAGAGGGCTGATACGTACAGAAAAGGTCGGCGTACCGTAGAAAACGGCAGCAAAGCAGCACGTGGTAGTAGCTGTCGGTGGTCAAACAGGACTATCGAACTGTGGCAGCAGAGATGGGATTCGGCAAGCGAAGGTCGCTGGACCCACCGCGTCATCCCAGATATCGCCAAGTGGACGAGTAGGAAACACGGATTCGTCACCTTCCACCTAACCCAGATGCTTACCGGGCATGGGTGTTTTCGCAGTTGCGTGCACCGCATCCGTATATACGGGAGTGCGGAGTGCCCGACCTGCCCTGGTGTCGACAAAGACGTAGAGCACGTCTTGTCCTGGTGTCCTCGATTCATGGAAGAAAGTTTTCCATACCTTTTGGAAGGAGCCTCTGACACCAGAGGGTATCGGGATGTGCCTCCTTGGTTCGCAGAAGACCATAGTAGCCGCCTCACATGCACGAGACAGTGGATATTATTGCCGATCACGAAGGGCCAAACGTAGCATGACTGCCCCTCTCGAAGTAATGCCTCACGGCGGTTTTCGAGGGGGGAAAGATCAGTCAAGAGGAGGAGCTCTGCCAAGACCAAAGACAGGGTGGTTTTTAGTGGGTATGGGTCATGCTGACCGAGTCCCACACTCAGTGCATAAAAAGCATTTTTACCGCCTCCTGAAAAAAAAACACACACACACACACCCACACATATATAACATATATATACAGGGTGTTCTGAAATTCGACAAATTTCGATTTGAAGCTTATTTATTAAGTTATTGTTAGTTAAACATTATTAATTCGTGCCAATCAGAGCGCGCCAGTCGGCGATGGGTGGTGCAGAGAGACCGAAAGCCATGCGTGGAGGGAGCGCCCGGCGAGGGGAAGCATATTGGTTGATTCATTTGTTATTCAACACGTTAATATGCGACAAAATTAAGAGAATCGGGAGATTAAAAAATGGCCGATAGGAAATGTCAAGCCTTATTATTTCATTATTTAATTATTTAATTGCTTTACGCATTTTAAATAATTTATTATTTAATAAATTAATTACCAAGGATATCTTAGAAACCACTTCATCGAATAAACTGACATTTTAACAATAATGATTTTAATCAAATTAAATGGAACAGAATTTTGTAATTAAATTCGAAATGTTAATGTTAATTATTATATTAAAAAACTAATTATTTAGCTGTTTATTAAACAATTTTTTAATTTTTCTGAATAATTTGACAAGTATATTTTTTTTACTATATTATAACACAGTCTATTTCATTTAAGTGGATTAAAAATGTTGAAAAGTTACTGTTAAAATATTAGTCTATTCGATGAAATTGTTCCTGGGATATCCTATCTATTGTGGTAAAAAAATCAGGGTATAGAGTCTCTTATAATTAATTAAAATAGTACCCTAGTAGAAATCTGACAATAAATGTAACAATTTTAAATCATAAAATGGCCAATTATCATAAAATACCCAATAAATGCCCAATTAATGGCAACATTAGAGTTTTTTTAACCTTAAGTGTTACATTTTTACTAAGGTTATGCTACATATAAATTGGCTAAAAAAATTAAATTAAAAGTTAATAATAAGTAAATTGGTTTAAAAAATTGAGAAATGCTTTCACTTGTTATGAAAACAATTATTAGTTAATAAGATTGAATTGTTTTTCCAGTTTTAACCCAGGCTTATCCCTTAATCGAATAGATATTGGTGATTTCACGACGAGTGTACATACATTTTAAAATGGCTCATGTTTTTTAAATACTAAAAATATAATCCATAATCTGCAAGAAATTTTATTTCAAAATATTAATTTGTATCAGAGTTATGCGAATTGTAACAACAGTTTTTTCCTTTTTTCCCATTTTCATCATATTGGAAGTATACCTTAAAATGCCTCAAAATAGATCAACTTTTTGTATTACATAAGGTAAAAGTACCAGTGCCGGAGCGGTTTTTTACTAAGTATGTAAATTTTAATTATCTTTAAGCAAAATGAAAAGCTATACCATTACTGTTTGTTAGCTTATGATAAAATATTAGCGTTCAATTCATATTTTTTCGAAGTTAATAATTAATATTTTTTCATATTAATTCTATTTTTTTATGCTTATGTTGACTCTAATTATTAAATATGAGATAAAAAAACTGTCAATATGAATTTGTACATAAGTGGGGACATTCAAAATAATTTTGTTGATTAGAATTGTGTTTTTTAAATAATTTATTTTGCTACACATAATTGGCTTATTCAAGATGATGTAATATATTAAAATAGTTATTAGTTAACGATTGCTAACAATTAGACATTTCAAAAAAGTAAATAAATATTAAATATCTTAATGTTAAAAGTGTTCCACGAAACGGACGAAATATAGAATTATGTACCAATTATGAAACATTTTTTCTTGCTGTTCCAATACTTATGGACATGAGAGAATGATGTACATATTTTGGAACAGTATAATTTATGAAGCAATTAGATATAAATTTGAATTTTAGTATACATCATATGAAAGTATAGCTTCTATTCATAATATTATGTTTGTAAAGCATAATGAATTATGTTTAAATAGCTTTAAACAAGGCATCGGAAATCAGCACTATTTGTCATCATAACCTTCCAAATTATTTGACTTTTGAACCTTCTATATTTTTTTTCTTGATTACATATATTTTATGTTCTTATATTTATAAATCTACATTTCTTAACTTATTTGAAATATGGTTTATTTTTTCCATTTATAAAAGACTCAAAGTTTTGTCAAAATATAATAATTTAATACTATATGTTCCACAATACGGCCCTGTTTCGCAATTGGTACTTTTACCTTATTAAATGGGAAAAAGTTTAAAGCGCTCAATATAGTTGTTTACCATTTTTACAAATACCTAATTTGCAGTAATAAAATTGGCTATCAAGTAGTTTTTATTTTGAACTGTACGACAGCATCAATATGGCTCTGATTAAAACAGGTTATTCTTTGAAACAATAGCTTTTCAACAAAATTTGTTTTAATATGGGATTTTGATGCAAACCAAAAATATAATAAATTAAAGATATTGTATAAGTGAAAAATTGAAAATAGACAGTTTTAGCCCTCGGGTACCCATGTCATACTATCCAACAGTTCTATTCAACAATTATTATCCTGGATAACACTTTTTTCGTCTAATTATTTGGATTCTACTATGTTTATTTAATAATATTAACTTATTGAATTTATATTAAATGTGTATGAATATGTAGCCAATGAAACTTGTGAATTGGATTTTTATAATTTTTTCACCAAATAGTGTTTTTTAGGATTTTATTATTTAGGACAGATCTCAGAATATCTAAATTTAATTAATTATAATTAATATTACTTATCAATAATACTAAAAAAGACAATTTAGTGAAAAAAAATATTAAAACCCAATTAACAAGTTATATTGGTTACATTAAACTTATCTTCAATTAATAATTTACTTAAATTTTCTTAAAATTAATTTTTGTTAGGTATATGATAGTTTTGTAAAATTTCATTAATGACATTAAATAAACATTGTATAATTCAATTAGTTATATGCGAGTTCGTTTTCGTTTTCGATCTCGCATTCCCCTCTCCGGGCGCTCCCTCCACGCGTCGCTTTCGGTCTCGCTGCACCGCCCATCGCCGACTACCGCACTCTGATTGGCTCGAAACAATAATGTTTAACTAACAATAACTTAATAAATAAGCTCCAAATCGAAATTTGTCAAATAGAAAAGTTGTTTATAATTTTGAGTTTTATATGTGTGCGAAATTAACGGAATGAATTTCAGAACACCCTGTATATATATGTTGAATTCTGAATTCTTAGGCACGGAGTCGGCGGCGGCGGCGAAATATTTATATATTATAGAGAGATATATATGTATATAAGAAAGTGGCAGGACAAGTGAATGTGTTTACCCGTCAAATAATAGTCTTACTACTGCAACCTACCCAAATAACCGCGATTAAATGAATAAATTAATTATGCGGAATTGGACCTGCCGATTTTAAGTCAAAATAGCGCCTTAGTCAAGACAGATACAAAAAAAAACAGGTAGGGTCATCCCGGCTCTTTTTTCAAGACGAATACAATGCACTTTAGTTTATTCAAATCGGTTAATTACACGATCTTCTGCAGCATTTTTGTGAAATTCATGTAATTAAGGTTATTTTATGCGGAATTCGACGCGCCGATTTTATGTCATAATCGCGCCTTAATCAAGACTGCAACCTACCCAATTGACCGACCGATTAAATTAATAAATAAATGTGAAAAGAATTTTCGATTTTGAATTTCGCGCGTAACTTTCGATATAATTGATGCGCGGCACGCGTCACGCTTTTCTCCCTTCGCGCGGGCTAGTTGGAGAAGCGTACGTCTCACCCCACGTACCGCGGCCTACAAGCTATTTAACTGCGCAATTAAGACGAGGCCGGTTTACGCTGTGTTTTAAGTTAACGAAACATGTTTTCTATTATATAATAAACGTAATTATTAGTTTTATTAATCTGAATATGTCCCGGAGATTTGACAAATTAATTCCTGCATTATTGACGTATTAAAATGACAATTTAACAAATTCAATGAATGAATAATCAATTAGTTATTGTAATACGGGCTTTTCGCGTTAGAAATTTAGGTATGCATTAAATAACGTTATATATACGATAAATGATACATTAAACTTAAATGATAAATTAAATGATTTAATTTCTGTTAAATGAGTAAATTAATAATAATAAAAAAAAAGGAAATGAATAAAATCTATATAGAAAATCATGCGCGTGTATCTATAGCGTTAAATCAATATTCATCGACCGCGCAGTAGATAATCTTTGAGATAACAAGATACTTTAGTCCTTAAAAGGGCTAGCGCAGTCAATTGAAGATTATTACGGTTTACAACTCAGATGATTACTTTCTTTGTTTTCAAAATCTCGGGTTGGCAGAGAGGCATCCATGCCTTTCCGGAGGACTGAAAAGAAGTTTTCTATTTCGACTAACAATAGTAAGTATAATCCAGGGGCCGGGTAGCCAACAGGCGACAAGCCCCGAGTGAGTCCTGGTTCGTCCGGGATTTGCAACCCTTTTTGTTTTTTTTTGGGTGGAAAAGAGTTTGTCTCTTTTCCGATTGTGTACCCCTTGGCTTGAAAAGGCCATGCGTGATCGATGCCTGAGGCTAGATCCGGGTGAACCAAACGGTTACCCAATCGCGCGTCTTACAGCCTTCATGGATTTCTTTTGGTGATCGGGCTTCCGCGCCGGTTCAAAATTTTATGATAATTAATTTTTCGCGTATAAAATTAGTTTGCATCAAAAAAGGGGCTGAATAGCCACCGGGTGACAAGCCCCGAGTAATCACGGAATCGATCCGTGATTGCGTAAATAATCGTTTATTAAATTCGAGTTGTCCGCGAAAAACAAATTATAATTATATTTATGTATTTTTTTTTTTTAATGTCATTGAATAAAGATCAAAGATGCCATTGGCCACATAGAAATTTAAATTATGTTTTGTATTTTCTGGTTGACTTTCCCTGATATTTCCTCTCCTTATGCGGGTCCTATATTACGCTTATGAATTCTTGAATTTATATTTTATTTTAATTTTCTTATGCAACCAAACGAACCCACACGTTGAAGATTTGCTCGAGGTCCTTCCGAGCGTTCACCGACGTCGTCGATCATTTCGCCTCGATAATAACTAAAGAAAATTATTAATGCATGCAATAAAATTTTCTGTTTTTTATTTATTTTAAAACTCTTTTGCTGCTTGTTCCTGCTTTGTTACGAGGTTGCAATTATTTAGTTTATTTGCATGGCTTAATTTTTATATTATTATGATTTCTAAAGAATTCATTAGACGACGCGAAACAGATGAAGGGATCTAGATTCTAAATCGAATCAAACGTTAAAAGAGCAAGAAATGGAGGTTGCACTACTAAGTTTATATTAATAATTACTATTTTATTACTATTCATTATTATTTATTATTGTTTTATTACTACTAATAAGTTTAATAATACTGCAGTTAATAATGAAAAACAGTACTTACGTGATTAATCACCGTTCTCAGCTGCATAAACCACGATAATAATTTTGTCAACACAAACTTGTAAACACAAACTGAATCTTATACATTGTATATTTCGAATGTCGGCACTTGTGATCGTGTCAAACACCTGTTGCTTAATGAATTATGATCGCTTGTGATTAGTTTGCGCGTCTTGACAATTCAGCCGTATCATCAATTATGTGTCCTTTTGTTATAAACATAGAACTTTTTCAAGCGGGAAATTTGAAAATTGAAAATTCAATAGAAACTTAAAAGGATTAATAAACGTAAACAAATAACAGCTTAAAAACCGCTGCTAATTGCTATTAGCACATAGCTTCCTCGTACAATGCTTATTTCTGTTTTCGTAAAACAGTGCAGAACAATAAATGCGTAAAATAAAAATTCTAATTTAATTTTGAAATAACGATTGATATTTGTTAATGTATAGTAAATGATACTGTCTATTCTGTTTCTTAGTTTTATTTTAATAGCTGTTACATCTTTTAACTGTTCAAACACTATATTTAATTGATAATTATAAACCACTTAATTTGACCATACTATAATTAGATATCTTATTTCACCATTAAACCAATTAAATTTACTTATTGGTATCTTAATTACTGATTAATAATGTTTGCAGTACCAATAAAATTGATTGTAATTAAAAGGACTCACTTTAATTCGGTTTATAAAAAATGATGTCACCCTGTACAATGGAAAGTTGTTAATTAATTAAATTAATTAATTAAAAACGATGCAAAAATTTTCAAATCCAAATATCTCCTTCTCTATTGATTCTACATAGCTAACTAAAGAACTCGTCCAAGATAATGTTAAAATCTAACTTTTCTCTCTGCTATAGAATATAACATGTGTAGAATAAATGTATCGTTAATTAAAGTAAAAAATCCCTGGCCTCAGAACACATGAAATTATTAGCCGAGGCGAAGTAATACTTAATTTTTCAATTAACCATTACTCGGTTAATAGGTAATCTTTTCATTTCATTAACCATTACTCGGTTAAGGGGGTATCCTCATAACAAACTTTAGGAATTTTTTTAAAAGAAACTATTCAATATTTTTATTTGAAATTTTATTTACGTAGTTTCTTATAGTTTGTAGAAACATAAAAAATTTTGATACATACATAATGTTAATTAGGTGAGCCATGTAATCAAATTCAAGATGAAGATGTATTTTTTTTGGTCTCAATTGGCGCCATGTTTCGTTGTTGCTGTGTCATTCTGAAACATAAGAAACAAAGTTTTTTGACATTTTTATACCAATTCCTCGTCTACTTACTTAAATTTGAAATGTCAAAAAAAAATTTTTTAAAAATGGCGGACTTTTGAAAAAAAAATTCATAAAAGTTTTTTTTTATTATTGCAGAAGAGTTATTAAATAATTTTTTAAAACAAAATCCTTTAGTTTGTCGACTAGCTAATTAAATTTCCTTTAAAATGGTATATATTTTTTTTCAATAGCTTCAAAACTCGCTGAGTAATCAGTGGCACCAATTTGGAAAATCGAAAAATTGAGTTTTCGAGAAAAACGCGTTTAATATTCGCGGTATACAATATATTATTTTTTAATAGAATTTTTTCATACTTACAGCTACTAATCGACTTTTGTACTATTCAGCAATGCCTGCTCCATAAAGAAGCCCTTCTTGTTCTTCGAAATGCTGATTTTCAGATGCAGTTTTCCTTTTTTTGACCAATCGGGCTTCCTTGGATGCGCTCTCCGTTCTGATGTTTTATCCTGTTACTCGTTCAGCGTCGGTGTTCTTGGCGTAAGTGGCACTGGGCAATCCGATTTTGAACTCCAGGCACTTCATCATCTTCAAAACTGCATTGAATCCGTCATTAAAAACTACGGCAGCTATATAAGCAGCAATTTCCACGGCTTAGACTGTAGTAATGCTCTTATTTACGCAACTATACGCACTAATACAACTAAAATTGGAATAGCATTTGCCACAGTACAATTGCGAAGCATCTCGAAGACCCAAACTCAGCGGGACACCTATTGTATTCGAGCGCGTACCTGCCTACCTGCGCCGCATTCCGGCAGCGCATCGCACAACTTTAAAGAAAATAGCCATAGCATCGAAACCGCTGCGAATTTCACTTTAAAATTTTAACAGCATACTATTGACATGTTATACTATCGACTTATGTAATAAAAAAAAAATCGATTTTTCGATCGATCTATACAAGGATACCCCCTTAATGGGTAATCTTTGCATTTCATTAACCATTACTTAATTAATGGTTAATTTTTTTTTTCCATTATCCATTAATTGATTAATGGGTAATTTTTAAGTTTCATTAACCAATAATTAGTTAATGGGTAATTTTTTCTTTAAATTATCCATTAACCAAATAATGGAAAAATTACTTACTTCAATTAACGAGTTACTAATGTATCGTTAATTAAAGCAAAAAATATTGATGAAATAATCATTAACGCCGATCCCTTAATAAAGATTCTTTAATAAAGAATGCAAACACAGTGTTTCGAAAATGCCCTGGATATTAGCAATGAATCGAAAAGTCAAAATACAAACTCAGCGATTTGTTAAATGAGATCATTGTAATATTTGACTAAAATTTGTAAACTAATTTTATAATTTTATAAATAATCTTTTACAATAAATTGAAGATGTTGACCTATAATCAGTTAGTTCGAATTACGTGTCGGCTCGTCTTTCAAATACGAAAAGTTGAGATTACTAAAGATAAAATAAGAAAAATCAATTGTATTATAAAGTGCTAAATTAATAAATCTTACTTATAATATTTAAATCAAGAAATAACCAAAGTGTTAATTATTAATCTCCCCAACATACAAAGAAGCAAAAGACTTCAAGGGAAGAAATACAAGTTAAGTAATCAATTTACATAAAAATAATTAATATTAGTGTGGAAAGAGCTTCCTTCTTTCCTGTCACTAGATTATACGTTTATATCCTGTAAAACGTACTCTTATTTTAGTTAAACATTCCCTAGGTTCGAGTCCTAGCTAAGTGACAGGCGTCATTGTTTGGGTTAAACTTTTAGTATTCAGGACATAACATACGAATTAGTAAGCTGAAAATAATTATATATTATAGGGAGACTGTACATGTATCTCCATGCTTACCAGCCTTGTCTCGCACTCTTCCGATATATATGCTCTGGCTTATGTCTCTCTCTCTCTCTCTTTTAAAACATTCTGACCACATAATTTTCGCGGATGACACTCAGATCTATCACTCGTTTTATCCAACCGATCTTGCTCAGGGTGTACACAAAATTTCGGAAGACGCAAATGCGATAGATAACTGGGCGAGATCGAATGGTCTGAATTTGAATGTGAAAAAGACGAAGGTGATGATCTTGGGCAGTCAGGCTTTTATTTCGACTTAGATACTGCCCCGAAGGTTTCAATAGGGAATGATATCCTTAACGATGAATCTGAAATCAAATCTCTGGGCATTTGGATTTCACCCACCCTGGACTGGTCTCGTTAGGTCGCATCTGTATCACAGCGAGTTCATGTTTTTTCGATTTTATATTATGTTATATTTTAATTATGTTTTACCTTCGTATTCAGCCGATCTTATATTGCTGTATTATATTTTACTTATTGCGTCTAACTGTAATTCTTTTTAGTATTAACTGTATATTTTTTGCTCCAATGCACGACGCTTTATACTTCCGCATTTTCTTTATCTTGTTAAACTATTTTTTATTAATTTTATTTGTTATTCTGTTATTTTATTTTGTTATTTATTATATTGTTATACGATTTTATTATTTTATTTTTGTAAATAACTTTTGTTATATATTTACTTTTGTTTTTATTTTATAATTTTATATCAAGAACTGCGCTGTACGATCTCTTTCAGAGATTTCTTCGTCTGTGTATACGGGGTCTCACTCCACTGTACCCAATAAACTAATCTAAATCTAAATCTCTCTCTTGCCCGGCTAGAGATGCAATCATGAAAGAAGTTTCCCTGCTTAAAGGTCGTAAAGCGCGTGATGTTCTTGGTGAAGGAGATGATACTCACTCTTCCTCAGGCCCCTTTGGCCCAAGACGGTATTTAAACACTGGTCGGCGGTGGTACGGAGATCGAAGTAATTGGGCTATGCGAGGTCCGTTATTCTAAACCTATATTTACGCAAAGTGAGGGGGGACCGCTCTCGTGCCTCTCTAAATTATCTAAATCGTTCTCCATTTTTCACACTAACATCAATTGCATCAAAACTCATTTTTCATTCATTGAATCATTAGTTCATCCACAATCCTTTAATGTCATCGTCATTACGAAAACCTTCCTTACTGAAAACGATTCTTATTATATATTGAAATTACCTGGTTATGTCTTGCATCTTCTAGATCCTGTAGGCAAGGAGGTAATGTGGCGGCATACATTCGTGAGGAGTTTAAAGTAAATATTATTGCACATTTAGATCCCGTCTTTGCTCGTGCTCCTGAGTTTCTGATCACGTATTTGGTTGGAAAGGCGATGGCATTGGTACTAGCAGTGGTGTACCGCAGATCTACAGCTGCATATCCAATCAAATTTTTCGAAGTTTTAACTGACGTCATGCCCCAATATGATCGTGTTGTTGTCACCGGTGACTTCAACATTGACATGAACTCAACCTATGGGGCGGCGGTTATGATGAGGTCGAACCTGTCATCACTGGGACTGTCACTCATACCGTCTGGGCCAACGCAATACTCAGTAATACTTATTTTAAATCGCCTGCCCCTTTTGAGGCAGGCCATGACTCTATTACTATAAATTTTTAGTTATCTAACACTCCATTAGGAGTGAAGATCAAATACTGAGAAAGAACCTAAAAAAGATTAACCTACATAATCTTGCCTCTACATTCATGTCGCTATTTAACAACTCATCTCATGATTCTATAGACTCATCATTAAACTCTCCTACTTTTCAGACTCATGCTCGACCTGACCAGCTCTCTTCTGCACATTGCTTCCTCGCCAATCAATTTTCTAATCATCTTTCTAGTCTTCCGTCTTCAACTACCATACAGCCTCACATACATCCTGACTCCATTGCGCTTACTCTTTCTAAACTAAACAACGCGATCTTAACTACATTAGATCTTCTAGCACCTTTGGAAACGATAATTATCAAGGCTAATCCCAAACCATGGGTCTTGCGGGAAATGAGAGCTAACATCAAAGTTAGGAATATGTCTTTTAAGGCTTTTCAGAGGTCTGGTTCAACATATGACTATAATACCTACAAAACGTTCAGAAATTGTGTATCCAATGCACTAGACTCTAGTAAATTTCGATTCCTGACTGATAGACTGAGCAGTGACAATGGTACAGCCAGTTTTTGGAGACGTCTGAGAAGCATGGGTCTTAGCTCTAGTTCCAATTAGTCACCTCTATAAAGTTCTTTCCAGCGCATCAGTTAAATCATCATTATGCATCCATCTTAAATCACGTACTCCCACTCTCTATTGAATCATTTGCTTCCTTTCTATGTAATTCATGTCACACATCACCTTCTATACCTTCATTCGCATTCTCCACTATAACAGCTAAGCGAGTTCAACGTGCTATACTTGGAATGCATATCCTCTAAGGCCGTCGGCGTTGACGGTATTTCGGTAAATATGATTAAGTTGCTAGAGCGTGTGGCGTTACCAAATTTATGGTTAATATGTTTAACCGTTTCCCGGTGGAAACACCGAAAATATTTAATTATAAATAAAATAACCCTGCACGGCCGACTCTCTCAACGGAAATTCCGTTGAATTTACAGTGGAGCGGTTTCCACTGTAATCTGCAATAATTTTTGGTTAGCGTGGACACGCTTAATAAGCGGATTCCTTGCGGAATCCACTGTCACCATTGCCACGAGAGAGATTTGCGAAAACTATTATTTATTAATTATGCGCGAAAACCCAAGGAACCCAACGAAAGAAAATCACTAACACTCCCGAAAACCGTAACCACGTTTGACCAGCAAGAAATTTAATAAGGATATCGGACGCCACAATAATAATTTGATTGCTTACCAATCCGTTTAATAATCTATCAAATCAAAGAAATATACTTATGGATAATTGGATTCAAATAATAATATCGTCTCAGATGAATTACTAATGACTATTTTTTTTATCTCCCTGACTGCTGATACTAGACTCAACTACTCAAAAAACACGACTTCTCTATTCGACTACTAATGCTAGACTATCTCTTTTCCGGGAACTACCCTTCGTAACCGAAAATTTAAATAATCTATCCTTTTCCCACTTATTGTCCCGTTTTCCTATCTCTCTCATGTCACCTGTGGGAGATAAGTCGTTATTGGACTTATCTCCATGTAATTACATGTCACAGGTGCCCCCCCCGCTGCCGTATAGTCCTTACTAATCTCAAAAATGACAACTCATTTGCATAAGTTATCATTGTCCCAACTATTGCAGTAAATATACGTGTATTACATAATTACTGTCATAATACCATTTTATACAGTAATTCCATACATGACACACCGTCCTTACTATGGAGTATTTAGTAATGTCACCAAAATCTCATTAGCGCGAGAATTGAATCTCTTATTTGCTTTTATATATCATACACGTATAATCTATATACCCGGGGCCTGATTCTGTAACTGTATCGATGGTGACATACAAAAATTTCTGTTTAAAGAAACTTTTTGATTGGCCTAGATACTTTCTCGGCCAATCAAAAAGTTTCTTTAAACAGAAATTTTTGTATGTCACCATCGATACAGTTACAGAATCAGGCCCCCGATCGATCTCCACTACACGTGTTCCGAAACTCCCTACGTATCGATCCACAAATCCCTACGTCGATAAAAGCGCGGACCTTCTAGTTACTACTATGTGTGCACTTGAATCTCGATTGATTCAAGATGGCCGCAACTAAGCTCGAACCGGCACATAAACAACGTGCTTCGTAACCGGTTCACCGCGTGCGCGCGATCCTCACCAGCGGGGACGACGATAAACGTTCCGGGGGTGTTGTGCACGTGTATAGTGCGCGTACGTATACTCGCAGGTATATGGCGTGCGCGTAGGCGGACGACGGGTTCCCCCACCAACGCTCCACGAGGGACTCCCCGCAACAAGGATGGTAATGTTTACATCATTGTTCATTGCATATTTGAAATAAACAATGATGTAAAACTGGCAGAATAGGTAGGTATTAATGTAAACTTTCACCAAATCCTTTTATTACTTCGCCTCAATTCTCATCTCTCTTGAAATTAATTCCAGATTTGTCATATCCTTTTTCCCCATTCAACACCTAATATTTATATTTTGTTTTTATTTACTAGTTTTGTGCCATTTTTCTGGCACTTCCTGCCGTTTGTCCCCGCCTGGAGGACTTTAACGGCATTCACCCACCACCTCCGTGTGTGTGCTTTTTCCCCATCTTTTTTTAATCCCCAACCATCTCGCATTTGCCGGGGTTCTGCCCGTGGGAGAGGGAAACCTGTGAAGCAGGAAAAACCTCACCCGAGATGGCCCGGTGCCCTGTTGAAAAAACCTCATATAAAACTATAAAAAAAAATTTTTTATCGTACTTCATGTGGCTTTTGCACCCGGAGTTTGCGATAGAATGCTATACATTATTTAATACGAATCGGAAAGAATAAGCTTATAACTATAGGCTTCATAATGAACACCTCATAAAATGCGATAAAAATAAATTTGTTTATAAGGTTTTATAAGAATAAACGTGTAACATAAAAGAGCATAAAATAGTTTATCGGAGTATATCGGGTACACATTTATATTTAAATATTTTGTATTTATATTTACCGGGCATTATAAGGATTTGCCATCTTACACGTACTTATATATCAATGCTTTTTCAATCTAAAGCTTATAGTATTTTATAATGAAAAACCCGAACATGAATGAATTATCTATAGTTCTATTTCAGGTAATACAAAATGATATATTCTTAACAAGTGGATTTCTATCGGGATTTTAACAGTTATTGTCTTATAGAGCATACAAAAATATAAGGTTAAATAGGGCGTTTCACAATAACGCCAAGTAACGGCTATATGACCTTACCAGCATATTTCAATATTATATAACAACTTACCTGATACCTTTATAGGGATTTATGACGATCGACGCATGAAATGGGCGGCTTGCCTAACGCATCGTACCTGGCTTTGTCAGTCAAAAAGTAACCGCTATTGAATCGCTTATCGCATTTTATGAGGTATTGCTGTATTTACTATTTACAACGAATAGGCATGTATCTGCATTACAAATAATTAATGATTTTTCATTATTGAAATTTATCGGGTTGAAAAGGACATTTCACTATAAAGTCGAGCATTATTTATCCGAATCTACCGGTATATTCTAATATTGTCAAGCAACCTATGTGGTTCGTTTATAGGGTTTAATCAGTATTGTCACATAAATCAGCGGTTTGATTGCAGGATCTTATCGGTTACGCCCACGTAAAAAAAATTTATAAAGTTTTTATAAAAATTGTATAAAATGGATTGTATACAATTTGTATAAAAAAATGGTCTTATAGAAACTTTATAAAATTTTTATAAAAAGATTGGCTTTCATAAAAAATATATTTTTATTAAATTTTTAAATAAATACCACGCTTTAAAGCACATTTTAAAGGAATTTACATACAAAAACGCGGTCACTTTAGGCTCAATATAAATTGAAACATTTTAAAATAGAAAAAGATAAATAATAAAGTAATTAAAAACGTTCGAGATAAGTTTTAAAAATTTTTTACGGTATTTTATAGGGTGGGAAAAGTTTGTGAACTTTGGGAAACGTATTGCGCAACTTGGGAAAAGTTTGTGAAAATTGGGAAAAATTTTGCAAAACTTAAATCTTAAAATTTTGGGAATAAACATATATAACCTTAAAAACAGGACTGCAAAATTCATCAGCTGGCAGCGGTGGCGATGGGTAACTCGTACCGACGCTTCTACGCACGGAGAAGCTGTTGATCGTACCTTTAAAATCGTCTAACCTGCAACAAAAATATTACAAAAACACAAAGTATCTAATGTACTCAATCGCTAAGTTTTTAAAAATCAAGAGAAAGGAGGACTTATCTGATCAAAAGTGTAGACGGAGTTGAATCTTCAGGTCTCAATATTCCGGCTCTCCCCTCACCGAGACTGAATTTTAAATTCTCAAAATCGATAATATTCCATGCTGTCAATTGACGCACTACATATATCTAGGTTAAAAGTACGACTTCCGCGACGAATTTAGTAGTAAACTGCTTGTTTAAGTAAAATACGACGGCAAACGTCTCGCGCTGCACGAAGCTCACGGGAATAAGACATCAAACTGAAGTTGGTTAGATGTCAAACTGAAGTTGGCTTTTTTCTCTATCGTCAATTCATTTTACACAATTTTTATAAAAACTTTATAAATTTTTTTCACGTGGGCGCCTGTCGTTGAAGCAACCGCTATTGAATCGTTTATCATATTTTATATGAGGTATTGCTGTATTTTCTATTTACAACGAATAGGCATGTATCTGGATTTCAAATAATTAATGATTTTTCATGATTGCAATTTATCGGGTTGAATAGGACATTTCACTATAAAGTCGAGCATTATTTATCCGAATCTACCGGTATATTCTAATATTGTCAAACAACCTATGTGGTTCGTTTATAGGGTTTAATCAGTATTGTCACATAAATGAGCGGTTTAGTATTACAATAAACATGGAATAATCGATTACATTTTTGGCGCGAAATTTGTATTTCTCAATTGGCTTTGGTGTTACTAAGAACACATAGAAATATTGGACAATTGAAATATTTTTTCTAAAAATAGGTTAATATGTTTTCATATTAGAAAAATAATAAAGTATAAACTTTATTACAAGAGAATGCTAAATAAAGAATACATACGAATTCCGTAACAAATTCTGAATTATTTTAAATGTTAACATGAATCATCGAATCATATAAAAGATTAACAAAATTGGATTACTTTATTGAAAATTAAATTTAATATTTCTTTCCCTAGCGGAAATAATCATATGCGAATAATGTTTATAAATACTTAATAAAAGTTATTAGCTTTTATTAGATTTTCATAACACTTTATAAAGTGCGGATTTTGGACTGTAGTAATAGTTTAAAAAATTTGATGAAGTTTATAAGATTTTTTTAGTTGTTTTTAAAATTTCGTAAATATTTCTAAGCTTTATTAGGTTTTATTAGATTTTTGTATTTCGAAAATATCGTGAAAAACGATAAAATGACACTAATAGTAACTGTTGCATTTTCCTATATTTAACTGTTTTTAGCTGTTTCTAAGTGATGTATGCAAAAAAACTAAAGCTATTAATAAAAGATTGCTATTGGTAAATATTCATAAAGATTCTAAATACTTATTTACTGTATATAATAATTTAAAAAAGTTATTAGTAGTTATTAGCTTTTTTAAACTCGCACATTTCTTTTACTTTTGAAAAAAACCTAAAAGCTATTAAAATCTAGCAAAAGCTAAGAAGAGCTAATAAAAGTTATAAATTCTAACTAACTATTAACAGAGTCCAAAATCTGCGTATTATAAATTGATTATAAAATTTATTAGCTTTTCTTAGCTCTTTCTGGGAAAATAAATTTCCGTCTGGGTTCGTGTTTATTACTAGCTCACTGTAGAAAACCACTATCTTTACTTTAATGAAGAATAACATTGAAAAATATTTATAATTAAAGGGCACAAAATTAAGAATACCTGCAAGTGTCACTCGAGTCTGACAGTTATTTCTATAACCATTACTAAAGTAGTTAAATATATAGGAATATTGAATATTGAGATATTTGTTCTAAAAGTTCAGTTAATATTTTTTTTATTTTTAAAAAATAATGAAGAATAAACTCTTATACAAGACTATACTAATGAAAGAATAAATATAAGTGCCGTTACACATTCTGAATTATTTTACAGAGTTTACTTGAATCAGTGAATCGTATAAGAATTATTATATTGGATAAGTTTATATAAAATAAATTTAATAATTCTTTGATTTTCATTAGTAGCTTTATAATAGAAAACTTTTACCTTTACTTGCATGAAAATTAACAATAAAAAATATTTATAACTAAATAATTCAAGATTAAGATTACACGCAACTGTATCAGATATATATATATATATGAGTATAACCGACACGGTGGCGGAGTGGCGGAGACGCACCTCGGCCGGTCACGGAAGTTAAGCAGCACTGAGTGCGGTTCGCACTTGGATGGGTTTGGCTTTCGTGGCGGGTTAGGTGTTTTTTCACACTTCACAACGTGAGCGGGAGGTGTGAAACATTCGGTTTCGGTGTCAAGGCCTACGCAATGTGACTTTGACACCCAAAAAGAATGTTTCGAATACACCGGCCATCTCGGGTGAGGTTTTCCCTGCTTCACAGGTTTCCCTCATCCACGGGCATAACCCCGGGCGAATGCGAGATGGTGGGGTTTTAAGGGAGGGATAAAGCACCCACACATAGGTGGTAGGTGAACACCGTTAAAGTCCCCAGGGGGATAAACGGTAGGAAGTGCCAGGAAAAAGAGAGCACAAATCAAGAATAAAAAAAAAAAAAAAAAAAAAAAAAAATATATATATAAAAAAAAAAAAAAAAAAAAAAAAAAAAAAAATATATATATGAGTATATGTAAAATATTACACACTCAGAGCTATTAATTATTGCTATTAATTATAGTTTTATAATTTAGAGCACGTTCAAATTGAATTAAAATTATTTGTTTTCCAGATCTGTTTTATCCTTGGAGGAAGAATATTCTTTGTATTTGAAAATATACTGAAAATTAACATGTAATTGAGTTCGATTTGATGCCTGAAAATAAAAGAATTATTATATTGGATAAGTTTATATAAAGTAAATTTAATATTTCTTT
Organism: Theocolax elegans; assembly: GCA_026168455.1. Classification (NCBI taxonomy): domain Eukaryota; kingdom Metazoa; phylum Arthropoda; class Insecta; order Hymenoptera; family Cerocephalidae; genus Theocolax; species Theocolax elegans. The sequence goes on from CM047428.1 coordinate 74,848,167, forward strand.
CATGTTTATTAGTAGTATATCATAGAAACTTCTATCTTTATATGCATGAAGAATAACAATGAAAAACATTTATAACTAAAGGTTACAAAACTAAGAATACATGAAAGTGTCACACGAGTATCGCTGCAGCATTAATAAATTAAGTATACTTATGTAATTCGTATTATTGTTGGCGCAGCCGATACAACCCGATAGGCCGTCTGTCCCTTACATGCGTCGAACCTCGTAAAACCTTATAAAGACGTCAAACTTTCGAAAACCGGATACATGCCTATTTGTTATAAATAATAAATATGGAATTGCCTGGTAGAATGCGATTAGCGATTTGATTAAGATTTGTTATTGCTGGCGCAGCCGTTAGTACTCGATAGGTCGTATGCCTAATACATGCGTCGATCCTCGTAGAACCTTATAAAAGAACTGTATTGGTTGGTTTAAAATTATGGAATTTAACGGTAGACACCGATAGCTGTTAGTGGACAATATAGTGAAAAGCCTTATAGAACCTTATTAATTCAATGCACACGAATACGTCAAATACTCGAAAACCCGATACATGCCTATTTGTTATAAATAATAAATATGGAATTGCCTGGTAGAATGCGATTAGCGATTTAATTAAGATTTGTTATTGCTGGCGCAGCCGTTAGTACTCGATAGGTCGTATGCCTAATACATGCGTCGATCCTCGTAGAACCTTATAAAAGAACTGTATTGGTTGGTTTAAAATTATGGAATTTAACGGTAGACACCGATAGTTGTTAGTGGACAATATAGTGAAAAGCCTTATAGAACCTTATTAATTCAATGCACACGAATACGTCAAATACTCGAAAACCCGATACATGCCTATTTGTTATAAATAATAAATATGGAATTGCCTGGTAGAATGCGATTAGCGATTTGATTAAGATTGTATTTATGGATGTCTCAGCTCATACGATCCGGTAAACGAATCGCCCATTTATTTTGTTGATCATCATATTGTACTATAAAATGTTTTTTTCTTTTGTGAGGTTTATCTTATAAAATACTATAAGCATTTATTGTATAGTATGGTATGAGGTTTTTGCACCCGGAATTCCTTATAGAATCGAATTATAAACCTACTATTAGAAAGCAAAAAAAGATATAAACATATACAGTATTTCCATGATAAGAGCTTATTAAATTTTTTATCGGGAAATGTGTATGAACTATAATCTTTTCATAGTCATTTCTTTTACTATAGAACCCGATTAATATTTTCTTGGATGCACTTGTGTAATTCATGTAGTAAAACATCTATATAGGCTCATAATTTTTCAATCAATTTATTACGATATATGCCGATTCTGAATTCATATTGGTAAAGCGAATAGATTTCTATAAATAATTAAATGAGCATATCTCTATAAAAGCCTATAAATTTATTAGTCTCATAGAAACTGATATATCTCTTACCAGGTAAAACTTATAAAAACTAAATTTCGGAACTTGTGATTCGTAGCTGTGAGGATTTCATTATAGGTACCGATAAAAAAGAAATCGCCCGATATATTACTATAAAATTTTTATCGGCACCCCGATTCAATGTGCCATTATTTTATCGGATTTTATAAGGTCTTTTCAACAGGGTGTCTTTGAAATATTTTGTTTGTGTCAAAGTCACATTGCGTAGGCCATGACACCGAAACAGAACGTTCCACACCTCCCGCTCGCGTTGTGGAATGTGAAAAACACCTAACCGATCACGAAAGCCGCATGAGAATGATCTCCCATCTGAGTACTAACCATCACTCCGCCACCGCGTCGGTCCAATATTTATATATTTTTCTACTTCAGATGCTGATGTCTCGGAGTAGCCGCCCACCCCGGGAACCCCGCTTCTTGGGGCTTTAACGAGATGAACGATATATCGAAAATCACGAAAAAAATCGATATACGGCGGACGAAATAACGGTATCGTGATCGACACTCGATGCGAAGTAAATTACGCAATTTGGCGCGAAATTTAAAACTGAGAAATGTAAAATTTGAATAAAATAATTAATTTAATAAAAATAATTAGAAAAAAGGAGAAATAAAATAGAAAAATTAATTATACTATAAGAAAGTTAAACATAAGTTTGTTAAATAAAGAAGAATGATCAAATTTTGTTTAGAACTTTTTATTCGTAAAAGCATGGAAACAAACATATGGGAATAATACAGAATAACGTGTGAATTAAATTCTATAATTTTACAACAAATTAAAGTTTTATCGCATTTTTAAGGTACAATCATAGTCGTTAAATAATGATTCCCTTACTTTTTAAAGTAAATCACATTTGTTTACAAATAGTGAATAATAACAATTGTTAATTTAATTTATATAATTAATTTAATAAATTAATTTAATTGCTTTTTCATTTGTATTACTTAATTCATAACACTACCATTCGCAACGCTTAATTTAAAGAATCTTTCCTTAAAATTTCAGCCCGATCCAATGGAAAGAAAAAATAATCCTTGCGGTAAGTGAGTTCGAACACTGATTTTGGATCCTTCGCTGAACCAAGGATAATTTTTCTAACCGCAATATTAAATGTTCACAAAAATAATGTCTTAATTTATGAACAATAACGTATTTTTTATTACCATGAATAAATTAAACTTTTAATTGAAATTTTTAATTTTAGGGAATATTATAAGTGAGACCGTGTCTGGCTTCCTTTATTATTTGCAGCTTTTAATTCTGAGTCCTATTCAAAAATAAAAAAAGGCCTTGCAATTTGTTTTTACTTTCAAATTATTATATGGCAGATATTATTCAAACGCGTGGACAAGGCGTTATTCTTAAACTCATGAATTATTTATAACTATTAATAGTTTATTAAACTAACTGTTTTTTATTATATAATTAAACAAATGTGATTAGCGTGCCGCCAGTGCAACTACTTATATGGGATTTATGTGTTAAAACTTTAAAGACTGGCAATCGTTGAATACAATTGAAAAAGCAATTAAATTAATTTAAATTTGTAAGGGAGTCATTAATTAACGACTATGATTGTACCTTAAAAATGCGATAAAACTTTAATTTGTTATAAAATTATAGAATTTAATTCACACGTTATTCTGTATTATTTCCATATGTTTGTTTCCATGCTTTTACGAATAAAAAGTTCTAAACAAAATTTGAACCTTCTAATAGTATAAATAATTTTTCTATTTCATTTCTCCTTTCTTCTAATTATTTTTATTAAATTAATTATTTTATTCAAATTTTACATTTTTCCGTTTTAAATTTCGCGTCAAATTGCGTAATTTACTTCGCATTGGGTGTCGGTCATGATACCGTTATTTCGTCCGCCGCATATAGATTTTTTCGCGATTTTCGATATATCGTTTATCTCGTTAAAGCCCCTGCAGCAGAGAATCCCGGAGCAGCAGACCAACTCCTCGGCGGCATCCCAACTACTGTTGCTGGATAACCTCCGAACCAGGTAAGTTTACTTTCAATTATAATATACTTATAATAACACATATTAATATATTTTATTCCTTTTCAAGTTCCCCCTTGAGGATGACACCATCACAAGCGACGATTAACATTGTCCCTAGTTGATCTATTCAATGATATGCTCTCAATTGGATTCTTGCCAGATTGCTGGAAAAAGATTATCTTGTTTCCCCTAGCGAAGTCGACCAGGATGGAATCTTGCTCCGACACACGAACAATTGCTAAGCTCTAGAGCTGCGAACTCTCCAAAGTTCTTGAACGGCTAGTACATGATCAACTTTAGAATTACTTAAAATGTCACAATATTTTAACGGATAGACTAGCTGGCTTCCGTAAAGGACATAGTACCCATACGACACTTCTTGGTGTCCTCGATGATGTTAGTACGGCAATTGACTTTCCAATGATCACGATTCTAGTCCTGTTCGACTTCTCCAAGGCTTTTGATACAGTGCCTCATGGCCAACTAATTAGCAAGCTGAGCGATATCGGATGTTCGAACGTAGTATTGAATTAGTTCTCTCGGTATCTTGTGGGTCGTTCTCAGGCGATCATAGATGAGGTCGGTGAGTTAATTGTCGGATTGGTTGGAAGTTAACGCGGGGATACCTAAGGGCAGTGTTCTTGGTCCGCCTATCTTATTTTCTTGCCTAGAGTACTGAAGTTAAGTAATTATACATCAGGATAGTTAAGTAATTATATAGCAGGATGCTATAATGCGATCGCTTCATGGGCGATGAGAGGCGCATTGACCTGAGCCGAATTCCTGAATTATGAGAATGGGGTCAAATCATTGTTCATTTTTAGTTATGTATTATGCTTACTACAGAAATTTTATTTAGACTTTTATAGTCCAACTGGAATTATTGCGTTGCTGATTTTATTTTACTGTTATTTCAATTTTAATGATGTTATATTTAATTGTATATATTTTTATTATTTTAACGTCGCTCTTTTTATGCTCCCAAACCGGTGCGCTCATCAACGACGGAGGTCATACGATGTCTTGGTGAAGAAAGCACTTGTTGAAAATACATTCGCCAGTGGTGCTTGTATCAATCGGCCGGGGCCGGGAATCGAACCTGGGACCTCCAGATTACGAGCCCGACACCCTACCGACCGAGCCATCGCAGGCCTCTTATTATTTTTATTATTATGTTATTGTATTATTATTTTATTATGTTTTTATATTAGTAATGTTACTATATACGGACGCGTTTTGGATACGTGACAGAATTTGTGCTGGCTATCAAGTGACTCTTATATTTGGAAAAGCGGTAAAATTTGGTTGTATTTCGAGATTTAATGATCCGATTTTAATTATTGTTTTTTTAATTTGATGTAGCATAAAATAATACTTACAACTACCCGCGTAAAAATATAAACTATTGCCACTATATTGCCGAGCAATGGGCAATAGTTATTGCAAATATATCGCCAAACGTACATCCGCCCATATCTTTGCCAAATATTGGCAATAGTTACTATCTTATCTTTTGTAAACTATTACCAATATGTTGGATATACCTCATAAATTTAAAAAAAAAATAAAAAAAATATTAGCCAGCCGCGGGATTTGAACCTTCAATCTTTTAATTTGCTGACTCTTTACCGAATGCTGACTCTTTACCACTGAGCCATTTTGTTATTTTGGTACTAAGAGTTAATTTCAGGCTATACAGAACAGTTGAAGGTAAGGTTAAAAAATTGTTAAGTCCAAAATTTTATAAATTCAACTGTACTTCATAGCCTAAAATTAACTCTTAGTACCAAAATAACAAAATGGCTCAGTGATAAAGAGTCAGCATTCGGATCTAAAGATTGAAGGTTCAAATCCCGCGGCTGGCTAATATTTTTTTTATTTTTTTTTTAAATTTATGAGGTATGGCCAACATATTGGTAATGGTTTGCAAAAGATAAGATAGTAACTATTGCCAATATTTGGCAAAGATATGGGCGGATGTACGTTTGGCGGTATGTTGGCAATACATTGCCAATTGTCGCGGCAACATATTGGCAATATGTTTGCAATAACTATTGCTCGGCAATATAGTGGCAGTAGTTTATATTTTTACGCGGGTATGTGAATTGTTTCCACATAAAAAAATATTTAGGGGAATTTAAATTGGTAATACCTATAAATGTCTACTTTTTTATTTTTCGCTATTCCTGACGGTTTAATAGTTATAAGTAGCCTGCGGATTTTTATGCAAAATAAGATTCTCATAGTACACAAAATATTATATTTTTTAATATAAATGGATAGAAATATTAATTAGATTAATGATATGAATAATGTGAAAAATAATTATATTTAATTTTTATTTCTTTCTTTATGCAATATAAAACCTTTATTTTGCTTAAAAATCCGCAGTATTTATAACTTATAGTCAAAAAAACCGGTTTTTCGTAAATTCATTCATTATTTAAACAATCACCGAGACTGAAATCGTGACCACATTCATATACCATAATATGCTGACCCCTAAGAACATATTGCAGAAAAACTACCTCTTAACGTTTTTTTTCGAAAAAAGTCAGCTAATTAGCGTGGATTAATATTATTCCTAGTGGAGTACTCGAAAATGAGGAAAGGGAAGTAAAAAAGACAAGAGAAAGAAAGAATCTTTAGCTTCTGCCTACCAGAGCTTGATAGAGACTTTCGTTTAAAGAAAAACATAGTATTCTAGCCGGGTGTCAAAAAATTGAACATTAATTATTTTATAGTATGTTAACTTCTATGTCGATCTGATGGAAGGCCAGTGGTGGGAAAAAGATGACAATATTACAAAACTTCTACTTTTTAATACTAAGCGTTTTTTCGTTGGCAGGCTAAATTTATTAAATCACAATCACATTATAATCTGTTTGTAAAATGGTTTTGTCTTGTGATTTAGTAAATTAGCCTGATGAGGTTGGCATATCAAGCCAACGAAACGTCGCTTAATAACAAGCCGAATTTTTGGAAAATTGTCAACAATCAAAGTACAAATTAATTATTTTATATATTTTATCCTTTTAAAGAAAAATAACTGCGAGCCACGGCACATGGTCCTTTTTCCAATAACATTAAAAAGTTGTATTTATAGTGTAAAAATAAAGTATTCCATAATGATTCGCCAAATTTAAATTCCGAGTGACTGTGTATGCCCTGTGTGCCTTTCCCCCGGCCCGATAACTACACGGAAAGAAATTTGGAAGGCTGAAGCGTCGAAGATTTGGAAACAATGTATGTCCGAAAAATACTGCGTCTTTACACCTCAAAAATGGGAGTTATTCGCTTCTAAATAGAAGTGTTTCGGTTCCAACAATTTCGGATATACAACGCGCTCAGAATGGAAGTAGGAGCAGTCATACTGGAAGGGCTGGGTATCCGAGATTTCGCTGCGTAGTGAGCTCCGCCCGGTGGAGCTCTCAGACCTCCAAACGTGGTATCTTGTCGGGTCGAGCACGTGAAGCGTATTTTGACTTATAGCGCTTCTTAGAATTAGTCGCTTTAAAGTAAAAATTCTTATTATTTTCGAGCTCGCAAAATAAACAGCTATTATTTTCATTTCTATATAAATTATTTTAATACCACTACACAAATATATAATGTAAATGTAAACACTCAACTCGATCGTTCGTATAAGCGCATCCGAGATCCCGCAGATTTGGAAGTCTGAGAGCTCCAAAGCGGAATCAACACGACGCCGTAAAACTCGGAGGTTTTGGGGGGCGCTACTGGGAGCGCTACACTTCGTCTTTGAAGCGTGGAGACTCCGAGAATATCGGAGTCTCATAGGTGCCGATTTCGACGCGAATTCTTACAAGAACTTGCATAAATAGTGCCGATTGTCGGAAATGAGTCGAGTTGACATTTATTTTAAGTGTCAGCCTTCCAAATTTCTTTCCGTGTACCATAACTGCCTCGGGAAACAACATTTTCAATACACGCGGAACATGCGCCAAAATACTTGTTCACACCAACTCGTTTATATCCTTAAGTTAATATAAATCATGTCAAGTATTACTACTTAATAAACTTTAAGCTCTTATATTTCTAATGGCGAGTATTAAATTTCTTAATTTTAAAAACAAGCCTAAAAATAGATAAAAAAAAATTATCTTGAGTTTTTATATATAAATATAATATATAAATATGTATATGAGATTATCTTAATATTCAATATAATACATAGTTATTACCAAAAATTAGTCAAAAAATTGTTTAATTTGTTTCAGCTGCATTTAAACGATTAAAAATTAGATTAAAGTTTAGATATCTATTAAACATTAAAATAAGGATATTGAAGAATGTACTATCCTTGGTTGGTTTCTCCACGAAGTTCCAAAGTCTTATTTTTTACAACTGAAGTGAGCACATTCTTTTAAATAATTAGTTTTTGTAAAAAACTAAAAAAATATCGATTTGAAATTTTGTGTTGTTACGGAATGGGTCGCCTTGCGTACCTGATGTAGGTTTTCGCGTGGATACGCAAGGCCGCGACTCTGTCTACTGACTCGGTGCGCGTTTGCGAGGAGCTACTCACGGCCAGGTGCCAGTGCAAGCTTGCACTTTTTGGGCCGTGAGAGCGGCGGACCACCGGACGAAGGTTTCGAATACGCGACGCTGAGGTAAGCATCGTCGCGTTACCTCGTACGGTGATGTTCACCGTTCTCCTCTCAGCGCATCCGTAACACGTCCGAAGCCGCGGAGTTAGCGTCCTCGCTAACTATTGCATGTGTAATAAGAAGTGGTGTGTGGATATGTGAGTTTGTGATGTGTATGGATACGTGTTTATATGATGCAGCCGCAGTGCTGCTTACAATTAAATGTTTATTTGTGTTGTGTATACATGTGTATGTGGCGATATAGTAAAGATTATATAATATTGATAAACAATAACGTTATTTGATGCATTATGATAACATATGTTCGGGTAGATTACATTAACAATCTTATCTTATATTATATTAAAGTGGATCGACTTTTGGTCTCCGGTTCTCCGGTTCTCCGGTTTTTTAAAAATGCATTTTTATAGTTTCAAAGTTTTATTTTAATTGGACTTTACACCTTTGGGACTTACATTTTTTGGACCTTACATGTTTTGGATCTTACATTTTTTGGACCTTACATTTTTTGGACCTTACATTTTTTGGACCTTACATTTTTTGGACCTTACATTTTTTGGACCTTACATTTTTGGGCCTTATAAGTTTTGGGCCTTACATTATTGGCAACGGAATTGTAAAGTTTTATTTTAATTGGACTTTACAATTTTAGGCCTTACATTTTGAGCCTTACATTTTTGTCCTCATAAATTTTGGGCCTTACATTTTTGGGTCTTATAAATTTGGACCTTACATTTTTGGGCCTTATAAATTTTGGGCCTTACATTTTTGGACCTTATAAATTTTGGGCCTTACGTTTTTGGGCCTTACATTTTTGGGCCTTATAGTTTTTTTAAACAAATAGATATCAACTACTATGTCGATATTATTACCAGAAAATTATCTTAATAACAATAATTAAAATAACATTTGATTACGTAATTAAAATTAATAAAATTTCAACACTGGAACATACAATAAATCAAATTAATTTTTATTGTTTATTTTAAAAACTTATTTTTGCAAAAATTTCAAATTACAATTATTATGTTACAATTGTACTCTATTCACTTGTATATTTCACAAGATATATTTTTTTCAATATATCGTTTTTATTGTTTATATAATCTATAAATTCAGCAAGTATTCATCGAAATCATCTTTAACAGAAAAATTAAATTATATCATTAAATATTAAATGTATAATTAATTAAACATTAGATAAAATATTCAAATAAATATTACTGTTTTTAAAATGCCATTTAGAAGATTTATATCCAATATGCATATTGTCACATATTATTGATATTATATATGTTATATCTGTAACAAAAACATTTTTATTATTAATTATAAATAAATTGACAAAGTCAAAACTTTACCTTTTAACTTAATCATTAAGAAATACTTCTGCATTTTTGATTATTTCGATAGCCTTAATAAACTAATCAGGATACTGAAATACAAAAAGACTTATTATATTTCAAACAATAATAATTTAAAATGAAAATAAGATAATTTTATAATATACCTTGTGACTTTAATCGTATGGAATGCCATTAGGAATATAATATTTTATTGATATAATATTAATTGGAATGCTGCTGCCGTTTGTTATTTTTATTCAACGCTGCATTCATTGGAATGCTGCTGCCCTTTGTTTTTTTTATTCAGCGCTGCATTTATTGAAATTATGAGTGTCAAACTACTAGCAAAGAATTTGTGCAAATATTGGCCCATTAGATGGAAAGTTTGGCCCTCTCTGTGTAAAGGTTGGCCCAGATTGTTTAAATGTTGGCCCATTTACAGAAAAGATTATTACAACATATTATTTACAACATATTATTATTGCAATATTAAATATTATCAACGCAATTAAGTGCGCCTTAATTTAAGAAATTGCATGTGAAAAACAATTTTTTACTGGTTGAAAAATTTATTCCATAATCAATACAAAATGTTCCTAAATTGGCCAAAAGTGGGCTAAAGTTTGCCAAAACTGGAAAAATGTTCCAAATATTTCAATGTTGGTAAACATCGGCCCACTTTTGGCGCAAGTTGGCCCACTTTTAGCATACTTTGGAGCATTTTCATCGAAAATGTATTTCCACTAGGGTACGTATAGTATTAGTATTTATAAAATATTAAATTTATATTAACTATATTTTATTCATTACATTGAAGCTACTTTCTTATAAACACTGTTTTCTAATAATTCATATTTTATTTTTTTCAGCTTTACAAAAAAATATTAATAAAAAATTTAAAATAATCGTTTAGAAAAATAAAAAAAATTATAATTATTATTAAACAATTGAAACAAATTATTAATATTATTTTTATAATTGTGAATCATTTTGTAAAATAAACCATTTTTATTATGGGTTTGACGGAAATAAAAATATTAGTTGTAAAAACGATTGAACCATATATCGACGATGCTTCTATGTTAAATGATGAACACATATTAGAATTTAATAACATCCTTAAATCATGTACACCATTCAATATGCAAACAACTCTTTTAGTTCAAAAACAATATAATATTAACTCAGTTCAAATGAATAATGAATACATTCAATTGTTATTTTCTGGAAAATATGAAAAAGGTCATTGGATTTGTATGTATTACAATAATAGAACGATACACATTTATGATAGTTTAAATGCTAAATATTTGCAAAATGAACATAAAGTATACATCAATAGATTATTTCCAGATAGTCAACAATTAAAAATTGTTTTTGAAACAGTGCAATTTCAAACCAATAGTTATGATTGTGGAATTTTCGCCATAGCTTTTGCTGTCTCTATTGTATTTAATTTATGCCCATGCAGTTTAAACTATGATATTTCCCAAATGCGTTCACATTTACTAAAAATATACGAAACACGTAGTATTACGATGTTTCCAATTTTACAAAATATAAACTATAATATTTCAACAATACCAATCAAAAGATACATGATTCATATTTGTTGTATTGATGAAAAAAAATTGAATTTCAATGTAGCAGAAATAAAAATAATAGAATAAAATTTTCAACAGAAATTTAATTCTGAACAACAAACAATAATGAATTTATATAATAAAGATAAAATCATTTCCGTTGATTCTATTACCCCAATGGAAATAGACTATGAAATACCATCTTATAGTTCATTTTATCAAAAAAATAAAAATAAACAATTTAATGATATAGAAATAAAACAGCTAAAAATAAAACAGCAAACTATGATAAAAAGGCAAAAAATTAATGGTGACGAAATAAAAAATGAACGAGAAAAAGAAGCATTACAAAAAAGAAGCTTATGTAAATAATAAAAATAGCAACGACGGCAAAATAGAAGAAAAAAAAATAAAGAGAAAACAGCAAACCATGATGAAAAGACAAAAAATTAATGGTGACGAAATAAAAAATGAACGAGAAAAAGAAGCATTACGAAAAAAAGAAGCTTATGTAAAAAGTAAAAATAGTAATGACGGCAAAATAGAAGAAAAAAAAATAAAGAGAAAACAGCAAACCATGATGAAAAGACAAAAAATAAATAGTGACGAAATAAAAAATGAACGAGAAAAAGAAGCATTACAAAAACAACATATTTATTATAATGAAAATACTGATCAATGTAAAAAAATGAAAAGAAAAAATTAAATGGAAAAATATTAAACGAAAGTAGAAAAAATGATATCGATAAATTAGTATAAAACCATTTACAAAAAAATTTAAAAAGACGCATATGTATGAAAAATGACAAAGACATGGAAATACCAATCATATTGCTTAAAAAATTAAAAATTGATGAAGGAAAATTTTTTAACGTATATGATAAACCAATTAATACTAAAAAAGGTATAAATTATAAAGAATTAAATAAACGTATTTTAATTAAAAATGAACAAAATGTAAAATTAGTAAGTAAATCCAAAATAATAGGTCGAATAGCAAATGTAGATTTTGATGAAAAAATTAATTATTGAAAACAATTTAGGTTATATGTCTGAAACTTGTAAACATTGTAATACTAAACATTTTGTTTTTGGATATACACTAGGTAAAGAATTTTCTAATTGCTGTCACAAAGGAAACGTAGACTTACCGAAAATGCCTCCCTATCCGGAAGAATTAAAGCAATTCGCTACAGGAAAGATAGTATTAATTTTCGCAAAAATATTGGGCTATATAATAATGCGTTAGCTTTTGCAAGCTTTGGAGCTAATTTTGATAAGTTATCTGGTAGTGGACCACAAATTCTTAGAATATGTGGTCAAATATATCACAATGTTTTTGCTTTACATCCAAATGAAAATGAAGCTCGAAAATATGGGCAATTGTATGTTCTAGATAATGAATTAGCTGCAGCTGAAAGAAAAAGTTTTAAAAATAATTTAGATACAAAATTAGAATTGTCAAGTAAATTAGATAGCTTAATTAGAAATGTTAATCCTTATGCTAAAGCTTATAAAATGATGTATGCGGTAGAAAAAGAAAAATTAGAATATTAGAAGAAAAATTAGATAAAAATATATATATAATGAAGCTACTTGTAATGAAGTTGCAATAGTATTTGTAGGAAAAAATGGACTGCCTACTTCAGAGCGGGATATAGTTATATATTCAAAATATGACAATCCAATTAGTATTCCCTTAATAAGTAAACACACTGATCCAATGACATACCCACTTATTTATCCAAATGGAGGATATGGATGGATGCCTAATATGAAATGCAAATATAAGAAAAACAATATTTCATGTTTGCAATTTTATAATTACAGACTTTCTATGAGAAATGGATTTAATCCATACCTTAATATGGGAAAAGTTTCTCAACAGTTTACAATTGATGCATTTGTAAAAGTTGAACAATCAAGATTATATTTTGTAAAGAAAAACCAAGATATTTTAAGAAGCGATTATTATAAAGGCGTAATGGATTATTTACACAAGAAAAAAGAATCTGAAAATATAAAAATTGGAAAAATGTTTATTGTGCCATCAAATTTTGTTGGAAGTTCAAGATTCCTAATACAAAATTACATTGACTCAATGAGTATAGTAAATCGTTACGGAAAACCTGACTTATTTATAACAATGAAATGTAATCCAAACTGAAAAGAAATAACTGAACATTTAAAAAAATATGAAACTGTAATTGATAGACCAGATTTAGTATTTAAGGTATTTCATCAAAAAATAAAAGAATTTAAAGAATTGGTAATTAAGCAAGGTGTTTTAGGAAATTGTATCGCCTACACTTATGTTATCGAATTTCAAAAACGTGGACTTCCTCACATGCATATGCTATAATTTTTAGATAAAAATTATAAAATTAATACTCCCAAAAAAGTAGATGAACTAATAAACGCAGAAATTCCAAACGAAGATATCTATCCACGGTTGTATAATATTGTAAAACAGTTTATGATTCATGAACCCTGTGGAGAGCAAAACATAGGTTCACCTTGCATGAGTAAAGACACAAAAAAATGTACGAAAAATTTTCCAAAAAAATTTAATAACAAAACAACTTTTAATTCATCAGGATATCCATTATATATAAGAAGAAATGATATCAAAAAAATCAATTATAAAGGTAAATACCACAATAGAATAGCTGATAATCGGTTTGTTGTTTCGTATAATCCTTATTTATTGTTAAAATTTAATTGTCACATTAATGTCGAAGTATGCTCAACAGTCCAATGTATAAAATACTTATTTAAATAGTGTTATAAAGAACATGACTGTGCGAACATAGAAATACGTGACACAGGTATCAGATCAAAAGACAGTTCTAATTTAACTCATGATGAAGATTTTGAAAGCAATGAATATAATACTATTAGAATACCCTCTACACGAACTTTCACATACCATAATAAGATTAGCTATTCACAATGAAGATGAACAAGAAGTGTATTTTAAAGAAGGAAAAGAAACAGAAATTTAAAAAAAAATGTAGAAACGACATTAACAGCATACTTAAAATTAAATCAAATCGATTCTGATGCATGAAATTATTTATATTCCGAAATACCATCAAATTATGTATTTGATAATAATTTAAAAACATGGAATAAAAGAAAAAAAAACAAAAAAACCTGTATTAAGCAGAAAGTATTTAGTGAATCCAAAGGATCGAAAAGATATTTTATATGATTATTACTTTTACATGTCAAAGGAGTATCATCATTTCAGGATTTACGTACTGTTGATGATATAATTTATTCTACATTTTATGAAGCTTCTATAGCTAGACATTTGGTTAATGAAGATAAAGAATGGGACAGATGTTTGGAAGAAGCAACACAATTACACTTTCCTACTGCTCTTTGTGAATTATTTGCATATATTTGTATTTTTCACAATCCTATTAATGCAAGAGATTTGTACGAAAAATAGAAACACTTTTTTTACCACCCAAAATATGAACAAAATGCTGATGAAAACCTAGCATTAAATATTGATAAGAACCTACAATTGAATGGATATTCTTTAAATAATTTTAATTTACCCGTTATATCTACATTTATAGAAGATCATGCTGATAAATCAACAACACATAACAAAAGTTGCACATTTACTGAAATAAACGTCAAAGTAAATTCTTTAAAAAATCATAACAAAGACATTTTCGATACTATCGTGCAACATTTAAAAATTGAAGACAAAAAAAGCTTTTTTATTGATGGACCAGGAGGAAGTGGGAAAAGCTGTTTACTTAATGTTCTAATAGACTATCTTAAATTCTCAAACATTTCATTTTTATGTGTTGCTTGGACAGGGATTGCAGCAAATTTATTACATAACGGGAAAACAGTACACACAACATTTAAACTACCACTTAATATCACAGAATGTACTATATGTAATATTAAATCTAATTCAATAGATGGTAAAAATTTAAAAGAAGTTCAAATTATAATATGGGATGAAATATCTATGACATCGAAATATGCTTTTGAAGCAGTCAATCGCCTATTTCAAGATATATGTAATAATAAAAAAATATTTGGTGGTAAAATGTTGGTTGTTTCAGGCGATTTCAGGCAAACATTACCAGTAATACGACATGGTAGTCGTACTGAAGTTATTGAAAATTCAGTTAAAAACAGTTACTTATGGCCGAATTTTATACGTATGACACTAAATGAAAATCTTCGAGTGACAGATAATGACAATTATTTTAGACAATGGTTATTAAATGTAGGTGAAGGTAAACGTTTAAATATGTATGAAGAAGAAAATGAACTGCTTGAAATCCCTCTTGATTTAATAACAAAAGAAAATGATATCATTGCAGAAATTTTTGAAAACGAAATAAAAATAAATGATAAAGTTATATTAGCCTTCACCAACAACGACGTAATTGAAATAAATAATAAAATTTTGGCTATAATGAAAGGGCAAATTATTGAATACTTAAGTGTAGATACAGCAGAAGATGATAATGGAGAAAACTTAGATGTCATGTTACCTACAGAATTTCTTAATTCCCTTACACCTAATGAACTTCCTCTACATAAATTACAATTAAAAGTAGATGCAATAGTAATTCTTCTAAGAAATTTAAATGTGAATGAAGGTCTTTGTAATGGAACAAGATTATTAGTAATAAAACTTATGAAACATTTAATTAAAGCAGAAATTATAAGCGGAAAAAAAATTGGAAAATTAGTTTTAATACCAAGAATCACTTTGTCACCATCTAAAGAAGATTTCAACATGCGCAGAAAACAATTTCCCATTCGATTAGGTTTTGCAATGACTACTAACAAATCACAAGGACAGTCATACAATCAAGTTGGTATCTATTTACCATCTCCAATTTTTAGCCATGGTCAATTATACGTAGCTCTTTCAAGAGCTAAAAGTAGAAAAAATTTAAAAATATTACTGTTAAATAATGCAAAAATAGAAAATGATACATTAAAAAATAAAATCAAAATTTACACTAACAATATAGTGTTTAAAAAAGTATTGTAAATGTGTAGACGAAAATTTATACACAGTTTATATAAATTTTATAAATAAATAAAAATGGAAGTATGAAAAAAAAACATTAAAATATTACAACTATTGAATGATTAAAGTGAATATGCAAAATAATTAATAATTGTTTGCGCTGAAAATCATTAAAATACAATTGAAAATCGGCTGCAACATATCATATGGTAAATGACAAATCATTACATTAGTTATAATAAATAAAAAAAATGAAATATAAGAAAAATCCATTGAAATATTACTACTACTGAATCATTAAAATAAATATGCAAAATAATTGATAATAGCCTGCCGTTCGACAAAACTTACAGACTTCAAAAAAGAATCAGAGTTTCCCAAAATACAACGACCGAAAGTTTAATTCTTATAATAACGTATAAACAGGTATTTAAAATTATTATTTAAAAACTTAAATTTGTTAAAATTTTACAATTAGAATTATATTTGCATATATCATGTATAAAATATTTCGACAGAGCCGCCATTTAGATACAATCACTCACCCAACGTGCGTAAAAAATGATTTTCATAACACTCAATTTTATAATAACAATTACTATACAGATTCTATTAAATACCAAAATTTTTAAATATGCATTATAAAAACCATCACTTTGAAATAATACTACATTCACATACAAATTAAAACCATATATAACACAACGACAGTATTTTATACCACTTTATAAAAAATGTTACCACCGCCATTAAAGAAAAATATAATTTATGAGAGTATATAACATGCTTATATTTTATGTATTCTATAAACACATTATATTACATCAATTTATTTAAAATTACGATACCCCCCCAAATGGAAATTATTTTATGTGTGTGCATTTTAAATATATTAAATATATGGACATATTTCACTTTCTTTCTGAACACACGCACACACCTTCTTTATAATAACCTATAATGATTATTTTTACACAGACACAATATATATATATATATATATATATATATATATATATATATATACTTATTTTTTACTCTTTGTCATATTTATTTTCTTTCTGTATTTAATTCTACCATTATTAGCGTCAAAATTTAACAGTATACTTTTCTTTCCTTAACTTACACTGTTACAGAGCCCTTATTATGTTACTATTAAATGGATCATGCATTGAAAAAATATATGATTCTTGAAATGTATACCTTACCAGCACATCCTCGCCGTAAGAGTCGAATACAATATTCATATGTTGGCTAACGCTGGAAGCATAAATATATTTTACGGAGCGTGTGTTACAACTATACACGAAAAATCTAAATGACTTCAGTACAACATGTCTTGGTCTGCAGAAACAACATCAGGTTTTCATCAAATACACTATCCAAGAGCCTAACTCTCATCCAATAATGTATAAATAGTTATTTAAAATTATCAAATAAAACGAAAACATTGGAAAGTCGACACAAAATATATGGAGTTCTCACATCTTTTCAACTCGTCTACGCGAGATCAAGATTCGAGATGCCTTTTTGAAACGATTGCCCGCTCATATACTATAAAGGACCCCTGCAATAATGATGAAAATGGAGTGGAAATCTCACGAATGATTGACATTTGACGGATTCTTTGAATGTCACGAAATAATTGATAGTCATTAGATGATCAAGTTTTCAGTTGAACTTTATTTTCAGTTCTGTCTTTGATGTTTTTTTTAATATATAACCTCTTTTAAAAAACCAAAATATTGGAAAGTCGACACAAAATATATCGAGTTCTCACACTCTTTTCAATCGTCTGTACAATAGTAGTTACATGTAATTTTAAAGAAATTTTGATTAATTTGAAAACTTTGGTAGTTAACTATCATATTTTGTTTATTTCTCAATTTTTTTTACAAAAACGACATCTCAGTCACCACATTAATTATACCATAATCCTCTTCGTGTTGTGCATTGTTGCTGTTAAGGGTAGAGTACGGTTATAAAAATATTTTTGTAATTTTTATAAAATATTATGTGAAATGTCATGTTTATAAAATATATTATAAAAAATATTCTTTTTGATGATTTTTAACACATTCATTAAGTAAAATATTAAAATATTATCAAAAATAGGCTTAAAACAGGTGCAAATACAAAAAACTCCTTGCAGGATAAAAGTTGTCGAAGGGCTTTAATCAAAGAAAATTTAAATTTATATGCATATAAACTTCAACTTTACACAGCGAATTTGGTGTATCTATAAAAATGCAATTTCTGCCTTGATAAACCCAATTGGTTTACTAGTTATTTAAAAAATGTAATGTTTTTCAATTAAAAAATGAACATAAAAATGTCACATTTAACTTTAAAGAAAAAAGGCTGTGTAACTATTTTACATATACTCATCTAAAATAAGCACGATCAAAATACAACCGAGTGAGCGTTAGCGAGCGAGGTATCTGTTGCTAGTACAATATTATGCATGGATTTAATAATTATACAACGGTAATATATAAAATATAATTAATGTTCACTTAGTTATTTCATAAAAGCTTATATTCATGATATGATATTTTGTTGAACGTATGGTAACGTTATCAACTGCATGGCTTGCGCTGGAATGAGAGCTGCTCTGCGATTTTCCGCTAATTCTTGCATTGCGAGATTAAGAGGGATGTCTTCGTTTCGTCGCCTAATGTTTTGTTGTCTACGTCGCTGCCCGTTCAAAAAAAAGCATTTAAAACCCACGAGTGTCAAAATTATTGTTCCTATTATTATGTAACCAGAGATTGATAAAACATTTTGGTTCTCGATTTTGCGCGTGACCGATTTAAAACGTGATAATTCTTTTGCTTTTTCGATAATGGCCTGAAGGTCAGTGCTTCCGCTTAGTGAATTGGTGTCTGTTCCGGGTGGATCGAGGGACTGAGTCGTACTTTGTGATAGTAACGTGCTATGTACTTGCGCGACGTACGCCATTGATATGTTTGCCACTATTATTAAACATGTAACATTAAGCATTATTTTGTAGATTAGGTATTATATCGATCATTCATGAACACATTGTATTGTTTACATTACATTGCAACGTTTCGATGGAAATTCTCCATCCTCTTCAGGCATTACCTTTATTATACATATTCTACATTAGATTATAATAACAAGATTGAATATACATACATTATAATTACTACATTGGTAACTTACTACACGTCAATATTCATTAAAAATTATAAATTCTTTCGTAGTATCTCTGAATCGTTGCACTATGAATTAAAGACAAAGTATAATAAATACATATTCTCGAAGATAAGTATTACACAGAAGTTAAGGTTATAAAGCTAACATTTACGTCGCCTTTATGTGATTTACACATTATTATAAGAATAGAAAACAATAAAATAAAATAAATAAATAAATAAACAATAAATAAATAAATAAATAAATAATGGAACAAAACACCACGTAGTCAACACCAAGAAAAAGCAAAAGTATTTCAGACAAAAGCACACATAAGTTAATTAACAAGAATCCGTTAAGTAAATTACAAAAGGACACTTACAAAATTATGCAAAGATGGAATAATTTGGAATTTTTTGATAAAAAATAACATAATAATTTTCTTACACAGACGGACACGATATTACCAAAAATTTGCGGACTACCTAAAATACATAAACCAGATATTCCACTAAGACCAATCGTATCGAGTATAGGTAGTCCTACATATATATTATCTAAATTTATTGATAAAACTATTACAAATAGTGTTAATAATGCAAAATCTTTTGTAAAAAATAGTAAAGATTTAATTGATAAAATTCAAAACTGTGATATACCTGATCAATATATTTTAGTTTCCTTAGATGTAGTTTCTCTTTTCACTAATATTCCTTTAAATTTAGTTATAAAGAGCATAAAAAAAAGATACCACTTAATTTTAACGAAATATAATATTCCACTGGATGAATTAATCTGTATCGTAAACTTTTTAATGAATAATACTTTTTTTCAATGGAATAATAAATATTATCAACAAACTTTCGTTTCTCCAATGGGAAGTCCAGTTAGTCCAACTTTTGCAAATTTAGTTATGAGTGATTTAGAAGAAGAATGTTTAGATAAATTAGACTTTAAACCAGTTTTTTACTACAGATATGTAGATGATACCATTATGTGTATTCCAGCAAATAAATTAGAATTAGTATTAAAAACATTTAATAATTATCACCAAAGATTAGTATTCACTTGTGAAAAAGAGAAAAATAGAAGTATTAATTTTTTAGAAGTGTCGTTAATTGTAACTGAGAATAATAAAATAATTACTAATTGGTACAGAAAAAATACGTTTTCTGGTAGATTTTTAAATTTTGAATCCAATCACACAACAGCTCAAAAAAGGGCTATGATTTTTACTTTCGATTTTTTTACAAATTCCATGAATCCAATATAGAAATAGTTAAAGAATTCTTAAAAATAAATAATTATCCTAGAGATTTTATTCATAATAATATACGAAAGAGGTTGGAAAAAATAAGACATAATGAAGAAAAAAGTGCTAACAATCGTATTAATAATAATAAAAATTACATAACAACATATTGTATTCCTTATATATACCTGATTTTTATGAAAAAACCAAAAGTTCTTTGAAATATAACAATATTAGAGTGGTACCAAAAATTCCCAATAACTTTAACAGTATCATTGTGAGAGGAAAAGATAAAAATTCCAGAGACTCCGAAACTAACGTAGTATATAGAATAAAGTGTAAAGATTGTAATTCGGCATATTTGGAGAAACTAAACGACAGTTAAAATGTAGAATAAAGGAACACATATCTAATACAAAGAAATCAATCAATTAATATGTAATTAATGATCATATTAGTAATTATAATCATTCTTTTGATTTTGAAAATGTAAAAATTGTTAATAAGGAATGCAATTAGAGTAGAAGAATTATATCTGAAATGCTTCATATTAAATTAGAAAATAATCCTATAAATATAAAGGAAGATGTTAGAAATCTTAGTCATCACTATAATGATATTGTTAATAAAATGAAAGTAAATTATAGATAGCTAATATTTATTTCTGCTTCATTTCTAGACTAATTTCTAGTCAGGTTACAATAGCCGCGGATTAATTGTATTATGAGTGATTTGAGTTTTGGTAAAAACAATTTTTAAATAAAATAATCTACATAATATAATAATATTAAAACTAGCCAAAAGCGCTCGCTTCGCTCGCGATTAAAACAAGGTTACGGACACAATATTGAAAAAAATACAATATCGAAAGAAAATGTAATAGAAGAATCTCAAAATTATAAAGAAGAATTAAAAACAAAGATACTGTAAAAATAAGTATTGACAGAAAACAAAAACAAGAAATTGTCAACAAAAATTATATTGAAGACAAAAATATTAATATATTAAAACAAGGTATTAAAATAAAAAATATCCAGAAAATCCCGTAATTAGTGGAGTCTTTCTGAAATATTTCAGCAATTCCCAAAATTTCTAGGAAATCCCGTAACTTGTAGCGTCATCCCGAAATACCTCATAAATTCCCGAAATATCCTGGAAATTCCACAATTAGTGGAGACATTTCGAAATACCTCAGAAATTCCTGAAATAACCAGGAAATCCCTTAATTAGTAGCGTCATCCCGAAATAAATCAGAAATTTCTGAAATATCCAGAAAATACCACAATTAGTGGAGACATTTCGAAATACCTCAGAAATTCTCGAAATATCCAGGAAATCCCGTAATTTGTAAAGTTATCCAGAAATTCCTCAGAAATTCCCGAAATATCCAGGAATACCCGTAATTAGTGAAGTCTCTCTGAAATATTTCAGAAATTCCCGAAATATACAGGAAATCCCGTAATTGGTAGAATCATCCCGAAGTACCTCGGAATTCCCAAAAGATCCAGGAAATCCCGTAATTGGTAGATTCATCCCGAATTTCCTCAGATATTCCCGAAATATCCAGGAAATACCATAATTAGTGGAGTCTTTCAGAAATATTTCAGAAATTCCCAAAATATCCAGGAAATACCATAATTAGTGGAGTTTTTTTTTAAATACCTCAGCAATTACCGAAAGATCCAGGAAATTCCGTAATTAGTATATTCATCCCGAATTTCCTCAGAAATACCCAAAATATCCAGGAAATCCCGTAATTAGTAGCGTCATCACGAAATAAATCAGAAATTTCTAACATATCCAGGAAATACCACAATTAGTGGAGACATTTCGAAATACCTCAGAAATTCTCGAAATATCCAGGAAATCCCTTAATTTGTAGAGTTATCCAGAAATTCCTCAGAAATTCCCGAGATATCCAGGAAATCCCGTAATTAGTGGAGTCTTTCTGAAATATTTCATAAATTCCCGAATTATACAGGAACTTCCGTAATTAGAAAATTCATCCCGAATTTCCACAGAAATCCAGGAAATCCCGTAATTGGTAGAATCATCCCGAAATACCTCGGAAATCCCAAAAGAACCAGGAAATCCCGTAATTGGTAGATTCATCCCGAATTTCCTCAGATATTCCCGAAATACCCAGGAAATACCATAGTTAGTGGAGTCTTTCTGAAATATTTCAGAAATTCCCGAAATATCCAGGAATTTCCTTATTTAGTAGAGTTATCCAGAAATACCTCAGAAATTCCCGAAATATCCAGGAAATTCCGTTATTATTGGTGTTATCCCGAATTCCCTCAGAAATTCCCGAAAGATCCAGGAAATCCCGAAATTGGTAGAGTCATCACGAATTTCCTCAGATACTCCCGAAATATCAAGGAAATCCCGTAATTAGTAGCGTCATTCCACAATATCTCAGAAATTCCCGAAATATCCTGGAAATCCCGTAATTAGTAGAGATATCCAGAAATACCTCAGAAATTCCCGAAATATCCAGGAAATCCCTTAATTTGTAGAGTTATCCAAAAATACAACAGAATTCACGAAATATCCAGGAAATACCATAATTAGTGGAGTCTTTCAGAAATATTTCAGAAATTCCCGAAATATCCAGGAAACCTCTTATTTAGTAGAGTTATCCAGAAATACCTCAGAAATTCCCGAAATATCCAGGAAATTCCGTTATTATTGGTGTTATCCCGAATATCCCCAGAAATTCCCGAAAGATCCAGGAAATCCCGTAATTGGTAGAGGCATCACAATTTTACTCAGATATTCTCGAAATATCAAGGAAATACCGTAATTAGTAGAGTTATCCTGAAATATCTCAGAAATTCCCGAAATATCCAGGAAATTCCGTTATTACTGGTGTTATCCTGCATTTCCTCCGAAATTCCCGAAATATCAAGGAAATCCCGTAATTAGTATCGTCATTCCAAAATATCTCAGAAATTCCCGAAATATCCTGGAAATCCCGTAATTAGTAGAGTTATCCAGAAATTCCTCAGAAATTCCCGAAATATCCAGGAAATCCCGTAATTAGTGGAGTCTCTCTGAAATATTTCAGAAATTCCCGAAATATCCAGGAAATCCCTTAATTTGTAGAGTTATCCAAAAATACCACAGATTTTCCCGAAATATCCAGGAAATCACGTAATTGGGAGAATCATCCCGAAATACCTCGGAATTCCCAAAAGATCCAGGAAATCCCGTAATTGGTATATTCATCCCGAGTTTCCTCATATATTCCCGAAATATCCAGGAAATACCATAAATAGTAGAGTTTTTCTGAAATATTTCAGAAATTCCCGAAATATCCAGGAAATCCCGTAATTGGTAGAATCATCACGAAATACCTCAGAAATTCCCCAAATATCCAGGAAATCCCTTAATTTGTAGAGTTATCCAAAAATACCACAGAAATTCCCGAAATATTCAGGAAATCCCGTAATTAGTAGCGTCATCCCGAAATAAATCAGAAATTTCCGAAATATCCAGGAAATACCACAATTAGTGGAGACATTACGAAATACCTCAGAAATTCTCGAAATATCCAGGAAATCCCGTAATTAGTAGCGTCATCCCGAAATAAATCAGAAATTTCTGAAATATCCAGAAAATACCACAATTAGTGGAGACATTTCGAAATACCTCAGAAATTCTCGAAATATCCAGGAAATCCCTTAATTTGTAAAGTTATCCAGAAATTCCTCAGAAATTCCCGAAATATCCAGGAAATCCCGTAATTAGTGGAGTCTCTCTGAAATATTTCAGAAATTCCCGAAATATACAGGAAATCCCGTAATTGGTAGAATCATCCCGAAGTACCTCGGAATTCCCACAAGATCCAGGAAATCCCGTAATTGGTAGATTCATCCCGAATTTCCTCAGATATTCCCGAAATATCCAGGAAATACCATAATTAGTGGAGTTTTTCAGAAATATTTCAGAAATTCCCGAAATATCCAGGAAATCTCTTATTTAGTAGAGTTATCCAGAAATACCTCAGAAATTCCCGAAATATCCAGGAAATTCCGTTATTATTGGTGTTATCCCGAATTACCCCAGAAATTCCCGAAAGATCCAGGAAATCCCGTAATTGGTAGAGGCATCACAAATTTACTCAGATATTCTCGAAATATCAAGGAAATCCCGTAAGTAGTAGAGTTATCCTGAAATATATCAGAAATTCCCGAAATATCCAGGAAATCCCTTAATTTGTAGAGTTATCCAGCAATTCCTCAGAAATTCCCGAAATATCCAGGAAATCCCGTAATTGGTAGAATCATCACGAAATTCCTCAGATATTCCCGAAATATCCAGAAAATCCCGTAATTAGTGGAGTCTTTCTGAAATATTTCAGAAATTCCCGAAATATCCAGGAAATCCCTTATTTAGTAGAGTTATCCAGAAATACCTCAGAAATTCCCGAAATATCCAGGAAATTCCGTTATTATTGGTGTTACCCCGAATTTCCTCAGAAATTCTCGAAAGATCCAGGAAATCCTGTATTTGGTAGAGTCATCTCGAATTTCCTCAGATATTCCCGAAAGATCATGGAAATCCCGTAATTAGTAACGTTATTCCGAAATATCTCAGAAATTCCCGAAATATCCAGGAAATCCAGTAATTAGTAGAGTTATTCAGAAATACCTCAGAAATTCCCGAAATATCCAGGAAATACCATAATTAGTGGAGTTTTTTTTTAAATACCTCAGCAATTACCGAAAGATCCAGGAAATTCCGTAATTGGTAGAATCGTCACGAAATTCCTCAGATATTTCCGAAATATCCAGAAAATCCCGTAATTAATGGAGTTTTTCTGAAATATTTCAGAAATTCTCGAAACATCCAGGAAATCCCTTAATTTGTAGAGTTATCCAGAAATACCTCAGAAATTCCCGAAATATCCAGGAAATCCCGTAATTAGTAGCGTCATCCCGAAATAAATCAGAAATTTCCGAAATATCCAGGAAATACCACAATTAGTGGAGACATTTCGAAATACATCAGAAATTTTGCGAAAAATCCAGGAAATACCCTAATTAGTGGAGTCTCTCTGAAATATTTCAGAAATTCCCGAAACATAAGGGAAATTCCGTAATTAGTATATTCATCCGGAATTTCCACAGAAATTCGCGTAATATCTAGGAAATCCCTTAATTTGTAGAGTTATCCAAAAATACCACTGAAATTCCCGAAATATCCAGGAAATACCATAATTAGTGGAGTTTTTTTTAAATACCTCAGCAATTACCGAAATATCCAGGAAAACCCGTAATTGGTAGAATCATCACGAAATTCCTCAGATATTCCCGAAATATCCAGATAATCCCGTAATTAGTGGAGTCTTTCTGAACTATTTCAGAAATTCCCGAAATATCCAGGAAATCCCTTATTTAGTAGAGTTATCCAGAAATACCTCAGAAATTCACGAAATATCCAGGAAATTCCGTTATTATTGGTGTTATTTCGAATTTCCTCAGAAATTCCCGAAAGATCCAGGAAATCCCGTATTTGGTAGAGTCATCACGAATTTCCTCAGATATTCCCGAAATATCCAGTAAATCCCGTATTTAGTGGAGTCTTCCTGAAATATTTCAGAAATTCCCAAATTACCAGGAAATCCCTTATTTGTAGAGTTATCCAGAAATTCCTCAGAAATTCCCGAAATATCCAGGAAATCCCGTAATTAGTGGAGTCACTCAAAATATTTCATAATTCCCAAAAGATCCAGAATCCCGTAATTGGTAGATTCATCCCGAATTTTCTTAGATATTCCCGATATCCAGGAAATACCATAATTTTAGAGTTTATCCGAAAATACCACAGAAATTCCCGAAATACCAGGAATACCGTAATTAGTGGAGTCTTTCTGAACTATTTCAGAAATTCCCGAAATATCCAGGAAATCCCTTATTTAGTAGAGTTATCCAGAAATACCTCAGAAATTCACGAAATATCCAGGAAATTCCGTTATTATTGGTGTTATTTCGAATTTCCTCAGAAATTCCCGAAAGATCCAGGAAATCCCGTATTTGGTAGAGTCATCACGAATTTCCTCAGATATTCCCGAAATATCCAGTAAATCCCGTATTTAGTGGAGTCTTCCTGAATATTTCAGAAATTCCCAAATTATCCAGGAAATCCCTTAATTTGTAGAGTTATCCAGAAATTCCTCAGAAATTCCCGAAATATCCAGGAAATCCCGTAATTAGTGGAGTCACTCAGAAATATTTCAGTAATTCCCAAAAGATCCAGGAAATCCCGTAATTGGTAGATTCATCCCGAATTTTCTTAGATATTCCCGAAATATCCAGGAAATACCATAATTTGTAGAGTTATCCGAAAATACCACAGAAATTCCCGAAATATCCAGGAAATACCATAATTTAGTGGAGTTTTTTTAAATACCTCAGCAGTTACCGAAATATCCAGGAAATCCCTTAATTAGTACAGTTATCCAGAAATACCTCAGAAATTCACGAAATATCCAGTAAATTCCGTTATTATTGGAGTTTTTTTAAATACATCAGCAATTATCGAAAGATCGAGGAAATCCCGGTAATTGGTAGATTCATCACGAAATTCCTCAGATATACCCGAAATATCCAGAAAATCCCGTAATTAGTGGAGTCTTTCTGAATATTTCAGAAATTCCCGAAATATCCAGGAAATCCCTTATTTAGTAGAGTTATCCAGAAATACCTCAGAAATTCACGAATATCCAGGAATTCCGTTATTATTGGTGTTATTTCGAATTTCCTCAGAAATTCCCGAAAGATCCAGGAAATCCCGTAATTGGTAGAGTCATCACGAATTTCCTCAGATATTCACGAAATATCAAGGAAATCCCGTAATTAGTAGCGTCATTCCGAAATATCTCAGAAATTCTCGAAATATCCTGGAAATCCCGTAATTAGTAGAGTTATCCAGAAATACCTTAGAAATTCCCCAAATATCCAGGAAATCCCTTAATTTGTAGAGTTAACCAAAAATACCTACAGAAATTCTCGAAATATCCAGGAAATACCATAATTAGTGAGTTTTTTTTAAATACCTCAGCAATTACCGAAATATCCAGGAAACCCGTAATTGGTAGAATCATCAACGAAATTCCTCAGATATTCCCGAAATATCCAGATAATCCCGTAATTAGTGGAGTCTTTCTGACTATTTCAGAAATTCCCGAAATATCCAGGAAATCCCTTATTTAGTAGAGTTATCCAGAAATACCTCAGAAATTCACGAAATATCCAGGAAATTCCGTTATTATTGGTGTTATTTCGAATTTCCTCAGAAATTCCCGAAAGATCCAGGAAATCCCGTATTTGGTAGAGTCATCACGAATTTCCTCAGATATTCCCGAAATATCCAGTAAATCCCGTATTTAGTGGAGTCTTCCTGAAATATTTCAGAAATTCCCAAATTATCCAGGAAATCCCTTAATTTGTAGAGTTATCCAGAAATTCCTCAGAAATTCACGAAATATCCAGGAAATTCCGTTATTATTGGTGTTATTTCGAATTTCCTCAGAAATTCCCGAAAGATCCAGGAAATCCCGTATTTGGTAGAGTCATCACGAATTTCCTCAGATATTCCCGAAATATCCAGGAAATCCCGTAATTAGTGGAGTCACTCAGAAATATTTCAGTAATTCCCGAAATATCCAGGAAATCCCGTAATAGGTAGAATCATCCCGAAATACCTCGGAATTCCCAAAAGATCCAGGAAATCCCGTAATTGGTAGATTCATCCCGAATTTTCTTAGATATTCCCGAAATATCCAGGAAATACCATAATTTGTAGAGTTATCCGAAAATACCACAGAAATTCCCGAAATATCCAGGAAATACCATAATTAGTGGAGTTTTTTTTAAATACCTCAGCAGTTACCGAAATATCCAGGAAATCCCTTAATTAGTACAGTTATCCAGAAATACCTCAGAAATTCACGAAATATCCAGTAAATTCCGTTATTATTGGAGTTTTTTTAAATACCTCAGCAATTATCGAAAGATCGAGGAAATCCCGTAATTGGTAGATTCATCACGAAATTCCTCAGATATACCCGAAATATCCAGAAAATCCCGTAATTAGTGGAGTCTTTCTGAAATATTTCAGAAATTCCCGAATATCCAGGAAATCCCTTATTTAGTAGAGTTATCCAGAAATACCTCAGAATTCACGAAATATCCAGGAAATTCCGTTATTATTGGTGTTATTTCGAATTTCCTCAGAAATTCCCGAAAGATCCAGGAAATCCCGTAATTGGTAGAGTCATCACGAATTTCCTCAGATATTCACGAAATATCAAGGAAATCCCGTAATTAGTAGCGTCATTCCGAAATATCTCAGAAATTCTCGAAATATCCTGGAAATCCCGTAATTAGTAGAGTTATCCAGAAATACCTTAGAAATTCCCCAAATATCCAGGAAATCCCTTAATTTGTAGAGTTAACCAAAAATACCACAGAAATTCTCGAAATATCCAGGAAATACCATAATTAGTGGAGTTTTTTTTAAATACCTGAGCAATTACCGAAAGATCCAGGAAATCTCGTAATTGGTAAAATCGTCACGAAATTCCTCAGATATTCCCGAAATATCCAGTAAATCCCGTAATTAGTGTAGTCTTTCTGAAATATTTCAGAAATTCCCGAAATATCCAGGAAATCCCTTAATTTGTAGAGTTATCCAGAAATTCCTCAGAAATTCCCGAAATATCCAGGTAATCCCGTAATTAGTGGAGTCTCTCAGAAATATTTCAGTAATTCCCGAAATATACAGGAAATTCCGTAATGAGTAGATTCATCCCGAATTTCCACAGAAATTCGCGTAATATCCAGGAAATCCCGTAATAGGTAGAATCATCCCGAAATACCTCGGAATTCCCAAAAGATCGAGGAAACCCGTAATTGGTAGATTCATCACGAAATTCCTCAGATATACCCGAAATATCCAGAAAATCCCGTAATTAGTGGAGTCTTTCTGAAATATTTCAGAAATTCCCGAAATATCCAGGAAATCCCTTATTTAGTAGAGTTATCCAGAAATACTCAGAAATTCACGAAATATCCAGGAAATTCCGTTATATTGGTGTTATTTCGAATTCCTCAGAAATTCCCGAAAGATCCAGGAAATCCCGTAATTGGTAGAGTCATCACGAATTTCCTCAGATATCACGAAATATCAAGGAAATCCCGTAATTAGTGCGTCATTCCGAAATATCTCAGAAATTCTCGAAATATCCTGGAAATCCCGTAATTAGTAGAGTTATCCAGAAATACCTTAGAAATTCCCCAAATATCCAGGAAATCCCTTAATTTGTAGAGTTAACCAAAAATACCACAGAAATTCTCGAAATATCAGGAAATACATAATTAGTGGAGTTTTTTTTAAATACCTCAGCAATTACCGAAATATCCAGGAAAACCCGTAATTGGTAGAATCATCACGAAATTCCTCAGATATTCCCGAAATATCCAGATAATCCCGTAATTAGTGGAGTCTTCTGAACTATTTCAGAAATTCCCGAAATATCCAGGAAATCCCTTATTTAGTAGAGTTATCCAGAATACCTCAGAAATTCACGAATATCCAGGAAATCCGTTATTATGGTGTTATTTCGAATTCCTCAGAAATTCCCGAAAGATCCAGGAAATCCCGTATTGGTAGAGTCATCACGAATTTCCTCAGATATTCCCGAATACCAGTAAAATCCCGTATTTAGTGGAGTCTTCCTGAAATATTTCAGAAATTCCCAAATTATCCAGGAAATCCCTTAATTTGTAGAGTTATCCAGAAATTCCTCAGAAATCACGAAATATCCAGGAAATTCCGTTATTATTGGTGTTATTTCGAATTTCCTCAGAAATTCCCGAAAGATCAGGAAATCCCGTATTTGGTAGAGTCATCACGAATTTCCTCAGATATTCCCGAAATATCCAGGAAATCCCGTAATTAGTGGAGTCACTCAGAAATATTTCAGTAATTCCGAAATATCCAGGAAATCCCGTAATAGGTAGAATCATCCGAAATACCTCGGAATTCCCAAAAGATCCAGGAAATCCCGTAATTGGTAGATTCATCCCGAATTTTCTTAATATTCCCGAAATATCCAGGAAATACCATAATTTGTAGAGTTATCCGAAAATACCACAGAAATTCCCGAAATATCCAGGAATACATAATTAGTGGAGTTTTTTTAAATACCCAGCAGTTACCGAAATATCCAGGAAATCCCTTAATTAGTACAGTTATCCAGAAATACCTCAGAAATTCACGAAATATCCAGTAAATTCCGTTATTATTGGAGTTTTTTTAAATACCTCAGCAATTATCGAAGATCCAGGAAATCCCGTAATTGGTAGAATCATCACGAAATTCCTCAGATATACCCGAAATATCCAGTAAATCCCGTAATTAGTGAAGTCTTTCTGAAATATTTTAGAAATTCCCGAAATATCCAGGAAATCCCTTAATTTGTAGAGTTATCCAGAAATTCCTCAGAAATTCCCAAAATATCCAGGAAATCCCGTAATTAGTAGAGTGATCCAGAAATACCTGAGAAATTCCCGAAATATCCAGGAAATTCCGTAATTAGTGGAGTCTTTCTGAAATATTTCAGAAATTCCCGAAATATCCAAGAAATTCCGTAATTAGTAGAGTTATCCAGAAATACCTCAGAAATTCCCGAAATATCCAGGAAATCCCTTCATTAGTAGAGTTATCCAAAAGTACCCAGAAATTCTCAAAATATCCAGGAAATACCATAATTAGTGGAGTTTTTTTTTAAATACCACAGCAATTACCGAAAGATCCAGGAAATCCCGTAATTGGTAGAATCATCACGTAATTCCTCAGATATACCCGAAATATCCAGAAAATCCCGTAATTAGTGGAGTCTTTCTGAAATATTTCAGAAATTCCCGAAATATCCAGGAAATCCATTATTTAGTAGAGTTATCCAGAAATACCTCAGAAATTCACGAAATATCCAGGAAATTCCGTTATTATTGGTGTTATTTCGAATTTCCTCAGCAATTACCGAAAGATCCAGGAAATCTCGTAATTGGTAAAATCGTCACGAAATTCCTCAGATATTCCCGAAATATCCAGTAAATCCCGTAATTAGTGTAGTCTTTCTGAAATATTCAGAAATTCCCCAAATATCCAGGAAATCCCTAATTTGTAGAGTATCCAAAAATACCATAGAAATTCCCGAAATATCCAGGAAATCCCGTAATTAGTGGAGTCTCTCAGAAATATTTCAGTAATTCCCGAAATATACAGGAAATTCCGTAATGAGTAGATTCATCCCGAATTTCCACAGAAATTCGCGTAATATCCAGGAAATCCCGTAATAGGTAGAATCATCCCGAAATACCGGAATTCCCAAAAGATCGAGGAAACCCGTAATTGGTAGATTCATCCCGAATTTACTTAGATATTCCCGAAATATCCAGGAAATACCATAATTAGTGGAGTCTTTCTGAAATATTTCAGAAATTCCCGAAATATCCAGGAAATACCTTATTTAGTAGAGTTATCCAAAAATACCACAGAAATTCTCAAAATATCCAGGAAATACCATAATTAGTGGAGTTTTTGTTTAAATACCTCAGCAATTACCGAAAGATCCAGGAAATCCCGTAATTGGTAGAATCATCACGAAATTCCTCAGATATACCCGAAATATCCAATAAATCCCGTAATTAGTGGAGTCTTTCTGAAATATTTCAGAAATTCCCGAAATATCCAGGAAATCCCTTAATTTGTAGAGTTATCCAGAAATTCCTCAGAAATTCCCGAATATCCAGGAAATCCCGTAATTAGTAGAGTGATCCAGAAATACCTCAGAAATTCCCGAAATATCCAGGAAATTCCGTAATTAGTGGAGTCTTTCTGAACTATTTCAGAAATTCCCGAACTATCCAGGAAATCCCTTATTTAGTAGAGTTATCCAGAAATACCACAGAAATTCACGAAATATCCAGGAAATTCCGTTATTATTGGTGTTATTTCGAATTTCCTCAGAAATTCCCGAAAGATCCAGGAAATCCCGTAATTGGTAGAGTCGTCACGAATTTCCTCAGATATTCTCGAAATATCCTGGAAACCGTAAATAGTAGAGTTATCCATAATACCTAAGAAATTCCCCAAATATCCAGGAAATCCCTTAATTGTAGAGTTATCCAAAAATACCACAGAAATTCTCGAAATATCCAGGAAATACCATAATTAGTGGAGTTTTTTTAAATACCTCAGCAATTACCGAAAGATCCAGAAATCTCGTAATTGGTAAAATCGTCACGAAATTCCTCAGATATTCCCGAAATATCCAGTAAATCCCGTAATTAGTGGAGTCTTTGTGAAATATTTCAGAAATTCCCGAAATATCCAGGAAATCCCTTAATTTGTAGAGTTATCCAGAAATTCCTCAGAAATTCACGAAATATCCAGGAAATTCCGTATTATTGGTGTTATTTCGAATTTCCTCAGAAATTCCCGAAAGATCCAGGAAATCCCGTATTTGGTAGAGTCATCACGAATTTCCTCAGATATTCCCGAAATCCAGGAAATCCCGTAATTAGTGGAGTCACTCAGAAAATATTTCAGTAATTCCGACCTATCCAGGAAATCCCCGTAATAGGTAGAATTCATCCCGAAATACCTCGGAATTCCCAAAGATCCAGGAACTCCCGTACTTGGTAGATTCATCCCCGAATTTTCTTAGATATTCCCGAAATATCCAGGAAATACCATAATTTGTAGAGTTATCCGAAATACCACAGAAATTCCCGAAATATCCAGGGAAAATACCATAATTAGTGGAGTTTTTTTTAAATACCTCAGCAGTTACCGAAATATCCAGGAATCCCTTAATTAGTACAGTTATCCAGAAATACCTCAGAAATTCACGAAATATCCAGTAAATTCCGTTATTATTGGAGTTTTTTTAAATACCTCAGCAATTATCGAAGATCGAGGAAATCCCGTAATTGGTAGATTCATCACGAAATTCCTCAGATATACCCGAAATATCCAGAAAATCCCGTAATTAGTGGAGTCTTTTGAAATATTTCAGAAATTCCCGAAATATCCAGGAAATCCCTTATTTAGTAGAGTTATCCAGAAATACCTCAGAAATTCACGAAATATCCAGGAATTCCGTTATTATTGGTGTTATTTCGAATTTCCTCAGAAATTCCCGAAAGATCCAGGAAATCCCGTAATTGGTAGAGTCATCACGAATTTCCTCAGATATTCACGAAATATCAAGGAAATCCCGTAATTAGTAGCGTCATTCCGAAATATCTCAGAAATTCTCGAAATATCCTGGAAATCCCGTAATTAGTAGAGTTATCCAGAAATACCTTAGAAATTCCCCAAATATCCAGGAAATCCCTTAATTTGTAGAGTTAACCAAAAATACCACAGAAATTCTCGAAATATCCAGGAAATACCATAATTAGTGGAGTTTTTTTTAAATACCTGAGCAATTACCGAAAGATCCAGGAAATCTCGTAATTGGTAAAATCGTCACGAAATTCCTCAGATATTCCCGAAATATCCAGTAAATCCCGTAATTAGTGTAGTCTTTCTGAAATATTTCAGAAATTCCCGAAATATCCAGGAAATCCCTTAATTTGTAGAGTTATCCAGAAATTCCTCAGAAATTCCCGAAATATCCAGGTAATCCCGTAATTAGTGGAGTCTCTCAGAAATATTTCAGTAATTCCCGAAATATACAGGAAATTCCGTAATGAGTAGATTTCATCCCGAATTTTCCACAGAAATTCGCGTAATATCCAGGAAATCCCGTAATAGGTAGAATCATCCCGAAATACCTCGGAATTCCCAAAAGATCGAGGAAACCCGTAATTGGTAGATTCATCCCGAATTTACTTAGATATTCCCGAAATATCCAGGAAATACCATAATTAGTGGAGTCTTCTGAAATATTTCAGAAATTCCCGAAATATCCAGGAAATACCTTATTAGTAGAGTTATCCAAAAATACCACAGAAATTCTCAAAATATCCAGGAAATACCATAATTAGTGGAGTTTTTGTTTAAATACCTCAGCAATTACCGAAAGATCCAGGAAATCCCGTAATTGGTAGAATCATCACGAAATTCCTCAGATATACCCGAATATCCAATAAATCCCGTAATTAGTGGAGTCTTTCTGAAATATTTCAGAAATTCCCGAAATATCCAGGAAATCCCTTAATTTGTAGAGTTATCCAGAAATTCCTCAGAAATTCCCGAAATATCCAGGAAATCCCGTAATTAGTAGAGTGATCCAGAAATACCTCAGAAATTCCCGAAATATCCAGGAAATTCCGTAATTAGTGGAGTCTTTCTGAACTATTTCAGAAATTCCCGAACTATCCAGGAAATCCCTTATTTAGTAGAGTTATCCAGAAATACCACAGAAATTCACGAAATATCCAGGAAATTCCGTTATTATTGGTGTTATTTCGAATTTCCTCAGAAATTCCCGAAAGATCCAGGAAATCCCGTAATTGGTAGAGTCGTCACGAATTTCCTCAGATATTCTCGAAATATCCTGGAAATCCCGTAAATAGTAGAGTTATCCATAAATACCTAAGAAATTCCCCAAATATCCAGGAAATCCCTTAATTTGTAGAGTTATCCAAAAATACCACAGAAATTCTCGAAATATCCAGGAAATACCATAATTAGTGGAGTTTTTTTTAAATACCTCAGCAATTACCGAAAGATCCAGGAAATCTCGTAATTGGTAAAATCGTCACGAAATTCCTCAGATATTCCCGAAATATCCAGTAAATCCCGTAATTAGTGGAGTCTTTGTGAAATATTTCAGAAATTCCCGAAATATCCAGGAAATCCCTTAATTTGTAGAGTTATCCAGAAATTCCTCAGAAATTCACGAAATATCCAGGAAATTCCGTTATTATTGGTGTTATTTCGAATTTCCTCAGAAATTCCCGAAAGATCCAGGAAATCCCGTATTTGGTAGAGTCATCACGAATTTCCTCAGATATTCCCGAAATATCCAGGAAATCCCGTAATTAGTGGAGTCACTCAGAAATATTTCAGTAATTCCCGAAATATCCAGGAAATCCCGTAATAGGTAGAATCATCCCGAAATACCTCGGAATTCCCAAAAGATCCAGGAAATCCCGTAATTGGTAGATTCATCCCGAATTTTCTTAGATATTCCCGAAATATCCAGGAAATACCATAGTTTGTAGAGTTATCCGAAAATACCACAGAAATTCCCGAAATATCCAGGAAATACCATAATTAGTGGAGTTTTTTTTAAATACCTCAGCAGTTACCGAAATATCCAGGAAATCCCTTAATTAGTACAGTTATCCAGAAATACCTCAGAAATTCACGAAATATCCAGTAAATTCCGTTATTATTGGAGTTTTTTTAAATACCTCAGCAATTATCGAAAGATCGAGGAAATCCCGTAATTGGTAGATTCATCACGAAATTCCTCAGATATACCCGAAATATCCAGAAAATCCCGTAATTAGTGGAGTCTTTCTGAAATATTTCAGAAATTCCCGAAATATCCAGGAAATCCCTTATTTAGTAGAGTTATCCAGAAATACCTCAGAAATTCACGAAATATCCAGGAAATTCCGTTATTATTGGTGTTATTTCGAATTTCCTCAGAAATTCCCGAAAGATCCAGGAAATCCCGTAATTGGTAGAGTCATCACGAATTTCCTCAGATATTCACGAAATATCAAGGAAATCCCGTAATTAGTAGCGTCATTCCGAAATATCTCAGAAATTCTCGAAATATCCTGGAAATCCGTAATTAGTAGAGTTATCCAGAAATACCTTAGAAATTCCCCAAATATCCAGGAAATCCCTTAATTTGTAGAGTTAACCAAAAATACCACAGAAATTCTCGAAATATCCAGGAAATACCATAATTAGTGGAGTTTTTTTTAAATACCTGAGCAATTACCGAAAGATCCAGGAAATCTCGTAATTGGTAAAATCGTCACGAAATTCCTCAGATATTCCCGAAATATCCAGTAAATCCGTAATTAGTGTAGTCTTTCTGAAATATTTCAGAAATTCCCGAAATATCCAGGAAATCCCTTAATTTGTAGAGTTATCCAGAAATTCCTCAGAAATTCCCGAAAGATCTAGGAACTATTTGTCATAATTCCAGGGACACATAAAGTCTAAAAAAGTTATTGTTTATTGATATAATTATTTACAGTAAAATGGGAATTCACAGAAAAATGCTTATTTTAGATATACTTCTAAATATAATTTGTTATTAATATTACAAATAATATATATTTATTATAATTTT
This sequence comes from Theocolax elegans, assembly GCA_026168455.1. Taxonomy (NCBI): domain Eukaryota; kingdom Metazoa; phylum Arthropoda; class Insecta; order Hymenoptera; family Cerocephalidae; genus Theocolax; species Theocolax elegans. The sequence continues at coordinate 74,884,970 of CM047428.1, forward strand.
TGAATACAAACAATTTATACCTGGCACCACGACAATTAATTGTTGACAACAAAATTAATTATCGGTTGTGCAATTGTAATAATTAATGGTAAAATGTCTGTATAAGAAGCTGTACGTACGTACGCGGACTACTGAAACTTCCAAGCCAAATAACTAATAAAAAACGACTCTTTAAAAAATTTGTAATAGTGGTAAATTTATCCTCGTATCAATGCGATCACAATGGACTCATAAAAAATGACATTCACTAAATATTTTTTACAGTATAAGGGGTTTTTTACAGAAAAATAGACAATTTCACTTATAAAATTTTAATATTATGTAGATTTTATAAGTGAAATTGTGAATTTTTCTGTAAAAAACCCCTTATACTGTAAAAAATATTTAGTGAATGTCATTTTTTATGAGTCCATTGTGATTGCATTGATACGAGGATAAATTTACCACTATTACAAATTTTTTAAAGAGTCGTTTTTTATTAGTTTTTTGGCTTGGAAGTTTCAGTAATCCGCGTACGTACGTACGTACGTACAACTTTTTATACATACATTTTACCATTAATTATTACAATTGCACAACCGATAATTAATTTTGTTGTCAACAATTAATTGTCGTGGTGCCAGGTATAAATTGTATGTATTCAAAAATTATAATAAATATATATTATTTGTAATATTAATAACAAATTATATTTAGAAATATATCTAAAATAAGCATTTTTCTGTGAATTCCCATTTTACTGTAAATAATTATATAAATAAACAATATCTTTTTTAGACTTTATGTGTCCCTGGAATTATGACAAAAAGTTCCTAGATCTTTCGGGAATTCCGGAGGAGATTCGGGATGTCCGACTAATTACGGGATTTCCTGGATATTTCGGGAATTTCTGAAATATTTCAGAAAGACTCCACTAATTACGTGATATCCTGGATATTTCGGGAATATCTGAGGAAATTCGTGATGACTCTACCAATTACGGGATTTCCTCGATCTTTCGGGAATTCCTGAGGTATTTTGGGATGACGCTACTAATTACGGGAATTTCTGGATATTTCGGGAATTTCTGGAAAAATTCGGGACGACTACTAATTGCGGGAATTCTTGGATATTTCGGGAATTTCTGAAATATTTCAGAAAGACTGCACTAATGACGGAATTTTCTGGATATTTCGGGAATATATGAGGAAATTCGAGATGACTCTACCAATTACGGGAATTCCTGGATCTTTCGGGAATTTCTGAGGTATTTCGGGATGATGCTACTAATTACGGGATTTGCTGGATATTTCGGGAACATCTGAGGAAAATCGTGATGACTCTACCAAATACGGGATTTCCTGGATCTTTCGGGAATTCCTGAGGTATTTCGAGATGACGCTACCAATTACGGGAATTTCTGGATATTTCGGGAATTTCTGAAATATTTCAGAAAGACTCCATTAATTACGGGATTTTTTGGATATTTCGGGAATATGTGGGGTATTTCTGGATCACTCTACTAATTACGGGATTTCCAGGATATTTCGGAAATTTCTGAGTAAATTCGGGAGAACACCAATAATAACGGGATTTTCTGGAAATTTCGGGAATTTCTGAAAAAATTCGGGATGACTAATAATTACGGAATTTCCTGGATCTTTCGGGAATTTTTGAAATATTTCAGAAAGACTCCACTAATTATGGAATTTCCTGGATATTTCGGGAATATTTGAGGAAATTCGGGATGAATCTACCAATTACGGGATTTCCTGGATCTTTTGGGAATTCCGAGGTATTTCGGGATGATTCTACCTATTACGGGATTTCCTGGATATTACGCGTATTTCTGTGAAAATTCAGGATGAATCTACTAATTACGGAATTTCCTGTATATTTTGGGAATTACTGAAAAATTTCTGAGTGACTCAACTAATTACGAGTTTTCCTGGATATTTAGGAAATTTCTGAGTAAATTCGGGATAACACCAATAATAACGGGATTTTCTGGAAATTTCGGGACTTTCTGAAAAAATTCGGGATGACTAATAATTACGGAATTTCCTGGATCTTTCGGGAATTTCTCAGGTATTTCTGGATAACTCTACTAAATAAGGTATTTCCTGTATATTTCGGGAATTTCTGAAATATTTCAGAAAGACTCCACTAATTACGGGATTTCCTGGATATTTCGGGAATTTTTGAGGAATTTCTGGATAACTTTACAAATTAAGGGATTTCATGGATATTTCGAGAATTTCTGTGGTATTTTTGGATAACTCTACAAAATAAGGGATTTCCTGGATATTTAGGGATTTTTCTGAGGTATTTCTGGATAACTCTACTAATTACGGGATTTCCAGGATATTTCGGGAATTTCTGAGATATTGTGGAATGACGCTACTAATTACGGGATTTCCTGGATCTTTCGGGAATTTCTGGGGAAATTCGGGATAATACCAATCATAACGGAATTTCCTCGATATTTCGGGAATTTCTGAGGTATTTCTGGATAACTCTACAAAATAAGGGATTTCCTGGATATTTCGGGAATTTCTGAAATATTTCTGAAAGACTCCACTAATTATGGTATTTCCTGGATATTTCGGGAATATCTGAGGAAATTCGGGATGAATCTACCAATTACGGGATTTCCTGGATCTTTTGGGAATTCCGAGGTACTTCGGGATGATTCTACCATTTACGGGATTTCCTTGATATTACGCGAATTTCTGTGGAAATTCGGGATGAATCTACTAATTACGGGATTTCCTGGATATTTCGGGAATTTCTGAAATATTTCAGAAAGACTCCACTAATTACGGGATATCCTGGATATTTCGGGAATATCTGAGGAAATTCGTGATGACTCTACCAATTACGGGATTTCCTCGATCTTTCGGGAATTCCTGAGGTATTTTGGGATGACGCTACTAATTACGGGAATTTCTGGATATTTCGGGAATTTCTGGAAAAATTCGGGATGACTACTAATTACGGGAATTCTTGGATATTTCGGGAATTTCTGAAATATTTCTGAAAGACTCCACTAATTATGGTATTTCCTGGATATTTCGGGAATATCTGAGGAAATTCGGGATGAATCTACCAATTACGGGATTTCCTGGATCTTTTGGGAATTCCGAGGTACTTCGGGATGATTCTACCATTTACGGGATTTCCTTGATATTACGCGAATTTCTGTGGAAATTCGGGATGAATCTACTAATTACGGGATTTCCTGGATATTTCGGGAATTTCTGAAATATTTCAGAAAGACTCCACTAATTACGGGATATCCTGGATATTTCGACTCTACTAAATTACGGGAATTTCTGGATATTTCGGGAATTCTGGACAAATTCGGGATGACGACTAATTTACGGGAATTCTTGAGTATTTCGGGAATTTTTCATGAAATAATTTCGAAGACTCCCTATGACGGAATTTTCTGGATATTTCGGGAATATATGAGAAATTCGAGATGACCTACCAATTAAGGAATTCCTTGATCTTTCGGGAATTTCTGAGGTATTTCGGGATGATGCTAGGCTAATTACGGGGATTCCTGATATTTTCGGGAAAATCTGAAGGAAAATCGTGAGTGAACTCTACCAAATACGGGATTTCCTGGATCTTTCGGGAATTCCTGAGGTATTCGAGATGACGCTACCAATTACGGGAATTTCTGGATATTTCGGGAATTTCTGAATATTTCAGAAAGGACTCCACTAATTACGGGATTTTTTGGATATTTCGGGAATATCTGGGGTATTTCTGGATCACTCTACTAATTACGGGATTTCCAGGATATTTCGGAAATTTCTGAGTAATTTCGGGAGAACACCAATAATAACGGGATTTTCTGGAAATATCGGGAATTTCTGAATAAATTCGGGATGACTAATAATTACGGAATTTCCTGGATCTTTCGGGAATTTTTGAAATATTTCAGAAAGACTCCACTATTTATGGTATTTCCTGGATATTTCGGGAATATTTGAGGAAATTCGGGATGAATCTACCAATTACGGGATTTCCTGGATCTTTTGGGAATTCCGAGGTATTTCGGGATGATTCTACCTATTACGGGATTTCCTGGATATTACGCGGATTTCTGTGGAAATACGGGATGAATCTACTAATTACGGAATTTCTTGTATATTTTGGGAATTACCGAAATACTTCTGAGAGACTCAACTAATTACGGGTTTTCCTGGATATTTCGGGAATTTCTGAGGAATTTCTGGATAACTCTACAAATTAAGGGATTTCCTGGACGTTTCGGGAATTTCTGAGATATTTCTGGATAACTCTACTAATTACGGGATTTCCTGGATATTTAGGAAATTTCTGAGTAAATTCGGGATAACACCAATAATAACGGGATTTTCTGGAAATTTCGGGACTTTCTGAAAAAATTCGGGATGACTAATAATTACGGAATTTCCTGGATCTTTCGGGAATTTCTCAGGTATTTCTGGATAACTCTACTAAATAAGGTATTTCCTGTATATTTCGGGAATTTCTGAAATATTTCAGAAAGACTCCACTAATTACGGGATTTTCTGGATATTTCGGGAATTTTTGAGGAATTTCTGGATAACTTTACAAATTAAGGGATTTCCTGGATATTTCGAGAATTTCTGTGGTATTTTTGGATAACTCTACAAATTAAGGGATTTGCTGGATATTTCAGAAATTTCTGATATATTTCGGGATGACGCTACTAATTACGGGATTTACTGGATATTTCGGGAATTTCTGAGGAAATTCGAAATGAGTATACTAATTACGGAATTTCCTGGATCTTTCGGTAATTGCTGACGTATTTAAAAAAAAACTCTACTAATTATGGTATTTCCTGGATATTTCAGGAATTTCCGTGGTATTTTTGGAAAACTCTACAAAATAAGAGATTTCCTGGATATTTAGGGAATTTCTGAGGTATTTCTGGATAACTCTACTAATTACGGGATTTCCAGGATATTTCGGGAATTTATGAGATATTGTGGAATGACGCTACTAATTACGGGATTTCCAGGATATTTCGGGAATTTATGAGATATTTTGGAATGACGCTACTAATTACGAGATTTCCTTGATATTTCGGGAATAGCTGAGGAAATTCGTGATGACTCTACCAATTACGGGATTTCCTGGATCTTTCGAGAATTTCTGGGGAAATTAGGGATAATACCAATCATAACGGAATTTCCTCGATATTTCGGGAATTTCTGAGGTATTTCTGGATAACTCTACAAAATAAGGGATTTCCTGGATATTTCGGGAATTTCTGAAATATTTCTGAAAGACTCCACTAATTATGGTATTTCCTGGATATTTCGGGAATATCTGAGGAAATTCGGGATGAATCTACCAATTACGGGATTTCCTGGATCTTTTGGAAATTCCGAGGTACTTCGGGATGATTCTACCATTTACGGGATTTCCTGGATATTACGCGAATTTCTGTGGAAATTCGGGATGAATCTACTAATTACGGAATTTCCTGTATATTTCGGGAATTTCTGAAATATTTCAGAGAGACTCCACTAATTACGGGATTTCCGGATATTTCGGGAATATCTGAGGAATTTCGTGATGATTCTACCAATTACGGGATTTCCTGGATATTTCGGTAATTGCTGAGGTATTTAAAAAAAAACTCCACTAATTATGGTATTTCCTGGATATTTCGGGAATTTCTGTGGTATTTTTGGATCACTCTACAAATTAAGGGATTTCCTGGATATTTCAGGAATTTCTAATGTATTTCTGGATAACTCTACTAATTACGGGATTTCCAGGATAGTTCGGGAATTTCTGAGATATTGTGGAATGACGCTACTAATTACGGGATTTCCTGGATATTTCGGAACTTTCTGAGGAGTTTCTGGATAACTCTACAAATTAAGGGATTTCCTGGATATTTCGGGAATTTCTGAGGTGTTTCGAAATGTCTCCACTAATTGTGGTATTTCCTGGATATTTCGGAAATTTCTGATTTATTTCGGGATGACGCTACTAATTACGGGATTTCCTGGATATTTCGAGAATTTCTGAGGTATTTCGAAATGTCTTTACTAATTATGGTATTTCCTGGATATTTCAGGAATTTCTGTGGTTTTTTTGGAAAACTCTACAAAATAAGGGATTTCCTGGATATTTCGGGAATTTCTGAGGTATTTCTGGATAACTCTACTAATTACGGGATTTCCAGGATATTTCGGGAATTTCTGAGATATTGTGGAATAACGCTACTAATTACGGGATTTCCAGGATATTTCGGGAATTTATGAGATATTTTGGAATGACGATACTAATTACGGGATTTCCTTGATATTTCGGGAATATCTGAGGAAATTCGTGATGACTCTACCAATTACGGAATTTCCTGTATATTTCGGGAATTTCTGAAATATTTCAGAGAGACTCCACTAATTACGGGATTTCCTGGATATTTCGGGAATTTCTGAGGAATTTCTGGGTACCTTTACAAATTAAGGGATTTCCTGGATATTACGAGAATTTCTGCGGTATTTCGAAATGTCTCCACTAATTGTGGTATTTCCTGGATATTTCAGAAATTTCTGATTACGGGATTTCCTTGATATTTCTGGAATATCTGAGGAAATTCGTGATGACTCTACCAATTACGGGATTTCCTGGATCTTTCGGGAATTTCTGAAGAAATTCGGGGTAACACCAATAATAACGGAATTTCCTGGATTTTTCGGGAATTTCTGAGGTATTTCTGGATAACTCTACTAAATAAGGGATTTCCTGGATATTTCGAGAATTTCTGAAATATTTCTGAAAGACTCCACTAATTATGGTATTTCCTGGATATTTCGGGAATATCTGAGTAAATTCGGGATGAATCTAACAATTACGGGATTTCCTGGATATTACGCGAATTTCTGTGGAAATTCGGGATGAATCTACTAATTACGGAATTTCCTGTATATTTCGGGATTTTCTGAAATATTTCAGAGAGACTCCACTAATTACGGGATTTCCTGGATATTTCGGGAAATTCTGAGGAATTTCTGGATAACTCTACAAATTAAGGGATTTCCTGGATATTTCGGGAATTTCTGAGGTATTTCTGGATCACTCTACTATTTACGGGATTTCCAGGATATTTCGGAAATTTCTGAGTAAATTCGGGAGAACACCAATAACGGGATTTTCTGGAAATTTCGGGAATTTCTGAAAAAATTCGGGATGACTAATAATTACGGAATTTCCTGGATCTTTCGGGAATTTTTGAAATATTTCAGAAAGACTCCACTAATTGTGGTATTTCCTCGATATTTCAGAAATTTCCGATTTATTTCGGGATGACGCAACTAATTACTGGATTTCCTGGATATTTCGGGAATTTCTGAGGAAATTTGGGATGAGTATACTAAAGACGGAATTTCCTGGATATTTCGGGAATTTCTGAAATATTTCAGCAAGACTCCACTAATTATGGTATTTCCTGGATATTTCGGGAATATCTGAGGTAGTTCTGGATAACTCTACAAATTAAGGGATTTCCTGGATATTTCGGGAATTTCTGAGGTATTTCGAAATGTCTCCACTAATTGTGGAATTTCCTGGATATTTCGGGAATTTCTGAAATATTTAAAAAAAAAACTCAACTAATTATGGTATTTCCTGGATATTTCGGGAATTTATGTGGTATATTTGGATAACTCTACAAATTAAGGGATTTCCTGGTTATTTCGGGAATTTCTGAGGTATTTCGAAATGTCTCCACTAATTGTGGAATTTCCAGGATATTTCGGGAATTAATGACGTATTTCGGGATGACGCTACAAGTTACGGGATTTCCTAGAAATTTTGGGAATTGCTGAAATATTTCAGAAAGACACCACTAATTACGGGATGGATATTTTTTATTTTAATGCCATGTTTTAATATATTAATATTTTTGTCTTGAATATAATTTTTGTTGACGATTTCTTGTTTTTGTTTTTTGTCAATACTTATTTTGACAGTATCTTTGTTTTTAATTCTTCTTTATAATTTTGAGATTCTTCTATTACATTTTCTTTCGATATTGTATTTTTTTCAATATTGTATCCCAAACCTTTTTTTAATCGCGAGCGAAGCGAGCGTTTTTGGCTAGTGTATTAATTAAATATTAAAATTATTATCATATATAAATTTCCCTATCATGAATTTACACTTATAATATACAATAATATACAATTACATGTTTTGAATTTTCGCGCCGAATTATAATATTTCGCGCGCTTATCTAATAATTGTACATAATTGCGCATGTCAATAAGACTTAAATGGCTCATATAATAACCGTCTGTCATATGTTCATTTGTTTTTACCTGACTACTTTTGCTTTTTCTTGGTGTTGACTACGTGGTGTTTTGTTCCGTTATTTATTTATTTATTTATTATTTATTTATTTATTTATTGTTTATTTATTTATTTATTTTATTTTATTGTTTTCTATTCTTATAATAATGTGTAAATCACATAAAGGCGACGTAAATGTTAGCTTTATAACCTTAACTTCTGTGTAATACTTATCTTCGAGAATATGTATTTATTATACTTTGTCTTTAATTCATAGTGCAACGATTCAGAGATACTACGAAAGAATTTATAATTTTTAATGAATATTGACGTGTAGTAAGTTACCAATGTAATAATTATAATATATGTATATTCAATCTTGTTATTATAATCTAATGTAGAATATGTGTAATAAAGGTAATGCCTGAAGAGGATGGAGAATTTCCATCGAAACGTTGCAATGTAATGTAAACAATACAATGTGTTCATCAATGATCGATATAATACCTAAGCATTATTTGTTTAAAGTTTAGTATTGGGTTTTTTGAAATGATTTCTTTATCAGCGTACAGCTGGGCACTTAAGGAATCTGCAGAACAACTGAGGCGCAATTTGAGTATGCCTGTATTTTGTATTTCTAGTGAAATTTGTTCGAACTGTTTGCACTGAATGAAAAGGGATTCTGCTTTACTAGTAGAGAAAATCCATGTATTTGCTTCGAGTAAACAATGCCAGAACGTAGAATGGAAACGCTTTAATCTAAAATTACAACTATTTAAGTTATTTAGTACTATATGAGAGATTCCACAGAACTTTTGACTTTCTTGTTACTTTCACTTTTCAATGCTATTGGATGATTTTCATCATATTAAAAAAATCATTCCTTGTAGAAAAAAGTCACAAAGTATAGTAACCGTTATTTATTATATTAATAGTATATAATATATTACTTAAAAAAATTATAATTTATCGCATTTTAATTAATTCTTTGTGTTACTCACTCTACTTTTTTGCTTTATTAGGTTTACATAAAAAAAACTTTTATTAAAAATGGTTTGGAGAATTTTTTATATAATCTTCACATATCACAGAATATAATGTAAAAGTTTTAGAGGTTTGCTTCAACCTGCATAGATTAATTTATTTTATGAATATCCGTAACCACTATTTAAAAAAAACTAATTTATTTTAATTTTAGCTCTTGAAAAAAAAAAAAATAATGTATTCTCATAAATTTTCTTCATGGAAAATGGCACTTATTGAGCATACAAATAAAATCGCGTTTGGTTTGTAAGTGTGCTACTTACAGAAAAAAAATTGTACCCTCGCAACGTTGGGTACACGTATGCGCTCCCCATTGAAAAAAATCGTACTTTTCGTCAGCACATCGATAGTATGTTATCAATGGTTATAAAAGTAATTGCTCTTTTTTATTAACCTTTTAAAAGACATGTTTTAAAATACTTTACATAAAATTCTTCTTTGTTTGCCTGAAACGAACTTACGAAAAATGTAACAAAATGAAATTCTTACTTTCCGAGAAAATAAGGTATTTAATCATCTTATAGTAAATATTTGTAATTGTAATACTTAAACACAAATACACACACATTAATGGAACTTAAATTAAAGGTAGGAATTATAATTCAAAAAATCTTTGTATTAGTTACAATGTTTGTATATATTATATATTTTGTTACATATCTTTTGTTTGAAAAATTGTTAATTGCTTACAATAAAATTTTATTATAATGATATTTTTGTGTTACAAAATTTTTCTTTCCAACACATATTATGCTACATATTTTATCAAATTTTTTAACATTATACCTTCAATTTGAAAGAAAAAATGTAAAATTTTATTTTTTGATGAAAAGTAGTATGTTTTACATTAAAATAATTGTTTTTGATTTTTTACAAAAAAATTTTTTAAAAAAATGAGGGGCCCCCATTTTTTATGCTACTACTGTTATTTAGAAATGGTTCGATAAGTTTCAAAGATGTGCCTTTAAAATAAATTTTCAATTTTCTTTTGACTTTCTTGTTACATTCACTTTTCAATGCTATTTGATGATTTTCATCATATTAAAAAAATCATTCCTTGTAGAAAAAAGTCACAAAGTATAGTAACCGTTATTTATTATATTAATAGTATATAATATATTACTTAAAAAAATTATAATTTATCGCATTTTAATTAATTCTTTGTGTTACTCACTCTACTTTTTTGCTTTATTAGGTTTACATAAAAAAAACTTTTATTAAAAATGGTTTGGAGAATTTTTTATATAATCTTCACATATCACAGAATATAATGTAAAAGTTTTAGAGGTTTGCTTCAACCTGCATAGATTAATTTATTTTATGAATATCCGTAACCACTATTTAAAAAAAACTAATTTATTTTAATTTTAGCTCTTGAAAAAAAAAAAAATAATGTATTCTCATAAATTTTCTTCATGGAAAATGACACTTATTGAGCATACAAATAAAATCGCGTTTGGTTTGTAAGTGTGCTACTTACAGAAAAAAAATGGTACCCTCGCAAAGTTGGGTACACGTATGCGCTCCCCATTGAATAAAATCGTATTTTTCGTCAGCACATCGATAGTATGTTATCAATGGATATAAAAGTAATTGCTCTTTTTTATTAACCTTTTAAAAGACATGTTTTAAAATACTTTACATAAAATTCTTCTTTGTTTGCCTGAAACGAACTTACGAAAAATGTAACAAAATGAAATTCTTACTTTCCGAGAAAATAAGGTATTTAATCATCTTATAGTAAATATTTGTAATTGTAATACTTAAACACAAATACACACACATTAATGGAACTTAAATTAAAGGTAGGAATTATAATTCAAAAAATCTTTGTATTAGTTACAATGTTTGTATATATTATATATTTTGTTACATATCTTTTGTTTGAAAAATTGTTAATTGCTTACAATAAAATTTTATTATAATGATATTTTTGTGTTACAAAATTTTTCTTTCCAACACATATTATGCTACATATTTTATCAAATTTTTTAACATTATACCTTCAATTTGAAAGAAAAATGTAAAATTTTATTTTTTGATGAAAAGTAGTATGTTTTACATTAAAATAATTGTTTTTGATTTTTTACAAAAAAATTTTTTAAAAAAATGAGGGGCCCCATTTTTTTATGCTACTACTGTTATTTAGAAATGGTTCGATAAGTTTCAAAGATGTGCCTTTAAAATAAATTTTCAATTTTCTTTTGACTTTCTTGTTACATTCACTTTTCAATGCTATTTGATGATTTTCATCATATTAAAAAAATCATTCCTTGTAGAAAAAAGTCACAAAGTATAGTAACCGTTATTTATTATATTAATAGTATATAATATATTACTTAAAAAAATTATAATTTATCGCATTTTAATTAATTCTTTGTGTTACTCACTCTACTTTTTTGCTTTATTAGGTTTACATAAAAAAAACTTTTATTAAAAATGGTTTGGAGAATTTTTTATATAATCTTCACATATCACAGAATATAATGTAAAAGTTTTAGAGGTTTGCTTCAACCTGCATAGATTAATTTATTTTATGAATATCCGTAACCACTATTTAAAAAAAACTAATTTATTTTAATTTTAGCTCTTGAAAAAAAAAAAATAATGTATTCTCATAAATTTTCTTCATGGAAAATGACACTTATTGAGCATACAAATAAAATCGCGTTTGGTTTGTAAGTGTGCTACTTACAGAAAAAAAATGGTACCCTCGCAAAGTTGGGTACACGTATGCGCCCCCCATTGAATAAAATCGTATTTTTCGTCAGCACATCGATAGTATGTTATCAATGGATATAAAAGTAATTGCTCTTTTTTATTAACCTTTTAAAAGACATGTTTTAAAATACTTTACATAAAATTCTTCTTTGTTTGCCTGAAACGAACTTACGAAAAATGTAACAAAATGAAATTCTTACTTTCCGAGAAAATAAGGTATTTAATCATCTTATAGTAAATATTTGTAATTGTAATACTTAAACACAAATACACACACATTAATGGAACTTAAATTAAAGGTAGGAATTATAATTCAAAAAATCTTTGTATTAGTTACAATGTTTGTATATATTATATATTTTGTTACATATCTTTTGTTTGAAAAATTGTTAATTGCTTACAATAAAATTTTATTATAATGATATTTTTGTGTTACAAAATTTTTCTTTCCAACACATATTATGCTACATATTTTATCAAATTTTTTAACATTTTACCTTAAATTTGAAAGAAAAATGTAAAATTTTATTTTTTTGATGAAAAGTAGTATGTTTTACATTAAAATAATTGTTTTTGATTTATTACAAAAAAATTTTTTAAAAAAATGAGGGGCCCATGTTTTTTATGCTACTACTGTTATTTAGAAATGGTTCGATAAGTTTCAAAGATGTGCCTTTAAAATAAATTTTCAATTTTCTTTTGACCTTAAAGTCAAAAGTTCTGTGGAATCTCTCATATCTGTTGCAAATTTTACTTCGCATGGGACATCTGTATTGACCAATCGAATAGGTTCGGTATGATAACATATAAGTAACGAATTGAGTGATCGACAAGCTTCGAATTTAAATTTTGTGAAAGGTATGTATACTTTGTGTGATTTGCTAATGTCTATACAGAGTATTCCAGAAACATAGGTAACATATATATATATATATATATATATATATATATATATATTCCGATTCAGAAAATTAATTCGAGTATAACCCCGTCGGAATTTTAAAAAAATATTAATTAGGCGAGGCGTAATTAATTTTTGAAATGGGCCAATCAGAGGCCGGATTAGGGAAGAAAGGTGAGCGGCGTTGCCGCGCGAGACTAATGCAACAGGTCAACGAGCGAAGCGGCCGAGGCGCCTGAACATAGCTAATGCGTATAGCAGAAGCGAAGATCGTGAAAGCGAATGAATCGCAAAATATATTTTACGAGATTGATTGTATGAATATTTACAATCAAGGAAATGATTTTTATTTAAGTTTGAATTAGACCGCAGACTAATAAATTCATTACTACTATTATTAATTTACTTACTAAATCTATGATACGCGTGCGTTATAAATATGAGATTATTACAGTTTTTAATCTCATCGTATTTACATTAACTTATTGAAACCTTTATGACGAATTTTAAGACAATAAAATATTGAATTGAATTAAGTTTTGCGTACAATATAGCCAATAAATACGTTTACCATAAAGATATATCGCTACATATTGGAAATATATTAATAAATTTTGCAAGTATATTGGCAATAATATTGCTAGGTAAATAATTCCTAGTCCGTGTAAAATGAAATTTAGCTCAAGCCTCATTTCTCCGTTTAAAAAACATAATGCTACCGCGAGCGCTCTCCGATGTTCGCGCACATCAAATTTTGTGTTCGCGGAGTAAGCCCGCCGCGGACGCGGCAAAGACTCAAGACTAGCTACTAGCTATAGACCTGTCAGTCTTCTTAATACAATGAGCAAAGCTTTAGAAGCAATGTTTCTTAACCGACTTAATAAATTCATTAAATCTAATAATCTAATAAGACCAGAACAGTTCGGATTTCGCGAAGGCCATTCAACTGTACACCAAATACTTAGACTAACTGAACACATAACAAAATATATAAATTGGAGGCAAATCACCGGGGCAGTCCTGTTGGATGTCGAAAAGGCATACGACAGCGTCTGGACCGATGGTTTGCTAAGAAAACTAATTAATCTTAACGTACCTAAATGGATGATATTTTTCTTAAATTCATATTCAAAAAATCGCTCCATTCTCGGTAAAACTAGACAATAACACTTACTCAAATATCTTTCCAATTCAAGCAGGAGTCCCGCAAGGCAGCCTAATAGGCCCAACCATTTTTAATCTATACATTAATGATATTCCAACAACTCCCTCGGTGAATATAGGAATATGTGCGGACGACACCGTCCTCTATAGCTCCTCTTTGCGCGACACAAAAATAGTTGACCAATTAAATCAATCACTAAACAAAATTAATGACTGGTGCACAAATTGGAGAATTAAAATCAACGCGAGTAAATTGGAAGCCATTCTTTTCGGGAATAAACGAGTAAATTTAAATAACTTAAAACCTCCTACCTTCGGTCAAACTAAAATAGAGTGGAAACCAAGTGTTAAATACCTTGGCGTTACACTCGACAAAAGACTAAAATATCACCTTCATACTACCAATGCGCGTAACAAAGCAACAGAAGCAATAGCGCGACTGTTGCCTCTGCTAAAAAATCACTCTAACATAAATTACGACAACGGTGTAATAATTTATAAACTCATCATCCGACCAATTCTAACCTACGCGTCAACAATTTGGGGTGGCACAGCCCTCACAAATTTATTAAAAATCCAAAGGATACAAAATCGCGTTCTAAAAACCATAACAAACTCGCCGCAATACACTCGCATGTCTAGACTTCACTCTGAACTAGACATTAAATACATTAAGGATTATATAATAAAAGCCGGTAATAACTTTTATAATAAAGCAAAAACCTCCGATTACGAATTAATTAAAAACCTCGGTAATTACGACTATAATACACGTAATAAACACAAAAAACCTAGACTTTTTAACATTAAAATAACCACAAGAGACATCCTAACAAGCTACGCTAATTAACAAATATAACTTAATCACTCATGACTAGACTTACTTCACTACTCTGTTACAGATATCATCTTCGATTAGCCCATAATACCACCCATTTCATTATATTTGTTACTAATATATTTTCTTTCAGGTACATCTTATTTTCGTCCACAAGGACACTTTTCAGCAGCCAAGCAGAACCGCCATGTTCCCATATCCCCCATGACTGTGAGATCATGCTTTAGCAATGCACCACACCTCCTTTCCATGATAATCCTACTTCCTTTCCTCGGAGAGGTAGGCTCGGGACTCCACTTTCCACTGTGGATTTTCATCCGCAGGTGAGGGTGGAGCCGCGAGCCATTGCATCACTGCAAGGTAGAACCTCACGTGGGTGGGGCGCAGGAGGGGCCCCCATCCCCCCTTCCTTTCCTTTCCTTTCCGCCGCGGACGCTCTCCGACGTCCGCACTGCAAGAGCAAACGTGCTCGAAAAAAGTTACTTCGTTAAAATTACAATTCATTGTGTTTTAGACTTAATAAATATTTTGGAAAACTCGTTCCAAATGTTTAGGATAATAATTGCAATAGTCTGGCTGTTGAATTGAATTGAGTGTTCAATATACAAAATGCCAATGAATAACTACCATAAATTCGCAATATATTGGTAATATATTAGAAATAATATTGCTAGTAAGTTAATTCCGAGTCCGTGTAAAATAAAATCTAGCTGAACCCTCGATGAAGTTTTATAATAGTCTGGGAATCATCTAGCTATAGTATATCTATAATATGTTTACGTTTACCAAATATTTTTACACTGATTTTTTATAATATATTAGTATAAGCTGAACAAATCGATATCATTAAAATTAATTGGATCATATCTTTACTAAAAATCGGTATTATGAGAAATCGTGGATTTATGTCACGCATCTTAATAATTATTCGGATGACCAAAGACAGACGTTCATTCACGTTTTCATTCACTTGAGATAATAAAAGATCATCGATTCGTCGGTAGTATTGACAATTTGGAAGACACGAAACATATTGGCGATATATTGATAATACTTTGGCAATATATTGGGAACATATTGGCAACATATTGGCAATATATTGACAATACTTTGGCAACATATTGGCAACATATTGGCAACATATTGGCAATATATTGACAATGCTTTGGCAACATATTGGCAATATATTGACAATACAAATAGTAAATACTTAACGAAATACACTTTTAACTGCAAAATTTAAGCCAGACTTTAAGCCATTCTTGTGCAAACACTTTCAGACACACATACAGCCATACAATTAGCCATACTAAAAGATCAACTTTTCATTCCTTGTAACTACCCTCTGTATTGGTTGGTAATAAAAACCGACATAAGAAAAATCAACGAGTTATTTTGTTATTCTAAAATATCTGTCTTTGTTAATTGCTTTAAATCGTCTTCTCGTTCTTGCATTAGTAGCACAAACTGTGTGAGAAGTTTCATCAACCACCTAACTACAGGAGGGTAGTAATAAGGAATGAAATTTGTTTTTTTATCGAGAAATAGACATTTTCATGTTATTTTCTTATCTAAAATATCTGTCCTTTGTTGATTTTTCTTAAGTTGGCTTTTCGTACCAACCAATACAGAGTGTAGTTACAAGGAATGAAAAGTTGATCTTTTAGTATGGCTAATTGTATGGCTGTATGTATATCTGAAAATGTTTGTGAAAGTATGGCTTTAAGTCTGGCTTAAATCTTGCAGTTAAAAGTGTATTTCGTTAAGTACCCGCGTAAAAAAATTAAAGTTTATATGAACTTTATATAAACTTTAGGTTTGGCTAAACTTGATATGGGGTTGGCCAACGAGACTGAGCCGAACTTGTGCAATTGACTGTTCAAGTTTGGCGAAAGTATATCAAATGTTCAGCTGAAATTCATATAAAGTTTTTATAAAGTTTTTTTACAATTACAGACAAATAAGATATAGTTTATACTAAGTTTATCTGAACTCAATATTAACGTGATAGCAAGTTCAGGTTTATAAAGTCATATAATGTTGATATCAACATACCCAAAGAAAAATTTTTAAAATATGCTTTAACTGACATCAGTAGGAATACATCGGTTAGAAAAACGGAGATATATTCCAAAAAATTCGAATCCGTCACTGAAAAGTATTGTCCATTTCCTTAGTTTTGAAGACATAACCTGAAAGAAGAAATTTAAAAAACCACAAAGTATCTATTTTCACCATTTTTCTAACCGATGTATTCTTACTGATGTCAGTTAAAGAAGATTTTTAAAATTTTTCTTTGGGTATGTTGATAACAACATATATGACTTTATAAACCTGAACATGCTATCACGTTAATATTGAGTTCAGCTAAACTTAGTTTAAACTATATTTTATTTGTCTGTAATTGTAAAAAAACTTTATAAAAACTTTATATGAATTTCAGCTGAACATTTGATATACTTTCGCCAAACTTGAACAGTCAATTGCACAAGTTCGGCTCAGTCTCGTTGGCCAACCCCATATCAAGTTTAGCCAAACCTAAAGTTTATATAAAGTTCATATAAACTTTAATTTTTTTACGCAGGTATTTATTATTTGTATTGTCAATATATTGCCAATATGTTGCCAAAGTAGGCAATATATTGCCAATATGTTGCCAAAGTATTGTCAATATATCGCCAATATGTTGCCAAAGTATTGTCAATATATTGCCAATGTTGCCAAAGTATTGTCACTATATTGCCAATATGTTGCCAAAGTATTGTCAACATATTGCCAATGTTGCCAAAGTATTGTCACTATATTGCCAATATGTTGCCAAAGTATTGTCAATATATTGCCAATATGTTGCCAATATGTTCCCAATATATTGCCAAAGTATTATCAATATATCGCCAATATGTTTCGTGTCTTCCAAATTGTCAATACTACCGACGAATCGATGATCTTTTATTATCTCAAGTGAATGAAAACGTGAATGAACGTCTGTCTTTGGTCATCCGAATAATTATTAAGATGCGTGACATAAATCCACGATTTCTCATAATACCGATTTTTAGTAAAGATATGATCCAATTAATTTTAATGATATCGATTTGTTCAGCTTATACTAATATATTATAAAAAATCAGTGTAAAAATATTTGGTAAACGTAAACATATTATAGATATACTATAGCTAGATGATTCCCAGACTATTATAAAACTTCATCGAGGGTTCAGCTAGATTTTATTTTACACGGACTCGGAATTAACTTACTAGCAATATTATTTCTAATATATTACCAATATATTGCGAATTTATGGTAGTTATTCATTGGCATTTTGTATATTGAACACTCAATTCAATTCAACAGCCA
Source organism: Theocolax elegans (assembly GCA_026168455.1). NCBI lineage: Eukaryota > Metazoa > Arthropoda > Insecta > Hymenoptera > Cerocephalidae > Theocolax > Theocolax elegans. The sequence goes on from CM047428.1 coordinate 74,903,306, forward strand.
GACTATTGCAATTATTATCCTAAACATTTGGAACGAGTTTTCCAAAATATTTATTAAGTCTAAAACACAATGAATTGTAATTTTAACGAAGTAACTTTTTTCGAGCACGTTTGCTCTTGCAGTGCGGACGTCGGAGAGCGTCCGCGGCGGGCTTACTCCGCGAGTACAAAATTTGATGAGCGCGAACGTCGGAGAGCGCCCGCGGCAGGCTTACTCCGCGAACACAAAATTTGATGTGCGCGAACATCGGAGAGCGCTCGCGGTAGCATTATGTTTTTTAAACGGAGAATTGAGGCTTGATCTAAATTTCATTTTACACGGACTAGGAATTATTTACCTAGCAATATTATTGCCAATATACTTGCAAAATTTATTAATATATTTCCAATATGTAGCGATATATCTTTATGGTAAACGTATTTATTGGCTATATTGTACACAAAACTTAATTCAATTCAATATTTTATTGTCTTAAAATTCGTCATAAAGGTTTCAATAAGTTAATGTAAATACGATGAGATTAAAAACTGTAATAATCTCATATTTATAACGCACGCGTATCATAGATTTAGTAAGTAAATTAATAATAGTAGTAATGAATTTATTAGTCTGCGGTCTAATTTAAACTTAAATAAAAATCATTTCCTTGATTGTACATTTTATTCATACAATCAATCTCGTAAAATATATTTTGCGATTCATTCGCTTTCACGATCTTCGCTTCTGCTATACGCATTAGCTATGTTCAGGCGCCTCGGCCGCTTCGCTCGTTGACCTGTTGCATTAGTCTCGCGCGGCATTACGACATTGTGTGTTTTATTGTTTACTTTTATGATTTCATATGGTCCTTCGTATTCTATCGCTAGCTTGCCTTTTTTGGGTTCTTTTAACAGTCTGACTATCTCGCCTTCTCTGAACTGTTTTGCGTTTAGACGCTGATCATAGTAGAATTTAGATCGATATTTGGATTGGATTAGATTCATAGATGCTATAGTTTGGATTTGCGCTAGATTGGCAGTCATTTCAGTTACGTAGTCGTTGTATGTTTCGAAGTGGTCGCTAGATGGAAAACTGGATGGTGTTCGCGGATTGAAGCCTAGCAGGATTTCATGGGGCGTCTATCCTGAACTTTCATGCTCTGTACAATTATATGCGTGTTGTACAAATATATGGTCGTCCATTTTGGCCAGTCTGTGGTTTTTTCTACGTATTTTCTGAGGTGGAATACGTAAGCGTACGGTGCATGCGTTCAATTCCACCGTTGGATTGTGGGTGGTATGCTGTTGTACAGTACTGGTTATTTTTGAATATCTTGGCAAATTCATCAAGTAATGTATTTTTGAAGTGTGTCCCTTGATCCATAATAATGGATGCTGGAGGACCGAAATAGGCTATAATCTTCTCTGTAATGGCACGGGCAACTTCTTTGGCGTTAGCGTATTTCTCTGGTGTAAGGATGATGTAATTAGTTAGTACGTCTTGTGCTGATAGTATGTATTTGAACCCTTTTTTGTTTCTTTAAGAGGCCCGTAAAAATCAAGCGATAACTGAGCGAATGGTGTACAGGGTGTATTGCTTATGATCATCGGAAGACGTGTTTTAATTCGCACGAGTTTGTTGCTTTGGCACATGGCGCATCTTTGTACGAACTGTTTTACATCCGGTCGTAAGTTACGCCAGTAGAAGTTGCGTGGGTTTTTTTATATGTTTTGCCGATGCCTCGATGACCGCCTATAGCAGCTTCGTGGTACTCTTTTATGATTCTTTATCTATGTTCAGTTGAAGGAACCGGCAGATTGTTTAGGTAGAATACTGCTGTTAATGGAATTCCTGTAAATATGCGTTCAAATATCTTGCTGAATAGGGTCCATTCTTTTAGAGAAAGTATTTCTAGATCTCCAATTATTGCTAAACTGTTCATGTTTTCTTTTTCAAATATACTTTTTAATGTTTTTAAGCACTTTGTGAGCTGATTTTTGAGTATCCTTTCGTTTATGTTATGTTTCGCATACATGTTTCAGATATTAATATCCTGTAGTGGCGAAATATTTATTTCACCAACACTATCCTGTTCACTGGAAATTATTTGAGTGTTTATGTAACCTCTTTCAGCAAGCGCTTGTAAAATTTCGGTGTTCATGAATCCGTCTGCTGTGCATAAATATAACAATTTTTCCTTGTATTTGAAGGGATGGTCTTTTAATATTATTAACTTGGTAAATGGCGGAGGTTCTTCACCGTCGGGCATCTTTCATGGAGGTTTTTCCCGTGGCAGTCGGGCGCTGATCGCCTTATAGCACTTAAGTGCTTCGGTGCTATAATTTTTATCTACTAGATCACTTTTTCTGCTGTTCGATGTATGTGAATTATCGAGTGTCTTTGGAGCGCCAGTTGATTGTGAGTAAGATTGTGGTTGGTTTTCGTGTTACTCTGGATGATTGCTGGTATTTTGTGTTGGCATGGTGGGAGATATTGCTAGAATATCTGCTGGTAGGTATGGTGTGAAGTGTTGCCCTTTTAGATGCAAGTGAATCCATGGTGATTCGTTGTTGCTGTTTATGTGGCAGTATATATAACTGCTTCCAGCTAGTTCGTAATGAATGCATATATTACGCTTATATTCGCAAGCGAATATGTAAGCGCAATCCACATTACCATACGTTGAATCTGATTCAAGGATTTCTTTTGCTTCTTGTGGGTATTTACACCATCTTAACGATGTTGAGTTCAGTAACTTTCGTCTTAACTCTACAGCTGATATCTCTAGGTTGCATAATTCTATTAGCGAATAGAATAGGCAATTTGCGGGTGGGTGTGATGGAATATTATCGCTACGATAGAGGGTAACCGAGTTTTCTACACAACATTCCGCTTGTCTATATGCATGGAAGGCCAGATCCGTTGAGCTCCAAGACCGGGAGCGTATCGGCGGGTCACTTGCTCTATCGGCATTTCGGGGAATGTCGTCGAAATCTTCTATTGAATTTGAGGCTTCTGGTCCTTCGTCGAAGAAAGAATCGTGAGCCAGCGGCTGCGCGACGTTGTAGTTGATTTTGAGGTTTTGTTGTCGTTTTCGGTGTTGCCTTTGCAGATGCTGTGATTTGTTAGTAAATTGTTGCTGAGGTAGTTTGTAAGTATGGGATCTTTTCCATATGTTCACTTGTATACCATCTTTACCATTTATTACGCTTTTACGAATATCGACTGTAAGTTTCGCATTTAGTTTCTTTTTTATTTCGGGTAATATGTTGAAAATTAGTGATGAGTGATTAGAATTTTTGTTAAGGTTTTTCTTATTTTGCTGTGCGCGATCGACCAGTTCCTTATAGCTGTCTTCGGATTGGAAGGAAGATGATTCGGAGCGTGAGCTGTCGTCATCTGTTATTTCTGGTTCATATAGTTCGGTTTGAGCTAATTTTGTGTTGGTCTTTTTAGAATGCTGCGATATGTGAGATGTATTCACTTCCATATCCTCTTCATACGCATTTGCATCTTTTGTTTTGACATTACTAAGTTTTATTGAATTCTGTAGGATGACTTGGATTCGGTCCTTTTCATTGGGTGGTAGCCGATATTTATTACTATTTATATGTTCTAATGTTACGTTAGTTAGAATACAGTTAAGTTCTATATGTCGGCATAGTCCAGAGAATATATTTCGCTTTTTCTTTTATCAGTTTGGGTCAACCAGCAAATTTGAGCTGTGAATTAGTTTTCGGGATTTTGACTTTTTTTGTGCGATCGATTCCAATTTTTCTGGTGGCGTGAGCAACAAGGATTTCTGCGGGGGGACCATCAGAAATTATGCTCATACTATCACGTTCTTGTTTGGTCGCAAGCTCATAAAGTTCGGCACGTGATTGTTCTGGGTTCTCTTCGCCATCTGGGACAACAGGGTTACGCGAAAGTGCATCTGCGTTTACATTTCGCGAACCTGGTCGATAAATTATACCAAATTGTAAGTCTAATTTCTTTGTCGTGTGGAAGTGCTTGAGTGGTTCGTGGTCAGTCACGACGGTAAATTTTCTTCCGAGTAGGTAGTGCATAAATTGGTCTTTTGCGAATACGACGGCTAACAGTTCTTTATCGTACGTTGGGTAGCGTAATTCGCTTCCGCGTAGACATCTCGACGCGTAAGCACATGGGCGATCCTGACCAAGTTGGCCTTGACTTAGTATGGCACCAATAGCATAGTCAGAGGCGTGAGTGGTGATTATAAAAGGTTGTGATAAATCGGGTGTTTTCAGCACGGGTTCGCTGCATAAAATTTCTTTTAATTTTTCGAACGATTCATTTCTGTTCTGTATTCCAGACAAACTTCTTTCTTTCGAATAATTTTTCTTCGGATAAATCGCCTGTAATACCCTACAAATCCAAGCCATTGTTTTATTTTCTTAGTATTTGTTGGTCTAGGGTACTTATGTACTGAGTCGAGTTTTTTAGGATCGGTTTTAATCGTTCCATTTCCAACGATATGTCCCAGAACGGAGGCTTCGTGTTGTAAAAATTGGCACTTCTTTGGCTCAACGGTTAGATTAGCTTCGAGTAACCGTTTAAGTACTCGTCTGAGTCGTTTGTTGTGCTCTTCGAGTGTCTCGCCAAATACCATTAAATCATCGAAGTATATTTCAATCTCTTCGCCTTGAAGCTCAGCTATGGCTAACGCCATTGCTCTGGTGAACGTTGCGGTGGCTTCTTTTAGTCCCATGGCCATACGGTTGTACTGTAGATGTTGATGGCCATTTTTCCCAACTGGAGCGGAAAATGCAGTAAATTGGGCTGATTCTGGGTACATTTCGATCTGGAAATAGCCCTGTTTGAGATCCATTACCGTGATATAATTGGATGCTCCAAGATGTTCTAAAATGTCGCTTGTGAATGGCAGGGGATGACAACTGCCAACTGTGACTTCGTTGAGCTGCCTGAAGTCCATTACAAGTCGCCCTTTTTTATTACCTATTGTGTCTGATCGTTTGGAACTATCCACATCTCTTCCGAGATACCGCCCCCTGCCCCCTGCTCCCATGGTGTATTTTATAAATAAACAATTAATTATTTATTAATTTATATGTTTTATTATTATTAATTATTAATATTAATTGACATAAACCATTAATTAGCAAAGTTATACATTTTTACAAATTAATAACCATTGTTATTAATATTGTGACACCAAGTTAGTCATTAAGTTAATTTAAGACAAGATGTTAATTAATTATTAAAAACAAATTATCGAATCACTATGTTAAAAACACATAGAGCGAATAAGCGAGCCAGGTAGAACGATCAATGACGTCACAGCCAAGCACACATACACGTACACCGACACCTATACATGTATGTAGCATATCCTGGTGAGGGAAGTTAGCTATGCCGGACTTAGATCGAGAGAGCAACGATACGGGAGAAGTGTCCTTACCACCATTAACTTTAACAAAAGGCCTCGTAGAGGTAGAAGAATCAGCATTTGCCGTCTGGTCTGGCGAGCACTCTCTGCTCTCACTCCGCGCTCGCGCATGCTCCTATATAGACTCTATATCTATATAGGTGGTCTCGCACTTCCGCTTAACGCTCGCGGGAGACTTAGCGCGCGAAGCACAATGTATTTGAATCTTTACGTTGATTTATATTATTAAATATTATTTTAAAATTATAATCTTTTGCAATTTATTATTTTATAATTTTTCACACAATTTGATGTGAACAACAACCCACTAGACCAACTTTAGTCATCGAAGACTCACTTTATCTACAGTAGACTTACTTTTTTCTAGAAAGACTTATTTTAGTCTATTCCTATACATACAACATTAAATTTATTGTTTAAAATGAAATAAAATAAGAAATTGAGAAATTTATAAATAAATTGTTGTGAATAAAATGACCTTTCAAATATCAGATGAAAAACTTTACATACACTTATTTTTTAAGATTGAAATAATTTGTTGCAATTAGTTTAGATGAAAAGGATTAATCTTTTAAGGTTGAAATAATTTGTTGCAATTGGATTAGAGGAAAAGGATTAATCTTTTGAGGTTGAAATATGCGACGCTACTTTTCGTCGGGAAAAATCTAATTGGATTAAATTATAACCCGGCGGAGGTTCCGTCGTAGCGACGTTGAAAATGGCTAGATATCGCCGATTTATATTTAATTGGGCGCCTGGCGATATTTAACTAAAAATGAAATAACTACTTTACAATACTACTCGGCAACCCGGCAAATCTCCTCCTCGACTCCTCGTCACAGAGGGAATCCCGACTGCTGGCCACCTCGGAACCGGCGACTTTTAGAGTAAATGGAAATATGAAATAACACTCACGAATTCAATAATCAACTTCACGTAATTTATTCAAACTTTTAAGAAAAAAGATATAACAACTCCGGCACCGACACAATATATAATCGCGACTCGCGACCGACTCACACACACGTGCACACACTCACGCATCTCCGTCCGTCCGGCAAATATATATAAAAATATTATATTTAAATATTTAAAATAATTCGGCCGCCCGTCGGGCTAACCGTAAATATTACTCGCCTAATTGACTTCTCACAGCTCCAATCAACTCCACTCGACCCTACTCTACTCTACTTGACTACAACTCTACTCTACTCTACAACGATAATGGCTACTCAGCCTCAAAATACTACTACTCAGAAAATACAACTGTCTCGTCGGACGATCAGGTAGCGAATCCTCGAGACCGGCTTGATCCCCAAAATTAAGGATTTTCCTCCCCACCCTATCGCTATCCTTCTCTAACTTACTCTACACCTTATCCACCGGCGTTGATTAGGGTGGTTGATTGCGTGATCGATACGCGTAGTCAGCCTTGATCTTATTTCCGTCAAGGCCGATTATCCAATAATAGTGGTTTACGTCACCACCAACCTGTTCATTATTGGGTCGATCACGCAACCAATCATCCCTGACACTCGGAAGGCGCGCAATACAAATAATTAATTACCATGTCGGTAACCCATTCGGTGCTGCCGCCCCGTGCCTACCGGCTATATAATTCATACTAACTATCCCGACACACTCACACAACAATTAAAAATTTAATTTATATCAGCACTATTTACAACTATATACATACTTTAAAATTATTACGAATCGCCCCCAAACTCTACCGACGGATCTACATAATTGTTATTTAAAATTAACGACTACGCAACGTGATTAAAATAATTAATTAATCTAATATACGTGTGCGCGCGATATACTATAGTATATACGCATACATAGGTGTGCGCGCACCGTATATATCTATATATATGTATTCTAATATGCCGCGACTCCTACTCTATTCGCGCTCCCCTCGCTCCGCGCGCTCCCACCCATTATCTCACTACGGTCGGTCACTCGAGCTTCTTCGCGCGCGCAACACTCTCGTTGCTCGAGTGATTCCCCCTTCCCTGCGCACCACGCCTAGTGCCGCACGAGCGTCGCCGTCGGTGCCGCGTTCCCCGGTATACGGGTGTAAGGTGGGGGAGCACCCTGGCTCTCCCGACTACTAGTACGTAGTTCGGGCGTGCGCGCACCCATGCGCCATCTCAGCCGTCGTCGTCTGCTGAGCACGTGTGACTGGTTGAGGTTAGGACGCCGCCTAACCTCCCGTCTTGTTGACCTCAGCATCGGATTCGCCAGGTATCGTGAGACGACCTGGGTTCGGTCCTTGGCTCACGATACCTCTCGGCCGTGGTCTGGATCGTAGTCCGCGTACTACCGTCGGGTACCGATCGACTCTAAAACATACCCATACCGTGGGTATCAGTGCTTATATTAAAGTGCATCGGTGCACTTCGGTCCGCCTGCGAGGGATTCGCTACCTGCGACGCGATCGCGAGCTATCATAATGTAACAATTATGCATGCACATTACTTGTAAATACAAGCCATGTGCATGTACTTGTGCGTTGTATTTTACAACGTCACAAATAATTTTATAAAATGTAAAGTGTAAATAAATATATTTCTATTATTTAATAAAATGAATTAATAAATTTTTTTATATGAATTCAATTTTGCAGTCACCAAGATATTTCATCAAAACTTCTCGTGTTTCAATTTCTCTTCTTAAGTTTTCATATGCTTCATCATTGTCTATTAAGAGAGCATTAACTTTGCTCGGAGCAAAGACGTCGAATGATTTATTTAATTCGAAAATAACTTTTTTTCCATATTTTGTTTTAACTTTTTTTAAGAAGCTGATTTTATAAGTCTGATTTATTTCCAACTCTCTGAGTTTTATTGTTGGTAAATAACCTCCAGTTTTTCCAGCGTTATTCAGTTGATCCATTTTTAATTATTTATTGAATATGTAGAAATAGTAATATTATTATTAGCTATATATTTGATGTTGCTGCGATGGAGCCAAATGTAGGAATGATTCTTCTTGCCTCCTAGCAGCTACTTTATAGGGTATTTTATTCCTACTCCTAGTCCACAGTGCCGAATCCTTCATTTTCTTCGAAACTAAAAGTATTTCAGTACTTGAAGTATTTGATTCATTGTCTGACTCTACAGACTCTAAGTATGAGTTTTCTTTTACCCAACTCCTTAAACACATTACATTTTGTAGCGCACATTTTTTTTTATATCCATTTTCGTGATAATTACATGGATTATACGAACTGGCTATCACCAAATCCGATATTGGTTGGCAGTTTACATCATCTAAGTCATACACATTATTAATAAATTTGTTGAGCCATGCGACTTTTGCTCGACCTTTAACGTATACAATTACATTATCACATAAATTTTTTATATCTTTAATTATATTAGGATGATAATGATATGGAATAGTTCCATCATTCCAACATAAACCATGGAAATTCGTTGTAAGCCATTTATTTTGCCTTTTTTCTTTAGCTGAAAGCTCGTTCCATGAGCACGGAGGCATGAATAGCCAATGCGATGTAGGTGCATTAATATTAATTAATGATAATTCTTTAATGATAAGTTCCCCATCGAACTGAAAACACTGTATGTCGACTATTACTTCCATGGTAAATCTATAAATTAAAGCGTTATAAATATAAAGTAAAATGAATAGAAAAGAATTTACTAGTAACAGGTATAAATTGAAATAAAATGAAAAATTTATCTTGAATATAAATTAAAATAGAAAAAACGTATTAGTTACGAATATTACCAGGTGTAAATGAAAATGAAAACGAAATATTTATGTTTTGAATATAATTTAAAAAAGAAAACTTCTTAGTTACGAATATTACTTAAAATGTAAAAATATTTAAACTACCTCGGAAACGCAAGAGTTCGAGCCATGATTATGACAATTGGCTCATTTCGCGGATTTATCTACCCGCGCCAACGACATCCCCACCTTTGACATGCGCAACATGCGCGAAGACTTTATCATTTGCTTATAAAAGAATTAACTCGTTTATAAGGACTTTGTTATTTTAGCAAATGATTTAAGGAAAAGTCACGCATGCACATATACCTTAGAAGACTTTCTCAAGCAAAGGCGCATGCGTATGGACTTCACACATCCTCGAGAAAGTTATGAAGAAATAAAAAAACTTTTACTTACAATCAAACTGACTATGTTTAAAACATTAAGTACTGAATGCGTGATATTGATGCGTGCGCATCTTCTATCATTTATCCGCGCTTATTTAAAGGAGTTCATCATTTAGTTTTTGTTAGTTTTAAATGAGGTGTTTCATAGACACTTAGTGTGTGTATATATATAACTATAAAGGAAGCAGTCACTCTTATCAATTCTTTAAAAGATTATGATGAAGTAATAGTAGAACGTTGGCTGAAACATTGTCAAGTATTCCTTAAGAATTTACGAAAAATTTAAAAAAAGAAAGATTCAGTGTGTCCCAGAAACAGTCTATATTGAATCTGATTTCAAAAGTGGAATGTATAAGCATAAATCTAAATAAGAATATAAAAATTGGTAGAGGACTAAATAATACAAATTTGATTAATAATCGAGTGAAATGGAATACTTTGGACAATGCATTTGAAAATAGAATGCGAACTGGTATTATAGCAAGCCTTGGACATATTAATATTAATTTTTTTTAGAAGATGCATCAATCTTATTTGCATCTGAAGTAAAACAAATTTAAAAGGAAACTAATGCTTTAAAAATTAATGCAGTGCTTTCCTGCATATTCAATCAATATACAAATAATAAGGAGAAAGAAGATTCAAAATATTTTACAACAAAGAATATAGCTGTTTATCCTTCAAACGTTTAAAAAAAATGGTTTATTAATAATATTAAAGATCCTTTAATAAACTATATGGAGGAGTTTGAAACGCAAGATTCAGGATGGTCCTTAGTATCTATTACTAGCATTCAAATTAATATAAATAAATTTAATCCTATGCGTAGTGGAAGTTCATACATTCCATTACCAAAATTTATACAAAATAAGCATGCATGTTTAAATATTAAAAATAGTGATAATCTATGTTTTGTTTGGTCAATTATAGCAGCTTTGCATAACAATTCTTATTTAAAGAATCCGCAAAGAGTTAGTCATTATTTTCCATACATAAATGATTTAAATTTAGATGGTATATTATTTCCAGTTTGTTTAAATCAAATACCTAAATTTGAGAATCAAAACAAAAATATATCTATTAATGTTTTCGCTTTGGAAGAAAAAAAATAGTGACTATATATCTAACAAAAGATAAAAGAGAAAATCATGTTAATCTCTTATTAATTGAAGAGCCATCTACACAAAACAAGAATGCGTATGATGTTTTAAATAGTAAATATCACTACGTTTATATAAAAAATCTCTCAAAATTAATAGGAAGTGATTTATCACGAAATAAAGGTAAAAAGTTTATTTGTGATAGATGTTTACACTACTTTAGTTCTGCGGAAAATCTTGACATACATGAAAAAATAAATGTATAAATCTAAACGACTGCTGTATAAAAATGCCTAGACTTGGTAAAGATATAATTGAATTTGGAAATCATCACTTTAAAGAAAAGTTACCATTTATTATATATGCTGACTGTGAATGCCTATTAAAACCTGTGGAACATAAAGAGCAAGCCTTGTTAAAAAATACTATTACTTTTCGAAAGCATGAAGTATTTAGTATTGGTTATTATCTAAAATGTAGCTATGATAATAATTTATCAATTTTAAAATTCTATCGTGGAAATAATCCATCAAAATGGTTTACTGAAGAACTCATGAGTATAGCTAATTTCATTATAAATATATATAAATGTCCTCAACCTATGTGTGATCTCACTGAAGATCAGATTTCAGCTTTTAATGCTGCTGATAAATGTCATATTTGTGAAAAACCTATAGAAGATAAGATCAAAGTTCACGATCATTGTCATTTGACGCAAAAATATAGGGGTGCTGCACATCAAGGGTGCAATCTGAACTATCAAGATTCGTGGATAATACCTGTCGTCTTTCATAATCTTAGCGGTTATGATGCTCACTTTATCATACATGATATTACTAATCAATTTTCAGGAAAATGTGAACTTTTACCTTTGACAAAAGAAAAATACATATCGTTTACAAAATATGTAGAAAACAGCGGATTGAAATTACGATTTATTGACTCTTACAGATTTATGGTTTCTTCATTAGATAAGCTAGCCTCGTATTTAGATTGTTATAAAATTATTGCTTCAGAATTTTCTACTTTTGATCAAGAATATCTCCATTTATTGACTAGGAAAGGAGTGTTACCGTATGAATATATTGACAGTTGGCAAAAACTTGATTAGACTAGACTACCTGAAAAAAAGCATTTTTTTAGCAGTCTTACAGACTCTATGATTTCAGATAAAGATTATGAATATGCGCAAAATGTGTGGGAAAAATTTGATATTAAAACCCTTGGCCAATATTGTGATTTATACATGAAAACTGATATTTTACTTTTGGCAGATGTTTTTGAAAACTTTCGTGATCAATGTTTATCAGCATATGGTTTAGATCCTGCACATTATTACACAACGCCTGGTTTTTCATGGGATGCAATGCTTAAGCATACTGGAATTAAATTAAGACTTTTGACTGATGTAGATATGCATATGTTTATAGAATCAGGTATACGAGGTGGTTTAAGCCAGTGCTCAAATCGATATGCAGCTGCCAATAACAAGTATATGATGGACAAATATAATCAAGACCATGAAGATATATATCTAACGTACCTTGATTGCAACAATCTGTATGGTTATAGCATGACTCAAGCATTACCTTATGATTTTGAATGGGTGGAAGAAATTCATAACATTAATTTTTTAACAATTGCAGATGATGCTGAAATTGGTTACATTTTAGAAGTAGATTTAGATTATCCTTCTACACTGCATGATAAACATAATGATTTACCATTTTGTCCAGAACACATAAAGCCGCCAGGTTCTAAACAAGAGAAATTATGTGCTACGCTTAAGCACAAGAAAAATTATGTCATTCATTATCGTGCTCTAAAGCAAGCTGTAATGCATGGCTTAATACTTGTTAAGATTCATAAGGTTCTGAAATTTAAACAGACAGCATGGTTAAAACCTGACATAGATCTTAATAGTTCAATGAGAGCGAAAGCGGAAAATGAATTTGAAAAAAATCTTTTTAAATTAATGAACAATTAGAGTTTATGGTAAAACTATGGAAAATGTACATAAACATGTTGACGTAAAACTAATGACAAAATGGGATGGAAGATATGGAGTAGAGGCGTACATAGCAAAACCTAATTTCCACAGCAGTGCTATATTCAATGAAAATTTAGTTGCAATACAGTTGCGTAAGACTCAAGTGTATTTAAACAAACCAATATATGTAGGTCTTGCGGTACTAGATATTTCAAAAACGAAAATGTATAGTTTTCATTATGATTATATGCAGCACAAATATGGAAAAAATTGTAAACTTTTGTACACTGATACCGATAGTTTTATTTATTCTATTAAATGTAAAGATATTTATGAGGATATGAAAAATGATATTCATTTCTTTGACACTTCAGACTATCATGTTGATAATATTTTTAATATACCACGCGTAAATAAAAAAGTTGTAGGTTTAATGAAAGATGAATGTCATGGTAACATATTAACAGAATTTATAGGTTTAAGAAGTAAGATATATTGTACTCGTGTAAATGGTGTTGATGATATGAAAAAAATTAAAGAGATAAAATCATCTGTTGTTAAAAACACAATTGATTTTAATGATTATTTAGATTGTTTGCAAAATTTAAGTATTCATAATACAGAACAGTATATTATTAGATCTAAATTACATAATGTTGAAACTATTCGTCAGAAAAAAGTTGCTCTTAGCCCTTACGATGATAAAAGATATATAATACCTAATTGTACGGATACATTAGCACATGGACATTTTAGCATATTTAATAAATAAATTAATTATGTATGTAAAATTTTATGTATGTTTTATGTGTAAAGGATAAATAAAACGAATAATTTTTATATATTAAGTTTGCTATTTATTTTACATGTCATTCTTATGAACATAACTATTATGTGAATTATCAAATCCTAACCATTTAACATAATAATAATCTCCACGCTTTCTTATAACTCTTTCAATCAAATAAACATCAGGATATTTAGTTTTCAGTAGTTTCTTTTCATAGAATCCACCTGCAATTAACTGTCCTTGATAATCCTTTAATCGATAAGTAACTGGATCTGTCTTCATAACTCTCTCAACGGTGAAAATTTCAGTAGACCAATTAGGTGTGTAACCTTTTTCAAATATTTGCTTACTCTTGCTTATTCGAACTTTATCACCAACATTAAATTTTGAAGGTACACAATTTAAATTTTTTTGCAGTTTTGTTGCGGAAAATTTATTCAGTATTTGCGGTACTTTACTAGCTATTACTTCACTAGGTTTCATACCGATTGTTCTATGTTTAGAGTTATTATATTGAAACACTAAACCTTGCAATAAATCTATCCATTTATGATTACCGTTTAGAGTAAATTTTTTCCACATTCTACCTTTTAGTGTGCGGTTGAATCGTTCACAAATCGATGCTTTAAGGTTACTGTAGGTAGAGTATATGTTAATTTTATATTTTTTCATTAAGTTTTGAAAGTCGCTATTATAAAACTCACGTCCTCGGTGTACACACAAATTTTTTGGAATACGCCCCTTTCTTAATACTGATTCCATAGCATTTGCAACATTTTTACCAGTCTTTCTTTTCACTTCAACACACCACGCAAACTTTGAAAACACATCAATGATACATATAATATAATTATAATATATAAATATAATTATATATATAAATATAATATAATTATAACATATAAATATAATTATAATTTTTATTTTGTTTTGCATATGGAATCATTTTCACTAGATCTGCTTGCCAAGTTTCATCAATGTCTCGAATATCAAATGACCGTCGTGGAAAGTTTCGACGGGCTAACTTATGAATTTCATTCACTAATTGTTTCCGTTTGTTTTCCATTATTTTAATGTCCGAGCATATCAACACTTTTAACAATAATAAGTTTAAATATCAACTTTTGTCTTATTAATATACTATTCCAGTCTCACGTAACTCTTCGATAATAGATTGGATTTCATTAATATGATTTTGATTACCGGCTGAAGTTTCAGCAATCAGTAATTTAAGTCGATCAACTAATTCGTTCGGATCATCCCAGTATATATAATCAGTACAAGCATTTCGTCGAGCAATTTTATATGATAAAGGTAAAGATATACCAGAGCCAGTTGCACACATTTTTTTTTTTAGGAGATTTAATTACTTTGGATATAATATCTCGAAACTTTTCATTTGATTGAAGACGTATCCCTTCATTAGGTTTGTAAAATTTTTTTAGTGCATTAGTCGCTTTAAGAATCAATCCATAAGTCTTCAGATCATTGTTAGAGTATAGTTCGTGATTAGGTTTCTTTTTAAATAATAATTCTATAAGTCCTTCTGTTATTAGATATTTATGCGTATCACCTACATTTATATTACTCTCAGTGAAAGATATTGGTTTATCACCAATCATTAACGTCCCATTCTGAAGTCTTCGAATACGATTTCTTTGTAACATTCTCATATATTTTTGAATAGTATTAGTTTTTGGAGTATAAATATTTTCACTTTCTTCATCAACATCATCTACATTAAGTAAGTTTTTATCCAAGTTGAAATCAAACTCATTAAATAGCTCTTCTTGTTTTTCTTCTTTTAGTGGATTTACTAACTCTATTTCATTATCAGCATCAGTAAAATCATCATCATCATCATCATCATCATCATCTTCACTTTCTTTTTTAATAGTCCAAAGATTTTCCATTTTTTTTGTTTTATAATCATCCTTAGCTTTTGATGCATGCACTAACTTTTCTAAAGGTTCAACAATAGGTCGAAAAGTTTCATTAACTATTTTTTCACTATTAAACTTATTAGATTTTAATATATTATATTTATGTTTGATTGCATCACGTGCTTTTTCGATTTGACGAAGAACTTTAATTTGTTGATTATAGTCTGTCATGTTGACAAGTTTCTCATAAACTGTTTAGTTTTCTAAACTAACTAACATTTATAATAAATTTATCAAAACCTTTTCTAAATCTACCTGCATTGATTTTTGTATCTTTATCTATAACAATAAAACAATAATTATAATTCCAACATGATGAGCAAATATCTTTGAATTGCTGATATGACATATCTGTATTAACATGATCTTTATAAATATGTCTTAAATTCATATCATCTTGACGGAAAATAATTAAGAAATTTACGTTGTCACGAACTAAATGTTTGGGAACGTGTGCGTACGATTGACACAAATAAAAACAATCAACATTCTTGTGTCTGCCCACGCAATAAAAAGCTTTCACATTATTCTGTTTTTCACACGCTATATCATCAAATATCATGATAGAATTTGGACGAGCTTCATCGGGAGATATTACAAGATCATGCTCACTAAAAGGTAAGTATTCTACACCTTCAATTGGTTTCAGAAGTTCCTCAAGAAATTTATAATTTGGTTGATTTAATGACTTAGAATATATATAAATATTTTCAAATTTTAAGCCATTAGGATGAATTAAAAGAGCTAAAAGTGCATTGGTATTTCCACAATTCGATGGTCCACAACATACAGCCCTTATACTATTCGGTAATAATTTCCCATGCCGTTTACATACATCTTTTTTATTTTCAGTACGAACATCAAAATTTGTAACAGGTAGTTTAAGTGATTGTTCTTGAACATCCATCTTGATCTAACTTTAAGTATATACTGAAAAAAAGAGTATATAAATAAGTATTTGAACGGTAAGAAGAAAATGAGTGTGTATAAAGGTAGTGGTATCGTTAACAATCTTATAAATAAATTACCTTTTGAAGTTTACTTACCAGGTTATCAATACTGTGGTCCGGGTACGAAATTATATAAACGGCTAGCTCGTGCAGATCCAGGCATTAATCCTCTAGATGTTACGTGTAAAGAACACGATCTTGCTTACTCTATAAACAAAGAGGATATTAAATCGAGAAACGTAGCAGATCGGACATTAGCTGAAAAAGCATGGCAACGTGTACAAAGTCAAGACGCTAGTCTAGGTGAAAAAGCTGCAGCATACGCTGTAACTAATATTATGAAGATAAAGACTAAGTTAGGAATGGGACTTAGAAAACAAAGCAATAAAAAATGTGTACAAAAGCAAAAGCTTTTAACATTAAAAAAATTAATTAACGTAGAATCAAAATCTATGGTTCCTAATAATGATGCTAAAGTCATCATAAAGAATGCTTTACGTGTAGCTCGTAGTACTGTTAAAAAAGCAGGTGGTAAGAAAAATATTAAAGTACCAAGGATTCTCCCAATTCCAAAAAAAATAGGAGGATATCTTCCGGCGCTTATACCAGTTTTTGCGGGGTTAAGTGCCCTAGGATCATTAGCTGGAGGTGCTGCAGCAATTACACAAGCTGTAAATAAAGCGAGTGCTGCTAAACAAAAGTTAGAAGAGCAAAAAAGACATAATCAACGAGTGGATGCTTCATTTGTTGGTAAATGTTTATACTTAAAACCCCATCAAAAGGGTTATGGTTTAATTATCAAGAATAATAACAAGAATAAGAAGCGTAGAAAGACAACGAAGAAAAACAAAGTAGTACGAAAAAAAAAACTTCGATGTAAAATTACCTTATCGTCCTTTGACTAATCATGACTTAATAAATTATGCACAAAAATTAAAAATTTCAAATTTTCGTGGTGTATTTATGAGAAACTTATTGCCTAAAAGTGGTCCACGCATTAATGAATGTGCGATTATAAATCTCGATGATAGTTCTGGACCAGGAACGCATTGGGTCGCATATCGTAAAATTGGTAAAAATGTTTTTTATTTTGATAGTTTTGGTGATCTAAGACCACCCTTGGATCTTATAAAATACTTTAAAATTGATCAAATTAAAAACAATTATAAAAAATATCAAGATTATAATAGTTATATAGGTGGACATTTATGTTTAAAATTTTTATGTGATTTATTAGAACATCCGAATAATTATCACTTGTATAAATAGATGAAAATCTTCAGTTTTTTTAAAACATTCGAAATGGTTGAATCATTAACTCTAAGTCTATCAGGAACATCATCTGTATTGGAATCATATTATTTTCCACCTATAGAACTTGATAATGATAAAAACTATGTTCTAGGATTAGTTGAACTACTCACTTTCAATTCTATACCAAACATCGATTATGGACAAAACAAATTTTATGTAGGAAGTGAACAAATTGAGTTACCAACAGGCAGTTACAAGATTGAAGATATTAATCAAACTTTGCAAGAAAATCTTGATCAAAAAGGAATAAAAATAAACATTAAACCTAAATAATAATACTTTGCGGAGTATAATTACTTGTAATCAAGAAGTTGATTTTCGACCTTTGAACAGTATTGGACGTTTGTTAGGTTTTACACAACGACTGTTACCAGCCTATAAAAGTCATGTATCCGACTTACCTGTAGCCATTCTTAAAGTAAATGCTTTGCGAGTTGAATGTAATATTATAACAGGAGCATACATTAATCAAAGTAAAGTTCATACAATACATGAGTTTTTCCCAGCTGTACCTCCAGGCTATAAAATTATTGAAGTCCCGAAACAAATCATATACTTACCTGTATCAGTAAAAGTAATAAATCATTTGCAACTGCGTATAGTTGATCAAGTTGGAGACTTAATTAACTTTCGAGGTGAAACAGTAACTATTCGTTTACACATAAAGAAAGTAAAATAATGGGTATTGTATATAATACTAAAATTGGTAAAGGCTATATAAAAACAGTACGATGCCGTCAGAAAATCAGTCGTCAACGACAAGTGAAGAGTCTAACACATCAAAACACTTAATTTTTGAAAAGTCTAGGTCTAAATATTGTAACAAACGCAATTATAAAAGGAAAGAAAGGAAAAAGAGGAAGCAAAAAGATCAAGAAAACATAACTTGTTTGTTTATTTGTTGCTGTCACATTGAAGATGGAACAAGTACTTAGCGTTCAAGCACCAGTTATCTTTGATGAATCTATATATCACTTCACTAACATTTAATAATAGTGATGAAATACGTATATCAATACAGCATCAAAATTTGTGTCTTTTACCATCCAAAAGTTCTTTACACATTGTTGGAAAAATAACAAGAAAAGATGGTAATGCTTTAACTGGTACCAAATTTGTGAATAATGCTATATGTCATCTGTTCGAAGACATTCGTTATGAAATTAATGCAATTGAAATTGATCGATGTAAAAATGTAGGATTGACTAGCATTATGAAAGATTACGTATCTTTAAATTCAAATCGATGTAGATTTCTGGAAAACGCTGGATGGCTTGGAATTGATGAAGATCAAACGATAGTAGATGAAAATGGAAATTTTGATGTGTCAATACCGCTCTCTATTATCTTAGGTTTTGCTGAAGATTATCAGAAGATTATCGTAAATGTTAAACATGAACTTATATTGTCATTGATGAAATGAAAAACAACTTTTGTAATATTGAATTCAGTTTATTCTTATAATTATGATCTGCTTCCTTTGGCTGTCCGATCGAATCTGCCTGATTGCCGCAAGAACAAAAGTCGAAAAGATAAAAAAGACAAAATACGGTAAATCATGAACTTGGCCTCTCCTCGTCCGCGAGTCTCAAATGTTTTCTATTGCGTCGTACTAGACACTAGATTTTCGTTAATTTACTATTACCACCATACTTATTGCGAGATGACCACGCGCGCAATCTCTTCTCCAAGCCTGAACGGCCACGAAAACTCGTGCACGTTTGATCTACATTGCTGCTAGGGGTTGCCCCCCGCGAGAGACCTGACACCTCGAGAATCATCTTCTCTAGCGAGCTATACGGCCGCGAATTCGCGCCGAGAGAATTAATAATGCGCTTCTCGCATACACAGGTGTTGAGAAAAATATTTATAATTTATTATCGAAAATCCCGCGTCTAGTCCTGTTCGCGACAATTCTCCCCCTCGTACAAAATGAAGTTAATTTTGTACATCATTATCGTTGAATAACCGTATCAATTTATGAACTGGGCGTACAAAATCTCCCGTCGTAGTAGATATTTTGGCTACATGCGTTTCGCCGTTCGCGCCCGGATATACCTCAATAATTTTCCCCTTTTTCCATTGGTTGCGAGACACTTGTTTATCAATAATTAAAACTATATCATTAATTTTCAACGGTTTCATTTTACTAATCCATTTTTCACGGGCCATTAAAGTAGGCAAGTACTCTCGCAACCAACGCTTCCATAAAGCGTCGGCTAACGCTTGAGAAATTCGGTACTGTTTCTGTGTGCAAGCATTCGCGTCGTATTTATCGAGCTTAAATTCTCCCGACGACGAACCAATCAAGAAATGATTCGGCGTTAAAGCTTCGTCATCCCTGGGATCGCTAGAAACATACTGTAAGAGGACGCGAATTTACAGAGTGTTCTATTTCGAGAAGTAACGTATATAGCGTTTCTTTGCAGGGTACCTGCTCTTTAAGCGTCGCGTAAAGCGCTATTTTAACTGATTTTATCATGCGCTCCCATGCGCCTCCCATGTGCGGAGAATCGGGTGGATTGAAAACCCATTTTATACCGTTCTTTAAGGCATATTCACGTTGTTTGCTTTTATCAATCATTGCGAGCTCGACTTCCAACTCTCGACACGCTCCGCGAAAATTAGTTCCGTTGTCACTGTATATTACAGACGGTGATCCTCTTCGCGCAGCTAAACGTTGCAAAGCCATTATGGCAGAACTCGCGGTCAATGATTGCGCCAATTCTACATGAATTGCCCTCGTCGTGAGGCAAGTAAAAAGCACACCCCATCGCTTTTCGCGACGACGCCCGATTTTCACGCACATAGGTCCGAAATAATCGACCCCACAATGCGCAAAAGGTCTTTGTCTATAAGCTAAACGACCGGTAGGGAGCGACGCCATCATTGGGTTTTGTGGTTTAGCTTTCCGCAATTTACAAATTAAGCAGTGATAAGTGAATGATTTTAAAGCGTTTCGAAGACCAACGATGTAAAATTTTTGCCGTAGTTCATTGATTACGGTCTCATTGCTCGCATGATAATAGCGTCGATGATACTCAGCTAAAAGCAATTTCGTTTTACAGTTTTTCGCGTCTAAAATAATCGGATTAAGGTTAACTTCTACATCCTCGATCTTCTTCACGCGTCCTTCTACTCGCATAATACCGTCTCCGTCGAGGAAAGGCCTTACATTGTTTAGTTTGCTATTTTTCGGTAACAATTTGTTTAAACGCAAAGCTTTTAATTCATCGGGAAAACTTTCAGATTGAATTAACCGATAACAAAATATTTCATGCGAGGTTATATCGTATTCTTTCTTCTGCGCACAATTGCGCCAGCGATCGACAATATTTCGCACACGATAAGGGTTTCAATGGAGCCACTCGCGATTTCGCCATTATAATAGTAACGTGAGCCGGCCTATTTGAAATTTCAAATCGCGCATAAACGACCGCCGCGTAAGCTTTCAAACTTGCATCGCAAAAAACGTGCAACTGCGCCGATTGAAAAGGCAAATTTCGCGGAGTAATACATCTCGGAATGTTACACGCGGCCATAACGGGTAAACTTTTTAACCACGCGAGCCAACCGACTTGCTCTTCGTCTCTTAAAAAATCGTCCCATCCTATACCGCTGCGCCAAATTTCTTGCATGATCAGTTTTGATTTTACGGTAAAGAGACTTAATAGACCCAACGGATCGTAAACGGACATAATTATCCTTAAAAATTCTCGTTTCGTAGGTTTTCGCGTTCCATTTACCAATTCGGACGATACGCGTTCTAAACCTACATTGAAACTTAACGTATCATTATTGGTGTTCCAAATAAGTCCTAAAACGCGCTCTCCCCCTCGATCACAAAGGTTAGTTTGATTTTCTTTCATTTTTAAGGACGTATCAGTAATAGTTTCAAGTGCACGCGCGTCGTTGCTAGCCCATCCGTGCATTATAAAATTTGCGCGAGAGTTTATATTAACTACATCTGTAATAAGTTCGACTGCTTCCGTTATCGTATTTTGACTCGATAGATAGTCATCCATATAAAAGTTTTTTACGATATTTTCCGACGCGCGAGGCTTATCAACGGCGAATTCTTGCGCATTTGTATTTTTTATATATATAGCGCTGCACGGAGACGAATTTGCTCCGAATAGCAAACAAGACATTTCATAAACGTCAGGATTCTTATTTCTTTTTGATCCCCGCCATAGAAATCTTTGAGATCCGCTATCTTCATTGCGCATCTTTATACGTAAAAACATATCTTTCATATCAGCCTTAAACCCGATTGCGTATTGGCGAAAACGCATTAAAACTCCTGGAAGTGGTTGTAGTAAATCGAGACCCGCGTCGAGCTGATTATTAAGGCTTATACCATTTGTTTTCGCGGCCGCGTCGAAAACTAACCTAACTTTACCTGGTTTATTTATATTTCTTACGCCAAAATGAGGCAAATACCAAACTCGTGTATTTATTTCGTCATCAATTTTTCTCGCGTATCCGTTTTCAATAAATCGTTGCATTTCCCTATAATACATTGAAGCGTACTCATTATCGCTATCTAATTTTTTCTCTAAGGAAAAAAGACGTTTTAAGGCTGTTGTTCGACTATCTACCCGCGGCGCGTCTCTTTCATTCCATATGAGTCCGGTTTCCCATGTATTACCTATACGTCGGCTAGTTCGTTTCAAGATATCTAAAATTCGTTTTTGTTTTGCGCTAAATCGTTCTTTTTCGCGCTCTCCGAAATTGTCTAATTGAAAATACTTTTTCACTAAATCGTTGAGCTCCGTTAATTCGCGATCTATCTCATACGCATCTGTAAACGATCCCGTGTTTTGTTTCGTTATTGAGGTTACATTCATAATCGAAAATTCTCGTTTATCTTTCACGAGTCCGTGTGCCACCCAACCTAAACGCGTTCGCGATATTGCCAATCCGCTGTTTTCAATTTTGCGCGTCTCCGTAGTCGCAAGCAAAGGCCAATTATCTTGACCAATCAAAACGTCCGGTTGCGCCTTTTCATAAGGTTCGATAAAAACACTTATCGTCTTGGCTATGTAACGCACGAGAGCTTTTGAAATAGTCTGCGTAGGAAGGGAAAGGTTAGGAGTCGCGATAGCATTTTTTATGAAAAATTCGTCGTCACCAATAATTTTAAATTCTATCTTTTCGCATTGCGTATTTACGACCTCACGATCCGTAATTCCTTTTAAGACAATCGTCGTTTTTTGACCTTGAATATTTAATTTTCTCGATAAGTTTTTATTAATCAATGTCACCGTTGACCCATCGTCGAGTAACGCGTATGTTTTTACCGTGAGAGTCGCGCTCGAAATTTCTACCGGTAAAATTTTTAATAAAGCAGTTGTCGTTCCTAGTCATGAGGTTGTGTTCACGCTTGTCGACGAATCGCTGGTTTGTTGAGTCGAGCGCGCTGCCGAATCTCGGCTTAATATATTTTTCTTTAATTTAAAACGCTTCGGGTTGTGCAAAAGAGTATGATGCGGCTTCGCACATTGCGCGCAAGAATCGCCATTACAAGTATCGCACGAATGCCCACGCTCCAGGCATTTAAAACACAGTCGAAACTTACGTACTAAAAACCATCGGCGTTCTAGGTTATCTTTAGCAAACGTCGTGCAATCAGCTGTTTGATGGTTTTCGCGATTACAAACTACGCATTGTTTCGCTTGCTTTTTCGAATCGCGCGATCCACAAGCATCTTTTGATTCATGCGATATCGCGTAAACTTTTGCCGATTTTACGGCTGATCTCCGTTTTCTAGGCGGTGACGAGATTTCGTCCAAGTCAAAAATACCGCCCGCTACCGCAAATTCCGCTTGAGAATATAAAAATTTGGAGAGCTTTTCTAACTCAGTTAGATTTCGCGGCGCTTGTGCAGAGTACGCGTTAAAGGAATATTTTAAAGCCGACGGAAGTTTGCTACCGATGCTCTGAGTTAACTCCGGACTACACAAATAACCTATAAGGTTAAGCTTTTGAAACGCGGATACGGCATTTTTCAATTTCGAAGCGAATTGAATTAAATTAATTTTTCCGGATTTTAAATCGGGTAGATTTTTTATTTCCGACATTATTTTTCGCGCGATGATACGTTCGTTACCGTAATGTAATTCTAACGTGCGCATAATTGAATCCGAATCTTGACTTGTAGCCAATAAAGTGCTTACAGTCTCGCGCGCGTCTCCTTTAAGCGCTTCAAATAATCTCGCGATATTTTCGCGATCGTCATATTGCCCGAGTTCTGAGGTCGATTCAAAAATATGTTTAAAATGTAACCATTCTAGCGGGTTGCCCGAAAATGAAGGTAACCTTTTTGCGGACGTCATACGGTTAACGAAACGCGAATTTCCCTCTGCGAAAGACGCTTCGCGAAACGTATTTAAAGTGGAGCTGAGTGCATCCGTAAATCGCGCGATTGACTCGTTATTTTCTACATGCGCATTTCGAGGAGACGACGCCTTGAAGTTCGCTGCCTTGCTGTCGTCCATCGCCGCGCTCGGCTTACTTCTTGGTTTATCGGCCGCATTCTTCGAGAGTATGACGTCGTCGACGATTCTCGGTCGTGCCTTAGTTTCGTTGACTATCGCGACCTGGGTTCCTACGTTCGATTGCGTCACTCGCCTTGGCTGCTCAAATCCAGATATATCCTCGGTCGAATCCTCATCATTTCCTCTTTCGATGATCTGGATGCTCGGAGATATGGGTGGTTTTAATGAAATCGATTTTCGCGTGGTCGCTTCCTTCTTCGTTTGAATCGCCCGCGCTCGCTTCCCTCTCAGCTGCGCGTCCTGATTGGTGTTTTCGACTTTCAATTTTCGCTTCGGACCAAGTTTTTCATTTTCTTTTGATTTGGACAATGGTAATGGTTCTTTAAAATTTCTTCTTCTCTTCCTGGTTAACGCCGCTTTCTCTTTTTGTACCTCAGCCTTTTTTCGCGGCATCGTAGTTTCCCAAAATTTTTTTATTTTATTTTTTTTTTTATTTATTTATTTTTTTTTTCTTGATACCCGTAAATAGTCCCGGGTTTCGGCACCAAATTGTCATTGATGAAATGAAAAACAACTTTTGTAATATTGAATTCAGTTTATTCTTATAATTATGATCTGCTTCCTTTGGCTGTCCGATCGAATCTGCCTGATTGCCGCAAGAACAAAAGTCGAAAAGATAAAAAAGACAAAAAACGGTAAATCATGAACTTGGCCTCTCCTCGTCCGCGGGTCTCAAATGTTTTCTATTGCGTCGTACTAGACACTAGATTTTCGTTAATCTACTATTACCACCATACTTATTGCGAGATGACCACGCGCGCAATCTCTTCTCCAAGCCTGAACGGCCACGAAAACTCGTGCACGTTTGATCTACATTGCTGCTAGGGGTTGCCCCCCGCGAGAGACCTGACACCTCGAGAATCATCTTCTCTAGCGAGCTATACGGCCGCGAATTCGCGCCGAGAGAATTAATAATGCGCTTCTCGCATACACAGGTGTTGAGAAAAATATTTATAATTTATTATCGAAAATCCCGCGTCTAGTCCTGTTCGCGACATATATTAACACGATCAAGAGATGATTTAAATTCTATAATCCAAAACCTAGTAAAAATTAATGCGGTTGATGCTTATGAAGATTTTAAATTAGATCTCAAACGTGTTGAATGGCTTATGCCTTATTTTAAATAATTGTTGCGATGATGAGGGTCACACAGTAAAAAACACAAATTTTTACTTTTTTGTACGACGTTTCATCTGCTTATTTGCAGATCTCTTCAGGTACTGAAATATTTATTGAACACAACTATATAAATTATAACAATACATCAATATAGACAATTATAGAAAACCGTTATATACCTATGACACTGAACGAACGAAAACAATTAATACTGCTCACCTTGAGCTAAGTCGAATAACAAGAACATATGGAAAGCACCTGTATTTATATCAAAACAAATTTTGAATGTGTAAGTAATACATCGATTGTTTTATCTACATACATAGGTCAAAGTTAAATCAAACCATTATATTTGTATATTGTCGGTGTAGAAATTGTGTATCTTCTTTTCTATTTAAAGTACCGTTATAATAATTAATATATAACATTTCTGAAATTAAACGTTTTTTATAACAAGGTTCATAGTCTAATATTACCTTGTTATATGTTAATTGCTGCTGTAGATGTGCGACTAGAATTTGAAACAAAAAATAATATACCAGCTAATACTACTGCTTATTGTTTAATTTTACATGACCGTATAGTTAAGTACAATCCTATTAGTGGCAATGTCTTAAAACTTATTTAATTATGTTGCAATACATATGTTTTACAACATATTTTGCAGATATATCTTATATAATAGTATACTATTTATCTATTCACATCATTATGAACATGAGCATCGATGTGTTTGGACGTAAACTAGGTGGAGGTGAAATTATTCGCGGTCCACCTGGAATTGGATATAAATTAACTACTGACAATCAGTATGATATGGAAAATAAAAGACTATGTAATGTGGCTCCTGCTGAAAATCCTAATGATGTTCTAACTCTCAATACTTTACAAAATATACTTGAAAAAGAACTGCTAAAAGTGTATCACATAATACCATTATTACAAAAAAATACAAATGATTTAGATGAAATGGTTGAATTACATAGAGATGAATTGGATGTAAAACTAGTAAATGTTGGTTCTAATGCTATGAAATTAGAAGAATTAGTGCAGAATGTTCATGAATAAAAATAATTAAATTATATGTGTAATCTAAACTAATAATATATAATAAAGAAAATATTTGAAATAATATATTATTTTATATTATTATGTCTATACCTAATCTCGAATTTTCCCAATCCTTCTTCTACAAATCTCATAATATTTTTTCTCGCATCCTCAGCAGCGCTCGGTAACGCTGGCGGGGGATGGGGGGCAGGGGGCGGTATCTCGGAAGAGAAAGGGGCTCTGTCGGTAACATGGTCTGTATAGATCAATGATCTATATAGTTCGATCTAAATTTTTTTTACCGGACGATGGTTAACTAGAATTTGTTGCTCCTCAGCAGCGGTCGGTAACGCTGGCAGGGGGATGGGGGTGGAGGATGTACCTGCAGTCGGTAACTGGTGGGGGTCAATTTATTTTTAGCAGCGTGGACCACGCCGTTTTCTGCTTTACCATGTGTTGGTAAGGCAGAATAAGCCGCTCGGTCGGTAACAGGGCCAGGACCCGTGTTGCCTATACTACTGATAAGATTTCTGTTTATTCTGTTTTTGCTGGTGTTTTGATTTGAATTATACGCTACTTCGATAGAGTGTATAGCAATAATTTTGATGAGTGTTTCGAGCCTGGCCTGTTTGATGAAATTAAGAACGTGGTGTGTAGATTTATTCTTATGGTTTTTTCTGGTAGTTTGATGCTGGATGCAAAATTGAGTTGCTTTGCATTGAAGTGTGATTATCTATTATGTATATATGTGTCACAACGACGCACTGCACCACTACACACACAGAAACAAAAAAATTTTTTTTTTGTAATATTTGAAATTACAAAGATAAATAAATACCTGCATTAACTTCAAACTTGGTATCCACACGCAAGGGCCACAAGGGATGGCAGAAAGTATGTTACGGAATGGGTCGCCTCTTGCGTACCTGATGTAGGTCAGGGGCGATCAACTGCAGCTTACAAATGTGGCAACGGTTTAGTTAATTTTTGAGTCGGCCAAGTGGTGGCGCCAGTAGTTAAATACCTTGGGTCGAGATTGCGCAGTTGAATTGCATTCTCATTGGCTGTCTGTTGCGCCAGCGGGGTATATGAATTTAACTGAAGGAAAAGGGGAACCAAAAGTCAATTCACCCCATTTCCACAATTAATATTTTAAAAAACTTATTAAAATGAAATTGACACATTAAGAATATTTAAATGAATGTTAACCACAAATTATTAAAACAAATACAACCTATCCCTAAGCTCCCCCAGGGGCGCACCTTAAATACAAGTTTCTAACATTACCTATTGAAATGTTACGGTAGCCGTGAGTGTTAAGGCGCGTGTTTGCGTCGTGTGCTTACGATAAGATCGTGGGTTCAAATCCCGAAGAATTTTTTTTTATTCGTAAAATTGAAGCGTTCTATGGAATAAGGGTGTATCTCGAAAAAGTTCAATTTGAGAAAATCATTTTTAAAAATGTTTACATATCATTGAACTCTTATATACATTAGAAATGACTATAACTTTAGGTCATTGTCAGGGCATATATATGTAAACAATAATTTATGACACAAATCATAGTAGATATAACGGAATTAAAAAGAATAAAAATAACATTAAAATGTTTACTTGAGCGCCCTTTTTCCATTTATTAAAGAAATAATGAAAAAAAACATTTTATAACATTATACTTTGAGATTTGTATTATCAATTATTCAATAACAGTTGATTAACAACAATTAATGCAATTGTAACATAAATAAACCATTAATAATCAACAAACAATTAATATAATAACATTTATGAACGCAATCAAACTGTCAGTTTTACAAATACTAATAAACATTGTAATATCGTTTGATTGTTTTTCAAACAAAACTTTTTTCGGATTAACTTTTTTTACGTTAGTTTTTTAAACACTTTACTTTTCTATTAACTTCTTTAATCGGTCACCATTCTTTTTCTCCATAAATTTTATAAGACTCCTAATATCTTTGATTTTAGCCACTTTTAGTGGAACCAACGGAACTGGTAACAATGAAAATTCTGAGCTTTTTATAACATTCTTTTTTCCATAAGAAAATACGTCAATTTTTTTTTGTATGTTTTAGAAGCATAAATCATCCCATTAGGTTTGTAAGTCAAAACTTTATACGACTGTATCTTGAATTTCAAATTTTTTAATTTTGTTGCTTTTGGAATAGTAAGTTTAATACTTTTAAGTGCAGATTTCCAATCATTTATCAATTTTTTCCGTGTATCACTTGAAAAGGCTTGGGATTAGTTTTGCAGCTTTTAAGAATTTGTATATACTGGTTTACACTTTCTATAGTTTCTTCACGCTTCACTAATTTACTATATTTGGCAAAATTATGACTGGTTGAAAGAGTGACCTCTGACAGGAAATAAATGAACAATTTTTGTATTTAACTGAATTGACAAGCATGAACAAAATGAGACTACTGTTGAATTTTTATTCTGTCCACCGCAACCATCCGAAAGCAAGATTATTTCTGTGTAATCATCTTTTTCTAGGCATCGGGATAAAAAGTGATAAACAAGCGAACATACACTGTTTGGGTCTTTTTTTGCTTCATTTTCCATTGAATAGTAAAAGGTACTTGAACCGTCATTATGACAATGTACATTAAAATTATAAATCCAAAAGAGTCTCTTATAAAACTGACTGTTGACAATTAACTTGGGTAAAGCTAAATTTTGAGAATAATCAAATTCGATTACTAGTTTTTTATTTCCTTCCTCATTACAAGATGCCAAGTAATTTTTCTTTAACAGTTTGTAATCTGCGATATATTTTTTATGTAATTCATACATTGATTTGCATGGATCTTCAGCATTTGCTTTTAATTTGATGTTTGATTCTGTACAATAATCACAGACGTCAGTACGAGGCAATGAAATCGAATACTTGCATGTTTTAAAAAAATTGTAGTACCTTTGATAAGACATTTTTAAGTTAGTCTTTGTTTTCTTTTTATAATACTCTTTGAAAAGTTTATGTAGTATTTTAATATTTAGACTTGGATGAGTAAAATATTTTCTATTGCTTTTTTCCCTGGCATAATGTGATTTTCTGTGAGGAATTGACTTTAAATGACTTTTCGCTAATTCAAACACATCACTGCTAATTTTGTGTGGACGGTTATTATGTTTTCCTCTTGAATCTTCAATTGCAACACCTGATTGAATTTTACCATGTAAAACACGTATTCTTTTATCACTAATTTGATACAACTTCAAAAAAATTGTTTACACACTGGGATTGCCATTCCTTCTACATTAACGTTATAAGCCCAATTATTACGGATTTGCAATCTAAGACCGGCTGTTGTATGTGTTTTTGTTACTTTCCATGTCATGCAGCTAGTGAGTAAAATATCCTGATGTTCTTTATCACCATATGAATAGAATGTTGTAAACAAATCATTTTGTTTATCTTGATTAACTTTCTGAAAACACTTATTTTTACAACATTCATTCACAAACGAAAACGATTTTCCCTCAATCAATTGATTTTTACTATTTACATAACTTAATCCAGAATTTTTCAATCTTTTTACATTTTGACATAATAAAGAACTTGTCGATCTTTGCCTCTTTTGCGAAATTCGTTCGCTTTTACGCACCATGTTTCCATGTGCAGGTATACAATCGTACTAAATATAGACTAAATATCTTTACTAAAGGAATGTTACGAGTTTCAATCAACGTATGGAATGTCAACAAAGAATAGTTACAACGTAAATACAATTGATTTACTTTATTAAATTTTGCTCGCGTAAATTTTAATTTTATTTATTCTTTGAATATTAAAGTAGTTTTAATTATTTATAGATTTGATGTATAAAAAAAAAGATAAATATGATTTTTTACAGATTAAAAATGAGAAGAATTATCATTAAATTAAAAAAGGGCATTTCTCGAGAAAAGCCCATTTTCATTTGACACTTGCATTTTTATATCTTAGACTTAAGATATCTTTATGAAAATTTGTCATGAAATACATTATAATGTTTAGATTAAATAAATACTATAAACGGAAAAAGGGCGCTTTTCGAGAAACGACCTTTTTCATACAATCCCTAGCGGAAATAGTAAATGCTAATAACTGCAAATAACTGTACATAACTGCAAATAACTGTAAATAACTGCAAATAATTGCAAAGATCTAAAATATTTAGTTGGGTTTGAGACACTATTAACTATTATTTTGTAGCTCTTTGCAGTTTCTTGCAGTTATTAACAGTTATTTGCAATTATTAGCAGTTACCTGCAGTTATTTGCAGTTTTGTCAAATTCTAAGTAGGTTTATATAGTTTTTAGAAATAATTATTAGCAATTATTTGCAGTTTTTAGCAGTTACTAATAGATTATACCAATTATTTGCAGTTATATTCAGTTATTTGGAGTTATATGCAATTTCGTTATAATTATATTATAGCACAAAAATAGAAGTGCAAATAATAGCAAATAATTGCAAATAACTATTAAAAACAAATAAAAACTGCTAATATTTGCTAATAATTGCTATTAACTTTTATAATATCTGTCAAATTTTGTGTTATAACTTTCAACAAAGACTAATAACTGCAGATAATTATTTGTAACTGTAAATAACTGCAAATAACTGCAAATAACTACAAATAATAGTGATTAGCGTCTCAATATCCAACTAAACCTAATAACCCAACTAAATATTTTAGTTATTTGTATATACTATTTCCGCCAGGGATGCTTCAATTTATTTTAAATTATTTGATTAAATACTTTTTTTTAAAAATTAATTTTTCTTCTAATGTTTAACCTTTGTAATAATTACTTTTCTGTTACATATTGCTAATTTAAATATTTTGTGTTACATATTATTTATTTTAAATATAATAAATGTTACAAAATATTTAAATTAGCAATATGTAACTACAAAGTAATTATTAAAAATGTTACATTTACAAAGAAAAATAAATTTTAAAAAATAAATAATTAATCAAATTATTTTTTAAAAATTTAGCACTTATATAATTTATTAAAATTATATATCGACAATTGTAAATTAATAATACAATTAAAATAACAATTCAAAAAAAGTTAAAAATATTTTTACAAATTAATTAAAGTTATTAAACTCACTTGAAGGTTTCTATATAAGGACCTTAAAATGTGAGGGTCAAGGATAAAGAATATTACTTAAATTACCTGTTTAGGGCGATGTGGAACACTAATTACGGAGATGTACTCTTTTTAGGGCAAAATTGACGTACAAATAACACATAAAAAATTGTAAGGAATTTATTAAAAAATCTGAAAAAGGACTTGTCAAGAGACATTATTTTTAATGTAATAGTTTATTACAATAATTTTTGTTTAAAAATAAAGGTAAGGATTTTGTAATATCCCTTTTAATATTAAAAAACCGAAAGGATACGTATTTCGGTATTCCACATCTCCTTGAAAGTTAATTTGAAAAATAAAAATACTGTTGGGTTTAAAATACTTTTAATCTTTATTAAACAATCGTTTAAACATATAATTTCGCCAACATTAATAAATATTAACATTATTATACAAGAAAGTGTGTACAATTATTAAATTATAATATACAACAAAGAGCGCGTACGAAATATACAATCAACGCATGCGCAATAACATGCAGCAACATCTAGAAATTGATGCTAGCGCCGTCTACAGGTCGACTCAAAAATTAATTTACATTTGCCATTTTTCATATATGAGTTGACCGCCCCTGATGTAGGTTTTCGCGTGTGGATACGCTAGGCCGCGACTCTCTGTCTACTGACTCGGTGCGCGCTGCGAGGAGCTACTCACGGCCAGGTGCCAATGCAAGCTTGCACTTTTTGGGCCGTGAGAGCGGCGGACCACCGGACGAAGGTTTCGAATACGCGACGCTGAGGCAAGCATCGTCGCGTTACCTCATACGGTGATGTTCACCGCTCTCCTCTCAGCGCATCCGTAACAGTAGTACACTTCCTATCTATACCAAATGTGATGTTTTAACATTGTTATTTATAGGAGTTCTTATCTTAGATTTAACACTATAAACAGGTTGAAAAACGTCAATTTTTGCGCTTCAAATTTCATTTGTTAATTAATTAATTATGCGATCTTGACAATTTTTACTTCACTGGGTAGGTATTTTCAAGGCCATACAAAAAGTATTTAAAAACCTACTTCTGTATTATCAATATTTTTTTTATTTTTTTAATGTCGCTCTCTTTTTATGCTCCCCAACTATAGTGCTAATCAGCGACGGAGGTTATACGATGTCTTTGTTAAGAAAGCACTTGTTGAAAATACATTCCCTATAGTGGTGCTTATCAGTGGGTCTATTATCAATATTTTTTTTAAATATAAGCAGAAACCCGGTTTTTTTAATTTTTCCGACTTTTTTTGATTGGGAAGCGTATACAAATTTTGTTTGAAAATAGTTTGGCTAATTTGTGTTATTTCATACTATATATCAACGTATTTTTTTATGGACAATATATTTTTTTACGAGAAAAGTCTAATTTGACTGGACTAGATACATGGATTCAATTGTGTAATAGTACAGTAATAATCAAGTAATAGGGCGTCAGGCCAGTAATCTGCAAGTCCCAGGATTGATTCCCGGCCCCGGCCGATTGATACAAGCACCACTGGGGAATGTATTTTCAACGAGTGCTTTCTTAACAAAGATATCGTATGACCTCCATCGCTTAGCACCGATTTGAGAGCATAAAAAGAGCGATGTTAAAATAATAAAAAAAAATATGGATTCAATTGGAGTCGAGGGTTAATTAAACTATATTAATTATACAATAATTGGATCCCTAATAAAAAAACTCGCGTGTGATCTCATACTAAAATCGCATGTGACTTTTTAATTGGAACACTGCTTAAACTTCCCAAATACTTAATAAGAATTCAATTTTTGAATAATAGATCGTCACTTTTTAAGGGTAGAGTATGGTCAGAAAAATATTTTTGTAATTTTTATAAAATATTATGTGAAATGTCATCTTTATCAAATATATTATAAAAAATATTCTTTATTGATGATTACGTAAAATATTAAAATATTTAACAAAATAGGCCTAAAACAGTCGCAAATTCAAAAAACTCCTTGCAGGAAAAAGTTGTCAAAGGACTCTGGTAAAAAAATTTCAAACTTATACACTGAGAGAAAGGAATATTTGAGTCAATTGACGTTTCTTAACAGATAAGATCTGATGACTTTAAATATAGGAGCAAATGAATATTTCTTTGCAGTTAAGTATTATTTGAGGCAATTCTTAATATAGTTAAACTTTCATTCATTTCTATTTTGTGTTCAAAATTACAAATGTCAAGTATTAACTTTTAATGCCTGAGATGTAATTATTAATACACATTATTTCGTTACTTAATAATATTAATTTAATCTGATATATAATTTTATTTATGTACAATTTTCTTTTGTACAATAATATTTATGTACATAATATGCACATTGAGTTAATAGTAAATATTATCGTAACGTTTTATTTACAAGATTGCATTCATTAATTGTTAAGAATTATTTCTTTACAAAGACGTAGTTCTAAAATTATCTAAATCTTAATAGTTAAGAACTTCTTGTTAATATTAAAGAAATATATGTTTTGTTACAAGTAATTGTAAATTTTTAGTAACAAATGCACAATTTCTTTCTCACAAATATTCCTTTTTCTCAGTGTACTTATAAGAGCTACAACTTTACACAGCGAATAAGGTTTATCTATAAAAATGCAATTTCTGGCTCGATAAACCTAATTTATTTATATAATTGCCTAAAAAATATCAGATTTTTCATTAAAAACGTAGTAATAAAAATGTCACATTTAATTTTAAACAAAAAAGGCTGTGTAACTTTATAATTCATACATACCTCAAGATGTGTACAAAATTTCAGGTGGCTACGACAAAAATTGTCCTGCAAGGAATGTTTTAAAGGTATAAAAAATAGTTTTTGAATTATTTAGCTTTAAAGATAAAAATACATGTCTTATTGCATTAACTGAAGATTATTTAATGCTGAAATTATGTAAGCACATACGCTTTATAATAGTAAACGTTATTTACGCATATTCTACGTAACATTTAAAAATTCTAAAATTAAAAAAAATTGACATTTTTAAAATTTTAGACCATACTGTACCCTTAAGAAGGTTTTATAACATTTCACACATAATCTTGTTTTTTAGAAATAATTTCGATTGTTAAAAAGTTCTTACGTCAGAAATTTCTAAAAATCGAAGATAGTCTGAAATTTTCTAAAAATTGCTGTTTGATATTCGAAGAGTATTCAATCGAATAATTTTTATTTAGCGTGGTGTACGTAGTATGTATGTACTATTATACAGTGTTAGTTATTATGCAAGTCAATTTGTTTTTTAAATTTTTACACTCAAATAATGAAAAGGTATTTGAATGTCAGGTGGTTGGCGACTATACTAACCCAACCCTGGTTATAACACTCTATAATTTATTATTATTATTATTATTTTTATTATTATTATTATTGTTGTTGTTGTTATTGTTATTATTATTATTGTTGTTATTGTTATTATTATTATTATTCATTTGATATACAGTATAGTGCGTTATAAATATAAATATACGTTTATCTTACGTATAGCAACGAAAAGAGAGTGCACGATATATAAAAAATATAATGGTATTTAAAAAGCAGTCCATGATTGTTTATTTTTTTTATTTAACTAAACATGGGCAATTTTTAATCTACAATTAGTTTCACCGGTTTATGCAGACATAACTTGTTTATATACATACAGAAGCTTAAAAAAAGAAAAGCATTGATTTAAAATTAAATAAGAATGTATTGAAGTGTGTGTACAGTTTGTAGTCATGGTTACTCATACAGATGTGTACTGTTGTACTAAGTACTCGAACTCGTTATACACTGTACATGTTGTAACTTTCAATCATTAAAACTATTCATTATTAAAGATGATCTCAAGTTTAAAAAAAAAGAAATCAAAGAAAGAATTTAACGTGGATAATAGTCAAAGGTAAAGTCAATTTACTTATATTAAACAATAAAAACACCTGTTATTGCAATATACTGATGATATAGTGTCACAGATGTTTAATTTTATAGTGTTCTACGTATAACGAATAAAACGCTCGTGATCTGGATTTAATGTTTTATTTGTTAACTCTACATAAATATATTTGTATAATTAATATATTATGATTTAGGGGAAGGCCGGGGCAAACAGACACCTCAAGGAAAAACGGATAATAAATAGATTTAATAAACATCGAGAGAAATATATAATAACTATTGCCAGAAAAAAATATATAAAATATAGTAGTGGATAGTCACCCTCCATTATTTTATTTTGGTTTTTTAGATGATCTTGTAGGGCAATTTAATTAAAAATTGCGACGTTTCGTCTGATATTTTTTCAGACCTCTTCTGGCACAATATTGAAAAAAAGTTTAGCTCATCTCGATGATGAAGAAGGTGCCAGAAGAGGTCTGAAAAAATATCAGACGAAACGTCGCAATTTTTAATTAAAAGAAAAGGTGTTAAAATTTATTCAACACCCTGTGAATTGCCCTACAAGATCGTCTAAAAAACCAAAATATATAAAATATAGTGCAATATGAATATATATTCAAATAGACATAATAAAAAAAATAGAGTTTATTAGTCAGAAAAAATATGAAGCTGCATGATATTTTTTACAAAATATGAAACGTCCATATTACCATAATATAGTAAAATTATTATAGATGAGAAATTTAGTGACTTGCTATAAATAAATATTTTATTAATGTGGAAATTAGGAGTTAACTAAAAATCGTTACAAACAATAATAATTTTAAGAAATAATTAATACCCCTAGAGGAAATGATAAATACTAATAATTGCAAATAACCGTACATAACTGCAAATAACTGTAAATAACTGCAAATAATTGCAAATAACTTAAATATTTAGTTGGATTTGAGACGCTAATAACTATTATTTGTAGCTCTTAGCAGTTTCTTGCAGTATTATTAAGAGTTATCTGCAATTATTAGCAGTTACTTGCAGTTATTTGCAGTTTTGCCAAATTTTAAGTAGGTTTATAAAATTTTTAGAAATAATTATTAGCAGTTATTTGCAATTTTTAGCAGTTGCTAACAGATTATACCAATTATTTGCAGTTATATTCCCGGTCAAAAAAAAAATAAGTGAAAATTTAACTAAAAAATTTACTTAAAAATTTAGTTAAAAAGGTAGCTATTATCAGTTAAATTTTCAATTATAAAATTTGATTATTATTAGCTATATTTTTAACTGAATATTTAACTAACTATTTAGTTGCACTGAAAACAAAAATATAGTTAAAAATTTAATTAATACATCGTTTATGAAATTTAATTATTATCACCGGAATATTTAATTAAGTATTAAATTGAAGATGCCAACGTTGCGACAACGTTGTGGCGACGTTATTTTAGCAACATTTCAACGTTATGAAAGTTGCCACGTGGGAAATGTTCGTTGCTCTTCAACGTTACTTAGACGTTATTTCAACGTTGGTTTCCACCCATCGCGGCAATTTACAAAATATTAACTCGAAAATAATTGGAGGTAAACAGTCAAACCGATATTTAAACGAACAATTGTTTTTGTAGATCAATGTGCAATATTTAAGTTTAAATATCGTTTTGACTGTTTACCTCCAATTATTTTCGAGTTATATCCTTCGGCTATTTCTAACAGCATTCAACGTTGTGGAAACGTTGTGCAAACATTAATTTAGCAACATTCCAAAGTTGTTATGAAAGTTGCGGCAATGTTGGAGAAACGTTGCTGTAACGTGGGAAATTTCCACTAATATTTTGTAAATTGCCGTAATGGGTGGAAACCAACTTTAAAACAACGTCTAAGTAACGTTGAAGAGCAACGAACATTTTCCACGTGGCAACTTTCATAACGTTGAAATATTGCTAAAATAACGTCGCCACAACGTTGTCGCAACGTTGGCATCTTCAATTTAATACTTAATTAAATATTCCGGTGATAATAATTAAATTTCATAAACGGTGTATTTATTAAATTTTTAACTATATTTTTGTTTTCAGTGCAATTAAATAGTTAGTTAACTATTCAGTTAAAAATATAGCTAATAATAACCAAATTATATAATTAAAAATTTACTTAATAATAGTTAGATTTTCAATTAAATATTTAATTAACTGAATTTTCAACTGCATTTTTGTTTTAAGCGCAACTAAACATTTACTTAAATATTCAGTCAAAAATATAGCTAATAATAATCAAATTTTTAATTAAATTTTATTCTGAAAAATTTGAATCCTTGTAATTGAAAATTTAACTGATAATAGCTACCTTTTTAACTAAATTTTTAAGTGAATTTTTTAGTTAAATTTTCACTAATTTTTTCGACCGGGTTCAGTTATTTGGAGTTATATGCAATTTCTTTATAATTATATTATAGCACAAAAACAGAAGTGCAAATAATAGCAAATAACTATTAAAAACAAATAAAAACTGCTAATATTTGATAATAATTGCTATTAACTTTTATAATATCTGTCAAATTTTGTGTTATAACTTTCAACAAAGACTAATAACTGCAGATAATTATTTGTAACTGTAAATAACTGCAAAGAACTGCAAATAACTACAAATAATAGTGATTAGCGTCTCAATATCCAACTAAACCTAATAACCCAACTAAATATTTTAGTTATTTGTATATACTATTTCCGCCAGGGATGCTTCAATTTATTTTAAACTATTTGATTAAATACTTTTTTTTAAAAATTAATTTTTCTTCTAATGTTTAACCTTTGTAATAATTACTTTTCTGTTACATATTGCTAATTTAAATATTTTGTGTTACATATTATTTATTTTAAATATAATAAATGTTACAAAATATTTAAATTAGCAATATGTAACTACAAAGTAATTATTAAAAATGTTACATTTAAAAAGAAAAATAAATTTTAAAAATAAATAATTAATCAAATTATTTTTTAAAAATTTAGCACTTATATAATTTATTAAAATTATATATCGACAATTGTAAATTAATAATACAATTAAAATAACAATTCAAAAAAAGTTAAAAATATTTTTACAAATTAATTAAAGTTATTAAACTTACTTGAAGGTTTCTATATAAGGACCTTAAAATGTGAGGATCAAGGATAAAGAATATTACTTAAATTACCTGTTTAGGGCGATGCGGAACACTATATAATTACGGAGATGTACTCTTTTTAGGGCAAAATTGACGTACAAATAACACATAAAAAATTGTAAGGAATTTATTAAAAAATCTGAAAAAGGACTTGTCAAGAGACATTATTTTTAATGTAATAGTTTATTACAATAATTTTTGTTTAAAAATAAAGGTAAGGATTTTGTAATATCCCTTTTAATATTAAAAAACCGAAAGGTTACGTATTTCGGTATTCCACATCTCCTTGAAAGTTAATTTGAAAAATAAAAATACTGTTGGGTTTAAAATACTTTTACTTTTAGTCAAAAGACAAAAAGCTACCCTTAATTTAATAATTTTAGTCATTTCAATAATTAAAAAGTTATAAATTTGGTGATGTAAACACCTGATAAAGTTTTGTTAAAAAATTTGTAAATCACTCACTTGTGACAGTGACATAAATATACACATAAGTCAGGTGAATTAAATATATCTTTATTTTAAACAATTATTTTACGTGATTAAGCAAAGATACATTTTTTTAATAACACCTTCCATTTTGTAAAAATATAATTATTCTTTTGTTAAAGTAATGTAGATAACAATTTTACAAATATAATCTTAATAACATTAAATGTCAAATCTGAAAGCAAAACCCCCTGTTGCTTCATGTAAGTAGTCTGTTCTATTAAATAGTATATATATATATATATATATATATATATATATAACTTATATTTATTTGTTTCTAGTTTTAAAATTTTGAAACTGAACATTATAATAGAATAAACAAAATTGAAATTTCTGATAGGAAATTAAAAATAAGGAAAAATGAACAGTTTTTTAAAAATGGTTAACTTAATGTCTGTTTTCGGTGTATTTACGGCAAAGTATATTCCAAAATGCAGCATTTTTATGAAATTTCAAGTCTTAAGATCATGAAATATTACAAAAGTAATAAGAAATATTCAAAGTTAATTTACTGATGTAATTTTGAATACAATGAAAACGCCGTATTTCATCATAGATTTTGTTTAACGAATAATGTAGAAAATTTTATAATTTTAAAACTAGAATATACAGTAAGTGATCACAGACATATTTGCATTGTAATTCTCGAATACTAATAAATGTTCATATTACAATCTTTATATAAATATAATTTATTTGCAGTATTTCAGATTTGATTTTGTACATAAATATCCTTTACAAAGAACTGCGCTGCTTATGAAATATCTTTTTCTTCTTAAACTATATATAGTATATATATAACTGTATATAATTATCACTGTTTGAAGGAATAACTGAAAAAAAATTTATTT
This sequence comes from Theocolax elegans, assembly GCA_026168455.1. Lineage (NCBI taxonomy): Eukaryota > Metazoa > Arthropoda > Insecta > Hymenoptera > Cerocephalidae > Theocolax > Theocolax elegans. The sequence continues at coordinate 74,943,238 of CM047428.1, forward strand.
AAGGAACAAGTAAGTTATATTTAGGAATACTGATTGTAAACTATTATTATAAAATTCATATGATAAAGATTATTTACAAAATTATAGTTTTGCCTTTTTCTATTCTAATATTTATTTAACGATAAATAATTAAATTATTTACTTGGTGAGAAGGAAAGACTGTTGGATTCCCTTATACTATAGGTTTTGCTGATAATACACCATTTGGTGAATCAATTATAATACAGGTGTTTTCTGAGGTACGTTCTAGGTCAAGAGGCACATTTTGACAATTTATTAAAGGGATTGTTATATTATTAATGCTATCGTTTTGGTGTAGTTCAGGAGATCCTGCAATATGTGACACCAAGCTGTCACATGTATCTGTTGAAACTGTAAAGAAAAAATACAATTTAAACTAAATCTTGTACTATTTTTGTAAAATATTATGATCATGATTATCATGAAGGAAATTAATTAAGGAAATCATTAAAAGCAAAAATTCTATCTAAAAAAACCTTCAAATAAATTTTTTAATTTATGTAATATAGTTTCCTTTCTATTTTGTTGTAATATTTGTTGTTTTTTAAATTTTTATTTTAACAATTTCAATTATGACTCCAGATAAAACTTAAATTCAATTTTAAACTATGTAATAGTATATGTATATTGTGAATCGATGCTATCTTATAATACATAAGAAAGCTTATTTTAGTTTAAAATCACAATTTTGTAATAATATAAATATTTTTTTGTATTGAAGCTATCATCTTTCAATAACTTTTTCTATTATACAATATAAATTGACATTCAGTTGTATCCGGATAGTACTAAAATTAAATGTTGAAGCTTTTTTTAGTTTAAAATCACATTTTTATAATGAAATAAATATTTTTTGTATTGGAGCTATTATTGGTTCATAATTTATCCTATGATACAATATAAATTAAATGTTAATTGTACATTTTAACAATGTACTATTAAAAGTACATAGTTATATTACATTAATATATTTATAGCAAATTATTAATTGTATATATTATGTACAATATCTTTATATTAATGCAATTTTAATAAAACTATAAAATAGTAATTAAAACAAATGTTTCGTGTAGTCTAGATGGCTCCAATGGCGGATATCTAGAAAAGTTCGCAAAGATGAAATTCTTATAGATAAAGGTTGAAATTCATCTTATTAGGATAAGGTAATTCTTCAATTGTAAATCCCGTTTCCAGATTTGATATATAAAGTAAATAAAGAGAATTTAAACGTTTAATTGATTTTAAGATTTTCAGAAAAATGGAATGATTAATATAGAACTATTGAATAAATAATCCAATAAATTAAGTTGTCATTGAAATGAATAGATTGTGGCTTGAATTGATTTTTTTTTTTTTTTATCATTATAAAGAAATTCGGTTATAAAATTAATTGATTGAACAGCTCGGGATTAATAAAAATTCAAAAACGTTTTTTTGTGAAGGGAGAAAAAGCCATGCGGCATAAAAAACCCTTTTTATTAAATGAAAATGAGAATTGAAATGGTACAATGTTAAGATATGAATAGATTCGAATGTCGTTACAAATAGAAAGTACAGTGAATTGACTTTACGTGAGAATAACGCAGCAATGTGTTATGTATACAAATAAACGAAAAAGGAGAAAGACTAATTTGAAACAACGAGAAGAGAATGCCCGGTAAATTTTAATTACTCCGTAAGAGCAAAGCGCAACGCGAAATACAAAGACGATACATAAAAAAAGAATAGAATTTTAACAGGTGTTAATGTCGAATTGAGTTAGATTGTAAAATGTAAAATCATTGTACGTCGTCGTGTAGTGAAGAAAATAAAACAAGTCGTCGCGTGATAAAAAATAAAAACAAAGTCGTCGCGGAGTACAACGTCGATCAGTTGGCGTCGGTGATGTCGGTTCGTGGAAAAGGTCTCAAGTTGTATCGTCCGTGCGTAATAGAGTGTGTCCTTGCGGCGGTCGCGGAATTTACGTGAAATTGTAAAAAAATGTCTGTCTCATTCTTGTTGTATCAAACGTCAAGTTCGTCGAATGGTCTAGGTTTTTTTATTGTCGTGTTGTATAAACCGTCGCGGTGTAAAAGAATTTGTCTTCCGTTCCATTCGTCGTTGTAAGTCTCTGTCCTTTATGTTTACTCGTTTCGTTGTGTACATATCGGAGGATTGTCTCACCTCTCTCTCTCTCTCTCAATCGTTCGCTTCGTTACGCAAATGTGGAGGATTGTTTCACCTCTCTCTCTCTCTCAATCGTTCGCTTCGTTACACAAACGTGTTAGAGGATTGTTTCACCTCTCTCTCTCTCTCTGAATCGTTCGCTTCGTTACACAAATGTGGAGGATTGTTTCACCTCTCTCTCTCTCTCTCAATCGCGCGCTTCAAATAAAAAAATTATACCGGATTAGTTCACCTCTCTCTCTCTCTCTCTCTCTCTCTCTCTCAATCGTTCGCTTCGTTACACAAACGTGTTAGAGGATTGTTGCACCTCTCTCTCTCTCTGAATCGTTCGCTTCGTCGCACAAAAAAATGTCGAGGATTGTTTCACCTCTCTCACTCTCTCAATCGCGCGCGGATTAAGTTCGCCTCTCTCTCTTTCTCTCAATCGCGCGCTTCAAATAAACAGTGGAAATTATACCGGATTAAGTTCGCCTCTCCCTCTCTCTCTCTCCCGCTTCCTCAGATGATCCTCGCCGTGAAGGCCTTTGCCTCGTGGATGGCCGCCGACAATTTTCTCTCACCGGGTTGTGTGGGTAATGTTCGTGCAAAGATCGACGTTGAAAACTCGCTGACAACAAGGGTCGGCAGTCGTCCGCGTTGCGTGAATGATAAGTCGCTCGAATTGATTGGAAAACGTGTTGAAGTCGAAAAGGTCCTACCTCGTCCGCGGCTCGAATCGGTCTAAAAAAAAACTAGTGCTCCCTCCCGATCCTGTGGTGTCGCTCGCCGCTCCCTCGTTTTTCCCTCGCATTTTCCCAACCGCCAATCAGTACTCTTCGTCATGGTGCGCTATTGCGCGCTTTTTCCTGATTGGTGGTGAGAAAATGCTCGGACGGGGAACGGTCGAGTTGACGGTTCCATCGACGACGTTATTACGCAACGCCGTCGATGACCTAACTGTGACGGCGGTTTTCGACGGAACATACTCCCCCCCCGCATAATTCGCAATTACAATCATGCATTAACATGTGGCAACGGACATAATTGAGTGATATTTCGAATATATTCGCCTTGCGCAGTCTTGATCTTGACTACTCTGATAACGCCATCGCTTCCTGGACGCACCTCGGTGATCACTCCCAGCGGCCATTCGTAGCATGGTGTGTTCTTCTCGATGAGAAGTACGACGATTCCAGTTTTTATCTCATTTCTTGTTTCTAACCATTTTTGGCGTTTTTGAAGTTCTGACAAGTACTCCAAATCGACGCCTCGCACGAAGAAAAGCATAAGTCAGATTTTATAATATTATTTTAAATGCGAAAACGTGAGCTGTGCTTTTCTTCGTCCGAGGCGTCGAAATGCCAACGCTTCCAAAAATCCTGTCTCGCCTTGGTAATGAAACGCCAGATGGACAAACGGTTATCTGGAATTGCTAACAAATTAGGATTAGGTAAGGTCGTGAGAGGACGGCCGATAAGAAAATGCGCAGGTGTTAGTGGTTCAAAATCATTAGGATCGGAGGACATGGTACTAATAGGTTTAGAGTTTAAAACTGCTTCGATTTCAGCAGTCAATGTGGTTAATTGTTCAAACGTTAATAATTGCCCACCCACAATTCGCTTCAAATGATGTTTTGCTGACTTTACAGCCGCTTCCCAGATCCCCCCAAAATGCGGTGAGATCGGTGGATTGAAATGCCAAGTGATGTTTCGTTGCAAAGAGAAAGAGTTTATCGTGTCGTTAAAGGAGTGAGAATTTAACAGCTGATAGAGTTCGTGCAGATCGTTGTAAGCGCCAACAAAATTTGTACCATTATCAGAGTAAATGTGTGAAGGATGACCTCTTCTACCGATGAATCGACGTAGAGCTGCCAAGAAACCTTCAGTCGTCAAATCGCTAACTATTTCTAGGTGAACTGCCTTTGTGGCCATGCAAATGAATAAACAACCGTATGCCTTCATTACGACTCTGTTGCGAAACCTTTTCTCCTTGATGGAAATGGGACCGAAATAATCTATTCCAACGTGACTGAATACAGCGGATTGTTCTACGCGTGATTTAGGTAAATCGCTCATTTTAGCTTGAGGAATCTCTGGACGATATCGTATACAATTTAGACAAGATTTAATGACTCGACGAATGTGGTGCTTTCCATCAAGAAGCCAAAACTTCTGTCTGATTAAATATAGGGTCGCCTGAACTGCTGAATGCAACGAAACCTGATGCGCTTCTGAAATGATCAACGTAGTTACATGATGATTAGCCGGAATCAGGATGGGATGTTTCTGCTCGTCGGAAATGGAAGCGTGATTTAAACGACCGCCTACTCGTATCAAACCATATTCATCGACAAATGGACACAACTTTTTAAGTTTGAGATTCTTTACACATTTACCTTGCTTCCATTTGTCGATGTCAGGTTCATAATGCTCTCGTTGTACTATACCTAAGAGACTACGCTCTGCTCGTTCTTTCTCTGTAACGTCAATGTTTAGACGATTGAATTTCTCACGACTACGAAATCTCCATCGAAGGCAATAAGCTACAACTCGCAGAAGTTTTTGATACGACGAAAATCTCTTATAAAACGATTCTGGCTCGGTTTTGAGTGTTAAGCACGTTTCTGATTTCAAACCTGGCAATTCAACGATGATGTGATTAGGGGACCTTGGCCAGTCGACTTCTCTTTCCTTTAACCATGAAGGACCTTGAAACCAGTCAGTATTGTCGACGAAATTAGATGGAAGTTGTCCCCGAGAAAGCACGTCTGCGATGTTGAATTTACCTGATACGTGTCTCCATTCGATTTGTTCTGCCAAACTTTGAATCTCAGCTACTCGATTCCCTATGAAAACTTGCAACGAACTAGGAGATTTTTTCAACCATTGTAATACGATTTCCGAATCGCTCCAAAAAATAATACGATTAATGTTAAAACGAAGCGAACTACGACATTCTTTGAATAACCTAGTCAGAGTGAGAGCCCCGCATAGTTCTAATCGTGGAAGTGTAACTTGTTTTATGGGAGCGACCTTTGACTTGGAACACACTAATCTAACAGCAACCTGGCCATTTTCGTTGACTGACCGCACGTATAACACTGCTCCATACCCGACTTGGCTGGCGTCGCAGAACCCATGGACTTCGATATCAATGCAATTAGGTAATACAACGTGTCTATCGATACTAATGTTTTGAAGCGCCTGTAATTGACCCGAGAATGCTATCCATTTAGTGTAGATTTCTTGCGAAACCGTCTCATCCCAATCTATTTTTGCTTTCCAGCAATCCTGCATGATCAATTTGGCGTACAAAATAATTGGTCCTAGCAACCCTAAGGGATCGAAGATTTTGGCAACTTCCGATAGAATGTGACGTTTTGTAATTTTCAAAGGTAAATTGATGGAATTGATTGAATATACAAATTGATCGGATTCAGAATTCCAAGCTATCCCTAACGTTCGCGTCATTGAATCGGAATTATCGTCTTGAGAAATGCTCTTAATTTTCTCATCCAGACTGTCTAGAATATGAGTGTGATTCGACGACCATTTTCGAATAGTGAACCCTCCGCTACTAAGCAATTGGATAATTTCATCACGAGTCTGCATGATTTCGCTTAACGAATTTGCTCCAGCTAACATGTCGTCTACATAGAAATTGTTCTTCACGATGTCATACGCCAGTGGATACCTTGCCTTTTCGTCTTCTGCTAATTGATGTAAAGTGCGAATCGCCAAAAACGGCGCTGTAGCGACTCCGAATGTGACCGTGTTTAATTCAAACGTTCTAATCGAATTGTTATGATACCAGAATACTCGCTGAAACCGCCTATCGTACGGATGCAACCAAATCTGTCGGTACATTTGTTGAATATCTGCCGTCATGACGAATGTGTATGATCGAAAACGAATGAGAGTTTCAAACAACTTCGGCTGAATCGTGGGACCTATCATTAATTGACTATTTAACGAAACACCCTTTTCGGTTTTTGCTGATGCGTCAAACACTACTCGAACTTTAGTTGTTGTACTTGTCGATTTGATTACCGCGTGATGTGGCAAATAGTAGCCTTCTAAACATTCTCCGCGGACTAGCGTCATGTGATTCGAATCGATATAATCTTGCATAACCTTCGCGTATTCGGCGTGATACTGCGGATCGGAATTAAATTTTCTTTCTAATGCCTTAAATCGTTGAAACGCCTTAGCTTTTGAACTACCTAGTTCGTTACTCTCTGATTTGAATGGCAATTTCACTACATACCGGCCGTCATCGTCGCGTCGAACATTGATCGAGTAGTGCCTTTCGCAAGCAGTTTCCTCTAAAGATTTAATTGGTTTATCGAGAATTTCTTCTAACTCCCAAAATTTCGCTAACTGATCCTTTAACGTGATAAGATTACAAGCAACCGGACCCTGTTTACGAGAATTAATTCCACCCGCTATCACCCATCCTAACAATGTCTTTTGCAAATATAAATCGCAATTCTCGTTTGATAGATTAATTTGTCCTACGGAGAAGAATGACAATGTTGTGCCGGAACCTATCAGCAAATCCACCGATCTGGACACATGAAATGATGGGTCAGCTAAACGAATCTTGGATGGAATGATTATCGACTCTCTTGGAAAGGTCTCATTCGGCACTGCGTCAACGATATTGGGAACTACCAGGAAATTCAGGAATCTTTCGTGATCATTTAATCGAGAACGAATAATTAGGTTAACATTGCCTTTCGATGTTATTTGGACCCCGTTGATGGCGCTGATTGGTCGCTTCTTACCCTGTATCGTTAAGCCTAGTTTTCGCACGAGTTTTTCAGTAATAAAATTCGCAGTTGCACACGTATCCAATAACGCACGCGCCTCCGAGAACGATCCCTTGCTGGACTTGATTCGAACAACAGCGGTCAACATCAGTTGAGAAGAAGGAGAACGAGAAATTGCACAGAAATTTTCAAAAGATAGTCACGCCGGGTGGGCTGGATCTGCTTCTGGACCCTTGGATTTCTCGCTGGAGCTGGTGATTGAATCATTAGACGACCTCGAATTGACATGTAACATAGAGTTGTGACGTTTCGGACAATACTTGCACGGACCAAGCTCGCACCTTCCTCCATGGGACCGCATGCAATTGAAACAAAGCTTCGCAGACTTTACGACCTCCCAACGCTGTGGTACCGAAAGTTTTACGAATTCTGGACATCTATACAACATATGAGGTTGTTTGCACAAGTTGCAGACTAACTCGGCGGACGTGACGAATGCACGAGTACCATCGTTGGACTTCCTCATCTTGGTTGGTGGTTTTTCCCTTAGAACGGCTGACTCCTTGATTGGTTTCCCGCTGGTAGGGCGCACGTCTGTCTCCATCGTAAAGGAATGTGCTGCAGCATCCTGTATGAAAGTATAAAATTGTGTAATCGAAGGAAGTTCGTTACGCTTAAGGGACTCCTCCCACTTCTGACGAACCGACGACGGCAAGACTCGCTCCAACAGGCGAACAGCGATGCGATCAGCGAATTCAACCCCTAGAGATTTCAAAATGTTGAAGCGTTGTTTTGCGTCATCGATCAGTCGAGTAAGTTCCTTTGAGGCGCCAGTAGACAACGGAGCAATATCGAAAATCGCATCTAAATGTTTAGAAATTAACACGCGTTTACGATCGTATGAATCTATCAATGTTTCCCAAGCCCTTCGATAATTTTCTGAACTAAGATCATAAATGACCACCTTGTTTAACGCCTCCCCCTTTAAAGAGTTTCGGAGATAGGTTAGTTTTACCACATCATCAATATCGACTCGAGAATCAATCATGTTCAAGAAAGTGTTCTTGTAAGACAACCATTGTTCTGAATTTCCGTCAAAAGTCGGAACGTTAACGACTGGAAGCTTGAGAAGCCGCTGTTTCTCTATGAATGTCGACTCACCCATCCCTCCGAACAACGGAATAGTACTATCTCTCCTGCTTGAACAGCTTCTCTTTTGATTTTCGATCTTCGCTGCGATCGTATAATACCTATTTCTAATTTTTGACCAACTCGTGTCGATTTCGACGTCTCCCTGATCAACCAACGATTCGTACAAATCCGCACATTTTTCATAAGAGACCCCGAGGTCTCTGAATCTGATTTCCGCGTTAGTAATATCAAGCCTAGATCGATCAGGTTTATCAAGAATCTCCTCAATCTCGTTTGTTAATTTTGTTAAGTATTTGACTTTAATTGTAAACGTTGCGCGATGATGCGGCTCCATGTTGGTAAAACGTTAATTAAAAGAAAAGACTATATGAATCGTTTAAACGAAAATGGCTTCTGCCTGTCGGATCAACAAGTCGTTGGTTTTCTTTGAACGGATTAAATACTAATAAACTAAATGTGACGTGGTATTAAAGCGCAAACACTGCTCTTAGCAGATTTAATTGTTGAGAAAGGACAAAGTTTGTCTCTTGATGAATAAAGAATCGAACCAATTCTTATAATTAGTTGGCCCAATCTGCCGTCTGATAATTTGACGTTTGTCACCTAATTAAACAAATAAAGAAGATAAATTTCGATTGATTCGATTGATTATTCTGTTTTAGCTTACATCTAGCCCGCAGTGAACGTAACTAATCAATGAATGAGTCAACGGACTCCGAATGAATAACTGAGTCAACGGACTCTGATTAAATAAATAAATGAGTCAACGGACTCTGAATAGTAAATAAATGAGTCAACGGACTCTGAATAAATAAATAAATGAGTCAACGGACTCTGATTAAATAAATGAATGAGTCAACGGACTCTGAATAATAAATAAATGAGTCAACGGACTCTGAATAAATAAAAGTAATGGAAAAATGAACGCACGCTAAATTACTTGAATTAAAGTGATTGCTATGACGCTAATGAAATTAACTGAAATCGTCGGTTTAATTTGTCGTAAATGAAATTAATTTTAGCTAGTGTTTTAAATCAAATAATAAATAAATAAATGAACGGTCAGATTTGCTGGTTTGATTTTATTTTAAAAAGAATCGACTTGATTGAACGGTAACTATCTTTAGAACGCGAATAAACTCAAATAGAATAAAAGAAGTAACCAAAAACTTATCTCGCTTTCCAACGATCGATTAAACGGGTGCAGCCGGGAGTGAATCCTAGAGGTGGAAGCGATAGCGAGTTTGAATGTACGGTGTTTGAAGACGTAGAATCGATTGTGGATGATGTTGATTTGATGACGATGAAGTCTGATGATGAAGCTCTAATGACGTTGAAGTCGGAAGGGTGGATGATGACAGGAGGCACCAATGTTTCGTGTAGTCTAGATGGCTCCAATGGCGGATATCTAGAAAAGTTCGCAAAGATGAAATTCTTATAGATAAAGGTTGAAATTCATCTTATTAGGATAAGGTAATTCTTCAATTGTAAATCCCGTTTCCAGATTTGATATATAAAGTAAATAAAGAGAATTTAAACGTTTAATTGATTTTAAGATTTTCAGAAAAATGGAATGATTAATATAGAACTATTGAATAAATAATCCAATAAATTAAGTTGTCATTGAAATAAATAGATTGTGGCTTGAATTGATTTTTTTTTTTTTTTATCATTATAAAGAAATTCGGTTATAAAATTAATAGATTGAACAGCTCGGGATTAATAAAAATTCAAAAACGTTTTTTTGTGAAGGGAGAAAAAGCCATGCGGCATAAAAAACCCTTTTTATTAAATGAAAATGAGAATTGAAATGGTACAATGTTAAGATATGAATAGATTCGAATGTCGTTACAAATAGAAAGTACAGTGAATTGACTTTACGTGAGAATAACGCAGCAATGTGTTATGTATACAAATAAACGAAAAAGGAGAAAGACTAATTTGAAACAACGAGAAGAGAATGCCCGGTAAATTTTAATTACTCCGTAAGAGCAAAGCGCAACGCGAAATACAAAGACGATACATAAAAAAAGAATAGAATTTTAACAGGTGTTAATGTCGAATTGAGTTAGATTGTAAAATGTAAAATCATTGTACGTCGTCGTGTAGTGAAGAAAATAAAACAAGTCGTCGCGGAGTACAACGTCGATCAGTTGGCGTCGGTGATGTCGGTTCGTGGAAAAGGTCTCAAGTTGTATCGTCCGTGCGTAATAGAGTGTGTCCTTGCGGCGGTCGCGGAATTTACGTGAAATTGTAAAAAAATGTCTGTCTCATTCTTGTTGTATCAAACGTCAAGTTCGTCGAATGGTCTAGGTTTTTTTATTGTCGTGTTGTATAAACCGTCGCGGTGTAAAAGAATTTGTCTTCCGTTCCATTCGTCGTTGTAAGTCTCTGTCCTTTATGTTTACTCGTTTCGTTGTGTACATATCGGAGGATTGTCTCACCTCTCTCTCTCTCTCTCAATCGTTCGCTTCGTTACGCAAATGTGGAGGATTGTTTCACCTCTCTCTCTCTCTCAATCGTTCGCTTCGTTACACAAACGTGTTAGAGGATTGTTTCACCTCTCTCTCTCTCTGAATCGTTCGCTTCGTTACACAAATGTGGAGGATTGTTTCACCTCTCTCTCTCTCTCTCAATCGCGCGCTTCAAATAAAAAAATTATACCGGATTAGTTCACCTCTCTCTCTCTCTCTCTCTCTCTCTCTCAATCGTTCGCTTCGTTACACAAACGTGTTAGAGGATTGTTTCACCTCTCTCTCTCTCTCAATCGTTCGCTTCGTTACACAAACGTGTTAGAGGATTGTTTCACCTCTCTCTCTCTGAATCGTTCGCTTCGTTACACAAATGTGGAGGATTGTTTCACCTCTCTCTCTCTCTCAATCGCGCGCTTCAAATAAAAAAATTATACCGGATTAGTTCACCTCTCTCTCTCTCTCTCTCTCTCTCTCTCTCTCTCTCAATCGTTCGCTTCGTTACACAAACGTGTTAGAGGATTGTTGCACCTCTCTCTCTCTCTGAATCGTTCGCTTCGTCGCACAAAAAAATGTCGAGGATTGTTTCACCTCTCTCACTCTCTCAATCGCGCGCGGATTAAGTTCGCCTCTCTCTCTTTCTCTCAATCGCGCGCTTCAAATAAACAGTGGAAATTATACCGGATTAAGTTCGCCTCTCCCTCTCTCTCTCTCCCGCTTCCTCAGATGATCCTCGCCGTGAAGGCCTTTGCCTCGTGGATGGCCGCCGACAATTTTCTCTCACCGGGTTGTGTGGGTAATGTTCGTGCAAAGATCGACGTTGAAAACTCGCTGACAACAAGGGTCGGCAGTCGTCCGCGTTGCGTGAATGATAAGTCGCTCGAATTGATTGGAAAACGTGTTGAAGTCGAAAAGGTCCTACCTCGTCCGCGGCTCGAATCGGTCTGAAAAAAAACTAGTGCTCCCTCCCGATCCTATGGTGTCGCTCGCCGCTCCCTCGTTTTTCCCTCGCATTTTCCCAACCGCCAATCAGTACTCTTCGTCATGGTGCGTTATTGCGCGCTTTTTCCTGATTGGTGGTGAGAAAATGCTCGGACGGGGAACGGTCGAGTTGACGGTTCCATCGACGACGTTATTACGCAACGCCGTCGATGACCTAACTGTGACGGCGGTTTTCGACGGAACAACAAAGTTTACAAATACAATTTTTATAGATTATAAGTTTAAAATATTTTCAAATAAAAAGTATCAAACCATCACACAGAAAGATCAACTCGTCCTTTGAATTAGATGAAGTCATATTAAAACTTAGTTTACATCCCTTTGCTCTGATGAAATTGCGAATAAAACTGTATAGAAATAAAATACATAATATGTATATGAATGTTTAGTCTTTAAAACTATATTTAAGAGAATATATCATACATATATGTATACACATTTATACATACAGTGTTGAAGCTTTCAAAAATATAAAAATTTATTATGTATCTCTATAAATTAACAAAAACTCTTTCTAGCAAAATATTTTAGTATAAATTTTTATATTCTAATGTATACGCACTTGGTAAAAACTATTATCATCATACTACAAAAACCATAAAATTTATTTGAACTCAAAAGCTATGTTCATGGAAACTAATATACAAAATAAATTAATTAAATTGATTGCATGATTTTTTTTAAACTATAGCTTTTACTTTCTATATCATATTTATAAATTAAACTAGCGAATTGTTTTTTGGTATTTACTTGGTTGGTCTCCTTTGTAAGTAAAAAATGATGCCTTTTAATAAACAATTAATTTAAATTCTAACCAAATAATAATTTGACTGATATTATACTTAATTAACAATAATTGTAAATTAATATATGTATACAATTTAAAGTAATTTAAGTATCAGAATTTTTAGGTTATGTAAATATAAAACATTCTTTTTCTTCAATAGTAATTAAACGATAATAAATGATATAAGGAAATGATTGATGAGTATTTATAATTACTATTATAATTAATATTTTACATACTTAACCTGTTATATGTGGAGAAAATACGCAGCAATTCAGAAATATCACAAGTTTCAGTATTTGCGGATACCGTGTTATGATGTGCGCGCCAGAACTAAGAACCGTTATGTGTTGTATCACGTACGAGGTACCTGATGCTCAACGAATCGGAACTAACCGATGCTCTAAGTAATTATTGTGTGTTGGTAAAGGTCTAAGAATAGGCAATTCTAACAATGTTTATGTGTGTCTTCAGTAACTATAATATGTGCCTATTCTTAGATATAAAAATGCAATTTATCATTATTTTTTAATCGCAAATTTGTAATTCGATTAACGTGCTGCGCATGCTCTCTTTACTTGTAGAGTCAATCACTCAAAAAATAAAATCACCTGATTATTTTCTAATAAATAGTCATGCAACAAAATACTTGATAAAATTACTTAAATTTATTACGTACGTTTTTTAGGTTATTAATGTAATATATTGTTAATCATATTAATATTAAGAACACTATTTTATACTACTACATAAATTAATTGGATAATATTTTAAAGTGATATATTTACGTATTTAAATTGATATATATAAGCAAAATTTCTATCAAAAAATCAAAAGCAAAAAATTTTATCTAAATTTTTTACCTAAAATTTTTACCTGATAAAATTACCTAATTTACTTAAAAAAATGAAACAAAAGTTATCTAAAATTATCAGGTGAAAATTTTAGGTGAAAATATCATATGATTTTTTTCAACAGGGCAGTGTAACAATTTTTGGAGGTGTCCTGATGTATTGACCTGTAACTTTGTAGATCGATTCATTATTCAAATATCTAGTACTTTTGTATTTAGAATTTGTATAAAATAGTACATTTTGTTAAATAGTTGTAATAATAAACATTTTTTCGTTTCATCGGTGCAACCAATCATATATATACCGGGTGTTTCCGAGCTTACTTCGCAGTGAATACGGTGTGCACCGAAAATATAAGTATATGTTACTTCTTTAGTTATTACATACTATAGTAGTTACCTTAGTAGTAACATATAAATACTTTTTGTATGGTACTAGTATATTCGCTATTATAGTTATTGCTATAGTAATTACTATTTATATAATTTTAGTAAAATTGAAAAAGTATTAACTTTACTTCTAACTATAGTAATGACTAATAAACCCCTAATAAGTATATAAAATATAATATTTTACGGGGGTTTTCGGTACAAGTGCATAACAATATCACAACCATTCTTTTTATCCCCCATTTTTTAAGATGAAAGAACGAGGGAGAGGGGATAGAAAAATTCTAAAAATATTTTATGGGGGTTTTCGGTACAGGTGAATAACAGTGTGACAACCAAATCTTTTTTTATCCTCCATTAAATAGTTGATAGGGGAGGGGTAGGAGGGAGTAGGTAAAATTAGAGAAACTCCATAAATTAAGGGTTTCGGTACAGGCTTTTCGATAGATGTGAATAACAATATGACAACCAGTCTTTATTTATCCTCCATTTAATGATAGTTAGCAGAGGAGGATAGGAGGAGGGGGGTAAAAATAGAAATTTCCAAACATATTTTATAGCGCTTTTCGGTTACGGTGAATAACAATATGACAACCAGTTTTTATTTATCCTCCATTTAATGGTAGATAGGGCAGAGAGAAAGGAGAAGGGAAGTAAAGTGCCCGAAATATTAATAGAAATGTATATTTCTTGCCTTATAACGATGATGAATCTGTAGCATGATCATTGCGAAAAAATTTATGCTGTTACCTTGGGGTGGTAAAAAAGTATCTCCACGTTTTTCAGTATCAATCTAATCCCCAGTAAGCTGTTAAAAACACAAATATTATTATACAATTATAAAAAAATAATTTTCAAACATTTTTACTGAAAAAAGTAAAGATACTTTTCTACAACTTCAAGGTAACTGCATAATTTTTTTTGCAATGATCATGCTAACAGATTTATCGATATAAGGCAACAAATATACATTTCTATTAATATTTCTAGCACTTTTCCCAGATATTTTGACCATAAGTGATCGTAATGATTTAGACCCACTCTGGAAATTTATAGGCAGGTTCTATAAAAAGACATCTTTTAGACAGCAGTAGGTTTCCAGAGTCCGGAGCAGAATTGCTGATTTTCACTATTTAAGGTTTAAATGGCTTACAAGAGTGTGCATTACAGCATACATTTATGACTTTAAAAGTATTTTTAGTGAAAAATTCAGAAAATTTTACAAAAAAAGTTATATTTATATTTTTAATGAAAAATGCACCGCCTGGGAGCTATAAATTCATGAACATGGGCATAGATTGCAAAAAAGTGCTAAAATTCAATGTAAATTTTGACTCTGTAACTTAAAATAATGGCCCCAAAAAAATCTGAAAATATTCAGGAGAACTACTATGGATACCTCTAAATATAATACCACAGTTATAGCAATATTTATTTTTTTTATCTTCGATTTCGTGCGTGCGTGTATGTATATTTCAATAGAGAGATTGATTGATTGATAATTTTATTGGGTAAAATGGGGTTAAACCCCGTATACACTGTAGCAAATCAGTCTTAGATTATAATATATAATATAATGTGATAAATAATGTAGCAGCGATATAAAGCAAATTTTATAATAACAAAATAACGATAAAACATTAACAATAAATAAAATTTAACGCTCAAACATAATTTAATTTAATAATTTAACAATAAAACAATAAAACAATATAATAAAATAGAATAAAATAAAATAAAATAAAATACAGATAAGCAGCGCATACAATCTCAATTTAACTTAACTTAAGCGGAGGTCCGGGAGGATAAAATAAATTAAGGTTGAAATGAAATAAAATAAAATAAAATAAAATAAAATGAAATAAAACCGAGTAGAAAAAATGTAAAAAATAAATAATATAGAACAAAACAAAGCAAGGTAAACTAACAACAAACAATAGTGTCAGCGCGTAAAATAAAAGATAAAAAGTTTAATTAAGCTAACAAAAAAATAAATAAAATAAATAAAATAAATATAAAACGAGAGTGACTAGAAATTAATACTATGGATTTAATACTATGGATCGACCCATTTCATCTCAACCTCAATCTACACCTCAGGCAAGGGAGGGCAAACTATATCCTCAGCCAACACCCTCGAATCCCAGGCCCGTCGGTCAAGCTCAGTAAGATGGGATATTAATGAAGATTTGAAGGAAGTGAAAAAGTGCGGGTTAAAGTCAGTGAAGGGTAAATGATTTATGAGACGAGAGGCAGTGATTATGAAGGAGTTGTTAAGGGCTTCGGTTCTGGGAGGGAGATAAAAGAGGGATAAGGGTGAGTGGCGAGAGGATGAGCGGGATGAGAATGAGGAATCGCGTACAATGAAATGGCGTGCAATATAGGACGGGGAATTGTGTGAGAGGATATTATAGGCGCTACAACCAATAAAGAGGGATCTCCTGAGCTCAACCGACAGCCATCCTAGCCTCAGACGGTAAGGTGTCACATGCTCGCGCCAGGGTATGTTCCCCCACACAAAGCGAACACAGGCGTTCAAAAGTCGTTGGAGTCGCAAATTCCTGGTCGCATCTAAATCATGGAAGACTGCGCACGCATAATCAAAGTGTGGGAGAACAAGCGACTCGACTAGATGTTTACGGTTCTGGCGCGAGAGTGCCCGCCGAAAGAATCTTAAGGAGTGGAGGACTCCATGAACGCGCTGAGAGACCGACGCAACCTGGCGAGACCAATCCAGGGTTGGAGTTATCCAAATGCCCAATGATTTGACTTGTTGTTCATAACTCAGTAGGTTATCTCCAATTCTAACCTTAGGAGCAGAGTCTAGTTGAATGCGCGAAGTGTAGGCCTGACTCCCCAAGATCATCACCTTTGTCTTTTTCACGTTTAAACTTAGCCCATTTGATCTCGCCCATTCTTCCACCGCGTTGGCATCCTCCGAAATTCTGAGAACTCCCTGAGCGAGATCTGCCGGGTAAAAAGAGTGATAGATCTGGGTGTCATCCGCAAAAATCATATGGTTAGAATGCCTTAAAACACTCGGCAGGTCATTGATAAAAATAGAAAACAACAGAGGGCCTAGGACACTGCCCTGTGGAACTCCCCTGGATGTGTCAAGCCAGGCCGAGGTGTTCCCCAGCTCGTCCACCACCGCCTGCGAACGGCCCACAAGATAGTGAAAGAACCAGGTTAGCACTATGTCCGAACACCCCAGCGCACGTAGTTTACGTAGCATAATATCGTACGGCACCGAATCGAACGCCTTGGAAAAGTCGAACAGGATGAGGATGGTAATCATGCGCTTGTCGATCGCTCTAACTAACATCATCCAACACACCAATTAGCGCCGTCTGGGTACTGTGCCCCCTGCGAAAGCCTGCTTGTCTCTCAATTATTAAGTTATTAGAATTAATAAAATCTGTAAGTTGTTCATGGACAAGCTTCTCGAGGATTTTGGAAATTTCGCAGAGCTTAGCAATGGGCCTGGTATCAGACGGCGAGATCACCCTGCTCGACTTAGCCAGAGGAAAAAGCAAGGATTTAGTCCAGGGCTCTGGAAAGAAACCAAATGAGAGAGAGTAATTGAACAGGTCAGCCAGGTGCGGAGCTATCTGGGGTGCCAAGCATTTAAGCATGGGAACCGAGATCCCGTCGTAGCCTATAGCCTTGGAGGAAGCCCTGGATATGGTGGAAAGCACCTTATGAGTAGTGACAGGAACGAAATTAAATGAAGTTGTGGGATAATTGGCGGGTAAGATGTCCTGAGATGTGATGAGTGACTGAAGATGATCCAATGTGAGGTGAGAGGGTGAATATGAGATGGAGGCGTAATGAATATTAAGCTGATCAAGTGAAAATAAACTAAGAGGCGACTGAGCTGGTTTAGATACAAGACCCATGTTCCTGAACTCCTTCCACAGACCAGAGGAATTGGCGGCAGACTTTATTTTCTGGTTATAGAAGGTAAATTTACTCGAGTCTAAGGAGTTTTTAACCAGTCTACGAAGGTCTTTGAAAATGTGGTAATCAGAGCTCAGGCCTGTGGTCAAGTATCTCTTGTAAGCCATGTTTCGAGCCTTAATGTTTTGTTTAATGAGTGGGGTGATCCATGGTTTATTAGAGTATTTGATGGTGGTGAGTTTTGCCGGAGCTAGTGAATTAAAAGTAGACAAAATGGAATTGCCAAGGTTGGAGAGGAGGTCATTTATAAAGCTAGGTGACGTAGAGAGTGGCAACGAGTTAGACTGTAACAAGGAATTTGATGGAGATGGAGAAGGAGAGAACGCGCGGCCAGGCGAGATATGCGACATGTGCGTAGATGATTGACAAGATGACAAGATAGAAGTGTTAAGATGAGATGAAGCTCGATCAAAAGTATCCGAAAACAATGCAGCTGCCTCCGCCAGATCGATCAACACAAAGTTGCGCGACCAGAACCTTTTAGGTTTTAGTTGCGGTTTACCAATGTCTAATTCTAGAATAATAGAGTCATGCCCTGCTGCAAAGGGCACGAGTGATTTCGTATACCTATGAACTGGCGGAGGGTTTCGAACAATAAATAAATTGAACCATGTGTGCGATGAAGTATTAGCTGTGTGAGTATGATGAGTGGGTTCCGATTCGATTAGAAAAAGGTCTAATGACTCTAAGTAAGACTCCAACATAGCAGACGACCCATCCTTTTTGTCCATATTGATATTAAAGTCACCGGTGATTATTACTTGGTCACATGTATGTAAAAACTTTGATACGGAGTTAAAAAATTCAAATGGGTACGCCGCTGTGGGCCTTCGGTAAACTACACAAAACAGTATCGAACTGGAGCAACCATAAATCTGAAAAATCATAAACTCGGGAGAGTTGGAAAAAACAGGGTCCGAGTGGGCGACTAACTTAACATCAAGGTTATTCTTAATGTAAGCCGCAACACCCCCCCCTCCTTTCCAACCCGATCCAATCTATATAATGTGTAGTTTGGAAGGCCCAATATATCGGATGAGTCATAGTCCTTGAGAAAAGTCTCTGAAAAGGAAATGATATCGTGATTTGAAGGTGCAATATGTGATTCGACAGATGAGAAATGCGTTTTTAAACGGTTGATATTAGCATGAAAGATGGAAAATGTAGTGTTAGTAAGAGATGAGGCCTGGCCCGCCGACCATCATTTCGACGATGAGGAACTAGATGATGGAAGATTAAGGATGTCCGATTCATTATGTATAGGAATAAGCTGCCCTCCCTTGGTTTTTCGCATATAAACATTAAGATTTTTGACTATAGGCCTCGCATAGCCTAAGTCAGAAGAATGACGAATAGCCTTTGACAATAATACATGTAATTTTTTGGGCCATAACGCACGCAGAAATATTGAGGTCGCACCACCCACACCGAAGAGAGACTCCGCCGTAACTCCTTTCAAAAGACGCGCTCTCTCAAGAATGAGATCCCTGATAGAGGGAGAAGAAAATCTAATCACAATACCGTTACCGGCGTTGGTTCTATTTAACGATGTTGATGTACGCTCGGGTTGACTATTAGTTCCATTACGGGCAAGCCATGGCCTGGTTTCCACTACGTGCGAGTTAGCCCGGGGGAGTTTGATAATTGATAAGACCTTTTCGACGGCCTCTCCCTCTGAAATCTCTAAATTAGCCGGAATACCGAGTATCAAAACCTCGCAAGTGTCATTGACCGGCTCCGTGGTACTCCCTAAGCAATTATTTTTCGCCGCTTCAAATTGACCACGCAAAGCATCGTTCGCGCACTCCAAGGCACCCAAACGACTCGAGATATCCAAAAACTTTTCTTCAGTCTCGGCCTCTAGTAGTGAGACTCGGGAATTTAGTTCCCGAATCTCGTTTGTGAAGCCCTGAACTGATGACTCGATGCGCGAGACCGAATTATCAAGTTTTGACTCCAAGCGGCATGCGAGTTCAGAGAGGAACGCGGCCATATCTACGGCAACGGTCGACTGCGCGGGTAGGCCGGACTGACACTCATTGGGCGTGGCGCCGCGAGGTTGCTTAGCAACCTGCGACGATGATGGCGACGGAGGCGAGGCCACGCGCTTAGCAGTGGAAGGAGTCGATATGGGCGTGGCTACTGGCTCGGTAGCGCAGTTCTCCCAAGCTTGTCGTGGCAACCCAGGCGGTGGCGCCCTCGCATCAGTAGGAGCCACGACTAGCGCTTTCACTTTCGCCAGCTCACAACAGCGGCGCTCAGAAGAGCCAGACAGAACATCCACGCAGTGGGAGTGGGAGATTTTGCTACACTCCGGGCATACCTCAGTATAGTCTTTCCTCGTAAGACGTACGCCACATACGAAGCAGCCGCGCGATGCCATTGCTGCCAATCAACGTCCGCCAGAGAAGGTCACAGGTAGATGAGCGAAAATACTGCTATAGCCGTCTTATGTTGCGAGAACTGCTCCCGGTAGAGTCGCGAATTCCCTCTCGCAGTTAACCTCGAAAAATTGACGGATTGCAAATCTATATTTATAGGACTGCCGGCCGCAGCAAAGCAAAGCTATTTGTAAAAATAGACGCTGCAGTCGGTGAGCGTCCTTTCTACCTCCGCTGTAAAAAACTCGAGGCAGCTGTGTGAGTTACAAGTGTATTTGAAGACAGAGCGAAAAATCAACTGAGTTGTACTCACCGGAAGAAGAGAGAGAGAGAGAGAGAGAGAGAGAGAGAGAGAGAGAGAGAGAGAGAGAGAGAGAGAGAGAGAGAGAGAATTGAATTGAATTGAATTTTTATTTAGCAGCTAAGGACTCACGGCCCATAATGGCCGGGGCAAAGTATAAACAGTTTACATAAGTATGTTTACTATAATAGTCGCAGTAATAAGAAAAACGTTTACAAACAAGTGATGAAATTAAATAATATAAAGACAAAAGTACACAAATAGAGTAATAATGCGGCGAAGTATAACAACGAATATTTACAAACGAGTACATACAATTATAAAATAAATAGGTAAACACATATGTGTACTTAGTCAGAAATTAAAAGATAATCGAACAGATGTGTTCTAAAGCTCTCGCATATGTACAATTGACGAATATTTTCCGGTAAACTATTCCAACGCTCGGCCATATAAATAAAAAAAGCAGATTTAAAGGCTGTCATTCTTGCCCAGCGAACATTCAACACCTCAGTATCCCCAACCTACCAGCCTCGCGAAACCTAAATCTATTAGCTGCATATCCAGGCAAATTATAACGAAGAACACTGGCAAGCAAGCACAAACAAAGAAAATCTCGTCTTTTAGCATACGATAAAATCCTATATAAGCTACAGAAGTAAGCGTAATGTGCTCATGCCTTTTAACACCAGTTGCAAAACGTATAGTAGCATTTTTACTATGCTGTAGCTTGAGTGTAAGAGAGAGAAAGAGAGAGAGAGATAGATAGATAGATAGATTTATTGTTTTGCATCCTTGGGGTATAACCCTATCTGGCTGAAATGAAGTACAGTAATAAGTACATTAAATAGATTAAATACAATTCAATTAGAAGTACATTAAAGTATAATTTACAGTAAATATTGTAATAAAAGTTCATTGAAGTTCAGTTAATACATTAGAGTTGATGTTGAAGTTTGGTGAGTACATTAGAGTTAATGTTGAAGTTCAGTAAATACATTAGAAATGATGTTGAAGTTCGGTGAATACATTGGAGTTGAGGTTGAAGTTCGGTTAAAGTATTCTTGAAGTTTTATAGAAGTGCGTCATAAATATAAGTGAGTGGCTTGGCAGGTAGATAACCACAAGAAAATATAGATAGTTTGGTACGCCTTGGAATATTTATTCAATTACATTAACTGGTTTATCATGCTACTGACATCTTCGATTTGGTAGACAATTTAGCTGACATTCAGAAAGTAGTGGTATAAGATTCGAATTAGAAGTTTCCCGCATGCAGACGACTAAGTTGCGCACTACTGGTGGATTGTAGTTTTTTTATTTTGGCAACCTCTTTAGCCTTTCTATAAAGTAGATATGTCTTCTGAGGCCATATAGGAGAAATGAAAATTTTGGAGCCGCCTTTACTTCCAAAGATCGACTGTGCCGTATAATTTCTAAGATTATCAAGTATAGAAAGGACCATGTTCCGAGCGTTTGCAGAAGAGAATTTAATAATTAGAGATGTTGATGTATTTGATTTTTCATTATCATAATTTTCAGTACATTTTTTATGAGATATTGAATTTTTATCTTTTTTATCTTTTGACGTGTTAATATTCTGAGTCTAGGAACGTGTAGACAGGACGTGGCTTGCAAGACTAGTCAGACCTAGTACCGTTAATAAATTATTAACAGCCTTCTGAGGCGGATATTTCGAAGCTGACGGCAGTCCGGATAATTTTAGTTCACATTGGTCGACCATTATACTAGTTTCGGATAGTGTGTTAATATCATTGCGCACATAGTTAATTTCTTTTTGAAATTGTGATTGTGTATCGACCATTTTCTTCTCCAAGTCAATCAGATGATTAGTTATTCTCTCAATATTTCTCTCAAAATTATTTTGAAATGTAATAAACCAGGGAGGAGCTGTTTCACTATGCATGTTAGATAATGAAGTGTACCAGAGAAAATGAGCAAGACTTAGAAATGATTCTCTTATAAACCTGTAGTACAAATTTAATTACGAGAGAATAGCAGCTACCTGGCGGATGATCACTACACTACAAAGTAAGCACGTGTTTGCTTTAAATTAACTATACCTTAACTCTTACGCACAGTACACGTAGCTTGATGCAGTACAACAAAATTATTTCGTAAAATTCTAATATAGAGTACTTAAGGATAAACAATAAAAATAAGCACTGATTAGTTCATAAAGTCAGTAAGATTAATTTCACTACAAGAAATTGAGACCGTCACTTAAACAAGCAGATATATTGATATTCACGTCACAAGAGTCACAAGAACAATGAAGAGTTGATACTAAGAGTCGTCATTAAGTAATATGATTGGTTACTGACTATGTCATATATGGTATTATGATGGACCTACCAAGAAAATGTAACCGCACGGGATTAAAATTACCAATCAGTTAATCAATAAAGATGTTTAAGTACTTTAACCACTATCCCGATTTAAATAGATTCGCATCACACATGCACCAATACACTACACAAACTCTCCAAATTAAAATCCAATGATTGTGAGAAGAAAAAACTGGAGCGCTCGTAAAGACGTCTGCCACCTGCCCTGAAGAGAGATTGATTGATTGATTGATTGATTGATTGAAAAGCTTTATTTGGCCTTTGGGATTTAAACCCCGTAGGCACTTACAATGTTAAAAACAGTCAGCAATTCGTTTGCACATTTTATGTAAATATAACTATAAAAATAAATAACAATAAAATAAAATAAAAATGATGAGTTTCAAAATATAACAAAATAAGGTAACAATAAAATAATAAAACAATAGTAGTACTTGTTCGTACAAACGCAATGAATTTATTCTATTCGAGGTGAGGGCTCAGCGGTAAGGTTATTCCCTCACATTGCATCTTGGTGGCCCAGGCAGTTTGGTCGAGTCCAAACAAATGATGAAATAATGAATCTTTGAATTTGGTGGTGGATGATTTTTCGAATGCATATGGAGGAGTTCATTTATGAAATTGGATGAGGTGATGATAAGTGATTTATTTAAAGCCTCCGTACGAGGAGAGAGGAAATTTAGTGATTTTAATGGATGACCAGTGGAAGTAGGGATATGCGATACTATTCGATGTATCGATAACAAAGCGATACTTTTTTTTTAGAATCGATACATTCAATGATACTATAGGTATCAAAACATTATGTCGAATTTGATACTTGATACTTTTTTTATAAAGTATCGGCGAAAAAAATTAACAAACGCACACTCATTTACTTATTATTTAATTTCTGAAGTGTAGGTATAAATATGTAACAAAATAAAACGAATACTTCTTCAAATATACTTTTATTTAAATATAATTAGATAAAAGCAATCAATTATTAATTAACAATTAATTAAAATTCCTAAAAGTTTCGGTTATTTAATTTTATTGGTACATAATCGACATCGTCTATTGAACGGTACAAGTGGTCAATTTCAATTTCCATGCAACAATGACATTTTATGTATTCAATAACGTATTGATCATTATCTGAAACAAAAATTTTTATTATTTTTATAAATTAATAAATAAACAAGTACCATGCGTTTACTACTCACTTTTAAATTTAAGATAATCTTGTACTTTTAGATCGTAGATCATAATGGGATTATCATCATTACTTACAATTTACTAAACGCTTCTTTGTTTTAAATTTGATAAATCCCGGGTTTTTCATTCGCCAGTTTTTGCACGATAGTCGATGACACGTACCGGTACGACTGTACGTGATACGACACGAGATATTCGATTATTACACACGTATTATACGCTAAATGTTTTTAGAACAGGAGTCTTTAGATATACTGGGATTGGCTGTAAACAACTCTTATCCAAATCCTAAGAATTCTTGAATAGTCGAATGTCTCCTGCGTCGACCGTTGAGTGCGATACGGTTAATTAAACGAACCGCGGTAAAACTCAAATCAACAGGCTTATTATTTATCTGCATCGTACTCTCGTATAGCGTACTGTGTAACATTTTGTATAAGAGTGTAAAAGACTACATATCGTGCCGATTTAAGCGGATAAAACTAGTTTTTGTCGAGTTTTTTACTGTATTATTTTAAGTGTTACGCGTATAATAATAATTTGAATTATCTAATTTTATAATTTATAATCGACAGATGATGACAAGTGCTTCTACCAGTCTCTTTCTAAGACCACGTGACAAAGATTTTCTGTAATATCGCAATGAGTGTAAAACACCATGCACACGATTCGAGATAGATAACACTTGCCTTGTTCAATCAAGAGATGGAGTAATCATGACCCCAAGCGATTTAACCTCACATTCATAATCCAAGAAGTCCGTTTCCAGTTCAACCTTAGGGGCAGTGTTCAAGTCAATGCGCGATAAAAAGGCCTGGCTACCCAGAATCATAACCTTCGTTTTTTTAACATTTAGCTTAAGTCCGTTTTTGTGGGCCCATAGGGCTTAGCATCCTGTGTAATACGTTGCACTCCTATTTCAAATTCAGCAGGAAAAAACGAATGGTAGACCTGGGCATCATCGGCAAATAGCATATAATCGCTATGTGTAAGGATTTTCGGCAGATCATTAATAAAGATAGAAAAAAGTATTGGGCCAAGAACACTGCCCTGAGGTACTCCTGCTTTAATTTCTAGCCAATCCGAAAGTTCGCCAGACTCATTCTCCACTGCATGCATGCGACCCACAAAATACCGATAAAACCAGGTTAGTATATTATCGGAGCAACCAATTTCACTCAATTTTTGGATTAGTTTATCATGAGGTACAGTATCAAATGCTTTGGAGAAGTCGAACAAAACAAGAATCGTGATCTTTCTGGCGTCAATGGCTCTCCTAACATCATCTAGAACACCCAGGAGTACTGTCTGGGTACTATGTCCCTTACGAAACCCTGCCTGTCTATCAATAAGAATGTGATTCGCCTCTAGGTATTTAGAAAGCTGGTTGTGCACAAGTCTCTCTAAAATTAAAAACAAAGCTTTGCAATCGGTCTTGTATCAGAGCACGATTCAACCCTGCTTAACTTCGCCAAAGGAAACAGTAGCACCTTCTTCCAGCATTCAGGAAAATACCCAGCTAAAAGCATATCGTTAAAAACATCCACGAGGTGCAGAGTTAATTGAGGCTCTAAGAACTTTAACATTTCCACAGATATGCCATCAATCCCCACTGCCCTCGAGGATGCTCCCCGAATTGCATATTGAATTTCTTTTGCTGTTATATTGGAGAAGTGAAAAGAGGAGGAAGAGGGTGACAAAGGACATGAATTGCATAATATGGTTGAAAATGACTGGATAGATAGTGGCTGGATATGATTCGAGACAAAAGCGTAGTGACTGTTTAACTGTTAAGACGTGAAAAACTTAAGCGGCGATGGATTTGTTTTTGAGCTGAGGCCCATGTTTTTGAGGCATTTGTACTCTTAAGTTTATTTGCCAGGAAGTAAATTTTATTCGAGTTTACAGCATTTGCGACATGATTTCGAAGACCTTTATATATGTTGTAATCTTCAATTGAACCAGTAGTTCAAAATCTTCCAAAAGCTGCATTTCTGTCCTTAATTTTCACTTTAATATCCCTAGTAATCCATGGCTTGTGTTTAGTTTTAATATAATGAAATTTTAATGGTGCTAATATATCAAATGTAGAAAGAATTGCTTTGCTTATGAATGATACAGTAGTTGAGATAGTGCTGTGATTGATAATTGATGAATGATTATGGTGTGAGTGCGGACTAAACTGATAGTTATATAAAGACAAATCCATGGAAACATATTGGTCAGGCCTAGGATGATTGAATGTTTGTAATGAAGACAAGGAGGTGATAGATGAGTTGAATGTGGTTGCGAGGTTATGAAGGTTGATCTCCCCCAAATTTCATTTTCCAAATTCCCTCACGTCTGTCTGCGTGTTAGCAATCCGAAGAGTAATACTTATAGCATCATGACCTGCTGCGAAGAGAGCTGTCGTTTTAACATATTCGTAATCGGGTATTGGTTCACGAATAAGGAAGAGATCCAACCATGTTTGAGAAGGCGCGCACGACGTCATTGCGTGATGCGTCGGCTCTGACTGGATGAGTGAAAGTCCCAGTGCTGATATGTTTGCCCTAAATTTATTTGCCATAGCACCGGAGGAATTCATATCAATGTTAAAATCCGCAGTAACTATGACGTATTTGTATCTCGGTAGTATGTCCGACAAAACTTCAAAGAAATCTGTAGTGTATGCGGCTGATGGCCTGCGGTATACCACTGCTAACACCAAAGAATCAGTTTTGCCCGTCAAACATAGAACCAGGAATTCTGGAGTATTCGAGAAAACGGGTGCAGAGTGCGCAATGACCCTTACCCCAAAATCTGCCCGAACATAAGCCGCCACACCACCCCGCTCCTTACCCTCACGATCCAAATGATGCAAAGTATATCCCGGTAATCTAATAATCTCAGAGGAATCGTGTTTAGTAAGGAAGGTTTCGGTGATTGCAATGACATCGTGATAGGCTGGGTGATCTAATGCTTCAACGGATCAAAAATGTGTTTTGATACGATTGATATTTGAATGGAAAATGGAGAATGATTTTGATGATCTCGATGCTTTGACCCGACCAGCCCTGTCTCATTTGGTATGAGGAGGAAGAGGAGGAAAGCTTGAAAGTTCCGCATCCGAGCTTACTCGCCTCAACGGACCATCCCTCACCTCGCGCATAAATACAACTAAATCTAAGACTATGGGCCTCGCGTAGCCCAGTTCGCTTGATTTGCGAATAGCTACTTGCTTCAGTTCAAACACCGGTTTTGGACAAAGAAACCTTATAAATAATGAGTTTTCGTCACCCTCACCAAAAACGTCCCGAGCTCTTCGTCCTTTTAAAAGACGCGCCTTCTATATCACCGCATCTCTGGATATGGTCGATGACAATTTGACGACCAAGCCACGCGAGCGTATCTGAGTAGGGGGAGAACCCGTTGAATTTGTTTTCGGTCACGGGGTCCAAGGGCGAAGGTCGATCACTTGATTTATTAGTTTTGGCATCTTAATTACCTCTAAAATATCCGTTATTAGCTGGTTATCGGATTTCACGGTTTTACCAGGTAGTCCCGTAATGAGCAGCTCACACGTATCTTTTAGCGCAGGAGATTGTGTTGCATTCACTTCTTTGCTACTTGTTTTTATGCTACTACCCCAATTTTCCAGCTTGTTTATGCGCTCATGCAAAGCTGAGTACTTCACTTCTATTTCTTCTTCAATCCTCGTCCACTTTACCCTCAACACGGCTCACCACATCCAACACCGATTTAATATCGCTTCTCAAGTTATCCTGTAAGCTCCGTGTAAAAACTTCTACCCACGGTGGCGGGGCGGCCTCCATCGGTACGGAGTCAAAGACTGTGTCGTTCGCGGCCTGATTGGGCTTAGCGGGCGGAGCGTCGCGAGGTTGCTTAGCAACCTGTGACGTTGATGGCGACGGAGGCGAGGCTACACGCTTGACGCAAGAAGTGATAGGAATAGGCGTGATCGCCGGCGCGGCACTGTCGGTCGTGATAGTCTGGCGCGATAACCCAGGCGGTGGCACCCTCGTGTCGATTAAAGCTGTTACTAGTGGTTTCGACTTTGTTTTCGCGAGCACGCAACAGCGCCGCTCGGACGATCCCAGCACGACCTCGAAACAATTCATGTGAGCTATATTATTGCATAGGTTACACACCTCTGTATAGTCCTTGCGCGTCAGCCGTGCTCCGCAAACAAAGCAGCCTCGCGGTGTTGCCAATTTCGCAAGTTGATAGTCGCAACGTTGGCCTGAACTCCGTGCGCAGATTTAACCGCCCAAATTTCTGTCGCTTGCAAATACCTCTAACTAACCTCCAAAATTTTGTAGTCAATTTTGCATGATTTATGGACAACTAGCTACAGCAAAAGTGCAACTAATTTAATAGATACGAGCTGTAGACAGCGGCCGTCCGATTTGTAATACGCTAAAACTCGAATTTGTTTCGTGAGTACAATAATCTTATTTGATATACGGAGATATATAGACGAACGTCTTTGTACTCACCGCGCCAGAGAGAGAGAGAGAGAGAGATAGATAGATAATATTTATTGTCCAAGGACTCAAGGTCCTAAGGCCAAAGCCATACAGGATAAAATAAATTATAAAGACAGATATACGTAATAAATTAACCCATTACAAACCGGACAGAAGTCCGGTGGGTCACGCAGTTATAACTATTCTAACCCTTAAATAATGAATAACACATAAAAAGAACAAAAAATAAATAAAATAAAAGTAAAAATAAAAATAAAAAACAAAAAAAAGAGACTAAAATCCTGAACTACTTATAAACTAATTGTCTCGCTAAGAAAAAACTTACGCAACTTAAATTTAAAGCAAGAATGGTTATATAGCACACGCAGGTCCAGCTATAGTTTGTTCCATAAGCGACTCGCATAGATCGCGAAAGCAGCCTGGCCAGTTGAGGTTTTACAAAAGTTGGTTACTAGATCTAAAGGGGAAACGCGCCTAGAACCCATAGTACATGGGTCTTTAAAAACAAATTTACAAAATAAATACTTAGGGTCACGGGTGTGCAGAACCTTCGCAAGTAACGTAATAGCTAAGTACTGAACTCTGTTTAAAAAAGGCATAATTTCAAAATTCGCATACTCGTCGGCGATGTGGTCGCTTTTCTTTAACCCAGAGATGAACCGAAGAGAAGCATTCATGGCACGAAGCATTCTGAGAGAGAGCTCACCGGTAAGACCAAAGAATAATGGAGCGCAATAGTCAAAGTGAGATAAAACGAGAGACCTGGCCAGCAAGGTTTTCACAAAACGGGGCATAGCATCCGCGTTTCGTTTTAGCCGGCTTATAGAGGCGAAACTCCTACAAGAAATGGCCTGCGTTTGATTAACAAAAGTCAAAGTAGGGTCAATGACTACGCCCAAGAGTTTTACCTTATCACAAAAATCAATGGTAGAGGTTCTCAGAGTTAAGAGAGGTAGAGTATCTCGATCTAATCTACTGACATAGCTTCGGCTGCCGACCCACATAGCCCTAGTCTTGTTAGCATTGACAGGCAGACTGTTTGAAGACGACCAACCAAGTACATTCGCAAAGTCTTGGTTGACTTTTTGGATTGCATCAGAGCGGTTGCGATAAGGACAGGAAAAATATATACAAAAGTCGTCCGCGTATAAATGGTACTTGCAATATTCTAAGCAGCGTGGGAGGTCATTAATAAATAACATGAAAAGTAACGGTCCCAGCAAAGAGCCCTGCGGAACACCGTCCAGGCGCCTTAAACTACTTGAGGAGCGACCACTGGGGCAAACAACCGTTGAGTTCGATCATTTAAGAAGGATTGAATCCAATCCACTGCAGGGGTAGAAAAACCGTACAATTTAAGTTTACAGCACAGTAAGTCAAAGTCCACCCTGTCAAAGGCCTGCTTGAAGTCAATAGAGACGATCAGAGAGACCATGTCGTCGTCAACAGCCTTGCGAAGATCATCAGTGATTTTTATAAGTGCAGAGGCTGCACTATGATTCTTCCTAAACCCGGATTGAAACTCATCTATGATGTTAAATGCAGTAATATAACAATCGATCTGACTACATTCAACAGCTTCTAACAACTTTGAAGGGGTACAGAGGATGCTTATTGGGCGGAGGTCTTGGGGACTGACTGCATTCTTTACCTTAGGAATAGGCCGGACTATCGCATGCTTCCAGAAACTTGGAAAGATTCCTGATTGGAGAGAGTGATCGAAAATATTAAGTAAAATAGGCGTCGTGATGCTAAGAGAGTCAACTAGAATGGTACGTGAGATACCATCATGGCCAGATGCGTTTGAACGTAGACGTTGTAGAGTCAAAGAAAATGAATCTAAGCTGATGTGCGAGAAATAAAAACGTGCATCTGGATTTATAACCGGGCCCTGAAGGAGGGAAGACTTCTTAGAAACTTGATCACCTATGTAATATCTATTAAGAATGTCCGGGGACACAGGAAGAGTCGCGGTAGTTAAAGTAGGACCCTTTACACCTAGTTGATCTACAACTTTCCAAATCGTCTTGCTGTTATTGCACGAACGAAATTTAGTACAAAAGTAATGGAACCTGGCATTCCTGATAACACACTTTACTCTATTTCGCAGGCGATTGAAGACGAGACGGAGACTAGACAACCTATGACGATTATAATTCCGGTAAGCTTTATCGCGCGCAAAGATGAGATTCTTAATTTTGTCAGTTATCCAAGCAGGAGACCTTTTACGCGGGGTGATGGTAACCAACGGGGCATGCAAACTATAAGTTTCGATAAGCATGGAAGAAAAAGATTGAACCTTTCTGTCCACAGATAATTCCCGGGTGACTGCGTTCAAGGGCTGCATATCAAGATCTCTCAAAAAGTTCATCAATTTGAAATTACGGAGCGAACGGAACGATAAAGTATGGCAACTTGTATTTGATACGTCGAGAGCTAGCCGAACACATAAAGCATCATGCTTAGAAATAGCAGGGAAAATCAGCTGTTCATAAGCGCTAACAGTATCGAGATCCTGAACACACACATAATTAATAGTGGACTCTGAGCTATCAGTATGATGAGTGGCTGAGAAAGGGACGACGCAAAGGCCCAAAGCTGACAATGAAGTCCTCAAGATATTTCTAGGTGTCGAAGGGACATTCCAATCAAAATTTAGATCGCCAAGCATCACTAAGCAATCGAAGCGCGAAGAACAATTAAGAATGGCCACTTCAACCTCGGACCAGAAACCTGCCTTCGGTGGATTATATACGATAACAAATAAAAAAATGCAATGTTTGATTACGACCTCTACAAGCAAAAATTCAGGTTTTTTTACGTAAAAGTTACCATAATAGGAGAAGGCAACTACTCTTGAGCGAAACATTGAGCTAACATAAAGCCCAACACCTCCTCCACTCTTACCAGTCCTGTCATTGCAATAAAAATTATAATTAGAAATATTAATCAAACTACGGTCAGAATGATCCTTTAGCCAGGTCTCGCTAACTTCGAAAACATGAAAGGAGCGCTGGTGGATGAAGCATTCGATGTCAACATAATGCGCACACAATGATTGAGCATTGACATGGCCGATGGTTAAATTATACATAATTAATACACGAGATTTTACGCTCGATACGCTTACGAAGCAACGGGCACTTAGTTTTATCGACAGCAGTGTGAGCAAAATTGCCTAGATTAGCGTCGCTGCAGTTTTTGCATTTTAAGTGCTTTTTATCTTTGCAGTCCGTGGGGGAGTGTTCGCCAGCACAAAAAGAGCAACATTTTTTAGCTTTGTAGCCATGCACAAAACGGACTTAGCGTGGAAATTTCAAGTCTTTAAAATATTTCAATTTGGTCGATTTACTCTAAATTAATATTCAAAACTTCCCTCGGTCACTCTTTTACAATATAATATAAATTTAATTCTTATCTTAGTCGTTGATATTTGAATACAATGCAAATTTTTCTTATTTTGCTACTGTTACATCATTTATGCATATTTCTTAAATAATTGCAAAACGCATATAAATGTAAACTTATTATTATTCGCAATAATGTTTATATTAAATAATAATACAAGCCTTAATGTAAAAGTCAACATTATCATTAATCGCATAAAACTAACTGATCACTTATGTTAAATATGAAAACGAATTATAAATTATAACTATTTGAACTCCTTTTATTCTTCTTATAAATAAATTATACGATAAATATTAAAACTAAAGAAGCGATAAAACTACAGCCGTTACTATTTTGAAACTTACATTACATATTTTCTTTCTCGCACGGAACGGTTAACGATTTTTTAATGATTTATGCTTCTTAAGAAAAATATATGAAATAATAATAAGGTATTCGATTGGCCTAAACAATTTGAAATTATCAAGTTGAATCTATCCGTAACAGTCAGGTTTAACCTCCAAACCAACAGACGCCAAAGCTTTGCTTTTATTAAGTGTATCGCAATTTATACCCTCCCCCTCTATGATTACCGATTTATTCGGACCGTAATAAACTCGATTAACGCGCATTTTAAGTTTTACAGGGTCGATTGATTTTACAAGAGCATCCTTTATCGCCGCAGATGATTGATAGTCGTTTGTATGCGCCTCTGTCGGGCCAATAATAATTCTGTTACACGTATTGATAGGAAACGTTTTACAGCGAAGAAGCGAGACGGTATTAGATGTATCGTGCACATTGATATGAGCCTTAACCGCGTTCGCATACGAGGCTGTCGGATCAGCTGAATATTTG
Source organism: Theocolax elegans (assembly GCA_026168455.1). Lineage (NCBI taxonomy): Eukaryota > Metazoa > Arthropoda > Insecta > Hymenoptera > Cerocephalidae > Theocolax > Theocolax elegans. Next base: position 74,975,776 of record CM047428.1, read on the forward strand.
CACAAACATTTAACAATTCTGCCTTACAATCGCGTAACACACTACAAGGTAAGCTACTCATATACGAGTTCGCTATAAGGCTAAATGTATCACAGATTTCGGATACGGAAGATTGCGTTTTTCTTATATCACCCGTTTTACCAAAACCCAACTGTAGAGCTATTTCTTCACGAAGAATGCCAACCTTAGTTATAAGCAATTCGACGTCGTCAGAAGTAAGAGCGGGAGCATTGCTATCTATCGGCTCACCATCGCCGGCTCGTCGACGCTTAGGCGGCATGACATCAGGCAGGTAGGTGAAGCCAATAGACGGAAACAACCGAGTCCGGCCGAGAGAGAAACACCAAACGCCGAAGACAAGTAGTGGGATGTCGCCGAGCACACGCACACAATTGACAAAGTCCCTCACCGACGAGTAAATGGCGCCAACAGCAGGCGCATAATGACGAAAGTGCAAAGCAGTTAGATCGTTCTAGGTCCAATATGCAAGCATCAACTGAGATGCAAGCTTGGCTAAGGACCCATATGCATACGAGTAACTGCAAAAAGAAGCACTCAAGAGTGCACAATAACGTATTAATACGACTGCCAGATAGGAGCCGATAAGAGACTCGACCAAGCGTACTTACGGAGAGAGAGAGATAGATAGATAGATAGATAATAAATTTATTTGAGCCTTGGGGTATAACCCTATCTGGCTCATAATGAGTTACAAAATGATTATACAAAAAAATGATTATACAAAAAAAATAATTATACAAAAAAATATAGTAAGTAATAAAACAAAATTAAAGCAAATATAAGAATATGTTGTATGAATATAAATAACATTTTCTTAAAAGTGATGAGCTGGTCAGGATGATAGGTAGTAGGAGGTAAGGCAATAAGGAGATAAGAAGCAGTATCAATGGTTCAAATGGTGGTGAGAAATGTTCGGCTGATCGTTTAGAAACTACTGCTCCTATGGGAGAAGGTATAGTAGGGGCCGTAGGACAGGAATCTGAAATATTACAATTCGAGTTACAATTTGTCAGATGTGGCAAAATACACACAGATGCCTCGTGACTGAGGTGAAATTTACAAAAGATTTGAGTTGGTTGTTTAAAACTCAAGGGATTTACGCAACTAAGATGAAGTGGTAGTTCGCAAATAAAACAATGTGCTATATCACTCGAATTCAGGCAAATCAACTCATTACACAATCCACATTGCATACTTTTAAAATTGATATAGCATAATAAACTCATGTAAATAAGACTTAAACTAAACACTGTGTACAACACCATAAATAAGACTTAAACTAAACACTGTATACAACACCAAACAAAAATAAATATTAGAGTAGTCCAATGTAAATAAAAACACTATCTTGAAAGAGGTAGATAAGGCACTCTCGTGGACGATTTGGGCAGCTCGTTAGATCCAGGAAATTGGTTGATATATGCTGGTGTGGTAGTGGTATCTAGCGTATAGTTCCGACGATAAGCACCAAAGCGGCCGTGAGCCACTGGATTTGTTTCTAATCTACCCCAGACGTTTTCACTTCATACATTTATTACGGTCCTGCTAAAAATAAATGTATTTTTATGTAAGGGATAAAAATAAGCCCGTTACAAGTTATAATAAAGAAGTATTTCAAATAAGAATATCAAGATAAAATATATAGTAAAAATCGCAATAAGTAGATATCTATAAAATAAAATAAAAGCGTACGATGTTTAAACTTATGCAGACAAATCTTTTTATCTAAGAACTAAACATATAATTTAATTTAAAAGGATCACATTATGCAATTGCAATACATAGTAATACATAGTAACAGGATCATATATAAATAAATGAATTAAAATACAAAATAAGTAAATTAAATGAACTAGATGAACTACAGTAACATTACTTGAAAGATATCGATCATGTGCTAGAGTCTTGAACATTGTGGAGAAAGTTAAGTATATTTGATTTGAAGATCAAAATGCTGGGACTTTCTCTAATACTGCTTGGTAGTTAATTCCAGAGTTCCATCGCAGACAATATGAAAGATGACTTATATGAGTCTCTATATGTAACCGGAATTATAAAAACGTCATCCAAGCGCTTCGATCTACGACTTTCATCACTTATAAATTTCAAACAGTCATATAGATAGCTCGGTCTCTGAGTTAATAGTAATTTATACATAAAGAGAGCAAGAAAATATTTGCGACGAATTTTTAGAGAAAACCAGCCTAGCCGTTCATAATACGGTTGCAAAGCTGTATTTCGTTTTAAATGATAAATAAATCGTATAAGAGAATTACACAGCCTTTGAATTTTAACCTCCAGATACGATGGTAGGTCATTGAACACAAGACAAGCATAGTCAAAATGAGGGATAATTAAAGCCTTAACAAGTAGCAAGCGAGCTGTCTCTGGTAAACGATAACCCCTATCTTAAACGGTATAATACTCCATGTTCATTCGAAGATATACGCGCCATATGTGCATTCCACGAGAGGTCACTATAGTCAGGATAATACCCAAACTCTTTACCGAACTTGATAGTGGAATTTGTGAATTCTGAAGAAGAATTGGGGGGATAGGTGTATCCCTCAAGCGTAATGACATCTATGTAGAAGAAAAAAGAATAGCCTTGTACTAAAGCCGCTTCGAAAGCCCGATTGATATGGAGAAAGTAAAAACGTGGATTCAAGATAATGTGTTAATTGATTGGCAATAATGCAATCAAATACTTTGGCAAAATGTGGGACCTGTGCAATAGGGCGAATATCAGCTAAAGAATCAGAGATACTTTTTGTTGATAGAGGTACTACTACTGATTTCTTCCACAGATCAGGATATACGCCAGAATCAATAGACTGATTAAAGAGGTTCACAAAAAATAGCACTATACTAATGAATACATCCGCGAAGTAAGAGAGAGATAAACCATCACAGCTGCGACTCTTAGATTTTAGCAGATAAGCTTTCATTGCCGACAGCACAGATTCATAATCAGCGTGATGGAACGAGAATAATACAGCACCTTTATGGTAAGGCCTATTAATAATTTCTTCGAATTGATCCAAAGAACAAGATGGATGACACGAAGCAATTTCAGAATAATATTTAATGAAATCTTCGGCATTAAAATAATGAAGAGGAGATTCTAGTCTAGGTTTTGTCAGATCATGATTACGCAACAGTTTCCAATAAATAGCTGAGTCCGAAGCATCCCTTAGAGTATTCACGAGGAAAGCATCACGAGCCTTTTTAATTTCCAACTTAAGTTGATTTCGCATAATTTTATACTGCAAAAGTAAAGCATTACTATGTTTCCTGCGAGATGTTTTGTGTAGGCGATCACGTATACGACATTTTTCTTTAAGATCATTTGTGAACCATGGGGCAGGTCTTCTTTTTAAAGTACTTGAATGTTCATCAAGTAAATTCACTGTCATATCTCTAAAGATAATCAACTTAGCATTAATATCGAGAGAATCATTGAGATTCTGAAATAGAGTATTATCATTGAGGTAAGATTGCAGCTCTGTGGAAAATAGATGTGGATTGAAACCGGTAAAGTTACGAGATGATAATGATAAGTGAGGCTTGACAGGCTGTTCCAATCCGTAGTCCAATATCAAATAGTCATGACAGTTGATGAAAGGAGTAGGAGATTTATAATATCCCATTACTTTATCTTCAGAATCAACAATAATTACATCCAACCAGGTATTCGATTTATCGCGATGATGTGTTGGACCATAAGGAATAAGATACAGACTAAAATCACCAATCAAGCTGTTGAGATGATTACCATAGTAGTTATCAATTGATAAATCAGAGTTCAGGTCACCTGCCAAAATAATATCATGGTACAAATGAATAAGATCACCAAGTACTTGGAATACTCCAGACAAGACTTGACCTTTAGGACGACGGTAATTTGCACAAGGAGATAATTCAAGACACAAAAATTCATTGGCATTAATATCTACGTTATCGGATTTAGAAAGAGACTTAAAAGAAATAGTATTGCGAACATAGCAAGCCACACCTCCTCCTTGTATAAAAGCTCTATTTACTCCTGTCGATTTAATATTTCTATCATTTCTAATTAATACATAATTTTCGATGTTAAAAAGAGAGGTAGGCTGTGTTAGTGTAAGCCATGTCTCGGACAAAGATAAAATATCAATAGATTCCCTCACAAGAAAATCTTGAATATCATTAAAATGTTCCTTTAAAGAGTTTACATTAATTTGAGCGACTCTTAAATAGGGATCAGATGAAGGAAGTATAGGTGAACCATTGTCTGGTTGATAACCTGTCTGCATCTTATGTAGTCACTGTAATTTACTTAAATCATATTGAGTAGAAATAATTATAGCATCAGTATGATCGCTGCGACGAACATATATTAAACCATTTCGAGACCAAACATGTTTATAGTTCGCGAGCCTTGATTTTAGTTTGCACAAGTAATCTTTATATAGTTGGGGGCAACATATCATATAATTTAATTACCGGACTATTTTCAGAAGTGGATTCAGTAGAGATAAGACTCAGATATGTAATTTCCCCATATTCGCGTTTCACCTTTAAAACATGTTCCTTGATATCGTTAGATTTAAACTTTACACTATAAGAAACGAATTTTAACACATTCGAATGAGACAACGTAGATTTATTTAGTTCCTGATGCTTTGGTTGAAATTTACGAACCTCAATAATATCGCTCTCAAAACACGACAATTTTAAACAGTTTAAAATAGAAACAATCAAATCTCTCGGAGGCAGAGTACAGTTTGCTGGAATCCCAGATACTTTCAATTCAGACCCAAGGGATACAGAGCATGTACTCTGCATTTCTTCCAACTAGGCCTCAATCCTGTCCATACGAGACACATTTTCTCTCAAGAGAGATTTCCTTGAGTCAAGCTGATTTGTTATCTCACTATGATTCTGAGTTATTTTGGTAAAAATCATAGTCATTTTGTCAGAATCAGACATATTTGACCAATCAGCTGGTGTACTCTGAGATAAAGTTCGAGGTAGCGAAGAAGTTGTCTCATGAGAAAACCGAGGAGCATGCCCATTAGAAAAAGAATTATTGCCGTTGAAAGACATATCTAATGCTTGTAAATGACAATTATTGATAGTATTCAGATTCAAATCCCCGTTGGAAAAGTTCCTAATGATTCAATATTGATTCTGTGATGAAAACATTATTGGAATTAATAAATAATAGCTACTGATATTGATCAAAATCAATACTGACTCAGTAGTAAGTTCTCACCAAAACGCAAAACTGATTTCTTACTGAATTAGTACAAAATCAGTAATGAATCAATGTTTTCTCATTACGGAATCAGTACTGTATCAATTTTGAAATTATTCAATTGAAGAAGGGCAATGTGCCCTTAAAAATTCATTATTCAATCTATTCAGAATCAGTATCAAATCAATACCCTGTTAAACAAATTCACGCTGATTCAGTACTGATTTCTCTAAAAAATAAATAAAATAAAATTTTTTAGATAATTGACTAAAAAAATTAGGTAAAAACAAATAAAATTGTCAAAAAACATAAAATAAATAAAAAAAGTATTACACATTTTTCTGTTTATGTTAGTTATTCACCCATCCACTTATTAACTACGGTCAATGCTGCTTAACTTTCATGATCAATCATTTCTCAGTCTATTCTCAATGCTACATTCACAAACAGTTACAAAGATAATAAAAACATATTTGTAGACATTTCAAAAAGCCCAGTTAGAATTTATTTTAATGGTATTAATTTTAATGGAATAAACATATTTTTAAAAATATGGACAATTTCATACAAGTTAAGATTTTAACGTACATATCGGTACCATATTAGAAGAACAGTATATATTTAGTAATATATTGCAGCAATGTCATATTAATTGTAACTAGGCTTTTTCAAAACGTCTACAAATATGTTTTCATTATCTTATTGTAACTGTTTGTGAATGTAGCAGATAGAAGATAGTAAATCATGCAATAGAAAATACTAAAATCAGTATGGAAGTAATATTCATTCATTTGTACGATATTAATTTCTCTAATGTGTTAAAACGTAAATATCTCTATTTGATTGGTTAAAAAAAATACAAAAAATAATTTTAAATCAATAAAAAAGAGATATTTACGTGTAAGTTATGCCTCATAAATCTGATAAAATCACTAATTTTCATGTATTTTAGGGCATGACTTACACAATGACATACAAATGACCTAGAAAAAAAGGAATGTTATCTTAAGAATGTTATTTTAATTATTTATTTATATGAACAAACGAGTAAGCTAACGCGTGACCTTAATGACGCCATTCAATATGCCCCTCTATATCTGCATACAGTATTACCCTCATCCCAATCCACTTTAAAAAAAAACATTTATATAAAAGAAACGTTTCTATAAAATTAACGTCGCACGGAATGTTATCTTTATTGTTTGTTTATATTAATAATCAATTAGGCTAACCCGTAAACTTGATGATTTCACAAATAATTAAATGACCTTGAAAAGAGTAATGTTACCTTAATTGTTTATTAATATAAACAAACAAGTAACTTTTCACATGACCTTGATATTGCCATTTTATAACTGTATATTATTCACTTACAAGGGAAGTACTTGACCTCCGGGAAACGGAATTTTTTCTAATCTTGGCATGTCTTTTATAATAAAAAAATATGAAGAAAGCCAAGTTATTACTTGCCAATAGCCACTTTTACGAAAGTTTTTTTTCTATTTTTTATTATTTTAATGTCGCTCTTTTTATGCTCCCAAATCGGTGCTAATCAGCGACGGAGGTCATACGATGTCTTGGTGAAGAAAGCACTTGTTGAAAATACATTCGCCAGTTGTGCTTGTATCAATCGGCCGGAGCCGGGAATCGAACCTGGGACCTCCAGATTACAAGCCCGACGCCCTACCGACCGAGCCATCGCAGGCCTCTTTTTACGAAAGTTATTCGACATCTAACAATATTTTCAATGAAAATTACTTCCATTTTGATCGCTTATTACTCGAAAACGAATATTGATAAGCACTTACACCAAAAACTAAAAGAAAGTCGAGTTCAAGTAAATATGATTTAAAAAAAAGAATCCCAAATTGCTTATTTTGGATCAAAGTTATAAAAAAATTAAATATTAAAGAAATTTTGACCGAAATTTAATATAAAAAATTTATTTTTCTTGGTCTAAAATTTTTTAATTTCTTATTTATCATAACTTTCCTCCAAATTAAGCACTTTAAGTTTCTTTTATATTCTCTATCAATAATCGTTTTCGAGTATAAGCGATAAAAGTGGAAGTAATTTTTATTGAAATTATTGTTAGATGTTGCGTAAATTTCGTAAAAATGGTCATTGGCAAGTAATAACTTGGCTTCCTACATATTTTTATAATACAAAAGACATACCAAAGTTAGGATAAGATCTGTTTCGCGGAGGTCATGTACTTCCCTTGTTAGTATATATATTACAATGGTAGAGTCTAAATTGAAAAATTAGTTAAATTCAGAAATTGTAAACATTGTAGTAGATGATTTTTTTTTAAAGAGAAGATTCTAATTTTTCTAGTTTATAATTTAGTTCATTTACTCTATGCGTACTAATTCTAATTAATGAATTGTTTTTGTTACTCACTCGTATCACGGTTTTTGTACGTTTATTTAAGTAATCGAATTTTTTGCAAGCCGGGAGCCAGGACATGGTTGTATCCGAGGTAGAGCAAGAACTGAGCGGGTGGAAATTCGTGACCGAAAAGGATATGGAAAATAAAACAATATGTACCTAAAAAAAAATGAAACTGATCTTACATCAATTTGTAAGATGATCATACATACAGCTGAGTAGAAACAAATATGCGACTGAAAAGTAACCCTTTTAAAAATTGTAACGGTAAACGGTCCACGCGAGATGAAAATCATACCGATCGCGTGAGTTTACCGTAGAAGACGCGTAAGACGCATGCGCGAGCGCGTCGAAGAGCCGGTGTGCACGACACACAGGCAGTATCGTCTCGTCGATGAGAGAGACAAGAAGACGCGACCGAGAGAATCCCGCGACGCGTCAACTCCCGGGTGAGAAATCGAAGACGAGAAAGAGAGAGAGAGAGAGATAGACGGAGGACGTAGCAGAGAGTCCACGAGGTAGAGAGAGGACAAGGAACGCAGTTTGCTAGGTCCCCGATAGCATATAAGTAAGTCCTGGCCAGGCGGCGCCGTACCTATACATATCGGTACTCGAGCGAAAATCGGCGACGAGATACGCGCGGTAAATCATACGAAAGGTTAGCCGCTCTCGTCGCGACACTCTCTCTCGCTCAATAGATCACGCTTACGGCCAATCGGAGTGCCTCACACTCCGGCGCGATTACGATTGACGTAAATTTACTACGAAGCCAGGTAACCCGTACCTGGTAAACTTAACCTCGTTCCCGAGTTGATCGAGACCGCGAGTCTCGACACGTATATTGCGGCGGGCGCACGCACGCACACGTAACCGTGTATTTTATATTTTCATAGATTACGCAAATAACTTTATTTTCTTTGAGCCAAGGTTTGACCTCGCCTTGGCTCACCCTATTGTAATATCTTTCACCTTTATTTTCTATTTAATAAATTAGTTCATTATCTCTAATTTCGAGTGATAATTAGTTAACCAGTGATCACTCCCTATCCCCGAAGGCGAATACCGTCATACCTCGCGGGTGTCGTGCATTGCTACGCACGACACATATCTGAGGAGCCGAGCACGAGTATCGAGGAAGAATAAGTGTGTACTAGGTAAGTGCATACATTGTACACAGGGCCAACAACGTCACTCGGAGCTTGAGGCTAGCTCCGGTCGTCCCGAAAGGTAATTTTACCGATTTACCAGCTGTATGGTGAGACAGCTGATCACGGTATTGCGGTGATTTCCTGTGCATTGAATATATTAACAGGACGAGTATAACCCTCCTGACGTGCAATACCAACCCTATTACAAAATATACTACATAAATTATAGTTTTAGTTATAACTGATACGACACTTGTAAAAATGAAAGTGCTCTACACCAATTCGAGTAAAGATTAGAACGACAGGATGTAGTAAAATTTTTTTTTCCAAATGAACTATCGATTCGAAGAACTTTCTATTAAAAAAAGAATATGATAACGGAGTGTAATCAATATTTAATTTATTTACATACTAAACGTTGTTTGAATATATATAATCATACCATGCCGTCAAAAAAGTGGTTATCTTTCTTTTCAAGAATCGAAATGGATCTGTTTTAGATAAGTTTTTTGAATAAAAGGGCAGCGTCCTTGTTGTACAGTTTGTTACGATGGTACTTCAGCTTAGATCATTTTTACATATTTTTTACGCATCAAGAATGACGGAGGCTGCACAGTTAATTTCTCGTAAAATACTAATTAAATTCGCACATATTCTAAAAAATCAGAATAATGTGATTAAAAGAAGATGCAATATTGAATTAAAATAGCCGAAATTTATAATAAAATATCTCGTGCATCAAAATTGCAACAAAATGTGCGGTTGAGCATACACGTCATAGAGGGTTTCAAAATGTTTATCATCTACGTCGTATGATAAATCATCACGAAGAAGAGGATAAGTGAATTCAATTGTAATATATTTTTTTCTAAAAATAAAAGAAATATACATGATTATATAAATCGAATCGAGATGCTTTACTTTTGAAAAGAAGATAAGTTAACGTGTTCATGTGATTCTACTCGGATTGCTGTAACCCGATCTTCATAACCGAATTTCAATTTTTTTTTCGTCAATTTTGAAGAAAAGTTGATTTTTATTTTACGAATCGATTTTATTTTATCTAAATAATAAGTAGTTCAAAAAACACTTTTCTATCTTTGTTAGTTTAAATTTTATAATTTGTTAATAATAAAGAGAGTTCTAATGATCGTATCGAGGTGATTTTTTAATTGTATATTATTTACTTAGTATATATGACGATTATTATGTAAAAATAAAAAATTCTAAATGTTGAAATTGTATATATAATATAAAATAATTGTATTGTTTTTTTAGTTCGAGAAAACTTATTGCGCGAAGCAGAGGAGGAAAACGAAGAATCGGAAAACAACGATAATGATGATACATCCAGTGATGAAAGCGACAGTTTTCAATCAAACTATGAGGTATAAAAGATCAAGGAGACAAACAGGAGGCTGTATACTTAACCATTTCAGTAAGAAGTACGTATCAACGGTTAGCTCTTATACTAACAAGGGAAGTGCATGACCTCCGGGAAACGGATCTTATCCTAACTTTGATATATCTTTTGTAATGTAGATATATGAAGAAAACCAAGTTATTGCTTGCCAATGGACACATTGACGAAAGATATTCGACATTTAGTAATAATTTCAATGAAAATTACTTCCAATTTAATCGCTTATAACTCCGAAACAAATAAAGATAAACAATCGAACCAAAAACCAGAAGAAGTTGAGTTCAAGTATATAATTTGAAAAAAGGAAGCTTAAATTGCTCAATTTGGAGCAAAGTTATGAAGAAAATAAGAAATTGAAGAATAAAAGATTTAGGATAAAAGAAACAATAAATTTTCCTAATTAAATTTTGGTTAAAATTTCTTTGATTTTTCATTTTCTTCATAACTTAGCTCCAAATTGAGCAATTTAACCTTCCTTTTTTTCAAATTCTGTCTACTTGAACTGAGATTTTTTCTAGTTTTCGGTTTGAGTGTTTACCTCTATTTGTTTCAGGGTTATAAGCGATTCAATTGGAAGTAATTTTCATTGAAATTATTAATAGATGTCAAATAACTTTTGTCAAAGTGACCATTGGCAAGTAATAATTAGGCTTTATTCATATTTTACATTATAAAAGATTTACCAAAGTTAGGATAGGATCCGTTTCCGAGTGTGCGTTGAATATCTTGAATGGTGTTGTCTCATTGAAACAGTCACAAAAATCAAAATTAATAAGATATCGTAAAGTCTTGCGATAAGTGGCTGAAACAAAAAAAAAGAGCAAAGGAAATATTAATTACGACTGGGTAAAAAAGAATGGAGTAGGTCTGCGATGACTCCGTCGGTAGGGCGTCGGGGTCCTAATCTAGAGGTCTCAGGTTCGATTCCCGGCCCTGTCCGATTGATACAGGCACCACTAGGGAATGTATTTTCAACAAGTTCTTTCTTAACAAAGACATCATATAACCTCCGTTGCTGATTAGCACCGATTTGAAAGCATAAAAAGAGCGACGATAAAATAAAAAAAAAAAGAAACGAGTAATCGTGCAACAAGACGGTGGCTTCCTTCCTGTCTTGCTGCCCTGATTATAGGAACATAGATTTCTAAAATATTTGGGGGTAGTCAGCAGTAACAGAAAATTAATCATGCTAAAAAAATGGTGATGATCCCCGAAGACGTGTTTTAAAATACAGTATTACAACAAGATTACGTAACGGATACATTGGAGGAAGGTGAAATTCATCAAAAGGTAATATCTTATTGCGCCTTGATGCCGAAATGCACGTCATCTTATTCTCCAAGAGTATAACAGACGAACGAGAAAAGAGTCTAACATATTTACAAATATTATGTCGATATTTACACTTTAAAAATATTGAGCGTACGGTAGAAATTGATAAGAAGAAGAAATCGAAGAGGTAAATGCAACAACATTATCCGAACAGAAAATAATTGATACTCTTCCTAAAACGTACAAAAAGAAAAGTCAATTACTTCTGAAATACTGGAAAACTAATAATCTTCACCGTTCAACTTGGAATGAATGTGGAACGGTATTAATAAAGGAACCTACAGGAGTTATTGAAATAGCTAGGTTTATATCGTTCAATCTTTTTGGAAATATAAATCTGTTAAAATTGATTGAAAAAATTTATCACAAAAAATTAAAGAGAAAAATTACTGAAAAATCTCAGGCGTTGGTAGGAGTAAAATGCCTTATGTTAAAAAATATTATGACGTTTCCCATTCTAATGGTTACACTGGAGCACGTCAGTTGATCGAAAAAAATCGTAAAGAAAATAATCGGATATTCAAATGGTTGAGTAATCAAGATGCATACACTTCGCACAGATCAATTCGTCATAAGTTTCCTAGTTTATATTACAACGTTTCTAGCGTCGAAAATTGTTGGGAGATGGATTTATGTTACATGCAATCGCTTAAATCTGATAACGATGGATACTGTTACATACTGGTAGTAATAGACATTCTTAGTAAATACGCATAAGTAGAGATTTTATGTAATAAAAGTACGAAAACAGTATCCAGTGCTTTTAAAATATACTTTACTTACCTTCACCTCTGACTTGGGAAGATCGATAAATTCTAATCATACTAATATTAAAAAAACACCAAGTTATAAAATCAAAATTTCAACATGAAATTTGAATAGAATTATAGTTGAAGCTGACAGACCTGCTTCTCTCGCAAGAGCTATTCTTGATCAGCTTTTTGTTTACATGAATACTTATGTGCCTTACACTGTGGGTGATGTCAGAGTTGCTTTATTCCGTATAGTGTGCATCAATAGTGCAAAGTACGAAAGCGATGGAACCATAATTAAACAATATTCTCTACCCAATTACATTCCATTGTTAAATAATAGTTTTCAAAATATTGTAATAGATATAAGAGATCAATATGGTAACCACATGCCACTTAAATACGGAACGTTGACAGTTAGATTTAATTTTAAACGCATCAATTAAACTAGTAACTAATGATATAAACCGATACAATTCGTATTACAACGATCAGATTGGAGGTGGTAATGTTCGTCTAGTTTTTACCAGTTCGCCGTACCAACGAGGACACGGATTAGCAGCTTTCTAAGTGGTCGTTTTAGAAAAATCTTTTTCTATATTACGAATGGAGTTAAAGCAGTACGTAATGAAGCATTCAGAACAGGACTAAACGTTTTGAGTGATGTTAACAGCAGTGGAATGAAATTGAAGAAATCTGAACAAAATTTCAAGAAAAGAGCAGCCAATAAAATCTTTTAACTAATGAAAGGGTCAGGATATAAACGGTGAACTAGGAAAAAAGACGTCATTTATCCAAGAACCGTTTGAGAGTGCATAGTAGAACTAAAGGAGGTGGTGTAAATATATCAGGACGAATAAGTAAAAAACTCAAAAACGACGAACAGTCGTAAAAAGAAAGAAAAAGAAGCAAACTTACGTAGTGTATCGGACATTTATGGTTCTACATAATTGTGGCTTTTTTACATGCTAATACTTGCAAATGTATGAAATCGGATGATATGATACATATAGGTATGAGCTAGATTTATTTACACTTCCATCCACTCAAACCTCTGTAGAAAATTGTCAATTTGTTCATTGTAAATCTGAATCATCTCTTAGCGACGATGGACCATTGGAATTTGTTATACCAGGTGGAGAAGAACATTTGGATCTTGTACATACTATGTTAAGTTTACGTGTATAGATTTTACCAAATGTAGAAGTTGATGCAGTTAAAAGTGCAAAGGTAGGCCCAGTAAATTATTTTCTACATTCGATTTTTAATCAAAGTGATGTCTTTTTTAATCTAAAGCTCGTTTTACCTCCCAACAATATGTACCATTACTGGACGTACATCGAAACATTTCTTAATTACTCTGCTGTAACTATGAATTCAAATCTGACTATGAGGTTATGGTATATTGATACTCCAGGAAAGATGGATGCGTTACTTATCATACCACGCTCCGAACCAGGTGCTAATTTAGGATTATTGAATCGACAATATTTTACTGGTAGGAGAAAAACGGTGGACATGATGGGTCACTTGCACTGTGATGTATTTAATCAGAATAAATTTTTACTTAACGGTGTAGAATTGAGGATACGCTTGGTACATAGTAAAGATTTATTTTGTCTAATGGATGCCACAGAAAACGATAAATTTAGTTAAAGGGAGCTTCACTTTCGTTCATCGAGTTCGTGGAAGTCCTGGTATAATACTAGCTCATGCAAATGCTCTAACTAATATCGACAGCAAAATATCCTATTACTCGTGTAGAGGTGAAATATTTTACTTTAAACAGTGATATTTTCGGAGATATTGGACAATGTTATTCTTGGATAAGAGTTTTTAATGGAAATCGAAAATATAATCCATTTATTTTCCATCATTGCTATGACGTGGTAATTTACGTCATATAATAAATATTAATAAATAATCAAGTACGAGAATATTGAAATACGTTGCGGTTCAGAGGAGTATTTTTCACCGCGAGTTCGGCGAAGTTTAGTAACGGTTGCGGTGATGCCCCTTTGTAAGAGCGATTTTGATTCGTGGCCGCAAGTCGGCCGGGCCAATCGAAAGAGACGTAGCGCCGCGCAGGAAGGGAGAGAAGCCGCGAGCCGCGGAGAGCGAGTCGCTGTTCGAGAGTCGAGTTAGGAGGTCGTACCGAGCCGTAAACTCTCTTCCTTTCCTATAACCGCGTGTGGAAAGTGCCGAGAAGCCAAGGGTTGCGAGACGATCGAGGTAGAGCGGAGAAAAAGGTCAAAGATCGTGAGAGGACGAGTCCAAGAGATCGAGTAATCTAAGGTGGGTAAATCATTTTGTGTTCTGGTGTGCTCGGTCGGTCGGTTGGTCAAGTGAGTCTTAAGTGCCGGATAAGAGAGAGAAAGTGCGAGCCAGAGAGGAAAAGCGCGAGTGTGTAGTCGCGAGAGAAACGCGTCACGTGGAGTTAAGTAAAACCACGAGAAATTTCGATAGAGCCAGAGAGAGAGAACGCGAGCCGAGTAAACCCGTGTATAGTTGATTTCCGATTGAGTCGAGAGAGTTAGAGAGAGAGAGCGCGCGTCGCAGAAGCCCGGTTATCCGTATTCCACGCGAAGCTAGAGAGTGAGAAAGAGAGAGTGAGTAAAAGATTGTGTGCGCGCGGACGTGCGGAACCGGGCGATCGGAACGCGAGGCGAACGAACGAAGCCAGGCGGTAAGAGCGCGGGACGATAGGACGAGGCTGCGCAACGAGAGAACGAGGCGGGCGATCGGAGCCGAGCAAGATGTTTCACGTTGCGTTATATCGGTATTCTTTTTACTTGTTAAATCGCGAGTGATAATTCGAGTGTGGTGGATGATCGTGTGCATGTGTGTGTGGGTTATGCGCGTAACTTATCGTAATCGTATAATTTTGTACTAGTAATTTTAGAAAGTTATATTAATAAATTATTTACTAGCAACAAATACCTCGGTCGCTAGCGCTCCCTCGGACGATTTAAACTTTTGATTTATTTTGTTGTATCAATATTAATTATTAGGAAAACATTTAAACTATATGAAGTTATAAAGTTATTAGATTTAATTTTTCATTTTCAAAGTTTAGATAAATATAATATATTAATACTAAGTAATAATAATCTTACTTATTTGTTAACATTTATTATTGTCTATTTTTTAATGCACATAATTACAATAATAATTGGATTTTATTATTCTTCAATTAAAACACTCTTTGATTTTACATTATTATTATTATTCTTGTGGCGTGTCCAATCTTATTTCCTTTGTAATTATTATATGTGAAAAAATAAATAAAATTACAATTGTATGAATACAATAAAAAAAGATAATTAGGTAACCTTTAATTTATGCACATTTAGATTTCACATGTATATATGGGCAATTTCTCGTAAATTGATCATGTCAAAAAATAAAAATCATGAAAAATAGAAAATTTTATTAAATAAAAATTTAAAATAAAATATTATTTATAATTATTAATGATTGATTTTCACCTATCGATTGCTCAACATTTGGAGGATAAAAGTTCTATATATATAAAAAAAAATTAAAGTTAATTTATTATTTTTTAATTTATTTAATTATTTTTTATTATTTTTTTTAAAATAAATTAAATATTAAAAATATATAATAGAAAAAATTAAAGTTAAAGTTAAAGTTAAATAAAAATTAAATTCCATCAAAAACCTTTCTCCCTTTCTGTGACGTCAATCTATTTGTGTGACGTAATTGTCGATGTGACGATATTTTTTGATAAATAGATGTATCACATGTTTTTTGACGCACTGTTGGGGGTTAATGTTTTTAGTTGTTTTTTTAAAAGGGGCAACATTTGCAGGGGGAAGGGGTGGTGGTATGGGGTGTACCTTGACCACCTAGACATCGTCTTCAGGAAGTGACAATTTTTTTTGCATATTCAAGCAGGGTGGCACAAAAAAAAAAAAAAAAAAAAAAAAAAAAAAAAAAAAAAAAAAAAACCGAGCTAGATCGATGCCTAACGCATCGATCATTGCCGCCGTACCTCGCCTCTGGCATACCGGCGGTCGTCCATGTCACATCGTTTATTCTTATCTTTCTTGTACTTCTTATCCTCGACTGTGACGGTTATTTGGACTACAGAACATAAAGAGTTTGCTTTAGCCTTTCTCTGCTCTTGCGATTATGCTTTACTCGTTTGTTCTTATTTATTGCTTCGGTTTTATTTTTTATTTTTATTTTTGTTTCTTTGTTTCTTTGTTTCTTACTTTTGCGCTTTTTCAGGGGAGCAAGACCAACTGTTTATGAGGTTCACCTCTTGCCTTTCCTTTCTCTTCTTTCTTCCCTTCTCTCTTCTTTCTTCTCTTCTCTCTTCTTTCTTCTCTCTTCTTTGGCTTTTGCCTAACCTACAAGAAGGAGTTCCTATTCACCTATCTATTCTCTCACTCACCCTTTCTTTCATTCTGAGCTTTTACATTCATCCTTTCCTTTCGCTCAACTTTCATTCTACGAAAACCCTTTTCCCTATACGGAATGTTAGTCATTATGTTAGTTAGTACAAAATCTCTATCTACCTTGATTACCTCTGTTCTACTACCTTTGTTAGTGCGACATGTATTAGTGCGACTTTCGATTTTTGCCTATTTACTATCTTCCGTCTTTCACTCATTTCACTTTCTCCCTCTGCTCACTTATGCTTTTCCTTTCTCTCTACCCTATTTCTATTTCAGGAAGATTAACTGTACCTACTTCTATCTCTCACACTTCGTCTTCCTCTGTTCCTACTACTTCTGCTATTGTCGCGGTTAAAGCCAAGTCTTTTCTAGGTCTTCGGTAGCAATCTTTACAAGCATAATGTCTTTCATCATCATGGTCAATTTGTCTACGCCTTCTTTGGTCGTCATCATCCTTTTCGTATTTCTAGCTGCTTCTTCCATATCCTGTACGTGTTTATGCCGTATTGTTTCGTACTTCACACATGTCCATAGAGCGTGTTCGGGGGTGTCATAAAATTACAATTGTATGAATACAATAAAAAAAGATAATTAGGTAACCTTTAATTTATGCACATTTAGATTTCACATGTATATATGGGCAATTTCTCGTAAATTGATCATGTCAAAAATAAAAATCATGAAAAATAGAAAATTTTATTAAATAAAAATTTAAAATAAAATATTATTTATAATTATTAATGATTGATTTTCACCTATCGATTGCTCAACATTTGGAGGATAAAAGTTCTATATATATAAAAAAAAATTAAAGTTAATTTATTATTTTTTAATTTATTTAATTATTTTTTATTATTTTTTTTAAAATAAATTAAATATTAAAAATATATAATAGAAAAAATTAAAGTTAAAGTTAAAGTTAAATAAAAATTAAATTCCATCAAAAACCTTTCTCCCTTTCTGTGACGTCAATCTATTTGTGTGACGTAATTGTCGATGTGACGATATTTTTTGATAAATAGATGTATCACATGTTTTTTGACGCACTGTTGGGGGTTAATGTTTTTAGTTGTTTTTTTAAAAGGGGCAACATTTGCAGGGGGAAGGGGTGGTGGTATGGGGTGTACCTTGACCACCTAGACATCGTCTTCAGGAAGTGACAATTTTTTTTGCATATTCAAGCAGGGTGGCACAAAAAAAAAAAAAAAAAAAAAAAAAAAAAAAAAAAAAACCGAGCTAGATCGATGCCTAACGCATCGATCATTGCCGCCGTACCTCGCCTCTGGCATACCGGCGGTCGTCCATGTCACATCGTTTATTCTTATCTTTCTTGTACTTCTTATCCTCGACTGTGACGGTTATTTGGACTACAGAACATAAAGAGTTTGCTTTAGCCTTTCTCTGCTCTTGCGATTATGCTTTACTCGTTTGTTCTTATTTATTGCTTCGGTTTTATTTTTTATTTTTATTTTTGTTTCTTTGTTTCTTTGTTTCTTACTTTTGCGCTTTTTCAGGGGAGCAAGACCAACTGTTTATGAGGTTCACCTCTTGCCTTTCCTTTCTCTTCTTTCTTCCCTTCTCTCTTCTTTCTTCTCTTCTCTCTTCTTTCTTCTCTCTTCTTTGGCTTTTGCCTAACCTACAAGAAGGAGTTCCTATTCACCTATCTATTCTCTCACTCACCCTTTCTTTCATTCTGAGCTTTTACATTCATCCTTTCCTTTCGCTCAACTTTCATTCTACGAAAACCCTTTTCCCTATACGGAATGTTAGTCATTATGTTAGTTAGTACAAAATCTCTATCTACCTTGATTACCTCTGTTCTACTACCTTTGTTAGTGCGACATGTATTAGTGCGACTTTCGATTTTTGCCTATTTACTATCTTCCGTCTTTCACTCATTTCACTTTCTCCCTCTGCTCACTTATGCTTTTCCTTTCTCTCTACCCTATTTCTATTTCAGGAAGATTAACTGTACCTACTTCTATCTCTCACACTTCGTCTTCCTCTGTTCCTACTACTTCTGCTATTGTCGCGGTTAAAGCCAAGTCTTTTTCTAGGTCTTCGGTAGCAATCTTTACAAGCATAATGTCTTTCATCATCATGGTCAATTTGTCTACGCCTTCTTTGGTCGTCATCATCCTTTTCGTATTTCTAGCTGCTTCTTCCATATCCTGTACGTGTTTATGCCGTATTGTTTCGTACTTCACACATGTCCATAGAGCGTGTTCGGGGGTGTCTGCCTCTCCACAGCTGCATAGGTCGGACTCTACAAAGTTAAATCTTTTCCTGAAAGATTGGAAGTTTCCATGTCCACTGAGTATTTGGATCAGCCATTTACTCGGTCTAAACCAAAACTTCGCTAGCCTTTCTTCTATGCTAGGTAAAACCTCATATGTGCGTCTTCCTTTTATCGTGTTATCCCATCTCAACTGCCATTCTTTTCTTATCTCCTGGTCTAGCCTATCTATTATCAATTTTCTTTCTCTTCGCGTGCCTAGTCCTTCCTCCGATTGTACTGTAAAGTTGTTATATCGGTATTCTTTTCCTTTTCTCATCCAATATAGTCCGATTCTTCTTTCGCACTCTAAGTCAATCGGTAGGTGACCTGTAATCATTGTAATAGATTCGGCCGAGATGGTTCTGTACGCTCCTGTGGTTTTCATCAGGGCATATCTTTGCGACATTATGAGTTTCTTTTTCTGGACATTATTTGTGAGCCCGTACCATCCTGCTGCTGCATATGTTATTATGGGTATGAACACTCCCTTATATATTATATCTAGAGATCGATAGCCTAGGCCCCATTCCTCTCTTGCCAGGAAGGCCAGCCTTTCGAAAATTCCTCTGGTTTTCTTTGAGATCTCCGTAACATGCGTTTGTACGCTAAGGCCTTTGCCAAAAGAGACGCCCAGATATTTAAACGGTTCTTGCCTTTTAATTCTTTGCCCGTTTATTCTGATTAGTGGGTAACATTTAGGATGAAATGTTCCCTTTGCTAGTAACATTGCACATTTATCTGGGGCATGTTTCATTTTGACACTTTTACTCCATTCTTCTATTATATTTATGGCCATTTGTCCTTTTCGTTCCAGTTCTTTACGGGAGTCTCCTTCGATTATAATTGCTTGATCGTCTGCATAGGCTATCGTCTCATGTCCTTCTCTGTCTAACTTGTGAAGCACTTCATCAAATACGACATTCCATAGGATTGGACCTAGTAGGGATCCCTGTGGGCATCCCTTTGTCACATTTTTGCTTGCAAAATTGCCACCTTCGGTTATTATTACTTTCCTATTACAGAGGTAATCCCTAACGATATTGTACAGTCTCCAGGGGCAGTTCATGCCTCTCAGGTTCTTTAGTACTCCCGGCCACCATACATTGTCGAATGCACCCTTAATGTCCAAAAACATTATGAGTACATATCTACAGCTTGAGTTGTGCACCTTGGTCTTTAAGTACACTATCGCATCTTCGGTTGATCTGCCTTTTCTAAAACCGTATTGTTTGTCAGACAGACGTGGTTCCACGATTTGATCTAATTTTTTGATTATCAGACCTTCCAGAATTTTTCCTAAAACTGGTAGCAGGCATATTGGTCTATATGAGCTAATTAGACCAGGATCTTTGTCTCTTCCCTTTTTGATTGTAATTACTTTGCCTGTTTTCCAAGTATTCGGAAATATACCGAGTTTTAGACAGTTATTATATAACTTTAGCAGTTCTTCACCCACTACTGTAAGAGCAACTCTTATTATCTTCAGATCGAAACAGTCGATTCCTGGCGCTTTTCCTAATTTCATTTTCTTTACGACTTGCACCATCTCCTGCCTTGTAAAATTTTCGGTTTCGCTGTATTCGTCTGTATATCTTTGATTTTGTTGCCTTACTTTTGTCTGTTCTCTCGTTTCTGTTTCCAGGTTATCGTCTGGAAAGAGCTGATGAAGAATTTGCTCTGCTGTGTCATTCCAGGTCATAGTGTATCCATCGTCTGTCTTCACGTTACTTGCGATTTCTTTAACTCTAGCTTTTTTGGCTGCCAGTTTGTATGGTAAGCTCCATGGATTGTCGTTACCTTGTTTGGTCACAAATTCTTCCCATTTTTGGGTTTTGGTTGTGTCTATTAGTCTTGTATATTGTCGCTTGGCCAGTCTATAGGTCATTTTTGCACGTTCTCTTGTGTCCGGATCTCTTTCCCTTTGGAATTGTCTGCGTAACCTGTTTGTGTGTTTTTTGGCCTTTGTCAAGTCCTCGTTCCACCATGGAACTTTCCTACTAGTCTTGTTCTTAGTGGGTATAGCTTTGTCACATGCTATTTTTATCCCATTTATAATGTCTTTAATGCCAGCGATTGTTGAACCAATATCCTGTCGGTACGGTTGGGCTTTCCAATTTTCTCTCAGTGTGTTAATAAACAATCCCCAGTCCGCTTTGCTTGTTATATAGCTTTTGATGTACTCTTGCTTCCTATATCTACCTCCCTGAGCTTGTTCCACTAATTCAAATGTTATTGCTCTATGGTCACTTGATGTCCAGTTTTCTTGGACTTTCCAGTTTCGTATTCTTTGTGCCATATCTGGTGAGGTTAGAGTTACATCGACATAGCCTTCTCCGACTTCGTTTGCGACTGTTGCAATGCTATTGGGATCGTTTATTACTCTGAGGTTATTCTGGAGTATAAATTCTTCTAGTTTCTCTCCTTTTGCATCCGTTTCCAAAGGGCCCCATAGTGGCGATCTTGCATTCGAGTCAATACCAATTATAAAGCTCTTTCCTCGTAGAGTCGTTACTATCTCCTGAAGCGATCTTAGATGTATCTCAATATCATCTTTTAGTTGGAAATATCCACTAATTAGATAGACTTTATATGGTACTGATAGTTCAGCTATTGCGAAGTGCGGTGTACATAAGTTAGTTATTTGCATCGCTATCACATTCGGGTCTGTTATTGCTATGGCTGCCCACGGATTTTCTTTAGAAGAGACTATTCTTACACCCATACCGTATCCCGTCACTTTATTATTTCTTGTGTATGGTTCTTGTAGCATAATTACGTGAACTCCCTTTTCATACGCTTTTTGCTTTATTTCGGGTACCACCCGCTGTGCTCGTCTGGCATTAAGTTGTGTTATCAGAATACAGGGTTTATTGCTCCCCGTAATCTGTGTTATTTACTAGACGTTCTAGTGCTTTTGTATAGCACGGACATTTAGTGTCGAGAACATTATGGTCCGACTTCTTTTTGGCCTTGACGCAGTTTATGCACTTTTTATTTTCCTGTTTTTTCGGACATTTGTCAAAAGAGTGACCTTTTTCGGCGCAATGCGAGCAATGTACGTCGTTATTGCAGACTTTGCTGATGTGACCGAATCCCTGGCACTTAAAGCACCTGGAGACTAGTACAAAGTCCTGTACCTTACACGATTGGTAATCTACAAAGATCCTCCTTCTTTGCAACAACCTAGTTCTAATTTTTGGGGTTACCTCGATAACCCAGTTGGTCCTGCTCGTATCCCTTTTTCCTGTTTTGAATTTCGGCGTGATTTCTCTTTCCGCCTCGTCAGCCGAGCAAACGTTTTGCTCGACTATTATCTCTCTTATTTCTTTCTCGTTTAGATTTTTAGGAAGATCATAAATGATCATCCTCGGCTTCTGTTTCGTTGGTCTATGCATTTCAAAGGTCTCCTTCAGGGACGGTTTGTTTAGAATCTTTTGTAAAGACTCCTCATTTTCCGTCTCGATAATTAGACCTTTGTTAATTGTCCTGAGGCTTCTGATCTGGGCCTTTTCTGCTCGTGGTCGGAATTCGGCTTGAAACTTGGATTTTATTTCCTCTTCGTTTCTAAACTTGTCTGCTCTTTTCGGCTTTATGATGAGCTTGTGCATAGCCGGATTCTTTATTACAACAGCCCTAGTCGTCTCTTTCGGCGCAACTAGTTTCTTGGTAACGTCTGCGTACGAGACGTTACCCTGATTTACTGCCTTTTGCCTTTGTTCAGATAGGACTTTAACTTGTCCTTCCAAAAATGCTGCTTTTGCCAAAAGTGTAGAGACTAGGCTGTGCATATTGTCTAAGGCCTCATGTGCGTTTTCGCTATCTTTCTTCGTTAAGTGTCTCTTAACGATTTTTATCTGGTCCAACATATACATTGGTACCTCTATCAAGCTTTTGACCTCAATTTTCCTGCCTTTTTTGCCAGTTTCTACTTCTGTGCCTTCCGACTCCGACGAGCTTGAAGACTCAGATACTGATTTCGTTATTACTTTTTTTGCCATTGCGGGCTTTGCCCTTTTTGGCTCTTTCGACTCCTCATCCGAGGACGACGACAGGCCGCGCTTGTTACTTTTCTGATCTTTTTCTGCTTCTTTATCTTTTGGTTTCCGCTTGGGTAAACCAGCTCCTGTTGTTGCTTTGGGGTTGGGTTCCCCTTCTGATTCATTTCTGTGCACCATTAGTTTATGTTTACTTGTGGACATTTCTCATGTTTGTTATTAGTGTGTTCATTGTGCATCCTCTTGATTACACGACGCTATAAGAGCAGGGTGGCACACTACTTAACAGTAGACGATGTCCAGATGACCCGGAGGTAAAAAGAAATAAATCAACAACATAACAATTCAAAAATTGAAGCAGCACCTTTAAAGCGTAGCGCTAATATTGCTAAGTTTTTAACAAAGCGTTAAAAATAAATTAATTAATAAAGAAAATCATATCTAAAGTGCAAACTTAATTCAAATATTTACAAATATACATATAAGCAGCACCTTTAAAGAGTAGCGCTCAAAATTTTAAAATGAATCATCAATAGAACAATTCAAAAATTGAAGCAGCACCTTTAAAGCGTAGCGCTAATATTGCTAAGTTTTTAACAAAGCGTTAAAAATAAATTAATTAATAAAAAAAATCATATCTAAAGTGCACACTTAATTCAAATATTTACAAATATACATATAAGCAGCATCTTTAAAGAGTAGCACTCAAAATTTCAAAATAAATGAACAATATATATTGAACAAAATATATGAACTGAACAAAATATATGAACAATATATGTCAGTCCCAAGCCTGTAATCGCAGAAGGAAAATGAAATTAAACAAAAAAATTATAAAACAAAAAAATAATGTCACTTCCCGAGGACGATGTCCAGGTGGTCAGGATGACCTCCAGGTCAACTACCCATCCTCCTTTAATTCCCTCACCTTACCCTATTTTAACTCTTTTTAAAAACTCAAGTTCATGATAATGAGTCAATAAATGAAAATGCTACTCCTCATTTAAAAAAAAAAATTAGATGTTATTGCAGAACTTAAGAGTAAACAAAAAAAATAAAAATAATATGTATGATGGTAAAATATCAAATAATTATTTTAACGAATCTTTAATAATTGAAAATTATTTAGGTACAACGTCTGAAATATGTAATTATTGCCATGCAAAACATTTTTCATGTGAATATAATAAAAATAAATTATTTTCAAGTTGTTGTCAAATGGGTAAAGTAATCCTACCTGACAATCCTACATGGGTGAAAATCATCTAACGTGAACATTTGACGTTGTGATATGCAAGAAAACAAAATGAAAAAAATTATATATTTTTGGTTTCTCTGGACCAATTACAGTTTCTAGAGTACCTGTTTACAGTGGGCATACAGGATCAGTTGATTTACTCAACGTATTGAAGATTTTTAATTTTTACATTCCAGGGGAATTACATATATTTTGATATATAAAACATAAACATCTTGAATACATCCCTAATACAAAATCTCACGTGAGATCTCAAGTGAGATTTCATGCCAAAATCTCATGTGATATTTCAATTGGAGAGGTGTTTAAATTTGCTAAATAATAAAAAATCAATTTCTCACGTGAGATTTTGTAATAGGGATAGAAAATTTTAATAAACATATTTTATGGAGTATACATTGAATATAACTGTAACTAATTGATAATAACAATAAAAAAAATTAATTAACAAATTCTTCCATTTATAAAATATATGCAATGTTGTAACGGTCACGCTGGGGATTAGGGCGTGGCGTCAAAGGCGGATAAACAATTGAGTTTATATAAAATAATATTTATTAAAAATACGTACAAAATAGGTTTGGGCGCCAGCCGCGTACGATCGCGGCGAATTTATTTAAATAAGCTCGGCTGCGTGCGAGCTGCTGCTGCTACTTGCTGCGCGAAGGGAGGGGAGGGGAGAAAAGGGGAAGCACACTTACGAATTGGAGGAGTGCCGATTTTCTATGCAGGCGTGCACCCACCTTTTTAACGTGGAGATCGTCTCCTCGCAATTCGCTGCTCTCGATCAATTGCGTTCTCTCGTGCACACACACACACGCTCGGAATTATATAATACTTTATAATGATAACCGGTCGGCCGATGTTGCCTCGATGGTGTCTCGATGAGCTCTCTCGAGCTCGGGCTCGTTCGCCGCTTCGCTGCTCGGGCCCGACGTGCGCGCGCAGCTTCTCGCGTCGAGTCGCCCGTCGGCCGCCGTCGTCTCGCGCGCCTCGTGTAGTGAGTGCTCGCGGCCATGTTGATCAAGGCGGACGACGTTGCCGGGGCTGCTGCTTCCCACGGAGAGGACGGTGTTCCTGGTGATGCTGTAACCCAGGTAAGCCTTTATGATCGTTCCTTCGTGATGCCAATTTATCGGCTAATGAGTCCACTCTGTTGCAGGTGCAGACGGGACGGCCGATCTTCGAGTCTTCTCTCTCACTCGCTTTCACGGTGGCTGCTCAGCTCGTGCGCGTCGGGTCGGTGACTGCTGCTCTTCGTCGGTGCTGCGTTGCTGCGGGGATTCTGGCTGCTTCTTAGGTGAATATCTATCTCCCGAGGGAGTGCTGCGTATTATTTATTGATTATTAATTGAGAGTTATGGTAATGTTATGATTACCATAACCTCACTTCCAATCCTCTCCTAGCATGTAGCTGTCAGTTGCTATGTGCACTACATGCGTCCTTGTTTCCTTCTAATTAGGATTCTTATTAATTGTTTAACTGTTTCACAGCTTCCTGGATATCTTGTTGCTGCTCGTGCTGCTCCATCTGGCACCTTGGGCCATCGCAGGCTGCTCCATGGTCCTGGTGCGAAGCCTCCTGGAAGTTGTGTCGCCTCTCCTGACATGCTGCTTCATTGTGCTACGTGGAAGGAGTTAAGAGAAGTATTGGGGATTTAGGGAGGGGTAGGTAGGTTAGGTAGGCTTAGAGATGTGAGGGTAGGTAGGCTAGTTTATATTGGGGTTCGCTCGCTTATTAACTTGACAGGTATTACATACCTTGTCACAACTCCCCCCCACCAAACTGAAGTTACGCGGAAGTCGTAACTGAATTTTAAAATTAACTAACTAAAAGACAATAAATTAAATAAATACTTAATTACTAAAACTAAAAAAAATTGATTTGCTATTATCGCTGCTAGTAATGTGGGGCGAGTAATGCTGCTTCTTAATTAACTTATTTCTACAAGTAGCCGGTGCTACTGTTGCGGTGTGCTCGTGTTTAGTCTCCATGACTAGTTCTGCTTGGCTGCTATCCTGTGTTAGTGTACACGGTGTATGTGATTTAATTTTGCTCTTATATTGCTTATAAGGACGATTGGCTGTGCCCTTACATTAATTTATTATATCTTACCGCTCTTGAGAGCTCATTTCGCGGTTCCGCGACACTCTCATACTGCATACTTACATGTTCACTTTTCCTATTAAAATTTATTTAATACAAATTAAATTTTTAAAATAAATATCAATATTTGCATAATATAGATTGTGCATGCCTTGCTGTTCTTGTTTGGGCGCCAGCCGCGTACGATCGCGGCGAATTTATTTAAATAAGCTCGGCTGCGTGCGAGCTGCTGCTGCTACTTGCTGCGCGAAGGGAGGGGAGGGGAGAAAAGGGGAAGCACACTTACGAATTGGAGGAGTGCCGATTTTCTATGCAGGCGTGCACCCACCTTTTTAACGTGGAGATCGTCTCCTCGCAATTCGCTGCTCTCGATCAATTGCGTTCTCTCGTGCACACACACACACGCTCGGAATTATATAATACTTTATAATGATAACCGGTCGGCCGATGTTGCCTCGATGGTGTCTCGATGAGCTCTCTCGAGCTCGGGCTCGTTCGCCGCTTCGCTGCTCGGGCCCGACGTGCGCGCGCAGCTTCTCGCGTCGAGTCGCCCGTCGGCCGCCGTCGTCTCGCGCGCCTCGTGTAGTGAGTGCTCGCGGCCATGTTGATCAAGGCGGACGACGTTGCCGGGGCTGCTGCTTCCCACGGAGAGGACGGTGTTCCTGGTGATGCTGTAACCCAGGTAAGCCTTTATGATCGTTCCTTCGTGATGCCAATTTATCGGCTAATGAGTCCACTCTGTTGCAGGTGCAGACGGGACGGCCGATCTTCGAGTCTTCTCTCTCACTCGCTTTCACGGTGGCTGCTCAGCTCGTGCGCGTCGGGTCGGTGACTGCTGCTCTTCGTCGGTGCTGCGTTGCTGCGGGGATTCTGGCTGCTTCTTAGGTGAATATCTATCTCCCGAGGGAGTGCTGCGTATTATTTATTGATTATTAATTGAGAGTTATGGTAATGTTATGATTACCATAACCTCACTTCCAATCCTCTCCTAGCATGTAGCTGTCAGTTGCTATGTGCACTACATGCGTCCTTGTTTCCTTCTAATTAGGATTCTTATTAATTGTTTAACTGTTTCACAGCTTCCTGGATATCTTGTTGCTGCTCGTGCTGCTCCATCTGGCACCTTGGGCCATCGCAGGCTGCTCCATGGTCCTGGTGCGAAGCCTCCTGGAAGTTGTGTCGCCTCTCCTGACATGCTGCTTCATTGTGCTACGTGGAAGGAGTTAAGAGAAGTATTGGGGATTTAGGGAGGGGTAGGTAGGTTAGGTAGGCTTAGAGATGTGAGGGTAGGTAGGCTAGTTTATATTGGGGTTCGCTCGCTTATTAACTTGACAGGTATTACATACCTTGTCACAACTCCCCCCCACCAAACTGAAGTTACGCGGAAGTCGTAACTGAATTTTAAAATTAACTAACTAAAAGACAATAAATTAAATAAATACTTAATTACTAAAACTAAAAAAAAATTGATTTGCTATTATCGCTGCTAGTAATGGTGGGGCGAGTAATGCTGCTTCTTAATTAACTTATTTCTAACAAGTAGCCGGTGCTACTGTTGCGGTGTGCTCGTGTTTAGTCTCCATGACTATTCTGCTTGGCTGCTATCTGTGTTAGTGTACACGGTGTATGTGATTTAATTTTGCTCTTATATTGCTTATAAGTACGATTGGCTGGGCCCTTACATTAAATTTATTATATCTTACCGCTTTGAGAGCTCATTTCGCGTTCGCGACACTCTCATACTGCATACTTACATGTTCTCTCTGTTTCCTATTAAACAATTTATTTAATAACAAAAATTAAATTTTTAAATGCAAATAAAATATCGATTTTTATATATTATGCTACTACTAATTTATAAGATTGGTGCATGCCTTGCTGCTTCTTTGCCATATTGCTGCTACTACGTCATTTCTTTGCTTGCTCATGAAATGATTTAAAATATGTTGCTCTTAAGAAAAGGTAAATAATAAGAAATTTGTGCATATTATTTCTTGGCTGCTGGGGTATTTGTTAGTACTGTTAGTACATTAAGCTGCTGTTAGTAAAAAAAGTAAATAGAAAGAGAGAATGTAGGGTTTAACGTTTCGCTGCTTGCTGTGGCTGCTTGCTGAAGATAAAAGGGGGTATTTTAGTTATTACTTCCGGGGTCTGAGCTGACGTTTGGGTGGGCTGCTAGGGGACATATCGGGGTCAGGTATAATTTTCTTGGGACGACCTCTTTTACGGGTAGCTGGGTTAATGGGCGGATTCGTGATTCGGATGCTTTGCGATAATTGTTGCTGCTGCGTTTGCGGACATTGGGGTGGAATTATATTTCGGGGAGGGACATACCGCTTTAAATCGCTAATGTGGACCTTAGTTTGTCGTTTGCTGCTCTCATCCTCCACTAAATATATGCTAGGGGAGAATATTTTAATTATCTTTGCGGGTCCTATATATTTGGGTGCGTGCTTAGCTGCCAAGTTATCGTCGGCTGACGATAGCACACGATTACGGCGACAGACTAAATCTCCTAATTGGTACTGTATGTCTCTACGACCTCTATTATAATACCGTGCTTGCTTGGCTGTGGCTATTTCGGTATGCCTTTTTACTAGGTCGTAGATTGCTGGCAATCTATGCAATCGCTCTATCCATTGCTGCGTATCTGGGGCGGGAATTTGGGTTGGGGATTCGGTATGCTTTTTGACCAGAGCTATGGGCATGGGGTTCCTACCAAAATTTAGGAATGCTGGTGAATATTTGGTGAAGGAGTGTACGACCGTGTTCAGTGCAAAACAAAATTCGCCTAGATGTGTGTCCCAATTTCTATGATCATCAGCTAGATAGCTGTTGATCATTGGCTTTATATTTCTATTAACCCTTTCCACAGGGTTGGCTTGCGCGAAATATGGAGGGATTGTAGACTGCGTAATCCCGTAATATGCTAGCTTCTCTGTGACCATCCGATTAACGAATTCTGTTCCGTTATCGGTGATCAAGTATTTGGGACATCCCCATCTATTTATTACGAGCTCGTCGAAAGCTTGTAATACGCTCTTTGCATCAGCTCTTCTTAATGCCTTCATCTCCACGTATCTCGTGAACAGGTCTTCAAATACAATAATGTATTTGAAGCCTTGTTTCGATGGTGGCTTTGGGCCCATAATATCTGCTGCGACTACTGTCCAGGGTGCACTGATGTTCCTGCCTTCCATAAGACCGGCGGGAGCTTGTTGGCTGCTTTTATGAGCTTGGCACTCTTGGCAAGCTTTGACATATTGGCATGTATCCATATATATTCCTGGCCAGTAGTAGTATGTAGCCAATCTAGCATACGTTTTGTCATTGCCTAGATGGCCTGCTTGCGGCGTGTAGTGGGCTTCGTACAGGGCTCTTGGTCGGTCGTTTTGGGGTAAAATAAGCTTCCAGGCATCGAGGTCGGGTACAAGGGGATCTACTAGGGGATTGGGACGGTGGGCGTATAATAGATTATTCTCTATTCTCAGGTCTGGGTACTTATTGGGGAATTTGGCTACTGCTATTAATTTTGTTTGATACCAGGGATCGCTGCTGTCTATTGATATGGCTGCTGCTGCTTCGGTGTTCTCGTACGCTCGAGATAGTGCATCCGGCACTTTGTGTAACGCTCCTTTACGGTGCACAAATTTTATATTATAATTTTGGAGGATGGTATTCCAACGGGCCAATCTCCCTGTTGGATCCTTAATATTGTGCAACCAGAGAAGACTGTGGTGATCCGTTACTACCGTGAACTCTTCCCCTTGCAAATAGCCCTTGAGTCGGTCTACACACCACAACACGGCCAAGCACTCCTTTTCCGTGACGGTGTAGTTCCGCTCAGCTTTGCTTAGGGTTCTGCTCACGTAATATATCGGATGCTCTTCTCCGTTTATCTCCTGCGTGAGAACTCCGGCTATCGCGTAATCGCTGGCATCCGTTTGGAGGGAAAATGGGAGGGAAAAATCGGGTCGGGCTAAAATGGGGGCTTGGGTGAGGGCTAATTTCATCTTCTCAAACGCTTCTTGCTGCTCTTTGTGCCAGTGCCATCTGACATCTTTCCTTGTGAGATAATTCAAGGGTGCTCTGATATTCTGCCAATTTGTCAATAAATCTGGAATACCAACCGATTAATCCGGTAAATCTCCGTAGCTGCTTTAAATTAGTGGGGGCTGGGTATTCTAATATTGGCTTAATTTTGTCATTGTTTGTTTTTAGGCCATCCTTTGCTTTTTTTACGTCTACGTTATCATTTGCTTTTTTAAGGGCTGCTAATACTATTTTGAGCCACCGAATGTGTTCCTCAAAGGTTTTGGCTGTGATAATTATGTCATCTAAGTAAGCGAACACATTCGGTTCCCACTCCGGCTTTATTAAATTGTCCATTATTTTCTGGAACATGGCTGGAGCATTTGCTAGACCGTAGGGTACGCGGGTGAATTGAAATAAACCCTTTCCTGGGAGGGCAAAGGCTGTTATTTCTCGGCTTTCGGGGGCTAGGGGGACTTGATGATAAGCTTGGGACAGGTCTAGCTTGCTTATGTAGCGGCTTTCTCGTAGCTGGTCTAAAATATCGTCCATGTTTCGCATGGGGTAAGCTATTTTCTTCGTAACTGCATTGACTTGCCTATAGTCAATGCAAAAACGATATGCACCGTTCCCTTTAGGGACAATAACGGGGCAGCTGCACCATGGACTATCGGAAGGTTCGATGATGCCTTCACGTAGCATTCTATCGACCTCCGCATAGCCTGCTTGTAGCATTTTAGGCGAGTACCGGCGGTTCCTCTGCCTAATTGGCTCGGCTCCTTGCGTATCAATTCTATGGACCGTTAGGTTCGTGGTACCTAATGTCTTGGGGGCTGCGGGAATCATTTCATCTAAAAGCTGCTGCAAAATTTTTTCTTGGGAAGGGGTAGCTCTTTTGAGTCCTCCGATGCTGGCTAGGGCTGGTATGTAGCTTGGGTCTTCGCCATGAGGATAAAAATGATGCGTAATGCCTTTAGAAGTCCACCATGTATCCTTTTCATAATTTATCCTCATGTTGACCTTGCGCTTAAAATCGATCCCCAGTATGCAATCATACTGCAGATCGTCTGCTACTTGGAAAGGCATTAGGATATTGTCGCCGTCAATATTTATAGAGACGTCGATAATACCTTGAATTGGTACCGTGGTACCGTCTGCTACTTTTACTGCTTTGCAGTCCGATCTCCTGAGCTTCTTCTGGAGCACCTTACTCATTCCTTTGCCTATAAAGGAGTGCACTGCTCCATCATCGAGCAGTGCTATGAGCTTGTGTCCATTTAGCTCTAGGTTAAAAAATAAACGGGGATCAATGCCGGGAATTTGCTGAATAAGGGACTCGTTAGCTGCTATATGGGAGGGGTGAGACTCTATGGGGGGTTTGGGTGAGAAAATACGGGTCCTTATTTTCTCTGGCTGCCGTTTCCCTGCTGCTTCGTGCTGCATTTAGGGCAGTCTCTTATATAGACTCCCTGATCTCCACAACCATAGCAGAATACTTGAGAGCACTCTGCTGCCCAGTGACCCAATCGGTCACAAATAAAGCAGGGCTCTTTCTGCTTCCTAGGGTGGTTGGGGATTATCGGCGCTCTTATTGCTGCTTTAAAATTGCTCTGGCTTCTGGGTTGCTGCTGATTGTGGCCCCTTGGTGAGTCGGGCCTTTGTGGGGTCGCTGCTGCTTTTTGCCATTGCTTGTGGCTGGTGTTGGCGACTATCTTATTCCAAGGCTGCTTTGGCTGTGTGTAGCTGCTGCTGCTTGGCCTTGGGGAATCGCGTTTTGCTGCTTCTATATATTTAGGGGAGTTCGGCGCTGTTCTTCTTGGTTGGGGGCTGCTGGGCTTATTGTATCGCTGCTCTTGGATGTATTTGGGGTTGGGTGTGTCGTCTTTGGGGGTCTGGGAAGGGTATAAGGCTTTGGGATTGCTCGGGCTGCTTACTGCTGCTAGGCTGCGCGGTTTTTGCTGCTTCGGGTCGACGTAACCATACTTTGCTAAGCCATAACCTTGCAATGTTGGTGGTGGCTTGTATGTCTCGTCGAGTAACCGCCTAGCTTCTTCTTTTTTGCCTAGCTTTTGTAGCTGCGCAAAATTATCAAATTGGCCTCTGTCTAATTTGCATCTGTAGCTAGGATGCAAATTTCGAAATGCTCTGTCCAATTGATCTGCTAGCGGAAGCGGAGGTTTAATTTGGTCCAATATCCCTCGTAATTTTGACAGATACGTCGAGATGTCTTCATTTGGACCTTGCGTGCGATTTTCTACTATTTGCCGCAAGTTGCTCTGGATTTCCTCCGATCCATATTGCAATCGCACTGCGTCGACAAAATCAATAAAATTTCGCCAGCTGCTCTTTTCTCTCTTGAACCAATCCCATGCTTCATCGTCGAGCACGGATGGGAGAGCTTTAATTATGTCGTCCATCGAGAGATTATATGTCTCCTTGCATTCCTGGAGATTGCTTAGGAATGTTTCTGGATCGCTTTTCCTTGTCCCTTTGAACTGGATGTGATATCTAGAGAAAATTTCGACCGTTCTTTTCTCCCTAGTGAAAAGCGAATCCTCTAGATTGCTGCAATTTGAATAACAATTCCTAAAAGATGGAATCGACGTATTTGCTTGCTGCTGCTGCTGCTGCTGGTGATATTGCTGCTGTTGGGGAGGGGGGATGCTAAATGTTGTATTTCTTTCAGGATTTAAGTTTTGGATTTGAGGCTCTTCGGTTATGCTGCTCTGGTGTGCTTGTTGTCGTCGTTGCTGCTGCTCTACTCGTCTTCCCATTGCACACTGGGGAGAATTTTTCTGCTGCTGCTTGTGTGTGTACTGCTTCTCGGGTCGTTAGGGTTCATTTGGTTACGCTCGTTCATTCTTCGCTCTGTTGCCGTTTGCTGCACTGCTCTGAATGCTGAGGGTTGTATGCTGCTTGTCGTTCTTGGCTGCGAGTTTGTATATACGTGTGTGCTTTGCGTTGCTGCGGGAGTTGTATTTGGTACGAATGGGTTATTTGCTAAATTCTCATCTGTCGGGATGGTTGGAGCAAGCGTAATAATTGGGTAATATGACGTTGAGTTTATTCCCAATAACGATACTGTTGTGCTTGGCGATGTATATAATAATTCTGGAATAATCGGTTCTAATAAAAATCTTTGCTGCTCTTGCTCAGATGGAGACGGCGTCCTTAAATGCCTGCACGTTGATTGTGCTTGCGGACGATATGCTGGATGTAGCAATCTTTCATTTATTGCCTCATTGCATTCCGTTGGCTCCTCCATTGTCAGTGGATCCTGGTACCGTCCTTGCGATTGTCCGGTTTGCAGTTCCACATATAACATCCGACCAGATGTAATGTTTTGTGCTCTTGCTGCTCGGGGAGGGGGAGGGAAATTCGTTATTTCGGATTGTGTTAATGAGAGATCCAGGAGAGATTCTTCTTCTATTGGGCTAAATTCTTCCAAGGGTCGTCCATCTACTTCTGGTTTCCATTCTGCTGCTGAGGGGCCATAATTTCTAATTAAAATCCAGCTGATTACAGTAAATTGTAATTTTACCATCGGCGGTATTATTTATGGTGCGCCTAATTATTGCTGCACCTTGTGCTACGTTATCAATATTTATTCTACTACCTAATTTGTAGTTAGCTGCCATTTTGAATTTTAACTTAATTATTCTATGAATAATTAAGAAGGGGAGGGTATAAGTTTGGCGCAATAAATCTGCAGCTCAATACTTATCGCTATTAAACTAACAGCCCAACGTTAAAAACTAAAAATTAAAGCTGAAGTTTCTTATATGCTAGTTATCTGCTTAAATACTATTCAGGGGAGAAACAATCCAAAATAAGGTAAATTAGGCAAGGGTAATAAAAATATATCGGGTTTTTAGGTTTTTGGCTGCTAATAGGGAAAGGCGTAAAAATTATCAAGTTTGCTGCGAAATGGGGTTATTAAATGCAATTAGTTGAAAGCAAATGAAAAGGAGGGAAGAAAAAAAAAATTAAATTGATTTTTTATGTGCTAATTTGCTAAATTATTACTTTGTTAAAAGCAAAATTAAGGTTTAATTAATTTTAATTAATTGGCTGCTAGCTGCGAAAATAAGAAAACAAAACAAAAAGAAATAATGTTTTTAATTTGCACGAAAAAAATAAAAAAAAAATTTTATTTGTTGTATATTATTTATACAGGTTTGCAAAATTATATAAATAATTAAATTGCATACAAGGGCTAAATTATATTAAGCAACAAAAAAAAATATTAATTTTCGCAATGCAAAAATAAAATAATGGCTTATAAATAATATATGGTATGGCTGCGATGAGAGAAGGGGGGGAAAAAGCGAACAAAATGTTATATTGGGTGTTAGAGTAAATATTAGTATTATAAAATATACAGAAATATTGTGCACAAATGTTATCAAAATATATAATAAATAAAAAATTATATTGCGTAAAATTATTGTTTACTGGAACGAAAACGAATTTACCACGCGGCTTCTTCCTCCTTCCCGTATGTGTGCTTCACGCGGGGGGAGGGAAAAATGGCTACGGCTTATCCACTAATAATTTATTAAATTTACGTCCGCTCGACGTGTACAAATTTATTTTAGTATAAGATTTGCTGCTGCTATATAATAAAATGAAACAAAATTTACTATTAGTTATTTTTAACTAACGAGGAAAATTACAATGAATAATATTTATAGGTAAGAAAATTAAATAATATATTTGATAAATTTCGGCAAAATAACAAATAATTATATAACTATTTAATTTCTATTAAAATTAATAGTTGCTGCTGCTTGTACAATGATTTATTTTATAATATATATTGGGAAATTCTCAACCAATTTCGAATAAATTGCTGCTGTCTAATATAAAAATAATCCCGTGAATTCTCTTTTAACATCGGTTAAGTAACGCGGACGACGCCATATTAGTTACAAAAAGCACGTTGCCGATGCCGAAAAACCACGTTGGGCGCCAATGTAACGGTCACGCTGGGGATTAGGGCGTGGCGTCAAAGGCGGATAAACAATTGAGCTTATATAAAATAATATTTATTAAAAATACGTACAAAATAGGTTTGGGCGCCAGCCGCGTACGATCGCGGCGAATTTATTTAAATAAGCTCGGCTACGTGCGAGCTGCTGCTGCTACTTGCTGCGCGAAGGGAGGGGAGGGGAGAAAAGGGGAAGCACACTTACGAATTGGAGGAAGTGGCGATTTTCTATGCAGGCGTGCACCCACCTTTTTAACGTGGAGATCGTCTCCTCGCAATTCGCTGCTCTCGATCAATTGCTTTCTCTCGTGCACACACACACACGCTCGGAATTATATAATACTTTATAATGATAACCGGTCGGCCGATGTTGCCTCGATGGCGTCTCGATGAGCTCTCTCGAGCTCGGGCTCGTTCGCCGCTTCGCTGTTCGGGCCCGACGTGCGCGCGCAGCTTCTCGCGTCGAGTCGCCCGTCGGCCGCCGTCGTCTCGCGCGCCTCGTGTAGTGAGTGCTCGCGGCCATGTTGATCAAGGCGGACGACGTTGCCGGGGCTGCTGCTTCCCACGGAGAGGACGGTGTTCCTGGTGATGCTGTAACCCAGGTAAGCCTTTATGATCGTTCCTTCGTGATGCCAATTTATCGGCTAATGAGTCCACTCTGTTGCAGGTGCAGACGGGACGGCCGATCTTCGAGTCTTCTCTCTCACTCGCTCTCACGGTGGCTGCTCAGCTGGTGCGCGTCGGGTCGGTGACTGCTGCTCTTCGTCGGTGCTGCGTTGCTGCGGGGATTCTGGCTGCTTCTTAGGTGAATATCTATCTCCCGAGGGAGTGCTGCGTATTATTTATTGATTATTAATTGAGAGTTATGGTAATGTTATGATTACCATAACCTCACTTCCAATCCTCTCCTAGCATGTAGCTGTCAGTTACTATGTGCACTACATGCGTCCTTGTTTCCTTCTAATTAGGATTCTTATTAATTGTTTAACTGTTTCACAGCTTCCTGGATATCTTGTTGCTGCTCGTGCTGCTCCATCTGGCACCTTGGGCCATCGCAGGCTGCTCCATGGTCCTGGTGCGAAGCCTCCTGGAAGTTGTGTCGCCTCTCCTGACATGCTGCTTCATTGTGCTACGTGGAAGGAGTTAAGAGAAGTATTGGGGATTTAGGGAGGGGTAGGTAGGCTAGTTTATATTGGGGTTCGCTCGCTTATTAACTTGACAGGTATTACATACCTTGTCACAATGTTTCCATATAATCAATTTAACATAATTTTTATATTTGTAATATAAATTATATATTTTTATTATTTCTTTTAATACTGACTTCTTTTATCTTAAATAACAATTTTACTCTTTTTCTGAGTTTTATTTTCGTACGAGATCGACCCTAATTGATAATGTTCACATTGTCTATTCAAATTACATTCGTAACAACTTACTTCATTAAAATTAATTTTTTGGGGCTCACATCTACTCCATTTCCATTGATGGACTCGCATAGTTCCTTTGAATGGAGAAAACAATTGTTAAGAAATAATGTTTATTTTTAGTCCAAACAGTAAAGCATGTAGTGATCAGCATCGATTATTTGTTATAAAAGAAATTTGGACAGGGGATGTTACATGCCAGAGGAGATTACATAGATTGTCTTTTAAATTTTATTACGTTACCATTCAAAATTTCCACATCGGAATAATACTGTTTTTATGTAGTTACTTTATCTGAAATGAATTGGTTTTAAAAAATTTATTAGTTTTCCAATTATACTCTACCAGAGGAATTACATTAAAAAAAGTAACCGCTGAATTACCACAAAAACATGCCCGTATTTTTTGCTTAACATCATGAAATATTAAAAATAAAATTTTTACCTCTAAAGTAAACCAAAAGTTAACAATTTCACCTGGCCAGAAAAATGTTTTATGTTTACAATTAATTTTAAAGACATTAATCATAACACAGCTATTATTAATAACAAGTTTGTTACAAAGTTCAGCAAGTTCAGTGCACTTCAAAAATCAGTAAATGTTCAGATTTTCAACTTGATTTTAATTGTGGTTATCAAAATGAACAGTTAAGTTTTGAACCCGTTTTTGAAAAAAAGAAATACGCCTATAATCGCACCAGTTAATATGCGATTATGGCCTTTTTACAGCCAGGGGACGTTACATTTCAAACTTTAAGCAACTTAAACTGGGCAATAAAATCAACTTTTATCAAGTTTCACGGCTGACTTACATTAAATTACATATATTGTACTTAGAATATATTATTCGTAATTTTATATATAATATAATGGGATATATTTCATTATTACACAATTGTGCGCGTTAGATGATTTTCACCCACATATCCAAAAGAATTAAAAAATTGGTTATAGGTAATTCGAATATAGTACGAATTTTCGTCAAAACATAAGACAATACAACAATTCTTTAGCTTAAATTATTATCCTCATTAATGCGTTCATTAATAATGAAATACTAAATCAGACAATGTATGTTGACAATATTGTAGCAATATGACATTATTCCAACAATATCGCTGCATATGATTTTTTAGAAAAGAAAGTTTTGGAAACAAGATTGTACTCTATTCTCATTCAAGGGAAAAAAATTATAGTGTATTTGGTATTTATTACTTAAAGTACTATTAACATAAATCACATTTTTATATTTTCGGTTTGGAAACTTTACATTTTAACCTTTAGACTACCGTGATTTTAGAAATGAAATCGTCCTTTAAAAGTTTCTGAATTGCCAACCTGCTTGAATATGTAAAAAATTGTCACCTCCTGAAGACGATGTCCAGGTGGTCAGGGTGACCTCCGGGTCATCTGGACATCGTCTACTGGTAAGTAGTGTGCCACCCTGCTTGAATATGCAAAAAAAATTGTCACTTCCTGAAGACGATGTCCAGGTGGTCAGGGTGACCTCCGGGTCATCTGGACATCGTCTACTGGTAAGTAGTGTGCCACCCTGCTTGAATATGCAAAAAAATTGTCACTTCCTGAAGACGATGTCTAGGTGGTCAGGGTACACCCCCATACCACCTCTAGAATATATTATTCGTAATTTTATATATAATATAATGGGATATATTTCATTATTACACAATTGTGCGCGTTAGATGATTTTCACCCACATATCCAAAAGAATTAAAAAATTTGGTTATAGGTAATTCGAAATATAGTACGAATTTTCGTCAAAACATAAGACAATACAACAATTCTTTAGCTTAAATTATTATCCTCATTAATGCGTTCATTAATTAATGAAATACTAAAATCAGACAATGTATGTT
Source organism: Theocolax elegans (assembly GCA_026168455.1). NCBI lineage: Eukaryota > Metazoa > Arthropoda > Insecta > Hymenoptera > Cerocephalidae > Theocolax > Theocolax elegans. Next base: position 75,014,469 of record CM047428.1, read on the forward strand.
GACAATATTGTAGCAATATGACATTATTCCAACAATATCGCTGCAATATGAAGTGCTGTCTGGGTAGGAATGTGTCTATTCCTTTATACCTAATGAGTATTTTCTTAACCTTGCATTTTTTTAGAAAAGAAAGTTTTGGAAACAAGATTGTACTCTATTCTCATTCAAGGGAAAAAAATTATAGTGTATTTGGTATTTATTACTTAAAGTACTATTAACATAAATCACATTTTTATATTTTCGGTTTGGAAACTTTACATTTTAACCTTTAGACTACCGTGATTTTAGAAATGAAATCGTCCTTTAAAAGTTTCTGAATTGCCAACCTGCTTGAATATGTAAAAAAATTGTCACCTCCTGAAGACGATGTCCAGGTGGTCAGGGTGACCTCCGGGTCATCTGGACATCGTCTACTGGTAAGTAGTGTGCCACCCTGCTTGAATATGCAAAAAAAATTGTCACTTCCTGAAGACGATGTCCAGGTGGTCAGGGTGACCTCCGGGTCATCTGGACATCGTCTACTGGTAAGTAGTGTGCCACCCTGCTTGAATATGCAAAAAAATTGTCACTTCCTGAAGACGATGTCTAGGTGGTCAGGGTACACCCCATACCACCACCCCTTCCCCCTTCAAATTTTACCCCTTTTAAAAAAGCAACTAAAAACATTAACCCCCAACAGTGCGTCAAAAAACATGTGATACATCTATTTATCAAAAAATATCGTCATTTCGACAATTACGTCATACAAATAGATTGACGTCACAGAAAGGGAGAAAGGTTTTTGATGGAAGCAGCTTAATATAATATAGATTTAATATTAATATTTGATTCCTGTGTTCGAGTTATAAACTTAATTTTTTCCCAAGCGAAACTCTCATTCAAAACGTATATCAATTAGATTGGAAAACTTAAACTGCCATTATTCTCCAATCATAAAACTCTCCACTGCATACCCCACTTACCACGTTAAAATGATTTGAATTAATGGACTGAATTCACAAACAAATTTGATGAGAATGATTCGTGTCTTAAAGAAAGTTACAGATTTAAAATACAGTATCAATCCTTGTTTAAATTAAAATCTGTAATTGTGGAAGAGAAACTGCATGAGAAACAAAGTAGCGATGAGGAATTGGAATCCGAACAATCGGAGGAAAGTCAGAACAAACGAAGAAAATCTGTTCATGTACCAAGTACTTGTTTTTCAGAAAGTAACAATTGACAGATAAAAGTTAGTGACTCCTTGCATACAACAGAGACTCGACTAACTTACAAAATGCTGTGATAATGTTAATAAAGTATGACGGAATAAATAACTGAATAATTTAAAAGGATTATTGAAAAGGACAGTGAGACTGATTTAAAAATGTTATGTAAAAGTGGAAGATTTGATAAATGGGTCCATGTCAAATCGCCGGAGTGTCATTGCTTCAGAGACGTGGAAAGGCCGGTTCGCACTTGTTGGAGGGTGGATATGTGCGACAGCTGCGCTAGAAATTTGTCTAAGTGGGCGCGGGTAATTCGAAATAATAGAGTGGATTATAAGACGGAAATAAGCGGTTAATAAGAAGGAAATCCACTTTTTTGGTAAAGTGAATTAATGCCAGTTTCGACTCCTTACACCATCTATTATTTGAATCCCATAGACGAACATCCAAAATATGCATACTTGCAAAGGTACAGATGAATGCCTAAAGTCACAAGTCCCTTGGCAATGAATTATTTCCCGCAATAAAGAGATACATGAGATGATTTCTTTCAACGACTGTTGTTAATTTATTGTAAAATAAGTAAAAGTAACAAATTATAATAAGATTTTTTTTATTAATCTTACAGATATATTCCATTTACATTAGTTAATTTTTATTAATCTTTTAGCTGAAAATTAGTGAACAAAATATTTTATTTTCTATTATATTTAACACTCGTGAACTTATAGTTTGAGTACGATTACCGATTGCTTAAACGAGTCAAGTTATTTATCAAATTGCACAACGTTTTGGAGACAAATTTGCCTCCATCTTCAGGTGCTGAACTTTATTAATAATAATTAATTAGTTTATATAATGCCAATATAATCGTCCGCAACAAAAATTCTTTATCTTGTGATTGTCACATTGCGTTTCAAACAAAACTTGTCAGTATTTCCGAGTGTCAATTCTTAACTATAATAATAATTAACATTACATTAATAATCAATGAATATAGCAACATGATTAAATAAATAGTTAAGAAAATAAGCACAGAAGTTATAAAGCAATCAAAGTCACACTTTTTTCTTCTTCATTTTAATCAAGTGAATTGTTTAATAATTTAAATAATTATTAATTTAAATAAATTAAATAAATAAACAAAATCTCACAATTAATTATTATTAATAAAGTTTAGCACCTGAAGATGGAGGCAAATTTGTCTCCGAAACGTTGTACAATTCGATAAATAACTTGACTCGTTAAACTAATCGATAATCCTACCCATTATCTTTTCTAATTCAAATTATAATTTTTTAAAAATATATATATATAATTTTTGTTTAAATTAGTAATTTATAATGAATTCTTCCATTTAGAAAATAAATATTTCAGAATGTACACCCTTCATGGTTATGATAAAATCCACAATATCGATTATAAAGGGTTAAATCCAGGTTGTAATAAATTAACAACCAATTTTGATTTTAAAAAATTGTACGACGTTGGACCCATTGGAGTAATGGAAGATCTTTGCTAACTGTTTGACATTTATGTACTTGAAGAGGTCTGCAAAACCTGGCAGACGAAACGTCGTACAATTTTTTAAAATCAAAATTGGTTGTTAATTTATTACAACCTGGATTTAACCCTTTATAATCGATATTGTGGATTTTATCACTCCCATTGGAGTAATGGAAGATCTTTGCTAACTGTTTGACATTTATGTACTTGAAGAGGTCTGCAAAACCTGGCAGACGAAACGTCGTACAATTTTTTAAAATCAAAATTGGTTGTTAATTTATTACAACCTGGATTTGACCCTTTATAATCGATATTGTGGATTTTATAGAAAATAAATAATTACAAAAATGGTCATTATATTAATTACTAAATTTATTTAATTATTTTAAATATAAATAATAACAATCCTATCATTAATGTTATTTTACAGATTAAAGATAAATTTTTTGCTTTTCTTTGCATATCAATTATAAATAATTCAAAATTATAATAAAAAATAGTAAATAAATTATTAATATTAATTACTTAAAAATATGACTTACTATTAAGCATTTAAAGCATATTTTTTATTATTTTTAATAAGTTCCTAAAAAAGATTAATTTTATCTTGATGTTAAAAAAATATTTTACTTTTTAAATAAATAAATTATGAAAACAAATTTATTTATCATTTCTTTTAAATAATTTTATTAAATAATCATTATATTTAATAAAGTTCAATAGCGGTTATGCGCCTCTCAACGTTCACGGCTACCGTGATTCATAATGTACTTTAATGTCGAAACTTATATTTAAGTTTTGCCTCGTGGGAAAACTTAAACTTAAGCAATTATTTGCTATTATTGTTAGCTAATTAAATAGTGGGTCCTTTAATAATTTAATAAGTAAAGTAGTAAAATAAAATATTTTTTAGAAGTTGAGAAAATACGAATCTCGATTATATACGGGTTCTTATTACCCTTATATATATATATATTGTAACGGGGTACGGATTGAATATAAGGAATAAAAAAATCAACGAAGGTATCGGGGCGCGAACCCACGATCCCGGGAGCGCGAGGCAGAAGTCTCACCACTGCGCTACCATTCGCAATTATCCCGGCTAGTCGACTTGGTCCTATCGACGAACGTCGCCGATAATTCAGGGACCTAACCTGCGCCGACACTCGAAATCCGTACCCGTTATAATATATATACGATTTCGACTGGTGAAGGAGGGGTAATAAGAACCCGTATATAATCGAGATTCGTCGTTCTTAACATATATATATAACTATTAGAGCCGCGGTGGCTCATGGGTAGAGCTCCCAACTCTCACACCGAGGGTCGTGGGTTCGATCCCAGACGTGTACCTCTGAAAATTTTTTCATGTGCATTTTTCGAACACCGCGACTCAGTGGCTCGGCGTGTCACTATAATGTGACGCCAGTTCAGGTGCGCGTGCGTTTCTTGCACTTGTCACTTTGTCAATGCATGAGAGGCACGGGCATCTGAACTATAGGGAACGTTAGGGACGCGAAGATGTAAAGAGGATCGCGGTGGGTCCATCGGGAGGACAGGAAACTGTAATTATTAGACTAATTACAGTGACCGATGATATCTTCCGATGGACACAAGCACCACTGTTTCAACTACATGTGCTTTGTTTACAGACACACCGTTCACCTCCGTCGCTGATTAGCCCTGGCAGCATAAATAGAGCGACGTTAAATAACATAAAAAAAAAAAAATATATATATAACTAATAAGAAATTTGAATTAATAATTATTTTTACTTTTTCATAAGTAAAAAAACAAGTTTTTAATTTTTTCTTAAAGGGAAATAATCATTATTTATTCTTTTAAAATGAAAGGAAATATTTTTATTTTTCAGAAGCATAAATAACTCCCTTTACTTTTATCAAAGGTGTAATTTTAACTTTTTGTACATTTTTCTTTATTTTCACTTTTAAAATGGACGGAAATTTTTACACCTTTCAAACGAGTAATTATTTGCTTCCACTCTTGTCAAAAGTATAATATTGATTTTTTAACCTTTTTGTAAAGAGTAATATGAATTATTTACTCCTTTAAGTTATGTCGTAGCTTATTCTTTCAAAAATGATAGATTCTCGGAACTATAGTCACAAATAATATTTATTATATTTATTATAAATAATTTATTTATACGTTAAAGTCGGCTGCTCATAGAATAATACAAACCTAATTTTGACATCAGTTTATTATAATATCGTTGTCTAGGGTACGGGTAAATCCAATTATGTATATATATATGGGTGGTTCTCTGTGACATCGAAGATGAAAAAAATAAATATTGCTATAACTATGGGAATATGTTTTAGAGGTATCCAGTAGTTCTCCTGAATTTTTTCAGATTTTTTCTGGGCCATTATTTTAAGTTACAGAGAGTCAAAGTTGACATTTTAGCACGTTTTTGCATTATATGCCCATTTTCATGAATTTTTAGCTCCCAGGGGATGCATTTTTCACTAAAAACATAAGTATGACTTTTTTTGTAAAATTTTCCGAACTTTTCATTAAAAATACTTTTAAAGACATAAATGTATGCTGTCACACTCTTGTAAGCCATTTAAACATTAAATAGTGAAAATCAGCAATTCTGCTCCGGACTCTGGTAACCTAATACTGTCTAAAAGATGTCTTTTTATAGTCAGAAACTGCCTAAAAATTTCCAGAGTGGGTCTAAATCATTAAGATCACTTATGGTCAAAATATCCGGGAAAAGTGCCCGAAATATTAATAGAAATGTATATTTGTTGCCTTATAACGATGAATCTAGTAGCATGATCATTGCAAAAAAATTTGTGCACTTACCTTGGAGTGGTAGAAAAGTATCTTCACTTGTTTCAGTATCCATCTAATCCCCTGTAAGCTGCTAAAAATACAAATATTATTATACAAATGTAAAAAATTAATTTTTAAACATTTATAATGCTGAATTTTTAGTTTTACATCCCTTACAAGAATTATAATACTAATCTGAAGGATTACTATAAATATATAAACATCATTATTACAATAACTGAATATACGTATTTAATACAAAAGATATATAAATAAATCGGATATATAATTATAATGAATAATATGATAACGTGACAGTGACAAGTTTGTGAAATCTAAACAATGTATTGCTGAATATTAATAATAATAATGTTGATACTTTTATAGTAATCCTTCAGATTAGTATTATAATTCTTGTAAGGAATGTAAAACTAAAAATCCAGCATTATAAATGTTTAAAAAATAATTTTTTATAATTTTATAATAATATTTGTATTTTTAGCAGCTTACAGGGGATTAGATGGATACTGAAACAAGTGAAGATACTTTTCTACCACTCCAAGGTAAGTGCACAAATTTTTTTGCAATGATCATGCTACTAGATTCATCGTTATAAGGCAACAAATATACATTTCTATTAATATTTCGGGCACTTTTCCCGGATATTTTGACCATAAGTGATCTTAATGATTTAGACCCACTCTGGAAATTTTTAGGCAGTTTCTGACTATAAAAAGACATCTTTTAGACAGTATTAGGTTACCAGAGTCCGGAGCAGAATTGCTGATTTTCACTATTTAATGTTTAAATGGCTTACAAGAGTGTGACAGCATACATTTATGTCTTTAAAAGTATTTTTAATGAAAAGTTCGGAAAATTTTACAAAAAAAGTCATACTTATGTTTTTAGTGAAAAATGCATCCCCTGGGAGCTAAAAATTCATGAAAATGGGCATATAATGCAAAAAAGTGCTAAAATGTCAACTTTGACTCTCTGTAACTTAAAATAATGGCCCAGAAAAAATCTGAAAAAATTCAGGAGAACTACTGGATACCTCTAAAACATATTCCCACAGTTATAGCAATATTTATTTTTTTCATCTTCGATGTCACAGAGAACCACCCATATATATATGTATATTAAAAGCCGACTGTCGGTAGAGCTAATACTCCTATCTACACGTGGTCCGTTTCCGCCATCGAGAAAATGGCGGATTAATGTTCTCGTCGTGGATAAGGAAGGATTATTAAATATGCATATGTGTAAATCAGAAAAATAATGTTTAATGAATCTCACACTTCATATTCATACATATAACTTCTCGCCGATTCGTATATTTAATAATACTATTCTATATAGTATGTGTATTAAAGTATATAGAGAAACTCAATATCTTTAATTATCCGTATCCTATTTATTAACACGGTTTATCAAGATTTTTCCCGTCAATAATTTACAAGAACAATCGAAACAAAGAAGAGAAACGCGCGAAAAGATCCGAGTACCAACGCTTCATTCACTCCCGATTACGTTCGTTAATGAAAGATATGGCCGGCGCGAGCCTTTCCTCCTTCTTAACTCTTTTCGTTCCGTCTTACTCGTCTTCACAGCCCTCAAAGGATAACTTGTCAAATCTCTCCAAAAAAATACTAACAAATGCAGCAATAAAAATTGATAGTCTTTAACACTCCTCACTCGATAACAATTTATAACAATTTTTACGGGTTTCAATATCGTGCTTCACTTTAGGTAGATCAGCGATCATCTTCAGATGTATGCAGGTAAGTATACCGTCTATCTCATGTAAAAATAATTAAAACCCATAACCCATCCCATTAATATCTCCTTTTTAATATCCTTTTTAATACCGGTGACGAGAATGGTTCGGGCTAGGTTATTTACCATTATTTTATTTATTCACTTGTCTATGTTTACATTTTCCTAACCTCTCCCTGTCACATGTTAAACCTAAATTTAACATAATTTTCTATATATACAGGTTTCGACATGACAGGGAGGATATTCACCACGAGTACTTGGTTCCAGTGCAGAAGTGTGTCCCTACCAGGAAGGAGGTGTCTACGGTATAAGGTAAGTTAAATTCCAATTAGTTAATCCTATTCGATACGTAATCCACTATTTATTTATAACTTTCAGGTATTCATCCCTAGGTGTGTTCGACTCTTCAGGACTAACCAGTGGAACTTCCTCGCTTCGTTAATGACAAGGATTCTAAAAAAGGTGAGCATGAGTGATGCATAAGCATTGCTCGTACTGGTATAAGAATTCTTTGTTTATATTATTTTCTATTATTTATTCCTATTTATTTCTATTCATATACTAATCTGTATTTTAATTTTCAGGTATGGACAACGTTCCCTCCTTTCCCTTCCTATCCATCAATTGCCTTTTTAAATTAATAATTTATAATAAATATAGTGAGGTACTACCTCACAAAGTTAACGTCCAATATTTTACACCTTTCGAACGAGTAATTATTTCAATTTCCTCTTTTTAAAAGTGTACTTTTTGTATTTTATGCTTTTTCAAGTGTAATTATTCAATTTTATGCTGTCTAAAGTATAATTATTGCATTTTTTTCTTTTCTAAAGTATAATTTTTGACGTTTAACCTTCATTGAAAGTAGAAAGGCTATTTTTTACACATTCTAACGTCAATTTTTACTCTTATGGATTTAGAGTGTATATTCTTTTATTAATTTCTTTTTATTTTCTATTGTAAATATGCCCACATGTATAAAAAATGTAGCAGTTGATCAGCAAGTTAATGGTAACGGGCGCGTAATGATTTGTATTCGTACAAGCAAACAGACAGACGATTATGCATGTTTAACACTCTAAATTAAGACTAATCATTTACGTAAACAATGTTAAGGAGACAAGTCTACGTTGAAAGAAACATATTTTTTAATAGGTTGCAAAAACTTTCTTTTTAAAACTGTACGATTAACGTTTTAAACTCGTGTCGTTTTTTTTCAACAGAGATGATTCTCCTACAATTAGAAAATAAAATATTTTGTTCACTAATTTTCAGCTAAAAGATTAATAAAAATTAATAATGTAAATGGAATATATCTGTAAGTTTAATAAAAAAAATCTTATTATAATTTGTTACTTTTACTTATTTTACAATAAATTAACAACAGTCGTTAAAAGAAATCATCTCATGTAAAAATGTTTAATGTTGAAAAAGTTCAATGAAGTTATCTCTTTATTGCAGGAAATAATTCATTGCCAAGGGACTTGTGACTTTAGGCATTCATCTGTACCTTAGATGGTGTAAGGAGTCGAAACTGGCATTAATTCACTTTACCAAAAAAGTGGATTTCCTTCTTATTAACCGCTTATTTCTGTCTTATAATCCGCTCTGTTACTGGATTACAAAAGTAATAAGAGCTTGTTAGATAAATTAATGAAAAAAATTATTTCGAATTACCCGCGCCCACTTGGACAAATTTCTAGCGCAGCTGTCGCACGTATCCACCCTTCAAAAAGTGCGAACCGGTCTTTCCACGTCTCTGAAGCAATGACACTCTGGCGATTTGACATGGACCCATTTATCAAATCTTCCACTTTTACATAACATTTTTAAATCAGTCTCACTGTCCTTTTCAATAACCCTTTTAAAATATTCCACGTCTCTGGCGATTGAACATGGACCCGATAGATATTATACATTTTATGAAAATGATGTAAAACTTTGTCATTGAACGCATGTTTGATATGGATAATAATTTGCTAAATTTAATTTTGTCTGAAATAAGTGCGATAAGTATACCTGCTGTATTTCATAACTTGAAAAACGTAATTATATTATTTAATTTCTTGCTTTATTTTATTTAATACATTTAATGATTCCTATAAGACATTTTATTTGCACCATTCAGATTATAATTTATCTCCTCTACATTGAGTTACCCTTATTTGTTGGTCTTATATAATTCTGATCAAAGAATCTTTTACTTTTAGTAATTGTCTAACCGTTATTCAAGATGGATAATACAGATAGTAAAAGTTTTTATAGTAAAAATTATTCAAATAAAAAGAAGTAAGTATTTCAATAGCTGTGCATTTGTTTCAAATAAACAAGGAGATAAGAGACTTACTTAATTAAGTAAAAAAATATACCTAATCATACTTATGGCGTGATCTTGAAATAGAGTTTTGAACGGCAAATGGTAAAAAAAAGAATTTTAAATATAACTTACATATGTTTTACAGGTTGAATGACCTGAATAATTACTTTCATCGAAACAATAAGTATTATAAACATATATAGCGAGGCGATAACATACTTGAGATGACATTTGAGAAGTACGAGTAACGCCGTATACAAGTATAGTGGTACACTATAGAACAATGACTTCATCAACATCACGTGTTAGCTTACTTGTTTATTTATATAATCAAAACAATTAAGATAACTGCGACGCTACTTTTCGTCGGCAGGAAATATAATTAAATTAAATTATAAGCCGACGGAGGTTCCGTCGTAGCGACGTTAAAATTGGTTATGATATCGCCGATTTGTATTTTTATTGGGCGCCTGGCGATATTTAAAATAAAGAATAATTATAATACAACACTACTCGGCAACCCGGCAAATCCTCACCTCGACTCCTCGTCACAGAGGGAATCCCGACGGCTGACCACCTCGGAACCGGCGGCTTTTAGCGTAAATGGGAATTAATAAATACACTCACGAATTCAATAATCAACCTCAACTTATTTATTTAAAAATTTAGCCCGTCGGGCTAACCGTAAATTTACTCGCCTAATTAATCTCTCAGCTCCAACCAACTCCACTCGATTCTACACTACTCGACTACTACTCTAACTCAAGAAAACCTCGACAAAAATGGATACTCTACCTAAAAAAAAATACTACAAGCAAACTAAATCGACTGCCTCGTCGGACGATCAGGTAGCGAATCATCGAGACCGGCTTCTTCATCCGGCTCGCGGCGTGGCTTGATCCTCCCAAAATAAGGATTTTCCTCCCCACCCTATCGCTATCTTTTTCTATCCTATTCTACTCCTTATCTACCGGCGTTGATTAGGGTGGTTGATTGCGTGATCGATACGCGTAGTCAGCCTTGATCTTATTTCCGTCAAGGCCGATTATCCAATAATAGTGGTTTACGTCACCACCAACCTGTTAATTATTGGGTCGATCACGCAACCAATCATCCCCAACACTCGGAAGGCGCGCATTACAAATAATTAATTACCATATCGGTAACCCAGTCGGTGCTGCCGCCCCGTGCCTACCGGCTATATAATTAATACTAACTGTCCCGACACACTTATACAATAATTAAATTAAATTTTCAACCACTATTTACAGTTATATACAATTTAAAAACTACTACAAATCGCCCCAAATTCTACCGACGGATCTATATATTTTTGGTAGTTTCCACGTACACCTTTTTACAGGTTTTTACGTATCCCCTACACCTTTATTCCATTTCATTCCATTTCCAATTTTACCCCCTCTTTACCCCACCTTCTCGCATTCGCCCGGGGTTATGCCCGTGGAGAGAGGGAAAACCTGTGGCCAAACCCGTTGGGATAAATGCCATTTAGGAAAACCTCCTCCGAGAAGGGCGGTGTATTCGAGAACAATTCTGTGTGGGTGGCAAGGTCACATTGCGTAGACTTTAACACCGAAACCGAATGCCTCACACCTCCCGCTCACGTTGTGGAATGTGAAAAAAACACCTAACCGATCATTTAAGCTAAGCCCGAGAACGGTCACCCATCCAAGTGCCAACCGCGCTCGGTGCTGCTTAACTTTCATGACCGGCCGAGGTGCATTTCCCGACGGATCTATATATTTTTCTTCCATTAATTAACTACGCTATCTAGCTAAAATAATCAATATAATATTATATACGTGCGCGCGCTATATACAATAGTATACACGCATACATAGGTGTGCGCGCACCGTATATATCTATATATACATATATATATATATATATATATATATTCTATTGTGCCACGGTATACCTTCGCACGCATACATTAGGTATACTGCGACTCCTACTCTACTCGCGCGCTCTCTCCCATAATCCCACTCACGGTCGCTCACTTGAGTTCTTCGCGCGCGCAACACTCTCGCTGCTCGAGTGATTCCCCCCTGCCCACGTACCTTGCCTAGTGCCGCGCGATCGTCGCCGTCGGTGCCGCGTTCCCCGGTATACGGGTGTAAGGTGGGGAGCACCCTGGCTCTCCCGACTAGTTGTACGTAGTTCGGGCGTGCACGCACCCATGCGCCATCTCGACCGTCGTCGTCTGCTGAGCACATGTGACGGTTGAGGTTAGGACGCCGCCTAACCTTCCGTCTTGTTGACATCAGCAGCGGATACGCCAGGTACCGTGAGACGACCTGGGCTGGGTCCTTGGCTCACGATACCTCTCGGCCGTGGTCTGGGTCGTGGTCCGCGTACTACCGTCGGGTATCGGTCGCGTCGTTCGTCGGCTCCGTCGCTAAAACATACCCATACCGTGGGTATCAGTGCTTATTTTAAAAGTGCATCGGTGCACTTCGGTCCGCCAGCGAGGGATTCACTACCTGCGATGCGATCGCGAGCTATCAAAATGTAAAAATAATGCATGCACATGACTTGTAAATACAAACCATGTGCATGTACTTGTGCGTTGTACGTTTTACAACGTCACATAACATTCTTAAGAAAACATTCCTTTCCGACATCAATAACTTTATACTAAAATACTGTAAGCAGGTATAAAGAAGCATATCAAATGGCGTCATCAAGGTCACGCGCTAGCTTACTTGTTTGTTTATATAAACAAACAATTAAGATAACATTCTTAAGAAAACATTCCTTTACGAGATAATTAACTTTATTATACTAAAATACTAACCGACACTGTGGCGGAGTGGCGGAAGCGCACCTCGGCCGGTCATGAAAGTTAAGCAGCACCGAGCGCGGTTGGCACTTGGATGGGTGACCGTTCTCGGGCTTAGCTTAAATGATCGGTTCGGTGTTTTTTTCACATTCCACAACGTGAGCGGGAGGTGTGAGGCATTCGGTTTCGGTGTTAAAGTCTACGCAATGTGACCTTGCCACCCAAACAGAATTGTTCTCGAATACACCGACCTTCTCGGAGGAGGTTTTCCTAAATGGCATTTATCCCAACGGGTTTGGCCACAGGTTTTCCCTCTCTCCACGGGCATAACCCCGGGCGAATGCGAGAAGGTGGGGTAAAGAGGGGGTAAAATTGGAAATGGAATGAAATGGAATGAAATGGAATGAAATGGAATGAAATGGAATGAAATGGAATGAAATGGAATGAAATGGAATGAAATGGAATGAAATGGAATGAATGGATGAATGGAATGAAATGGAATGAAATGGAATGAAATGGAATGAAATGGAATGAAATGGAATGAAATGGAATGAAATGGAATGAAATGGAATGAAATGGAATGAAATGGAATGAAATGGAATGAAATGGAATGAAATGGAATGAAATGGAATGAAATGGAATGAAATGGAATGAAATGGAATGAATGGAATGAAATGGAATGAAATGGAATGAAATGGAATGAAATGGAATGAAATGGAATGAAATGGAATGAAATGAATGAATGAAATGGAATGAAATGGAATGAAATGGAATGAAATGGAATGAAATGGAATGAAATGGAATGAAATGGAATGAAATGGAATGAATGAAATGGAATGAAATGGAATGAAATGGAATGAAATGGAATGAAATGGAATGAAATGGAATGAAATGGAATGAAATGGAATGAAATGGAATGAAATGGAATGAAATGGAATGAAATGGAATGAAATGGAATGAAATGGAATGAAATGGAATGAAATGGAATGAATGGAATGAAATGGAATGAAATGGAATGAAATGGAATGAAATGGAATGAAATGGAATGAAATGGAATGAAATGGAATGAATGGAATGAAATGGAATGAAATGGAATGAAATGGAATAATAAAGGTGTAGGGGATACGTAAAAACCTTTTTGAATGAGCTTTCGACAAATCGGACCCTACCCTTTGCTAAAGATCAGCTCCTTCACCATCAGGCACCCATTGAATGTATCGAGGAGCACCGACGATTTCATCCGAAACACCATCATTTCGTGAATGTGTACGTGTTAGGTGTGAGTGGTTGTTAAAAACATAGCCAACTAGTATCAGCTACGCTTAGATTATTCCGATGTCCACGGTTTCGTATTTGCTATAATAGCAACTACCAGAGAGATTGATTATAGTCTGCTACTATTTATCTTTCTGGTAGTTCCACGAGTTGCAACCTGCAGACGCTGCCGGTAGCATAAAAAAGTGCTCTACCATTCTAAGGGAGGTTCCTGAAAAGGCTACATACATTAATTTGAAAACAATAATTCAAACTAATTAAATACTTTTAATTAGTTTATATATTTTAAATATAAACAGAAAGTTTTCAACAAAAAGTAAATAAAAAAAAACTTATTAATAACAAATAACCGATAATTAAAATGATAATATAATTATAATTATAATTATAATTAAAATTTTATAAATCATTTTCATACTTAAAACATATTTTTTATTTTTTATATTATAGTTTGTGCATTGGCATTTCCTGCCACATGCCCTCCTTATGTCAGAATTTTTTGGTATTCATCCACCATAAAAACTTACCACATCTGCTCACTATATCTGTGTGAATGCTTATCCCTCCCTAAAAAACCCTACAGCCTGATATTTGTCCCAAGGTACGCCCGTGAGGAAGAGAAAATCTATAAGCATAGAAAAACCATCTCCGATACGGCCGGTATATTGAAATACTCGGTTTGAAGGTTTAGGTAAACATCAAAACCGAATGATCCATTTCTCCTGCTAACGTTGTGAATTGTGGAAAAACATCTAATCGATCCCGAAAGCCGTACGAGGATGGGTCATCCATCTAAGTACTGACGGTGATTCATCAAAATATATTTATTTTATTTTTACTTTCGTACTTTTTTCGGCTAGGCAGGAGGTGGTCACGTTTTTGGCTTCATGGCTTCGTGACGAAAAATAATACTGTAAACATAATTCTATAATGAATAGAATACACAATTCGCAATGTATAATGTGAACGCACCATAAATACTCATATATATCTTAAAAGATTGTTCTAAAAAAACTTAAAATTTGTTACAGAAACTTTCTGCACTCTCATTTTGCATCACTGATGGCAACATCAATGACTTTGGAAAAAATAATTACCCAAGGAAAACTACATATTTTCATCGGAACATGGAACATGAATGGTAGAAAACCTTTAATTGACATAAATAGATTTATTCTACCAGCAGGCAAGTTTGCTTATTAATCAGCTTATTAACCAATGATAATAAAATTGAAAAAGTTATTCTTAATTAATACTACCATAAGTAATTCTAACGTTATACATTATATCCTTGATCCTCTTTCCAAATTATGTTACTTCCTGATATTGAAATGAATTTGCTTTATAAAATTGTAAATGTATCTATGTAAATCGTTATTTTTTAGAATTTTATTTATGAATGACCGGTATATTTACATCCAGAAAGCAAGAAATTTGTAAACTTTAGCAACCAACTATAAATTTAGAGTACGATTAATTTATTAATTTACAAATAGATAGATTTGTTGTTGAATCAGTAAGTTCAAAGATGAATCTAAAAATCTACGGTTCTAATTTTCAGTATGTCTAAGTACTAGATATTTTAACTTACTAAACGTATTGTACATTTACGGAAAAAAGAAATTGTGCCTTGATGTTTTTTTCGATAGATCCGACAGATAAACGTAAGTGAGTTTTTTAACAATCTTCAGAGAAACAAACTCATGATATTCAATAAAGTACTTTAGTTTCATTTTAGATAGTGTTTACAAAAACATATTAAATATTAATATTAAAGTATTATTAATTATATTTTTAAAGATAAATTCTATTAAAAAAATGTTAAAAACTGTAACTTTTCAATTGGAATTAATGTAATATTTCTTTCCTTTTACCAATTGTGATATTCGACGAGAACTATTACCTCTTCAATCACTTTTGTTGAAATTAGTATTCGTGTAATCCCTAAGATTTCTCAAAAGTTCTAGTTACGTATACGTTTATCGCTAAGGCTTACTATAAGAAAAACTTTGAGGCATATATAATTCCGAGATAAGTCTGAGTCGGAGGATCAAGGTTCTCATTGTAAGTTAACAATGCAGATTTCTTAAAATACATATTTAATTAAAAAATATATCGTCAGGTTTTCAAAATATGGTCGACATCATCGTCATAGGAACCCAAGAGACTTGTATATCCAATATCAATAAATGGGAAACTACGATTAAAAATGCTGTTGGACCATCGTATATATTAAAAACAAGGAAACAGCTTGGAGAATTGCATCTGATTTTATTTTTAAGACGTGAACTTACATGGTTCAGTTCAACTTGCCAAAGTCAAACAGTTTTATTAAGAAGGCATACGATTTTTCGTACAAAAGGCGCTGTCTGCTTATCCATCATTATTTTAGGAACGAGTTTCTTATTCATTACCATGCATTTGGCGGCTCATCAAAATAACGTTAAGAAAAGAGTCAAAGAAATCGAGAAAATTATCCGAAATCTGGATGTTCCAAAAAGTTTGCCTATTAAACAAAGACATAAAGGTACTTTTTATATTGTTATTGGTATATGCATTTGTCATAAGTACTATAAATAATTTTAATTTAAATGCCAATTTATTATTATTTATTTTTATTTCTGATTACATTTGTAGTTTTATGAATTTTACGTTCGTAATAGATCATAAGTACCTATTCCTATCCTTTCTTATACCGGTTTTATAAATTATTTTCTAAACTACTTATACATACTGACGCTTTTTTCATACATACATCCGCTAACGACCTCAAAATGTCGAAGAATATAAGAAGTCGATATGAAATTTCTGAAAAAGAAAATTCGAATGAATATATATTTATTCCTTGTGAGAATTCAGGACAGTCTGATAATGATGTATCAAATGATCAAGATGAATGTCATGAAAATATCACAAATAACTCGTCTGTTCCATTTCCTTCTGTTTCTTACACTAAAATATTTTATAATTATGATAAGACTAAAAAAAATTAGAAGAAGTTCATGAATATGTTTGGAAAGGAGAGAAGGTGTACAATCATTCTGCTGAAAATTTAATTTTTTATCCAAACTAGATAGAAAAAAATTTCCAATTGTTCTCCAGTAGAGATTTTTGAGTTCTTTTTCTCTCTAGAATTAAAAAATTACATTATAGACGCTACGAAAGAGAATGGATATGAGTTATCTCTAACGGATTTAAATACTTTTCTAGGTGTTATAATTTTCTCAACCTATAATAAAAAAACCATCTCAACGATATTATTGGTCAACAGACCCATTAGTAAAAAGTGAAATATTTTGCAACTCCATAAGTAGAAATGAATTTGAACAACTAAAAAAATTGTTTAAATGTTTAAAATTCCCGTCCTTAAAAGGTTAGCAAATTGTGCTTTAAGTAGCAGTAGTTATTCAAATGCTGGAAAATGTGTTGAAATCTTTATCTTCGCGTAAATTGGGACCGAGTCATGTTTATTTCGTCAATCTTTTTAGTAGACCAGATTTACTGGTACATTTAAAGAAAACTGATCTCCAATGGACAATTAGAGAAAATCGAGTGAATGTAAAAAATATCTTCGACAAAAAAGTTTCTAAAGGGACTTTTACTGTACTAAATGACAAGACTAGTTAACTGAATTTTATTACTGTGCAAAATTCGAAGCCTGTCTTAATTATGTCCACTGTAGCAGGTATTAAGCCCCTTGGTACGATAAAAAGATACAGTAGCATTGATGAACAGAAGGTGGAAATACCACTTCCGAATGCATTTAAAAGTTATAACCGATTTATGGGCGGAGTAAACATCCAGTGTCAGTACTGTAATAAAGTGTTATCAAATATCCGATCCAAAAGATGGACATGGAGTATTTTTATGCGAATAATTCAAACATTTATTACAAATGCACTTATTCTAAGGAATACTGTTCTACAAAATGAAAAATGCGGGATAAAAGAATTTGCTATAGAAATAAGTAAGCATTATCTACAAAGAGTTCTATTAACGAAGTATGCACCTATGCAAAAGGAACTAAACGCTCGTATTGCTCGGAATGTAAAATGAGAAGTTCAAAATGTTGCAAGAAATGCAATAATGAATTTTTTGTGAACCATGTTTAAAAAAAAGAAGTATTAGTAGTATAAAAAATTAATAAAAAAAAAAAACAAAAATAAAACAAAAAAAAACGAAACAACGATAACATGGGTGTTAACTGAACGTTCACCTCCACGTGGTGAAACCCGGGGAACGTTACATTCAGCAGCGACTAAGAACGTTCAACACATTTAATTAAAAAAATATCTACTCTACGAACAAAAGTTGTAGAACAAACAGTGCTTAGAATTGATCAGATATGTGTTTGAATTTTTTCAGAATTTTTTGAGCAACTTTTGGGTTTTTCAGAAACCCAAAATTCTTGAAGGAATTCAAGACTTCTTCAGAACTTTTGGGTTTTTTTTTCTTGTTATTTATTTCTTTTCTGTTTTTTAGTCGCTTCAGATTTTTTCTGCTGTAATAGCAGCATGATCTGCGACAACTACTTCTTCAATTTCAATATCCGAATCTGACTCGTCGAAATAATCAGCAGTAAGAAGAACGATTATTCGAGAATTTTCATCTTCCTCAACACATACATTTGATATTATTCGAGATGATTTCTTTTTTTTGCCATGCTCGACATATTTTGTATAGGCTTATATCCAAAAAATTATGATAAAAAGGAAACTCTCTTTCAATCCTATGAGCAGCACTCTGTTCAAGAATACAAAAAATTAAATCGACTAGTGCGTATTCCTACTATTTTCGGAAATAATAAAATGAAAAATTTTTCAAGAATATAGAAAAAACGATAATGATTTCGGAATTTTATTCTATCAAAGAAAAATGTAATAAAAATCACTATTTTACGGTTAACGGTTAAGTGATTTCAAAAGAATGGGTCAACTGTATTACACAGTGTCCCATTTAGTCAAACTCATATTCTTACTACGTAACTCACTTCTACGTATAGAGTAAACTTCTCTGTTCTGCTCCTGGATGGCGACCCAGCGGAAGCCGGACACTTCTCTAGCAGCAAAAAAATATGCAACTTAGCGATTTCCTAAAATTTTTAATCAAAACTTTTTTCAATTGATAAAATTGATTTGCGTTTTTTTTTTGTAAATATTTGTTATAACTTTTTTAGCAGTGATTTTAGATAAACTCTGAGGCCATATTCTGAAAAAGCATAAAATTTTACGACGGATATGATAGGTCGGAAATTTTTATGATGCAGATAATATAAAAAATGACTGCATGAAAATTCGTTAAAAATTTAGGATATTACAGCTTTAATGGGTTAACTCCATAGTGAAGATCAGGAAGGGATTTAGATCCATACCATCTTATGAGACAAGGGAATCATTGGGTGTAACTAATGCAACGGTTGTCACTCGGAGTTCAGTAAGGAAGATCAAGAAGGGACTTAGACCTTCCATCTCATCTCACTATTATTAGAAGCACTGATTATTAGAACAAGGTTTAGTCGTTCATAATTGATTGTGCAGTGAAGAAGTTCAAGAAGGGCATTAGACCTTCTCTCCCACCTCACTATAGAAACAGTCAATTCTATGAATGGATATGTAATTAAAAAAGAACTTATTAGATAATTTTGTCATTAAAACTACTTCCCAGGTAGCACTATCCGTCTCCGAGACGTTTTTAAAACGTTATTAAGCGTTTTAAGCGTTTTAAACATGTCTAGAAACATCTTTAAGACATTTTGTGCTGTCTGGGTTATTATTTTATAGATGGTAAAAGAAGTTATCGTTCGTCTAAAAATAGTTTAATAAAAAATAAGACTCAAATTGATCTCCACGAACTCAATTTTTATTAACTGCCGACGTTTCGGACGTTTTTTAAGCCGTCCCTTTTCAAGGCAATAAAAAAAGGCGCAGAGATATTAAGTTAACATATTGGGTGAATCACAACTCTCCATCAACATCGCACGTAACATCGCGCAACCCTCCACTTAACATATCGAAGAGAAAACGAGGACCTCCCCGAAGGGAGTCCTGTACACTAGTGTCGGCAGTTAATAAAAATTGAGTTCGTGGAGATCAATTTGAGTCTTATTTTTTATTATTATTCTAATAATTAAATTTTTACATTTATTATTATAAATCGCGCAAACTAATAAGCGAACGCGCGAGTAAAGAGTGACCTCATGAATATATATAGCGTCTATTCAGGAGTTACCACGAGCGCAGAGAGGCTCTAAGACATCTCCGGATCAGACTAGAATGCAGCCGAAACTGCGAGTCGAGGTGGTTTTATAGATGTCCATCGGTAGAAGAGGCTTGTCCCATTCTGACTGTACATACTTAAGTGTCTACGTAATGGTATGACATCCTTATCTTATTAAGATTCCCGATTATTTAAATTTATTCTATATTTC
This sequence comes from Theocolax elegans, assembly GCA_026168455.1. Classification (NCBI taxonomy): domain Eukaryota; kingdom Metazoa; phylum Arthropoda; class Insecta; order Hymenoptera; family Cerocephalidae; genus Theocolax; species Theocolax elegans. The sequence goes on from CM047428.1 coordinate 75,034,589, forward strand.
AACTACTTTTTATTTTCTGTTCGAGTATAATGTTGCTCTAAAGTTATTTACAATTAATTGTTTAATTTGTAATTAATAATAATAATTATTTAATTAATGTAACTTTGGTGTTGTTGGTCGGATGATGTAAAATTTTTAATTTTACAATTTTTTATTATTTAATAGTATAGTATAGTATAGTATAGTATCTTTATTTCCAATATATAGTATTACATCAGTAAAACTTTTTACATTTTTACCCGACAATTTCTCGTTCTTATATTCTAGGTATTACATAATGTGCTATAATACAGATTAATAAATATTATTTTTACAAACTTAGCGTGTTTTCCTTTTTTACATTTTTATCTTTGAATCTTTTATACAATATACATTTTCCTAGTTGCTATATTATATTTTCTCTCATCTAATCTAGTTGCAATTTATAACATTTTTTCCTACAAATACAAACTTTCTTTAATTTATTCTCTTTTTGCTCCTTTTTTCTTCCCTTTCTCTTTCTTTTTCTTTTTCTATTTTTAATAATTTTTCAAACTCTTTACTGTATTTACATAAGTCTATTATCGGCTCTCCCCTAAATATATTTTTCATTGTTTTTTGTATTTTCCATTCTTCTTTTGTTAACCCTTTCCCTTCAATTTCTTTTACTAAAGTATTGTCAATTTTTTCCCTTGCCACCTTGCATCTCCAGCTATGTTCAAGCGTTTGCAATTCTAACCTACATAACCTACATATTTTATCTTTAAAACCTTTTTTCCCTGTTATATCTAGATTACCGCACCGCATCCTCGCCCACTGTTCTTTCCACTTTCCCTCAATTTCCCTATTATCCCAGTATTCTTCCTTACCTAATTTTATTTTCCATTCTTTGTATTTTGCCCAGTATTTCGATTCGTCAATTTTGTTCCAGTTAATTTGAACTTCTTGTTCCTTTTTTCTTTCCAGCGCTATTTCACATTTTTTAACTATCATTTTCTTATCTATGCTATCTAAAGCCTCATCTAAACCTATTCCATCCCCTATTTCTCTAAATGCTTTCTCAACTATTTTACCCCATTTTGTAGCATTTCTATTTCCTATTCCTCTTATTTCTTCTCTAAGGCATATTTTCGGAAGCCTTTCCTCACCCATTTCTTTAATTTTAACTAAATAATCCAGCGCTCTTTTCCTTGTTCCTATCCCTAAACTATTTCTGCCCGATTCCATTTGGTATATATAAGTCGGTGTATTTCTGTTTAAACCCATTGCCATTTTCATGTACCCATTTTGGGTTCTTTCCAAGGTTTCCCAACTTTCCCACCCCCAAATTTCAACCCCTTGCATACAGCTTGCTTTAACAATTGTATCGAGTAAGTAAGCTCTTTCTTTTAACGTTTCTACTTTTGCTCTTTTCCATATCCCCCATACCATATTTATTGCCTTTGTTGCTTTCGCTCCCATTTTCTTTATGTGTGTTGCGTATGAATTACTAGCTGTGACCAAAAACCTAGATATTTATATTCTTTGCATATTTCTAGCTCTTTACCTTTAAAAGTCCATTTTTCCCCTTTGCCCCTTTTACCTGCTTTCTTAAAAATCATTACTTTTGTTTTTGTAGTGTTAACCTCTATTTTATTCCTATCACTATACTTTTCGAGATCCCTAAACATGCTCGCTAATCCCTCCTTACTATCCGCTAGTATTACTACGTCATCCGCGAATTTTAGACAAAATATTTTTTCTTTACCAATCACCGTCCCACCTTCATTTTTCTTTTCCCACTCCATTTCCATATCCTCTAAAAAATATTAAAAAGTATTGGGCTTAACGGGCATCCTTGTTTTACCCCTCTCACTGTTCTAAATTTTTCTGAAATCCCTTCTCCCGTAATCACTTCATTTTCTGTGTTACGTTACATCATTAAATGTAACATAAAAATAAAAGTATAAATTAAAAACGCAAACGAAGCAATGCCGCTGTGGGCGCTCTCCGACGTCCGCGCGCGCGACCAAGACTCGACTCAAAGCAGCTCCGCCGCGGGCGTTCTCCGACGTCCGCGCTCGCCCAACTATACTCGCGGTATTCGCCGCCGCGGCCGCTTCCAACGTCCGCGCTCCTTTAACAAGTTAACTCGCGTATCCACGCGCGTTCATTATTCCTCTCGCAGTCAAAGGATCCACACCAACGACAGCCCAGCAGTGAACCCTTCTCCGATCGGTGTTTTAAGCCGCAACACATCAGCCCAGCAGTGACTCTTCTTCGATCGGTAATTTAAGCCGCAACACATCAGCCCAGCAGTGACTCTTCTTCGATCGGTAATTTAAGCCACAACACATCAGCCCAGCAGTGACTCTTCTTCGATCGGCAATTTAAGCCGCAACGCCAATCAAGGGAGAGCCTTCGGGTCACCCGGGTGTCAACGGCCGTCGCGGAGATCACGGGGAGTCTTCGATTTACCTGGGTTTCGGCGGTCATCTACGCACCTTATACGTGAGCATCAACCACCCTGAGGACCAAGACCTCCTGGAGATTCGACGTATCGAGCTAGGGGCTCGCAACCCTCCCGGTAACGTCGCGTCTATTGTGCGGGTTTAGTGCGCGTCCTATCGAGTGCGGGAACGTTCCAATCCTCTCACTTTCTCAATTTCTTTATTTCCTTTTTACGCGTCGGGTCGTTGCGATACGCGTCGGGTCGTGCGATACACGTCGGTACGGTGCGATACGCGTCGGGTCGTGCGATACGCGTCGGTACGGTGCGAAACGCGTCGGTTCGGTAAGGTACACGTCGGCTCGGTACGCGTTACGGTCGTCCGTCCATCGCGCGTTACACACCACACACACACACCACGCAAACACATTCTAAGCGGGAAACGACGGTTTCCCCACCGGAGGTGACGACTTCCGGATAAACGACCACACGGTCTACAACTTAAACGACCACACGGTCTACAACTTAAACGACCACACGGTCTACAAACTCGATCTCTCTCTCTCTCTCACAAATTCTATTCTGCTTTCCTATCTCTGTAATTTCAAGGAGTTTTTCTCCCTTCGGGGTTTTCTCCTTAGAGCCAATAAATATCACTATTTATCTGGCTCAAATCAAGAGAAATTTTAATTATACCTATCATTCCCATCCTAACACGAAAACATACAAACGCGCGGGGATTGTGTGGCTCTCGACGCTACATTTTGGTGCCTCCTGTGAGGTTTGGACAATTCGATCACATCATACGATCTTCGAAGACTTCCATTCCTCAACGTCGATTCAGCAACGAGAGAGAGGGAGTCATCACAAGCTGAGAGAGAGAGAAATATCCTTAAGCAGGAAGGCGAATCACTTCAACGGCCGTATCGCTTCCGGGAACCATCCGACCGTTACATCTCTTCCAACTAAAAGATAAGTTTCAACGAAGACGTTTTTTGTTCTCGATTGCATATTAAATTCAGTAAAATCACTTTCTTTGGTCAATTCATTAAGTCGATTAAAATCAATTTTTTGGAAATTTAATTTATTTTAGTTTGTTCTTTTAATTAACTTGTAGTAAATTCGCTTTTTCTTGTGTAATAATTAACATTTTATTCAACTAAGGTTCTTGTGTATTAAATTCATTAGTTTATTTGACTCATTTTAGTTTCATTTTACTTTTTATTACATTCATTTGTTTATTAATTTTTGACTCACTTTAGTTTCTTAATTAAATTCATTTGATTATTTTTTTTGACTCATTTTGATTAAATTCACTTTTTTATTAAATTCATCTTCAACCTTTAAATTAGCGTATTTATGTAGGTCATTAAATTTATGCATATCTGTACTGATTTTTGTATTAATCTAGATATAGTCTATAACATTAATTATGTAATTCTTATTCAATCATTATATTCGATTCCCTTTATAGAACCACTTAAATTCAATTCACCATACTAATTAATTAACTCTTGTCGATAAATTTAATTTTACACATTAGAATTTGCCTTTAACGTAACTTATTTTATAATTTACTTAATTCAACCCTTCCAAGTACAATTTGCACATTTAATTATTTGATTCATTGCTTTCAATTAAATCTAATTTTACAATCAACCACTTTCAATTAAGATAAATTTTGCACATTTGATTTAACCTTCCATTCAACCCGTTTTTATCACATTAAATTCAGTTGTTTAGTTATAAAAAAAAAAAGGGGAGAGAGTATATTACAATTTCGTCAGGGTTTAAGATATATATTAATTATGGCGCAAGAAACCACTAAACGTATAGCGTATATTAATCAAAAACGAACCACCCTCAAGGCGCAACTAACAAACGCGGCGAATGCACTTGACGCCGAAAAATGGGACCGAACCAACGCGCGTTTACGTATTGCTCGAATAAGCAGTGCTTTGAGTAACTACGAAGAGTTACACGACGAATTATCCATTCTCGACCCCCGAAACGAACGAGCAGATGAAATCACGGAAATTCAGGATAAATATTATGAAATCGCGGCTAGAATCGAAAACCTAGACGGTATAGAAACTAACAATACTCGCGCTTCCGGAAGGCACATGGGAGAGACAAACGTTACGGAAAGACAACACACGCTTAAACTTCCCGTCGCGCAGCTGCCAAAGTTCGACGGCAATCACGATAAATGGCTTTCCTTTAAAAATATTTTCATGACTATGGTAGATTCCCGCAACGATATAGACTTACTTACTAAATTCATATATTTAAAAAATTGTTTAGAGGGCGAGGCCGCGACCAAAATTGCTATTTTCACCGCGTGTCACGAAAGCTATAAAAACGCTTGGAAATTGTTAACCGAATCTTACGAAAGAAAACGAGCATTAGTTACCAGACATTACGAAGCGATTTTAAATACAAAACCGATAATTAACGCGACTTCGTCGAACTTGACGCAGCTGGTCGACGAGACTAGACAACATATCACGATGCTAGAATCCTTACAAGTTAAAATTGACCCTCACATGATAATATACGTTTTAGAATGCAAACTCCCGATCGAGATTCGTAGGAAATGGGAGGATTCATTATCGTTAGACGAATTACCGGACTTTTCTCAATTCATAAAATTCATCAATGAAACGGCTTATCGGTTGTGTAGGTTTGAAAGGAGATCGACGTCTGCCGCGAGCGAAATGCGCGTAAGGAGAAACAATGATTACGATAACCGACCGCAAAAAATGTTTAAATCCAATGTAACTGCTCGCGCTTTAGTCACTCATAATACAAATGCATGCATCTGTTGTAAACAAAGTCACTTCCTATATAAATGTCCAGAATTTCACGGATTGTCAGTAAAAGAACGCAAAGAATTCGTTAAAGGGAAGGGTTTATGCCGTAATTGTTTGCGTCAACACGGCGGAGTTTGTAGTTCAACAACTTGTAAAATTTGTCGCGAAAAACATCATACGCTCTTGCACACGTCGATTTCAGATCAAACCGAGACAACATCGAAATTAGTACCCAAATTATGACTCGAACAAAGCGTTCTTAACTCCATTTCTCGCGCACCTCGATCGCAGTTAATGACAAGCGCCGTGATAGTTGTACGAGATAACAGCGGTGGTCAATTAAAGGCACGGGCCCTATTGGACACCTGTGCTACAGCACACTTCATAACCGAGAACTTGACGAAAAAATTAAATCTACCTGTTCGGGAATGCGTGATTCCAATCGGCGCCATCAATGATTTAAATACTTTAACAAAGGGATGCGTAGAAGTAAATTTTAAATCCGTGTACAGCAACTATAATAAAACATTAACCTTCCTAATTGTAACTAAAATAGCTGATTTGATACCAGACGAACCATTCCCACGCGATTCTATTAATATACCTATACATTTAGATCTCGCCGATCCAGAATTTCACATTCCTCGACCAGTCGATTTGCTAATAGGATCAGGAGCGACCATGTCTATGTTAAATGTAGGACAATTCAACTTATCAAGGGACAATACAGATTTGATTATTCAAAAAACTCAGTTAGGATGGGTCTTAGCGGGCGGACTTAATGGGGTTAATTTAAATAAACCTAGAATTTATCAGCTTTCTCAATTAAACGATATTATGAATAAATTTTGGGCAATAGAGGAAGTAGGGCTTACTAATACTAAATCCGTTAATGAGGCGTTATGCGAAACACATTACAATTTAACTACTGTACGAGATAAATCGGGTAGATATATCGTGCGTTTGCCTTTTAAAAACGGGAATCCTAAAATAGGAGAAACACGCGCTCAGGCTTTAAAACGGTTCTTTTCTATACAGCGGAAACTAAAATCAAACGATGCGCTTAGATTAGAATATCACAGGGTTATGCAAGAATATATAGATTTAGGACACATGACGTTAGTAAAACAGGAAATTTTTGAAGGATATTACATGCCACACCACGCAGTTACTAAATTGTCGAGCAACACCACTAAAGTACGCGTAGTTTTTGACGCATCCGCTAAATCAGATATAGGCATCTCGTTAAATGAAACTTTATTAACCGGACCAACGATACAAGACAAACTGTTTGAACATTTATTAAGATTTAGATCCTACACCTACGTTATGACAGCCGACATAGAGAAAATGTACAGGCAGGTTTTAATACATCCAGACGATAGGAAATATCAGCGCGTATTTTGGTATAATAACGAAAAAATTAGCGTATACGAATTAAACACAGTAACTTTCGGTGTATCGTCCGCACCATACTTAGCAATACAGACTATACAAAGACTAGCAGACGACGAAGGCGATAGGTTTCCCCTTGCACGCAAGACACTTAAACGAGACTTATACGTGGACGATTTATTGACAGGCGCGAATGATTTACAAGAAATTTTTAAACTTAGAGACGAAATTATAGAATTATTAAAACTAGGCGGGTTTAATATTAGACAATGGGCGTCCAATCATATTCACACGTTAGATAATATAGAAAACAAAATATTCAACTTAGACTGCGCGATTGAACAAAATGCAATAGTTAAAACGTTAGGAATAGGATGGAACTCAATATGCGACAAATTAACTTACACGGTAAAACCATTAGATTCAACGGAAAGGGTAACTAAGCGCGAGATATTATCGGAGGTAGCAAAAATCTATGATCCTTTAGGTTTATTAGGTCCAATCATTTTAACCGCGAAATCAATTATTCAGAAATGTTGGAATGCTAAACTTGATTGGGACGAAACAATACCGCACGATTTATTTACGATTTGGACTAACTTCAAAAATCAGTTAAATTTAATACACGATATACAAATAGAACGGTCTCTTTTAATAAGAAATTCGATTTACGTTGAATTGCACGGTTTTTGCGACGCTAGTAACATAGGCTATGGAGCATGTATATATATTCGGTCAAGTGATAAAAATCGTAAGACTATCGTGCGGTTGGCATGCGCGAAATCGCGAGTAGCCCCTTTAAAACCAGTTACCACCCCCAGGTTGGAACTTTGCGGCGCTTTAACACTTGCCCGCTTATATAAAGAAACGCGTTCAGTTTTTCAATTTAAGATTGATAAGGTAGTACTTTGGTCCGACTCTACAATAGTATTGCATTGGTTAAAAAAGCAACCGCAACTGTTGAAGACATTTGAAGCCAACAGAGTCGCGGAGATTCAATCCTTGGGGGAAGGGGTGATTTGGAGACATGTCCCGACCCTCGACAACCCGGCTGACGCGCTGTCGCGCGGTCAGTTACCTGACGACTTTGTCTCGAATCAGCAATGGTTCTCCGGTCCTAAGTGGTTAGATGGGTCGCCTTCTAACTGGCCGGTGAGCGCGGTCACGCCAAACATAGAACTCCCCGGATTAAAGCGAAAAATCTGTTTATCCCTTAGGCCCCTTAGATGCGAGATTTTCGAACGATTTTCCTCATATGCGACACTGGTGCATACAATCGCGTATTGTATGCGACTTATCAATAGAAAAATTAAGTATAAGAGTAGAAACATAAGCATTAATGAAAAATTAGAATCCGAGCGAAAAATCTTACAGCTGATACAGAGCGAACAATTTAGCACTGAAATCGAACAAATTAAAACCACCGGTCATGTAAAAGATACGCGATTAGCATCTCTCAATCCTTTCATTGACGAATTCGGGTTAATTAGAGTGGGTGGTCGTTTACGACATTCAATTTTAACGAGCGAACAGAAAAATCCGATACTTTTACCCAAACATCATCACGTAACTGATTTAATTATACGGCAAACTCACTTAAACAATTATCATTCGGGAATTCAAACTACACTATATACTCTTAGGCACCGATTTTGGTTAATCGATGGAAAGAACCAAGTACGCAAGATTGTTCGTCAATGTATCAGTTGTACCCGTCATAACGCGACATCAATACAATTTCCCATGGGTGACCTGCCGAAAGCGAGGGTAACTGCATCAAGTGCATTCGAACATACAGGTGTAGATTATTTCGGACCACTTTTTATTAAGGAAAGGAAATTTCGCAATCGAAACAAAATTAAGGTTTACGGGTGTGTATTTGTTTGTATGGCGACTAAAGCGGTACACATCGAGATCGTGAGCGATTTGACTACCTCGGGTTTCTTAGGAGCATTCAGACGTTTTATATCTAGACGAGCAATTCCTCATCATGTATTTTCAGACAACGGAACAAATTTTATTGGCGCGAATTCAAATTTACAAGAATTATACGCATTATTCAATTCACAAGAATTCAAAGACGATATTAATAAATACGCAATTAGAAAAAATATAATTTGGCATTTTAATCCGCCACTTTCCCCTCATTTCGGAGGTCTCTGGGAAGCGGCGGTAAAATCTTTCAAACATCACTTCAAAAGAGTAATAGGTGGTCAAATGCTCACGTTCGAAGAGCTTAATACCTTCGCGATCGAAATAGAAGCAATATTAAATTCACGACCATTATGTGTTCTGTCTAGTGATCCAAATGATCCTCTATCTTTAACGCCCGCACATTTATTGGTGGGAAAACCTCTCACGTTACTACCCGAAGAAAATTATCTCGATGTTCCAGATTCACGATTATCGGTATGGAATTTCATTTCGAAGGCTAGACAGGACTTTTGGAAGAGATGGCAACTCGAATACTTAACTGAAATGCAGAAAAGACAAAAATGGTTCAATCACAACGCTAAAATCGACATCGGATCGATTGTATTGATCATAGACAAACTACAACCCTGTCAACAATGGCATCTGGGAATCATTCAACAACTACATCCCGGAAGCGACGGCATCAACCGCGTAGCTACTGTCAAAACAAATAACGGCGTATACAAACGCAATTTAACTCAACTCTGTCTATTACCAAATCAATTATAAATCGCGCTACGACTTCATGTACGCCTTCCTCACAATCTGTAACACTTATACACACACACCGAAACGCAACTTTAATTATTTTTTCTTCTTATTACGATATCGCATTCTTTTGGGGGCGGGAGTATGTTACGTTACATCATTAAATGTAACATAAAAATAAAAGTATAAATTAAAAACGCAAACGAAGCAATGCCGCTGTGGGCGCTCTCCGACGTCCGCGCGCGCGACCAAGACTCGACTCAAAGCAGCTCCGCCGCGGGCGTTCTCCGACGTCCGCGCTCGCCCAACTATACTCGCGGTATTCGCCGCCGCGGCCGCTTCCAACGTCCGCGCTCCTTTAACAAGTTAACTCGCGTATCCACGCGCGTTCATTATTCCTCTCGCAGTCAAAGGATCCACACCAACGACAGCCCAGCAGTGAACCCTTCTCCGATCGGTGTTTTAAGCCGCAACACATCAGCCCAGCAGTGACTCTTCTTCGATCGGTAATTTAAGCCGCAACACATCAGCCCAGCAGTGACTCTTCTTCGATCGGTAATTTAAGCCACAACACATCAGCCCAGCAGTGACTCTTCTTCGATCGGCAATTTAAGCCGCAACGCCAATCAAGGGAGAGCCTTCGGGTCACCCGGGTGTCAACGGCCGTCGCGGAGATCACGGGGAGTCTTCGATTTACCTGGGTTTCGGCGGTCATCTACGCACCTTATACGTGAGCATCAACCACCCTGAGGACCAAGACCTCCTGGAGATTCGACGTATCGAGCTAGGGGCTCGCAACCCTCCCGGTAACGTCGCGTCTATTGTGCGGGTTTAGTGCGCGTCCTATCGAGTGCGGGAACGTTCCAATCCTCTCACTTTCTCAATTTCTTTATTTCCTTTTTACGCGTCGGGTCGTTGCGATACGCGTCGGGTCGTGCGATACACGTCGGTACGGTGCGATACGCGTCGGGTCGTGCGATACGCGTCGGTACGGTGCGAAACGCGTCGGTTCGGTAAGGTACACGTCGGCTCGGTACGCGTTACGGTCGTCCGTCCATCGCGCGTTACACACCACACACACACACCACGCAAACACATTCTAAGCGGGAAACGACGGTTTCCCCACCGGAGGTGACGACTTCCGGATAAACGACCACACGGTCTACAACTTAAACGACCACACGGTCTACAACTTAAACGACCACACGGTCTACAAACTCGATCTCTCTCTCTCTCTCACAAATTCTATTCTGCTTTCCTATCTCTGTAATTTCAAGGAGTTTTTCTCCCTTCGGGGTTTTCTCCTTAGAGCCAATAAATATCACTATTTATCTGGCTCAAATCAAGAGAAATTTTAATTATACCTATCATTCCCATCCTAACACGAAAACATACAAACGCGCGGGGATTGTGTGGCTCTCGACGCTACATTCTGTTTTCCCATATATTTCCATGATTAGCCTTAGAAATTTTCCCTTTATCCCTAAATTTTCTAACTTTCTGAACAAAATATCTCTATCTACTGAATCAAAAGCTGTTTTGAAATCGATAAATCCTGTATATAATTTCCCTTTGCTTCCCTTGATCTTATTATTTATAATACTATTAAGAGCAAATATGTGGTCCCTTGTGCCCCTATTTTCTCTGAATCCTGCCTGATTTTCCTTAATTTTCTCTTTATCCTCAATCCATTTTCTCAATCTGTTAGCCATTATATTTGTTAATATTTTGTAACCTATATCAAGAAGTGAGATACCCCTATAATTAGTGGTCATATCTTCATCCCCTCCTTTATGTATTGGGTAGATTCTAGCTATTTCCCATCCCTTTATAATCTCCCCCCCCTTTAGTACTTCATTTAATATTCCCGTAAATTCTCCTGTCCAGTTCATTGGGAGCTCTTTAAAACACTCTGCAATTATCCCATCTTCTCCTGCTGCTTTATTATTTTTCATCTTTCCTAGCGCTTCCCTTACTTCGGCAAAGGTTATTTCCTCATCCAATTCCTCTACTAATTCAACTTTGTCTTTTGTGACTTCCCCTCTTTCTTTTTCCCTCTCCTTTTCCTTATCTTCTTCAGTTGCCCCTAAAAGCTGTTTAAAATGTTTTTCCCATTCTTTTTTAGCTATATTCTTTCCCTTCCTTTTTTTCCCTGGTTTAAAACTATTAATTGCCTTCCACCAATCCGTCATTCCTTTGCTACTTTTCACTCTTTCCCACTTTTTCTCTCTGACTTCTTTTTTTAATATATTGATTTCTTGTTTTAATTTTTTCCTTTCTTTCTTTAATTCCTGCTTATCCTCCTCATTTTTTGTATTTAACCATCGTTTAAGTGCTTTGTATGTTCGTTTCTTTTGATTTCTAATTTCTTTTTTTTGTACAAATTTCCCTTTTCCCCCTTTTTTAACTATTTCTAACTCCCTACAAGTATCCCAGATTGCTTTAACTAAACTTTCCCACCTAATTTGAGAACTCTTTTCTTCCTTGTCAATTCCTTTTCCTTTCTCATCCATAATATTTTTATATTCGATTGATTTCTCTTTATCCCACACTATTTTTTCTGTACAGTTATCTACCTCTTTTTCTTCCATATTTATTTTGTCAAATTTTCTTTCTAATCTAATACCTATTGGTAGATGATCTGACTCTATTCTCGGTATTACCTCTACCTTTTTAACTACACTATGATTATTGTATTCTATTTCTATAACTAAATCTATCACCGAATTTCCTTCGTCTCCAACAAAGGTTTGTTTTCCCTTCCAGTCACCTTTAGTCGCCCCATTTTTTATTGTACATCCATTTTCTTCGCAAAATTTTAATAATTTCTCTCCCTCTCTATTTGTCTTACTATCTTCCGAGTTTCTACTTTCTTCTCTTTCCCCTTCCTTTCCTATTTGCCATTTACCTATTCTTGCATTCCAATCGCCTATCAATAATGTTCTTTCCCCCTTATCCATATATTTTTCTATTTCTTGATTCATTTTCTTTAATACTTTTTCTATCTTGACATTATTATATACAAATATTATATTTATTTTCCCTTCCTTTATTTTTACCTTTTCTATAATTATCCCATACTCCCATTCTTTAATCTTTCTATATTTTATGTTTCTCTTTATTCCTAGTAGTGTTCCCCCTTTTGCTCTTCCCCTTTTATTACATCTGGTGGCTGCTTTATTTTTCCATATAAAATTTTTGTCTAATTTGTTAAGCCACTCTTTTTCTTTTTCTTTTTCTAACCATGTTTCCTGCAATGCTATAATTTCAAATTTTAAAATAAAATCCTCAATTTCCTTCATTTTCCTTATACCCGCTATATTCCATGACACGATTTTAATTTCTGTATCTTTGTCATTCCCGTCTAACATAAAAAATTTTTTTGTCCCTTTTCTTTTTGTTTTTCTTTTTCTAATCTTCCCTCTTTTTCAATCCATTTGTACCATGTGCCTTGCACATTCCTTTTTTGATACCCTATTTTAACCTCTAGACCATTTTCTTTTTCCTCTCTCTCTATCATTTGTAACCATTGATGGATTTCCTTTTCTCTTTCTGTATAATCGTCATCAACCCAAATATTCCATCCTTTAAGGTATTTTTTACTTTTCATGATTTCTACTTTATTTTCCCATGACTCCATTTCCAATAAAAGTCCCCCGCCTATTGGTCTAATTTTTCTAATGTAAGCCGGTGTCCCTAGCTTTTTTCTAAAAATTTTGTTTATTTCTTCATTTAGCTCTTTTCCTACTGTTCTAACCCCCCTTACAAATATATTCTTCTTTCTTTCCCGTCTTTCTTTCATTTCCCATTCTATTTCTTGTTCAGATAACGTATCTGGTATTAATTTTAAATATTCCCTTTCTGTATGTATTTCCCCTTCTTTATCGTTTAAATTTCTATTATTCGCCTCGTTAAATATTCTTTCCTCTCCCTCTATATTATTAATCTTCTCATATTCTACGTTATTGTTTTGATTTTGATTACTACTTTTTTCAATATTTCTATTTCCTAGATTATCAATTTTTATTTCCATTTTTTCTATTATTTTTTCGATTTCCCTTATCTTATTTTTAATTTCTTTACTTTCTGTTTCCGATAATAATTTTTCTATTTTTTTCTGTTTGTCTAAACTGTCTACTTTAATTTTAAGGTTATTGTTCTTACTTTTTACAATTTCAATTTCTAAATTTACGTCTTTTTTTATTTGTTCCACGATTTCTACTCTTTTCCCTAACTCTATAATTATCCTCTTTAATTCAATATTTTCGGTTTTGTAATTTTTTATTTGCATTTCAAGTTTCGTTACGTTCGCTCAATATTTTTTAGTATTTCCCTATCTATTACAATTGTTTCCCTATCTAATCTTACTAGTTTCGCGACCGCGCTTACTTTACTAATTACTTGTATTTCTTCCTCCATGCCGTCTACTTCTTTCTTCTTCTGCGTCATCCCTCTATCCTCTCTGCTACATTGTCGTTGCCTGTCATATCGCCATGATCCAATCCTTCATTCCTTCTTGCCTCTATGTTCGTTGCCGTTGCCCTTGCCGCTACCCCCTCTACCGTTTGCACTGCTACGTCGCGTGGTCTCTCTGCCGCTGTACCCTCTCCTTCTCCATGTGTTAGTTCCTCAACCGATCCTATCGACCTCTTCCCGTCGTCTTTCTCTGATTTCTTTTCGTTTTCTTTATCTTGCCGGTTTTCAATCTTTTCCGATTTTCTTTCTTCCCTTTTTTCTGCTTTGTCGTCTTCCTTTTCTATCATTAAACCTTTTTTCTCTGACTTGTCCGATTTATTATTCATTTCTCCGTCGGTATTATCATTGCCCTTTATTACCGATTGGGGTCTTTCCGGCGAGTGCATCATTTTTGTACTTCTGTTAAAAGCCGCGATTTCATATGAACTATTTTTTATAATAAATTTATCCATTATTTGCGCTTCTCTCTTTTCTCCTACTTTTTTTTTAACTTTCTTAGGTCTTCCTCTGCCTTTATTCTCTGATTTTAAAGTTTCCACTTCTTTCCACGTGTTTCTCTCTTGCTCGTTCATGCCATCCGCCATCTTTTCTAACCTCGTTCGTTCTCGACTTTTATACTTAGCAGATTCTCTTATTTTTCTTACGAGTTTTCCTTAACTAATACTTTCCTTGTTTCTTCCACCTCTCTTTAATACTTTATCACTTTCCTTTTTTAATCTCTGGCTTTTAACCCCTTAATTTCCAATATTTTACGCGAGCGTTCCTGCGTGCGTTCGCTTTGCACCCGATCTTTACCGGAAGTCTTTTTATTATTTAATATTATATATATATATATATTTTGTTATAACACTGTTACTTATGGCACACTGCTGTGATGCATTGTTTATTATTGGAATATTAAATAAAATAATATATATTAGATTTAAGAATAAATTAGTTATGGGCTGCAGAAATACAGCTGATCATTAACTAATTAGTTTAAGTTAGTATATAAGTGGAACCCTAGCCTTTGTACTGGTAATTTATTTATCTCTATAGGGTTTGCAGATGTAATAAATCTGTAATTATTAATGGGTTAAATAAAGAATAAAGAATAAAGAATAAAGAATACGGATGCAAAATTGAAGATACAATAAATATTAATCAAGTATAATAACATACACTATTCCAAATATTCATATGATGTATAACAATGAGTTAAAAATTAAATACATTAATTATTGCATTTTTAAGATAATTCTATTAATAAACAGTAACGATAAAATAAAATTCAAATTTTAACAGTAGCAATATAAAATACGAATTACATTTAAAAAGTTTTTCAAAAATTATTAATTTAGAAAAATTAAATTTAAATATTTTTTTTTTTTTTTTTTTTTAAATTCTCTTTGTTTATCACCCCGTATATCCATTATTAAACGGGTTTTTACAGGGACACCCCTACCACCTATGTGTGGGGGTGAAGACATTCCAATTTTTCCCATCCCGATCCCCACCGTCTCGCATTCGCCCGGGATTATGCCCGTGAGGAAGGGAACACCTTGTAGGAAAACCTTCCCCGAGAAGGCCGGTGTATTGAAACACTTTGTTTAGATGTTCAGGTCACTTTGCATAGGCCCAAACTCCGAAACCGAATGTTCCACACCTTACGCTCACGTTGTGAAGTGTGGAAATACACCTAACCGATCCCGAAAGCCGCACAAGAATGGTGTCACCCATCTAAGTACCAACCGCACTCAGTGCTGCTTAACTTTCGTGATCGGCCGAGGTGCGTCTCCGCCACTCCGCCACCGTGTCGGTGAATTGAATTTAAATATTGTTTAAATAAAAATTTCCAAATTGTATACAATTGTGCACTGAGAGAAGTAATTCTTTAAGTTAAATACACCGATTCAGTTTAGAAATTAAAAAAAGAAGTCTTTGATTCAAAGACATAAATATTTATTGTGAAAATACTATTCACTTCTTTGGTTGAAATGCATGTATCTTAATCGTTAAGAAATAGATATTGAAAACTAAGAAGTAATTTTTTCGTATTAAGTAAATTTATTTCTTTGCATTGAATAATCTTGAATTCATAATCACTTGTATTTATACGAAAAAATATATATATGTCTTTTGTGCGTTACGAATGTTTAATTATTAACGTTTAAACAATAGATTAAAAAATATTAATCTGCGGATCCAGACAAACTAACGGGCATAACCACCTCTGTGCGAGCGCATGTGTATTGTTTATAAGCAAGGTTAGCGTGCCGATAAATAAAGTCGCGCGGCGTATGCCTGGTGTTTGTCTACATCAGAAATTTTGTCTCGTGCCTCGCGCTCTTTTTGCGTACAAAATTGCTTTATGTGCGTAGTCCCATTACATTGGTTCGACTATGGATGAATTATTGAAAGAGTGGGATTTACCAAATTTGATTACGCTATTTAAAAATATAGGCAAAACGTTCTATTTTATGATAAAATTTAAATTCTTTCTTGAATTGAATAAGGACAGGTTGGTTGGATGTTAAAGAAACCAAAAAAACACAAATTTCAATATAGAAATTGCGACGTTTCGTCGACAAAGATGCGTCGACCTCATCAGACAATAAATATATACAATAAATGTGAGTTTGACGTTTGAAATTGTCATGCCGTAAACACATTTATTGTATACCAGCATCCCCGGCGTGGCTTCGCCTATGCTATAGTTATAATAGGTTTATTTTTTACTATTTAAATCGGGTTATCAACCCCCCCCCCTCCCCCCCGGTAGTTAATCACCCATTCTCCCGTTTACAAAAATATATTTTTCATTAAAATTGTTTTTTATTTAAAGTGCAAAATACTTAAAGTAAAATTTCAATTAAACCTGGCTGTTACACCCCCGGTATTGTTTATCCATGCACTGTCTTACCACCAATTATTTTTCATCAATTTAATAAATGTCCAAGCAAGTAAAGGTTGCCAAAAAATTCTCCCCGCGTTCTAATGTCGTTGTTTTTACCGTATCTTTGTTGAATATTTATTTGTTTTTACAATTGTTTCGACTGACTTGATCGAATATTGACCATTAAAAATTAGTATTATACGACAAATAAAGCAGAAAGATCAACTATGGTTATTGTAACTCATCTCATTGCACACGTGAACGTGCCCGAAATAAAGCTTTAGAACTATCTTAGTTTTAAAACTTTAATGCAGATACATTTTTTAAAGACAGTCGCGAAATACGACAGTAGCGGAAAGCACGTGGCAGTAGCACTACGTAAAGTTTACAATAAGTATATCGAAGAAAAGCTATAGTGTAGTGAAGTCAGTTTCGAGGATATGTTAGTTTACCAGAAAGCCTTTGTCCTTCACTAAACTTTATCAGTATTCAGTTTATAGTACACGTTAATCTCAGACTGATAGTTCAAACGGTCATATCGCTAGATATTGCAGTTGTAGGTATATTGTTATATTATTAGATATTTTAGTATGCTGTAATTTAAATAGTTTGATGGATATTCGTATTAGAAAATAATATTTTTTTAAATGTCGAATCGAATTATTATAAAACTTCCGGATAAACAACATTTTTAGTAGTTTTTGTGGGTGAAGTTATTAAAATGAATTGATTCTTTGGGTTTCCAGTACGTGAAACATTCTGACCGTAAATCAATTCCGACGTAATTATAAGTTTGACCTTGGGATTTATTGATACTAATTGCAAATGAAAGTTTTAAGGGAAATTGTAAACGTTTAAATTGAAACGGCAAATCTGTAGGGATCATTGGAATGCGCGGAATAAAAGCAGTCTCTCCAGCAGCAGGACCAGTCAATATGATGGCTTCAATAATGTTATTACGCATCACTTTGACTTGTAATCTAGTCCCATTACATAATCCTGCCGGGTGTAATGAATTAAGAAAGTCTTAAGGATAATGTACAACGTCTTCAGTATTGACAATTGTATCAATAGATAAATATTCTTTTATATCACCATTAAATTTACCTACAATATAATGATTAATTTCTTCAGCAAGAGCATTTCGTGGTGAAATAATTGCTCTTTCACACAGCCAAAGATAACTTCTGTAATAAATTTTCAATATCAGGATAAACTTTCGATATAAGATCATCCAGAGTTGAAACAACTTGACCAAGATTATCTTCAATGTGAATGTAACTATTATTATTATCTATAGTACCATTTCCCATTTTTAATAATTGCTCGGAAAAGTCCGGGTTACCCCCACCAAGATACGCTCTCATATTTGTGCGCAAATGTAAAGTTTCAACATTATTCTATAGTTGCGATGATTTTAAACATGCTTTAACAATATCAGCTCTTGTTCCTTTTGTTATAACTGGTAAAGTCTGACGAAAATCGCCAGAAAAAATAAATGTTACACCACCCATTAACAAATTAACAGATCTGAGATCCCGTAAAGTTTTATCAATAGCTTCTATATGTGCTCTATGAGTCATAGTACATTCATCCCATACAATAAGGATCGTTTCTTGGAAACTCTATCTTCTATTTCAATTAAACCTTGATTAAAAATATTATCAGAGTAAGTTAACGTGATATCGTTATTACGTTGACGTTCTTTGTGAAGAATATCTTCACATAAATCTTTTTGAAACCTTTCCCATAATAAAATAGGTTGAGATGGTTGACAAAACAATAAAATAATAGCAAATAAGTCCCTCATCTTTGAAGATGTTTGTGATATTGCAGCATCAGCTAATGTGTTTTTCCATTGGTCATCATTTTCTAATAGTCCGAGCGCTTGACATGCTGCTTTAAAAGTGGGATATATTACACTATTAACTGTTTTAAGTGATTCAAATGAAGTTGGTCCACGAATATGGTGTAATAACATCCTTAGGTGAAAGCTTTCGACTTGATTAGGATGAACTGTGTAAACTCTACCTAAAGCAGCATCTTTTTTAATACCAGGATATCCTTCAACGTCTTGGCCACGTTTCCTTCTAGAAAATTTGTTATTATTCCATACATAATATGTAGGAACCTCGTGATATAGTAATGTTTTAGCAAAATCATCCGAAGAAGCCAAATCAAAGAAAGCAGTGAGTGTTGTACTCCGCGGATGTTCAAGGACTTGTTGAATGGTATCTTCAGTAAAATAAACACGTTAACAATTTGCTAAATGAACAGCTAAATGTGCTACAGCTGGATATCTTTCATGTATTGGAAAGTCGAAAAACCTCCACATTGCTTCTGAAGTGCATATGTAACGACTATTGATATAATTACTAATTTCATCATTATTATTGATAGAAAATGTTGCTTGATCTGTACCCTTATTTATATATTTGCATATGTATTTTATGGCTTGCACTGAATGGCAGTATTCAACATTAACATGAGCATTAAAACATCTTAATAACAATGGTGAATATGGGACAACCCATCTATTGTCAATTAGTACCATTTGATTGCGAATTTTAATTTGAGTAGTGTGCCCACTATTCTGCGGAGACCTTCGGCGGTATAGTGGATAGCCATTTTCACCAGTTATAGTATTCTCTAAAAAATGTCTTGGATAATTTTTTGTACATTTTCCATTATTTAAACAGGGTGAATTCATATTAAATTCACCGCATGGGCCATGAATCATATTTTTGCAAACAATTTGAAATAATTCAGGGTCAATATCTTTATCTGGCAATTCAGCAGAAATAATTTTATCAATTCTATCTGGTTGAATTTTTATTTGAAGTCATAATAGTATATGCGCGTGTGGCAAACCTCGTTTTTGCCATTCTATACTAAACATATAACATTCAACAGAACCAAATATACAATTTTTAGTTAATAGGTGCATCAACTTCTTAACTTTTAAATGAAAAACTCTGGAAATGATATCGTGTCTATCAAACGATTTTTGATTTGGAAATAACTCTCTGCGTATTTCAGGCCATTCAGGATTGCATGTAAAAGTTATAAACAAATCCGGGCGCCCTTTTTTACGTACGTATGTCATTGCATCTTGAGTTTTCTCATGCATGTAACGGGGTGATCCTGTAAATGAAGATGGCAAAATAACACTATAGTATTCTCTAAAAAATGTCTTGGATAATTTTTTTGTACATTTTCCATTATTTAAACAGGGTGAATTCATATTAAATTCACCGCATGGGCCATGAATCATATTTTTGCAAACAATTGAAATAATTCAGGGTCAATATCTTTATCTGGCAATTCAGCAGAAATAATTTTATCAATTCTATCTGGTTGAATTTTTATTTGAAGTCATAATAGTACTCTGGAAATAATCGTGTCTATCAAACGATTTTGATTTGGAAATAACTCTCTGCGTATTTCAGGCCATTCAGGATTGCATGTAAAAGTTATAAACAAATCCGGGCGCCCTTTTTTACGTACGTATGTCATTGCATCTTGAGTTTTCTCATGCATGTAACGGGGTGATCCTGTAAATGAAGATGGCAAAATAACACATTTCCCAATATTTCCAGGGTTAATATTAGCATCATTATTAATAGCATCTCGAAGATGTATATAATCATCTGTGCGTAATTTTTTTTATTGCTACAAATGAAAAGTAGCCTTTCGGTTGTCATTTTTGCCTTATTATCTACAACATATTGATTTAATAAATTTTGATTGAAAGTTGATACTATTTTGTCTCACCATTAATCTATAAGCATAAAATTGCATGCTTACTGTTTTAGAAGTATTAGTTCGTTGTTGAATAGTCAAGTAATATCCATCTTCTCCTTTAGTAAACATTAAAGGATATTGTAAAGGGTCGTAAGAACGATGAAGTTCAGATACACGTTGTAAATGACCACCTCTATGATGTAAGACAATATCTCTAGGACCTTTGTCTTCGTCAACCAATAAAACCGCAACTTCGTTGCAAGTGGGAGCATTATATCGACCCCTATGATCATTATTAGGTACACGACCTGAATGTATAATCAGTTTAAAATTATTTAAATTTTGTAAAGAATTATTTTCAAGATTGTATTTAAAACTTTTTATTAAATTATTATTTTGTAATAGTAGTCTTTGCAATGATTTTATAAGTTCTACTTTTAAATTTGGATTAATATGCGATCGTGCCGAAATTTGATCATTTTCAGACATAAAATAAATTTGTAAAAATTTATGATTTTCATGAGGATTTGGTAACATATACCAATTAAATGATAAACTTGGCCTTGAATTTTAAATGTAGGCATAAAGCTTCCTTCTTTGATTTCTTTAGCGCCAAAAGAAGTCATTTGAAATAATGTATTATATTGCCTGCAATTATCAAGAAAATGTGCTGAATCCCTATGAATACCTAATATTAAATCTTTCATAAACTGCGGAGGCTCTTCTAATAGTGGAAGATGTACTTTACCATTAACACAACAAAGTCCAGGTGCTTCATCTTTCCATTTTTTTGCATCACAGTGAATACAAATCGTATTCATTTCACCTATTTGAATATCTTTAAAACCTGCATAATCTAATTCAGGTTGATATTCAAATGCAGATCTTTGACCACAAATATTTTGTAAGGTACATCGATTGTTAGTATTACGCAATCGTTGATTTGCAAGCCTTTGAATTCTTTCATCAATAGACTCTCGACTTCTACTAACAGAAGTTTGCATTCGTTGAGTTAACAAACGTAACTCTCTTTGAGAATCTGTTTCTCGAGAAAGTCGCAATGTTTGTTGTGAAGACATTTGCGACAATCAAGATTCACAATCATCACGACTTTCATTAATTCGTCGATCTCTCATTGCTCTAGTTCGAGCAGCTCTTCTCGACAAATTAGTTTTAATAGATTTAGGCATTTCGATTTTTGCAATAAACGTAAAGTAAAAATAATGCTGAAATGACGAATACATCAATGGCTCGAGGCGTATTAATATTGTCTGCGTGCAAATTTTGTAATGGGAATAGTAAAACTGGTCGCCACCTATCGGTCGTTGAGCGAAGCATGCGCATTGTATAGCGCCGACCGCAGTACACCTTCCTACGCGAAGTAGTCCCTACTACGCTATGGCAATATAGTCCCATGTTTTTTTTCACAAATAATCCATTAAAAAAATGAATGTTTATATAGCCTATGTCACTCCAGATGTTATAACAAATCTATATGCAAAGTTTCAAAATATTCGGTTTAGTAGTTTTTGCGTTTATTGGTTACATATAAACAAACCTTCTCTCTTTATATATTAGTATATATAAGATAAGATATTTATTGCCTGATGAGGTCGACGCATCTTTGTCGACGAAACGTCGCAATTTCTATATTGAAATTTGTGTTTTTTTGGTTTCCTTAACATACAACTAACCTGCCCTTATTCAGTTCAAGAAAGAATTCAAATTTTATAATAACATGGAGGGTGAAACTTCAATCTACTCAAGTTCTATTTTATGTATACTTAATTGGATATAATTATGATTTAAAACGCACAGGTTATATTGCATGCTACTGAAAGGTTTTAAATCCTTCTTTAAAATTAATATAAAAATTTATTTATTTAATTTAAGAAGAAAGTTTATTTATTTTAATTCAAGAAAAAAATTTTATTACTATAAACGTAAATGATATTGATGACAGAATTTTTGGACGATGACCCTTTGCTATTTAATAATTAATTTTAGGAGATGAAGTTTTATTTAGATCCGTTTAAAAAATACCAAAATTTGTATAAGTAGTTACTAAATATTACAATTTAGTAAGTATATGCACTTTACTATTTTTGGTAAGTTAATTTTTCATTAACACTTATAATTACTAAAATATAAATTTAAACTTTAAAAGAATTCATATATTTAATATATATTAATTTTTTATCATTTTTGTTGTTATTTCATTACACTAAATTTTGATAAAGTTTTTTATTTATAAATTATAATCATATTTAAAAATTAACTAAATTTTTGGTATATATAAAAACACAAAGCGCTATAACAGTACCTCCAAGGTGGTATGTAAATCTGTTTAATATCTAAGGTATCCATGGTAGTCAAAAAACAATAGAATTTTATAATGATTGTACTTATAATGAAAACGTTATTTTAAATATGTTAATTACGATAAACGTTTTTCAAAATTAAAAATAGGGGGTAGGCGCGCGAAGCGCGCAGGGGGACAATTTGTAACTTTTCTTAGAAATTTTGTAAAAAATTATTAATATTTTTAAAATGTAGCACGTAACAGGTTGCTTATTTGAATAGTTTATGGAAATTACTGAAAAACCTGGAATTACAATGCACCGGATGTTTCTTAGAAATTGTGGGTTTTCCTGAAAATTATTTATTAATTATCAAATTCAGGAAAATTCAATAAATTTTGTAGGGTTTCTAGAAAATTCATGATAAATTTTCAAAATTCAAGAAAATTTCATGTCATATTTTGTTTTTCTTTATAATTTAATAATATGAAAATAGGATGATTTTCTTTAAAATTCATTATAAATTATCAAAAATTCAGGAAAATTCGATGCACTGTGGCTTTTCTTGAAGATTGGTGATAAATTACCAAAATTCAGGTGTATTGAGTGTAAAACTTTGTTTTCCTTAATTAATTTAATACTCCGAATACCGGGAGGTTCTGATTAAATTACTTTTCCTAACGCGGTGAGCGAAATTCGATTTTCGAGGCCTGTTTTGCGTGGGCAAAATACCACATTCCCTCACTAGTGAGCAAAATGCTTTTGACAGTGGGGGAATGAACTATTTTGCCCACTCAAAAAGAAAATGATTAAATTTTAATACAATTATTTAATTTTTCTTTATAATATAATATTAGGATATAGAGGGAGAGAGGGAGAGCGGGAGAGATGACAGAAAAACAAGACATATAACGCAGTCAAAATTTCTTATATTAGGCTCGCAGAAATGGCGCTATGTTTTTTCGTACATGCTACAATCAAAAGAATTTTCACTCTTCTTAAAGTCAAATTTCTCCCACCTTGTCAGGAAAAATATTATACGCAACTAGTAAGGAAAATAGGCCATCCCCATTCGTCTTTTTGCCACCCTCGCTTCGCTCGAGCGTCAAATCCGACTCGTGTTAGAATGACCTATTTTGCTCACTAGTTGCGTAATATACTATTATACATTATGATATTTAGAAAAATTGATGCAATCTGTGGCTTTTTTTGAAAATTCGAGATAAATTACCAAAATTCAGAGATATTCAATAAAAAACTTTATTTTTCTTAATCAATTTAATCATCCGAATATAGGGAGGTTTTCATTAAATTTCTTTATAAATTTGATGCTTTCTTTGCCCTTTTTTGAATGATAAATTACCAAAGTTCGAGGAAATTCAAAGTAATTTTTTTTCATAATTGTTGGGGGCTACGCCCCCCTACTATATATGTATATAAAGATTATATGTCCAACTGAAGTTGCTTTTTTTTGTATCATCAAACCAGAGCGATCGCCTTGATATTGTCTATATATATATTTAAGTAAATTTTCCAAGTAAGTTTTCAACGTTTCAGAGGGCCTGATGGTTCGTTTAATAAAGAAAACTGATTTTTTAAATAATAA
Source organism: Theocolax elegans (assembly GCA_026168455.1). NCBI lineage: Eukaryota > Metazoa > Arthropoda > Insecta > Hymenoptera > Cerocephalidae > Theocolax > Theocolax elegans. The sequence goes on from CM047428.1 coordinate 75,058,887, forward strand.
TTGAGTAATCAATGATGTGTTGGTAATTTAAAATCATAAAAATAGCACTATTGGCAACCTATAAAAATGAAATTGATATTCTTAATTGAAAAATTTGAAAAACTCAGATATTGTTTAAAGCGAAACAGAAGGACTGACGGTCGTCATTTTTTAAAACATGATCCCTATCACATTAAAAAAAAATAAAGAAAATTGTTGTTTTAGGTTTCGACATCTCCCTAATAATAAATTCTGGATTTAATTTAATAAAAAATTTATATTTAAAATTTAACGCATACTAACTTTGTGAAACGATCATTTTCATTATTTATATTATACAATAATCAAGTAAAACATATCCAACTATTATTCCCGAAAAGATCTTCATCGACAAATACAAAAGATGAAAGATGCGGAGCCCTATTAATGCAACTCGCAATACAAAATAAGCGGAAAAGGCAAGACCCAAGTGAAAGTCGTAATGTCTACAATTACGCCATGAAGTTTCTAACCGTAAACTGCATCTTGAGGCAAATTACTCAGGGCAATACACTAGCATTAAAAACGCAAAAGTCGCAAATACTCTGATGGGAGGAGAAACAGAGTTAATATCGATTGTTGTACTGTTGGCAATGTGATAAGACATGAATGACAAGAAAGTGATAAGTTCTTCATCCCAAAACAGATAACAAGATACCGATATTTATAGCGGGTAGAGGAACAACGGAAATTGCGGAGACAAGACACATCTGCCTAGCACTCGGCCGGGAAGTTCATTAGACCAATAACCGAGAAATCGCGATGACTTTATCCAAGGAGCACAAACTGAATAGAAGACGTTACACGCGACAAACCTAACGATACGAACGAACGTATGGATGGTCGTTAATTACGTCACAAAATTGTTTCAGAGAAAAAATACAGATGGTGCATGAACCAGTATTCTGTCTTCTAACTTTTATGTGTATATTTTTTCCCAATTCTTGTTTAGAACTATATTCACTCTAAACTTTATTAAGCAATCCTAGCTTTGCGCAGTGAGGATATTGTAAACAATGAGGTCAAACCGAGGTACGATTATTGCTAGTTAGAATTTTTTGCCGATACCTCGCCAAGATGATGTGAAATATCATCAGCTAATGCAATTTTTAAAGCTCTCTATACACACCTCTCGTATTTTCATATATTTTCCAGATCTCCCTTAACTTGCTTTTACTACCCTTCCTACTGCAGCTTTAAATCCATGACTTCGATTTTTTCCGTTCCATCATCCGTACAATATTCGAATTGAAAATCTTAGGTCCTCGATAACCGGTTTTAAAATAGTACTTCTCGATACTAATGCAAACGTGTTGATATTCAAACGCACTGTTTCTTTTATAAAAATTATATTTCCACCCCTGCATCAAAATACTCTGACCGACACACGTGTAAAAAATGATTTTCAACTCGTGCGAATATCACACTAGCTTACTTGTTTAAAATTATCATTTTCACACTAGTATCGAAAAGTACTATTTGATAGACTATAGACGGTGTAAATACGATGTCTAAGAAATGAACAGCAAGATATATGCTATTTTACGCATACTGTAAATTAAAATATTAATATAGGTCAAGTTGTAATAGGTTAAATCTTAAGGGGAGTTTGTAGCGATAGCTTCACAAATCCGTCACCTGACAATTTGCGAGCAGAAGTGGTGCTGCTAATAGACAGGCATAACCACACATAATTAAAGTTCAGCACCATAGCTATTGATGTAATGATTAGTTACGTATTACTTAGCTGATCAAAAAGTCAGTATTTTCGACGAAAAGTAATAAGTACCAAGTGACTTCAGTATGTGTTCTCAGCATTGATTCGTACTTATCACTTTTCGCCGAAAATACTGATTTTTTCGATCAGCTAAGCAATATGCAATTAATCATTACACCACTAGATATGGCGCTCAACTTTGATTATGTGTGGTAGAAATTCTATTTTCTTTAATTGCCCATAATTCGAAGAGACGTCGTTGCAACGAAATAAAATAATATTCAGGATGAGACACCACGTTACAATAATTATTGTCGAGTATGAACTCAGCCTATCTGACGGCAGCGCCACTTCTCTCGCACATTTTCGGGTATCGGATTTGTGAAGGTATTGCTGTGGACTCCCCTTAAATGTGTTATTTCTATTGCCGCTAAAATAACATATCTCACTCAATGACGGACAAAACAGAGTATCTGTGTAATTATCGTCATGTTCTTGATGTCATCTAAGTCCATCATCCTTTGCAAGTAATTTCCTTCAGGTCCAATGGTTGGCCTTCAAGATATTATTATGCATGACAGAAATAATCTATACAATATTAGTGCTACTTTGATCCTTTCAGTTCGATAAGTACACGAATCTTTCGAGTAGTATGTGGGGGACTATAGGAAAAAATGGCGACCAAGATGGCGGCGGTGGGGGAAAGTAGGAAAACTCGGGTAAAGACGGGAATTTTTGCGGATGGTCGTGTGTCTGCGTGACATGAGTCATAGTGTTGGAGGTGGGGAACGGGGGATCGCGTAGTGGGGGGTATGTATATTTTCTCATACACAGGGCATTCTAGGAGTCTTGATGGAGGGGATGGGTGACACTTGTCTGCCGTATTGGGAGGAAAATACTCGTGACGTATTATGAATGGGTATGAGTGGGCCCACGCGGGGGATACGTCATCGTATGCATAGGGGGCTACGCTGCGAGTTCGGAGACTCAGCTGTTACTTTATTTTTCCAAAGGATGCACAGGTATAGGTACAAGAAGAGGGGAAGAGGATGAGAGAGGAAAAGAATGAGGAATACACGTGTAATAGGTTATACATATTATATTTTAATTGGTTGTTCATAATGAATATTTAAAATTAATAAATAGGATATATGAGTAAATGTATAGGTGCAATAAATAAATAGATTATTTATTGTTTTAAAATAATTTATCTATGAATAATTCTGAATTTTTGTGTAAATTATATAATATCGGTCTCTCCGAACTAAATGCTTGGTCTAATACGTCGCACTCTGGCTGGTGGTTTTTCCCACCACCAGATGGAGACGACTATCTCTCTACACTCGTTGGAGAGACCGTCGTCTCTTTTCTATATATATAGCCGCAGAACATCTAGCTGGCGTCGCGGTTCATCTTGCGACAAGCGTCTAAGGTAAGATCTCCAGTTCCTTACTGAGGAGTCCAAGCTGGAGATCAAAGACGAAACGCCTTTAATTATTTTAAAAGGCCGTGCTCTGGGAAATTCCACGAACCATAGTGGACAAACGGTACGATAGGCCTGCTTTGTTCTAAAATAAAGCATTTAGTTCGGAGAGACCGATATTATATAATTTACACATATACATATCACCGAACGATAAATTCATTTTATTTCAATTCTAAATTTTTGTACATTTTATAATTGTAAAAATTTATGTATATATTTTTGCTTAATATTATTTATTTATATTTATATAATATTATTAATATACATGACATTTATTTAGGTATTAGTTTAAAAATGGTTTGAGAAATGATAGAATTAATATTTAGTGTCATTAGTTCGTTAACTATTACATTGAAATAATGTTCAATAAATTCTTTACTGAGATTTCCTAATATTTTATTTTTTATGTTTAACGCTTGTGAACCGATGTAATGTTTAATAAAACTATCAGTTCGTGGTAATACAGTATTTTCGGAGAAACTCTGATATATTTCTTGAATTATATTAGAATTACACATTGACACACTGGGTAAGATTTTGATAAGTGTGTTTATACTGCAATCGATGCACGCTAATAACGCTAATACTTTGACTAGTCCGTCAAATGAAGTACGTTGTAGAACGATAGCTGCATATATTCGGCTTTTTTGTCGACGAATGTGAAAACTGATTCTCCTTATTTGATGTTTGTAGATCGGAATCAATTTCGATATTTTCATGATCTAGAATAATAGCTTTTAAACCGTATGTAGTAGTAAAATTCACTGACACTCCACGGAAAGAAATTTTGTTTTGTGTAGTAGAAGTATCGTCACTCTCGAAATACGTTGTGATATCTTTAAATAATAATTTGAAACTTTTCCAGGCTTATAGTGTAAATACAATGCCATAGAACGATTGGTTTATAATTTTAACTGAGCTTAATTTTTATTACGGATGAGGAATCTATCGTACCAAATTTCCTCAAAAACTCAAAAACGATTTCTTATAAAATATATTACTTTTTGAATATGAAATTAAACTGCCAAGTAAGAAAGTTGATCGAAAAATCATTAGTATTTTTTATTAGAAAGTGTCAATGAATATTTTTCTAATTATTGAAAGAAAAACGTAAAATTAATCAATCTTTTTTTATAACATTATTCTAAATTATTTATTTAAAATGTAATATCTACGACAAGTGTATACAAATGCAGAAGTACTTAATAACTGAAAAACATGGTATCATACAAAATATGAAACAAACTTATAGTTGCACTTTTAAAAGTATTTCTACCGAAAATATACAAAAAAACTTCTATAGAAAGAAGTTTTGAAAAATTTCATTTAGGCGTAATGACACAGTTGTTTCGCCTAAAAATAAATTTAGGCGTAATGACAATTAGGCGAAATGACATTATCCCCATAAAAAGAGTATGAATTTACTAGTCATGTCGAAAAATGTAGTTAACCGCATACTCCAAAATGTGAGACAAAATAACCTTAAATCTGCAAAATGAATATCCTAACAATGTTGCATGATTCTGCCATCTAAAACAGTTCTCGTCCTAGAAACCAAAATCTTTTTTATTAAATGACTTTTAGTAAAGAGTGACATAGCTTAACCACACTTACTAGCTTTATATTTTAATGTACTAAATATAATAAACATTATTACTTTTCAAATAAATATATAAGATAATTTTAACATAAAGCACGCAAAATATCTTTACAAAAGAGGCTTATTTAAAAAATAATATTATACATACAAAGAAAAATATGCTCAGCTATTTTCTTAATAACGTATTAATAATTTGTCTAGAATTTATTTGCTCTTTTATTTAGGCGAAACATCATCAAACTGCCTCATGAACTACTCCCAAGCTTTATTTAAATTTATTTATACATACGAATCTTTTTCACGAATTACCTAACTGAATTCTTCCTTAATTCATAATATAAAAAATAATAAGAGGTGGAACGGATTTCACTAACTATTATTAATATCAAATAAATTAAGGCAATGTAAGTTGTTTATGGTGTATGTTTATTTGGTAGTGTGTCGTATATTAATAATTATAAAAATATTACTTAAATACAAGAAAAAAAGCTTCATTGTTTGTGGAAAGCTTCATTTATGGAAATATTTATTATATATTTTTTTATATGAACCCAAAATCCATATAAACTATTAACTCAAAAACGATTTCTTATAAAACATATTACTTTTTGAATATAAAATTAAACTGCCAAGTAAGAAAGTTGATCGAAAAATCATTAGTATTTTTTATTAGAAAGTGTCAGTGAATATTTTTCTAATTATTGAAAGAAAAACGTAAAATTAATCAATCTTTTTTTATAACATTATTCTAACTTATTTATTTAAAATGTTATATCTACGACAAGTGCATACAAATGCAGAAGTACTTGATAACTGAAAAATATGCTATCATACTAAATATGAAACAAACTTATAGTTACACCTTTAAAAGTATTTCTACCGAAAATATACAAAAAAACTTCTAAAAAAGAAGTTTTGAAAAATTTCATTAAGCGAAATGACATTGTCATATCGCCTAAAACGTTTTTCTGAATTTTTCGGTTTAGGCGAAATGACTTGTTTCGCCTAAAAATAAATTTAGGCGTAATGACAATTAGGGAAATAACATTGTCCCTTCTCGTTTCTATACATAACTACGTTAAGTTTTAACGTTTAAAATTAACAGTGGTGAACATACAGTATTAGCCTCAATAAATCAGAAATGCATCAAAATGGCAACATATAATTCAAGAGAAGAAGCCTCCAGTTATTTTTTATACTCGCGCGTTTATCCACTAAATAGTTCCTGTTCAAGAAAAGTCATCGTTGGATTCAACTGTGATAAAAATAATAATTTTAAATTTACAGTTAAAATTATAAACCAATCGTTCTATGGCATTGTATTTACACTATAAGCCTGGAAAAGTTTCAAATTATTATTTAAAGATATCACAACGTATTTCGAGAGTGACGATACTTCTACTACACAAAACAAAATTTCTTTCCGTGGAGTGTCAGTGAATTTTACTACTACATACGGTTTAAAAGCTATTATTCTAGATCATGAAAATATCGAAATTGATTCCGATCTACAAACATCAAATAAGGAGAATCAGTTTTCACATTCGTCGACAAAAAAGCCGAATATATGCAGCTATCGTTCTACAACGTACTTCATTTGACGGACTAGTCAAAGTATTAGCGTTATTAGCGTGCATCGATTGCAGTATAAACACACTTATCAAAATCTTACCCAGTGTGTCAATGTGTAATTCTAATATAATTCAAGAAATATATCAGAGTTTCTCCGAAAATACTGTATTACTACGAACTGATATTTTTATTAAACATTACATCGGTTCACAAGCGTTAAACATAAAAAATAAAATATTAGGAAGTCTCAGTAAAGAATTTATTGAACATTATTTCAATGTAATAGTTAAAGAACTAGTGACACTAAATATTAATTCTATCATTTCTCAAACCATTTTTAAACTAATACCTAAATAAATGTCATGTATATTAATAATATTATATAAATATAAATAAATAATATTAAGCAAAAATCTATACATAAATTTTTACAATTATAAAATGTACAAAAATTTAGTATTATTCATAGATAAATTATTTTAAAACAATAAATAATCTATTTATTTATTGCACCTATACATTTACTTATATATCCTATTTATTAATTTTAAATATTCATTATGAACAACCAATTAAAATATAATATGTATAACCTATTACACTTTTCCTCTCTCACCCTCTTCCCCTCTTCTTGTACCTATACCTGTGCATCCTTTGGAAAAATAAAGTAACAGCTGAGTCTCCGAACTCGCAGCGTAGCCCCCTATGCATACGATGACGTATCCCCCGCGTGGGCCCACTCATACCCATTCATAATACGTCACGAGCATTTTCCTCCCAATACGGCAGACAAGTGTCACCCATCCCCTCCATCAAGACTCCTAGAATGCCCTGTGTATGAGAAAATATACATACCCCCCACTACGCGATCCCCCGTTCCCCACCTCCAACACTATGACTCATGTCACGCAGACACACGACCATCCGCCAAAATTCCCGTCTTTACCCGAGTTTTCCTACTTTCTCCCCACCGCCGCCATTTTTTCCTATAGTCCCCCACATACTACTCTTCCGGTATAGGTACTAATGCGCGTCTCTCAATACAATTACTATGGCAAATTGAGGAACTTTTGTTAAACTATATATCTTTTCTTTGTCTTAACAACCCTACTTACTACGCTCTTACATTCCATTCTATTGATGCACATACGCGGTAACGAGAATGCATATCAGTATTCGTGCATCTAAATCGCACTAGCGCGTTAAATAAATCTTCACGGTCTTATTGCATTATGTACTATTTTAGAATTTGATGTACTTAGTAGATTTACAAATCGATAATATATCATATTTATTTCAGATCGTATTGATAACTTTGATAGCGTATTCATTTTTGGCGACTTGAATTTTCGTTAAATAATTCAAGAGAAGAAGTAATGAAGTGGATTGACAATGCCCACTTCTCAATTGAATCTCCAGTAACTTTAAAAAACGATCAATTAAATGGATTATTAAGAAATAAAGTTATCTTAAAAGATTTTCACGAAGCACCAATTACATTTCCTCCGACGTATAAATACAATAGTGGTAGTCAAATTTTAGATTCCAATCATAAACGTCGCATTCCTTCCTATACAGACAGAATTTTATATAAGGGAAACAAAGACAAATTACAGAATCAAGAAAATAAAATAAAACTACTTCCACAGTATGGAGAGATCGAATGTTTAGTTTACGATTCAGCTAGAAACATATGTTCATCCGATCATAAACCGGTGTATGGTACTAATGCGTAAATCTTCACGGTCTTATTGCATTATGTACTATTTTAGAATTTGATGTACTTAGTAGATTTACAAATAGATATATATATCATATTTATTCAGATCGTATTGATAACTTTGATAGCGTATTCATTTTTGGCGCACTGAATTTTCGCTTAAATAATGCAAGAGAAGAAGTAATGAAGTGGATTGACAATGCCCACTTCTCAATTGAATCTCCAGTAACTTTAAAAAACGATCAATTAAATGGATTATTAGAAATAAAGTTATCTTAAAAGATTTTCACGAAGAACAATTACATTTCCTCCGACGTATAAATACAATAGTGGTAGTCAAATTTTAGATTCCAATCATAAACGTCGCATTCCTTCCTATACAGACAGAATTTTATATAAGGGAAACAAAGACAAATTACAGAATCAAGAAAATAAAATAAAACTACTTCCACAGTATGGAGAGATCGAATGTTTAGTTTACGATTCAGCTAGAAACATATGTTCATCCGATCATAAACCGGTGTATGGTATTTATTCGGTAACTGTTCGGGCTGGAAAACGAACGTGAGTCAATTTTATTTTAACGATGATATATTTTTCAGTTGATGGTATTTTTATTAAGACATAAATTATGTCACATAATATGTATTGGCACTCTATCTAACTGATATTAATAAAGATGATAAGAAACAAGATTCTAATATGTGATTAAAAAAAATTTATTTATAGACATAAAATTAATATTCTAATGACAAAAATATTATTATTATTATTTAATTAATATATAATATTAAAAATTATTATTATTAATTACTATGCAATCAATAATAAAGCTCATTATTGTTTCAGATTGCAACCACATCCAGTACGATTGAGCAGTACTACAAACCATATGAGAGTTAATAAAAAACATTATTTGAAATTGTTTTGAAATTCTGGAAGATGAACATTTGGATGTTAAATAAAATCTCATTTTGGAAAGTCTAGTAGCGATTTCATTAAAAGTTGCATGTGTCCTGAACAGCCATTAGACAGACTTGATGTAAATTAAAAGAACTCTATTTATTTTCTCGATTATAGAAAATATTTTTTTAGACACTATTAATTTCATTGAATGTTAATACAATTAACTAAATCAGCTTTTATTTTGTCAATTAGTTAATTGAATTTTGACTAATTTTGTTGTTAATAATTTAATAGAATTGATAATGTTATTTATTTGTTTTATTTTAAAAACGAAGTTTTTTAATTATTGTATCCAAAGATTAATAAGAATAGTATATTCCCATATATCGTCGCAGTGGCGGAGTTATGGGAATACATCACTTCGATTAGCAACATTTTCTGCATCTAGTACAATGCTTTTTCTCATATTTCCATTTTTTAATTTTTTCTTATACTTGATTTAATGAATATAAATTTTTTACTTATTCACAATGTAATATGTTGCAGCCATACCTTTTTTTATCTTTTTATCTTTTTTTTATCCTTGTTTAATAAATTTCTTTTTAATTTTTTATTTTGTTTTTTATTACATTGACCACTGTCGTCATTATAATAAGCTTTTTTTTCGCAATGCTTCTTTTTCTCGTTCATCTTTAATTTCGTCACTATTGATCATTGTTTGCCTTTTCAACATGGTTCGCTGTTTTCTCTTTAGTTGTTTTTTTTGTTTTTCGATCATTACTATTTTTACTTCTTATATAAGCTTCTTTTTTTCGCAATGCTTCTTTTTCTCGATCATTTTTTAATTGGTCATCGTTCATTGATTGTATTTTCAACATGGTTTGCTGTTTTATCTTTAGTATTTTTTCTTGTATTTTGCCATCGTTAGTAATTTTACTTTTATTATAAGCTTCTTTTTTTCGCAATGCTTCTTTTTCTAGTTCATTTTTAATTTCGTCACTATTCATTGTTTGCCTTTTCAACATGTTTCGCTGTTTTCTTTTTAGTTGCTTTTCTTCTATATCATTTAATTGTTTAGTTTTATTTTCTTGACAAAGAGAACTATAAGTTGGGATTTCATAGTCTATTTCCACTGGAGTAATAGGATCAACGCAAACTATTTTATCTGTATTATATAAGTTCATTATTTTTTGTTCAAAATTTTGTTCTATTATTTTTATTTCTGCTGCATTGAAATTAAATCCTTTTTTATTAAAATTATAACTATGAATGACGTTTCTTTTGATTGGTATTATTAAAACGTTATAGTTAATACTTTGTAAAACTGGAAACATTGTAATATTAAGCGTTTCGTATATTTTTAGTAAATGTAAACGCATTTGGGAAATATCGAAATTTAAATTACATGGGCATAAATTAAATACAATAGAGGCAGCAAAAGCTATTGCGAAAATTCCGCAATAATAGCTATTACTTTGAAATTGTACTGTTTCAAAAACAATTTTTAATTGTCGACTATCTGAAACTATCATAAATGTGTACCGTTCCATTATTGTAATACATACAAATCCAATGCCCTTTCTCATAATTTCCAGAAAATAATAATTGAATAAATTCTTTATTCATTGAAACTGATTTAATATTATACTAGCAACAGATACCTCACTCGCTAACGCTCACTCGGTTGTATTTTGATCGTGCTTATTTTAGATGAGTATATGTAAAATAGTTACACAGCCTTTTTTCTTTAAAGTTAAATGTGACATTTTTATGTTCATTTTTTAAATGAAAAACATTACATTTTTTAAATAATTAGTAAACCAATTGGGTTTATCAAGGCAGAAATTGCATTTTTATAGATACACCAAATTCGCTGTGTAAAGTTGAAGTTTATATGCATATCAATTTAAATTTTCTTGGATTAAAGCCCTTCGACAACTTTTATCCTGCAAGGAGTTTTTTGTATTTGCACCTGTTTTAAGCCTATTTTTCATAATATTTTAATATTTTACTTAATGAATGTGTTAAAAATCATCAAAAAAGAATATTTTTTATAATATATTTTATAAACATGCCATTTCACATAATATTTTATAAAAAGTACAAAAATATTTTTATAACCGTACTCTACCCTTAACACCAACAATGATAATTTGCGCATTGCGAAGAGGATTATGGTATAATTAATGTGGTGACTGAGATGTCGTTTTTGTAAAAAAAAATTGAGAAATAAACAAAATATGATAGTTAACTACCAAAGTTTTAAAATTAATCAAAATTTCTTTAAAATTACATGTAACTACTATTGTACAGACGATTGAAAAGAGTGTGAGAACTCGATATATTTTGTGTCGACTTTCCAATATTTTTGTTTTTTAAAAGAGGTTATAGATTAAAAAAAACATCAAAGACAGAACTGAAAATAAAGTTCAACTGAAAACTTGATCATCTAATGACTATCAATTATTTCGTGACATTCAAAGAATCCGTCAAATGTCAATCATTCGTGAGATTTCGACTCCATTTTCATCATTATTGCAGGGGTCCTTTATAGTATATGAGCGGGCAATCGTTTCAAAAAGGCATCTCGAATCTTGATTTCGCGTAGACGAGTTGAAAAGATGTGAGAACTCCATATGTTTTGTGTCGACTTTCCAATGTTTTCGTTTTATTTGATAATTTTAAATAACTATTTATACATTATTGGATGAGAGTTAGGCTCTTGGATAGTGTATTTGATGAAAACCTGATGTCGTTTCTGCAGACCAAGACATGTTGTACTGAAGTCATTTAGATTTTTCGTGTATAGTTGTAACACACGCTCCGTAAAATATATTTATGCTTCCAGCGTTAGCCAACATATGAATATTGTATTCGACTCTTACGGCGAGGATGTGCTGGTAAGGTATACATTTCAAGAATCATATATTTTTTCAATGCATGATCCATTCAATAGTAACATAATAAGGGCTCTGTAACAGTGTAAGTTAAGGAAAGAAAAGTATAATGTTAAATTTTGACGCTAATAATGATAGAATTAAATACAAAAAGAAAATAAATATGACAAAGAGTAAAAAATAAGTATATATATATACATATATATATATATATATATATATATTGTGTCTGTGTAAAAATAATCATTATAGGTTATTATAAAGAAGGTGTGTGTGCGTGTGTTCAGAAAGAAAGTGAAATATGTCCATATATTTAATATATTTAAAATGCACACACATAAAATAATTTCCATTTGGGGGGATATCGTAATTTTAAATAAATTGATGTAATATAATGTGTTTACAGAATACATAAAATATAAGCATGTTATATACTCTCATAAATTATATTTTTCTTTAATGGCGGTGGTAACATTTTTTATAAAGTGGTATATAATACTGTCGTTGTGTTATATATGGTTTTAATTTGTATGTGAATGTAGTATTATTTCAAAGTGATGGTTTTTATAATGCATATTTAAAAATTTTGGTATTTAATAGAATCTGTATAGTAATTGTTATTATAAAATTGAGTGTTATGAAAATCATTTTTTACGCACGTTGGGTGAGTGATTGTATCTAAATGGCGGCTCTGTCGAAATATTTTTTTCAGCCTACTAATTCGTACAACGACTCTTACGTGCAGAGCGCGCTCCGCTTGTAAATACGTTGCGTACATACAAGTGGCTCCTCGCTTGTATGACAGCCCTCTATACATCCTCCTAGGACGTATAAGGTGTCTATACATCCTAGGAGGCTGTATGAAAAGCGCTCCGTAGGATATATGCGGCGATCAGTATAACCTCTGCCGCGCGATACGGTATAGAGTCAACGTGTTTGAAACGCGTAGTACATGTATCGGAGATATATCTAAGGCTTTTCAAACGTAAACACAACTAGTTTAAACGTAACGTTTGCGTTACTTTAATCATAGTTATCTTAATATTGCTCAGATACGAAAGTACTATATATTATACATATATATCAGAATATTATATTTTAGAAATAATATAGTGTATATATATATACACGGAGAAAAAAGTTGAAGTAAAAATTACAATGTTGTCTAGTAATGCGATGACAGACTGACGTAATCCAAAAATTTACAATAGTGTATAATAAAATTTACTAGAAAATTATTAATTTTTACTACAATTCTGGTAATATTTACTATACAACTTCAGTAAAATTTATTATACACTATAGTAAATTTTTGGATTGTGTCAGTCTGTCTCCGCATATATATATATAATAACACAAAATGAGTCCTATATCTTTAATAACTGCAATGTTACGATTAATAATAAGTAATTACTAAATATTTAATATTCTCTGATACTAAATGCAAAATTTAAAAAGTTAAAATGTTTTATAAGCGTCAGTATACAAATGTTTAAAAATTATTGATATAATATAGAATTATTTAAATTGTTTAAAAAAGTGTTTATTACATTACTTTTAAATGTACAATAAATTACTTTGTGAGCAACGAAAGAGTCGTATGTACGAATTATAAGGCTGAAAAATTGTTTACGTACCATGAGTAAACATCGCGTTATTACAGTTCTCGGCTCAAATGACGCGAGGCTCACCCAAGGTACATAAATAACTAATACATGATATATGCAAATATAATTCTAATTGTAAAATTTTAACAAATTTAAGTTTTTAAATAATAATTTTAAATACCTGTTTATACGTTATTATAAGAATTAAACTTTCGGTCGTTGTATTTTGGGAAACTCTGATTCTTTTTTGAAGTCTGTAAGTTTTGTCGAACGGCAGGCTATTATCAATTATTTTGCATATTTATTTTAATGATTCAGTAGTAGTAATATTTAAATGGATTTTTCTTATATTTCATTTTTTTTATTTATTATAACTAATGTAATGATTTGTCATTTACAATATGATATGTTGCAGCCGATTTTCAATTGTATTTTACTGATTTTCAGCGCAAACAATTATTAATTATTTTGCATATTCACTTTAATCATTCAATAGTTGTAATATTTTAATGTTTTTTTTCATACTTCCATTTTTATTTATTTATAAAATTTATATAAAATGTGTATAAATTTTCGTCTACACATTTACAATATTTTTTTAAACACTATATTGTTAGTGTAAATTTTGTGTTTATTTTTTAATGTATCATTTTCTATTTTTGCATTGTTTAACAGTAATATTTTTAAATTTTTTCTACTTTTAGCTCTTGAAAGAGCTACGTATAATTGACCATGGCTAAAAATTGGAAATGGTAAATAGATACCAACTTGTTTGTATGACTGTCCTTGTGATTTGTTAATAGTCAATTGCAAAACCTAATCGAATGGGAAATTCTTTAGTTATATTAATGTCGTCCACGCAGTTGAAATTGTAGATTAGGTATTGTATCGATAATTGATGAACACGCTGTATTGTTTACATTACATTGCAACATTTCTAGTCAGGTTACAATAGCCGCGGATTAATTGTAAAAATAATTTTTAAGTAAAAATAATGTATTAATTAAATATTAAAAGTATTATCATGTATTAATTTCCCTATCATGAATTTACACTTATAATATACAATTACAAGTTTTGAATTTTCGCGCCGTATTATAATATTTCGCGCGCTTATCTAATAATTGTACATAATTGCGCATGTCAATAAGATTTAAATGACTCATAATAAGCGTCTGTCATGTTTTCATTCGTGTTTACCTGACTGCTTTTGCTTTTTCTTTGTGTTAACTACGTTGTGTTTTGTTCCAATTATTTATTTATTTATTGTTTATTTATTTATTTATTTTATTTTATTGATTTCTATTTTTATAATAATGTGTAAATCACATAAAGGAGAGGTAAATGTTGGCTATATAACCTTAACTTCTGTGCAATACTTATCTTCGTGAATATGTATTTATTATACTTTGTCTTTAATTCATAGTGCAACGATTCAGAGATACTACGAAAGGATTTTTATAATTTTTAATGAATATTGACGTGTAGTAAGTTACCAATGTAATAATTATAATATATGTATATTCAATCTTGTTATTCTAATCTAATGTAAAATATGTGTAATAAAGGTAATGCCTGAAGAGGATGGAGAATTTCCATCGAAACGTTGCAATGTAATGTAAACAATACAGTGTGTTCATCAATTATCGATACAATACCTAATCTACGAATGGGAAATTGTTTTCTGCGCATGTTGAATGGTATATCTTCTTTAGATGGTGACAAAGTGATTCTTGGTATTAAAACTAATTTTCCAATTTTTTTTCCGCTTATAATTTCTGCTTTAATTAAATCTTTCATAAGTTTTGTTACTAATAATCTTGTTCCATTACAAAGACCTTCATTCACATTTAAATTTCTTAGAAGAATTACTATTGCACCTACTTTTAAATGTAATTTATGTAGAGGAAGTCCATTAGGTGTAAGGGAATTAAGAAATTCTGTAGGTAACATGACATCTAAGTTTTCTCCATTATCATCTTCTGCTGTATCTACACTTAAGTATTCAATAATTTGCCCTTCCATTATAGCCAAAATTTTATTATTTATTTCAATTACGTCGTTGTTGGTGAAGGCTAATATAACTTTATCATTTAAATCTTTATCATTTATTTTTATTTCGTTTCCAAAAATTTCTGCAATGATATCATTTTCTTTTGTTATTAAATCAAGAGGGATTTCAAGCAGTTCATTTTCTTCTTCATACATATTTAAACGTTTACCTTCACCTACATTTAATAACCATTGTCTAAAATAATTGTCATTATCTGTCACTCGAAGATTTTCATTTAGTGTCATACGTATAAAATTCGGCCATAAGTAACTGTTTTTAACTGAATTTTCAATAACTTCAGTACGACTACCATGTCGTATAACTGGTAACGTTTGCCTAAAATCGCCTGAAACAACCAACATTTTACCACCAAATATTTTTTTATTATTACATATATCTTGAAATAGGCGATTGACTGCTTCAAAAGCATATTTCGATGTCATAGATATTTCATTCCATATTATAATTTGAACTTCTTTTAAATTTTTACCATCTATTGAATTAGATTTAATATTACATATAGTACATTCTGTGATATTAAGTGGTAGTTTAAATGTTGTGTGTACTGTTTTCCCGTTATGTAATAAATTTGCTGCAATCCCTGTCCAAGCAACAGCTTTTCTCACTTCCTCCTGGTCCATCAATAAAAAGGCTTTTTTTGTCTTCAATTTTTAAATGTTGCACGATAGTATCGAAAATGTCTTTGTTACGATTTCGTAAAGAATTTACTTTGACGTTTATTTCAGTAAATGTGCAACTTTTGTTATGTGTTGTTGATTTATCAGCATAATCTTCTATAAATGTAGATATAACGGGTAAATTAAAACTATTTAAAGAATATCCATTCAATTGTAGGTTCCTATCAATAATGTTTAATGCTAGGTTTTCATCAGCATTTTGTTCCTATTTTTGGTGGTAAAAAAAGTGTTTATATTTTTCGTACAAATCTCTTGCATTAATAGGATTGTGAAAAATACAAATATATGCAAATAATTCACAAAGAGCAGTAGGAAAGTGTAATTGTGTTGCTTCTTCCAAACATATGTCCCATTCTTTATCTTCATTAACCAAATGTCTAGCTATAGAAGCTTCATAAAATGTAGAATAAATTATATCATCAACAGTACGTAAATCCTGAAATGATGATACTCCTTTGACATGTAAAAGTAATAATCTTATAAAATATCTTTTCGATCCTTTGGATTCACTAAATACATTCTGCTTAATACAGGTTTTTTTGTTTTTTTTTCTTTTATTCCATGTTTTTGAATTATTATCAAATACATAATTTAATGGTATTTCGGAATGTAAATAATTTCGTGCATCAGAATCGATTTGATTTAATTTTAAGTATTCTGTTAATGTCGTTTCTACATTTTTTTTTAAATTTCTGTTTCTTTTCCTTCTTTAAAATACACTTCTTGTTCATCTTCATGGTGAATAGCTAATCTTATTATGGTATGTGAAAGTTCGTGTAGAGGGTATTCTAATAGTATGATATTCATTGCTTTCAATATCTTCATCATGAGTTAAATTAGAACTGTCTTTTGATCTGATACCTGTGTCACGTATTTCTATGTTCGCACAGTCATGTCCTTTATAACACTATTTAAATAAGTATTTTATACATTGGTCTGTTGAGCATACTTCAACATTAATGTGACAATTAAATTTTAACAATAAATAAGGATTATACGAAACAACAAACCGATTATCAGCTATTCTATTGTGGTATTTACCTTTATAATTGATTTTTTTGATATCATTTCTTCTTATATATAATGGATATCCTGATGAATTAAAAGTTGTTTTGTTATTAAATTTTTTTGGAAAATTTTTCGTACATTTTTTTGTGTCTTTACTCATGCAAGGTGAACTCATGTTTTGCTCTCCACAGGGTCCATGAATCATAACTGTTTTACAATATTATACAACGTGGATAGATACTCTTCGTTTGGAATTTCTGCGTTTATGAGTTCATCTACTTTTTCGGGAGTATTAATTTTATAATTTTTATCTAAAAAATAATAGCATATGCATGTGAGGAAGTCCACGGTTTTGAAATTCGATAACATAAGTGTAGGCGATACAATTCCCTAAAACACCTTGCTTAATACCCTAATTCTTTAAAACTTCTTGTTCATCTTCATGGTGAATAGCTAATCTTATTATGGTATGTGAAAGTTCGTGTAGAGGGTATTCTAATAGTTGATATTCATTGCTTTCAATATCTTCATCATGAGTTAAATTAGAACTGTCTTTTGATCTGATACCTGTGTCACGTATTTCTATGTTCGCACAGTCATGTCCTTTATAACACTATTTAAATAAGTATTTTATACATTGGTCTGTTGAGCATACTTCAACATTAATGTGACAATTAAATTTTAACAATAAATAAGGATTATACGAAACAACAAACCGATTATCAGCTATTCTATTGTGGTATTTACCTTTATAATTGTTTTTTGATATCATTTCTTCATATATAATGGATATCCTGATGAATTAAAAGTTGTTTTGTTATTAAATTTTTTTGGAAAATTTTTCGTACATTTTTTTGTGTCTTTACTCATGCAAGGTGAACTCATGTTTTGCTCTCCACAGGGTCCATGAATCATAAACTGTTTTACTGCGTTTATGAGTTCATCTACTTTTTCGGGAGTATTAATTTTATAATTTTTATCTAAAAATAATAGCATATGCATGTGAGGAAGTCCACGGTTTTGAAATTCGATAACATAAGTGTAGGCGATACAATTTCCTAAAACACCTTGCTTAATTACCAATTCTTTAAATTCTTTTATTTTTGATGAAATACCTTAATACTAAATCTGGTCTATCAATTACAGTTTCATATTTTTTTAAATGTTCAGTTATTTCTTTTCAGTTTGGATTACATGTCATTGTTATAAATAAGTCAGGTTTTGCGTAACGATTTACTATACTCATTGAGTCAATGTAATTTTGTTTTAGGAATCTTGAACTTCCAACAAAATTTGATGGCAAAAATAAACATTTTCCCAATTTTTTATATTTTCAGATTCTTTTTCTTGTGTAAATAATCCATTACGCCTTTATAATAATCGCTTCTTAAAATATCTTGGTTTTTCTTTACAAAATATAATCTTGATTGTTCAACTTTTACAAATGCATCAATTGTAAACTGTTGAGACACTTTTCCCATATAAAGGTATGGATTAAATCCATTTCTCATAGAAAGTCTGTAATTATAAAATTGCAAACATGAAATATTGTTTTTCTTATATTTGCATTTCATATTAGGCATCCATCCATATCCTCCATTTGGATAAATAAGTGGGTATGTCATTGGATCAGTGTGTTTACTTATTAAAGGAATACTAATTGGATTGTCATATTTTGAATATATAACTATATCCCGCTCTGAAGTAGGCAGTCCATTTTTTCCTACAAATACCATTGCAACTTCATTACAAGTAGCTTCATTATATATATATTTTTATCTAATTTTTCTTCTAATATTCTAATTTTTCTTTTCTACCTCATACATCATTTTAATTAAGCTATCTAATTTACTTGACAATTCTAATTTTGTATCTAAATTATTTTTAAAACTTTTTCTTTCAGCTGCAGCTAATTCATAATCTAGAACATACAATTGCCCATATTTTCGAGCTTCATTTTCATTTGGATGTAAAGCAAAAACATTGTGATATATTTGACCACATATTCTAAGAATTTGTGGTCCACTACCAGATAACTTATCAAAATTAGCTCCAAAGCTTGCAAAAGCTAACGCATTATTATATAGCCGAATATTTTTGCGAAAATTAATACTATCTTCCGATATTCCTGTAGCTAATTGCTTTAATTCTTCCGGATAGGGAGGTATTTTCGGTAAGTCTACGTTTCCTTTGTGACAACAATTAGAAAATTCTTTACCTAGTGTATATTCAAAAACAAAATGTTTAGTATTACAATGTTAACAAGTTTCAGACATATAACCTAAATTGTTTTCAATAATTATTTTTTCATCAAAATCTACATTTGCTATTCGACCTATTATTTTGAATTTACTTACTAATTTTACATTTTGTTCATTTTTAATTAAAATACGTTTATTTAATTCTTTATAATTTATACCTTTTTTGGTATTAATTGGTTTATCATATACGTTAAAAAATTTTCCTTCATCAATTTTTAATTTTTTAAGCAATATTATTGGTATTTCCATGTCTTTGTCATTTTTCATACATATGCGTCTTTTTAAATTTTTTTGTAAATGGTTTTATACTAATTTATCGATATCATTTTTTCTACTTTCGTTTAATATTTTTCCATTTAATTTTTTCTTTTCATTTTTTTTTACATTGATCAGTATTTTCATTATAATAAATATGTTGTTTTTGTAATGCTTCTTTTTCTCGTTTATTTTTTATTTCGTCACGATTTATTTTTTGTCTTTTCATCATGGTTTGCTGTTTTCTCTTTATTTTTTTTCTTCTATTTTGTCGTCATTACTATTTTTACTTTTCACATAAGCTTCTTTTTTTCGTAATGCTTCTTTTTCTCGTTCATTTTTTATTTCGTCACCATTCATTTTTTGTCTTTTCATCATGGTTTGCTGTTTTCTCTTTATTTTTTTTTCTTCTATTTTGCCGTCGTTGCTATTTTTATTATTTACATAAGCTTCTTTTTTCGTAATGCTTCTTTTTCTCGTTCATTTTTTATTTCGTCACTATTTATTTTTGTCTTTTCATCATGGTTTGCTGTTTTCTCTTTATTTTTTTTCTTCTATTTTGCCGTCATTACTATCTTTACTCCTCACATAAGCTTCTTTTTTATGCAACGCTTCTTTTTCTCGTTCATTTTTTATATCGATACAGCTAATTGTTTGCCTTTTTATCATAGTTTGCTGTTTTATTTTTAGCTATTTTATTTCTATATCATTAAATTGTTTATTTTTATTTTTTTGATAAAATGAACTATAAGTAGGTATTTCATAGTCTATTTCCATTGGGGTAATAGAATCAACGGAAATGATTTTATCTTTATTATATAAATTCATTATTGTTTGTTGTTCAGAATTAAATTTCTGTTGAAAATTTTATTCTATTATTTTTATTTCTGCTACATTGAAATTCAATTTTTTTTTCATCAATACAACAAATATGAATCATGTATCTTTTGATTGGTATTGTTGAAATATTATAGTTTATATTTTGTAAAATTGGAAACATCGTAATACTACGTGTTTCGTATATTTTTAGTAAATATGAACGCATTTGGGAAATATCATAGTTTAAACTGCATGGGCATAAATTAAATACAATAGAGACAGCAAAAGCTGTCGCGAAAATTCCACAATCATAACTATTGGTTTGAAATTGCACTGTTTCAAAAACAATTTTTAATTGTTGACTATCTGGAAATAATCTATTGATGTATACTTTATGTTCATTTTGCAAATATTTAGCATTTAAACTATCATAAATGTGTATCGTTCTATTATTGTAATACAAACAAATCCAATGACCTTTTTCATATTTTCCAGAAAATAACAATTGAATGTATTCATTAATCATTTGAACTGAGTTAATATTATATTGTTTTTGAACTAAAAGAGTTGTTTGCATATTGAATGGTATACATGATTTAAGGATGTTATTAAATTCTAATATGTGTTTATCATTTAACATAGAAGCATCGTCGCTATATGGTTCAATCGTTTTTACAACTAATATTTTTATTTCCGTCAAACCCATTATAAAAATGGTTTATTTTACAAAATGATTCACAATTATAAAAATAATATTAATAATTTGTTTCAATTGTTTAATAATAATTATAATTTTTTTTATTTTTCTAAACGATTATTTTACATTTTTTATTAATATTTTTTTGTAAAGCTGAAAAAAATAAAATATAAATTATTAGAAAACAGTGTTTATAAGAAAGTAGCTTCAATGTAATGAATGAAATATAGTTAATATAAATTTAATATTTTATAAATACTAATATTATACATACCCTAGTGGAAATACATTTTCGATGAAAATGCTCCAAAGTATGCTAAAAGTGAGCCAACTTGCGCCAAAAGTGGGCCGATGTTTACCAACATTGAAATATTTGGAACATTTTTCCAGTTTTGGCAACTTTAGCCCACTTTTGGCCAATTTAGGAACATTTTGTATTGATTATGGAATAAATTTTTCAACCAGTAAAAAATTGTTTTTCACATGCAATTTCTTAAATTAAGGCGCACTTAATTGCGTTGATAATATTTAATATTGTCAATAATAATATGTTGTAAATAATATGTTGTAATAATCTTTTCTGTAAATGGGCCAACATTTAAAGAATCTGAGCCAACCTTTACACAAAGAGGGCCAAACTTTCCATCTAATGGGCCAATATTTGCACAAATTCTTTGCTAGTAGTTTGACACTCATAATTCCAATAAATGCAGCGCTGAATAAAAATTTTAAATTATTATTGTTTGAAATATAATAAGTTTTTTTGTAAAGCTGAAAAAAATAAAATATAAATTATTAGAAAACAGTGTTTATAAGAAAGTAGCTTCAATGTAATGAATGAAATATAGTTAATATAAATTTAATATTTTATAAATACTAATATTATACATACCCTAGTGGAAATACATTTTCGATGAAAATGCTCCAAAGTATGCTAAAAGTGGCCAACTTGCGCCAAAAGTGGGCCGATGTTTACCAACATTGAAATATTTGGAACATTTTTCCAGTTTTGGCAAACTTTAGCCCACTTTTGGCCAATTTAGGAACATTTTGTATTGATTATGGAATAAATTTTTCAACCAGTAAAAAATTGTTTTTCACATGCAATTTCTTAAATTAAGGCGCACTTAATTGCGTTGATAATATTTAATATTGCAATAATAATATGTTGTAAATAATATGTTGTAATAATCTTTTCTGTAAATGGGCCAACATTTAAAGAATCTGAGCCAACCTTTACACAAAGAGGGCCAAACTTTCCATCTAATGGGCCAATATTTGCACAAATTCTTTGCTAGTAGTTTGACACTCATAATTCCAATAAATGCAGCGCTGAATAAAAAAAAACAAAGGGCAGCAGCATTCCAATGAATGCAGCGCTGAATAAAAATAACAAACGGCAGCAGCATTCCAATTAATATTATATCAATAAAATATTATATTCCTAATGGCATTCCATACGATTAAAGTCACAAGGTATATTATAAAATTATCTAATTTTCATTTTAAATTATTATTGTTTGAAATATAATAAGTCTTTTTGTATTTCAGTATCCTGATTAGTTTATTAAGACTATCGAAATAATCAAAAATGCAGTAGTATTTCTTAATGATTAAGTTAAAAGGTATAGTTTTGACTTTGTCAATTTATTTATAATTAATAATAAAAATGTTTTTGTTACAGATATAACATATATAATATCAATAATATGTGACAATATGCATATTGGATATAAATCTTCTAAATGGCATTTTAAAAACAGTAATATTTATTTGAATATTTTATCTAATGTTTAATTAATTATACATTTAATATTTAATGATATAATTTAATTTTTCTGTTAAAGATGATTTCGATGAATACTTGCTGAATTTATAAATTATATAAACAATAATAACGATATATTGAAAAAAATATATCTTATGAAATATACAAGTGAATAGAGTACAATTGTAACATAATAATTGTAATTTGAAATTTTTGCAAAAATAAGTTTGTAAAATAAACAATAAAAATTAATTTGATTTATTGTATGTTCCAGTGTTGAAATTTTATTAATTTTAATTACGTAATCAAATGTTATTTTAATTATTGTTATTAAGATAATTTTCTGGTAATAATATCGACATAGTAGTTGATATCTATTTGTTTAAAAAAACTATAAGGCCCAAAAATGTAAGGCCCAAAATTTATAAGGCCCAAAAATGTAAGACCCAAAGTTATAAGGCCCAAAAATGTAAGGCCCAAAATTTATAAGGCCCAAAAATGTAAGACCCAAAGTTATAAGGCCCAAAAATGTAAGGCCCAAAATTTATAAGGCCCAAAAATGTAAGGTCCAAATTTATAAGGCCCAAAAATGTAAGGTCCAAATTTATGAGGCCCAAAATTTATGAGGACAAAAATGTAAGGCTCAAAATGTAAGGCCTAAAATTGTAAAGTCCAATTAAAATAAAACTTTACAATTCCGTTGCCAATAATGTAAGGCCCAAAATTTATAAGGCCCAAAAATGTAAAGTCCAAAAAATGTAAGGTCCAAAAAATGTAAGGTCCAAAAGTGTAAAGTCCAATTAAAATAAAACTTTGAAACTATAAAAATGCATTTTTAAAAAACCGGAGAACCGGAGAACCGGAGACCAAAAGTCGATCCACTTTAATATAATATAAGATGGTTTTTGAACCAAATAGTTGCTTGCATATTGAATGGAGTTCATAATTTGAGAATGTTATAAAATTCGAATATGGGAGCGTCCAAGAAAGAGTCGCCACTCGACGCGCGCGGAGCCTTTTTCGCGCAAAAGGCGCTCTATTTAACTCGCTCACGCATTGACCCCTGACCCTAAAAAGATATACCAAAGACACAAATCTACATATTTTTTCCTCAGCTTTCGATTGGTATCATTATTTTTGCTTAAAAAGGCGTTTTAAGTGTCGAAAAAGTGAATTGACAGTTCAAACCAATTTTATTCACTGTTGACACGTTATTTTTCAAAATAAATTATACCGATCGAAAGAGCAAGTTTTAAGCTTTAAATCCACCCCAAAATCAAGTTGAAGAAATAAAAGGAACCAAAACGATTAAACGCCAAAGACCGCGCGGATCTGCGCGGAGCGCCCGAACCACGCATTTTCCTATTCTGCCCGGCCGCCGCCACCGTAGTCTATCATTTATAACTTTAATTTTAATAATTAATCTTGTTAATAATTTTCACCTATGCATTTTAATGCGTGCATTGTTTTATTTTTTGTCTTTTTCTTGTATCAAAGGGATTACAGCAACAGCGAATTGAAGACATTTTCAAAAGATTTGTTGCACAAGATAATTTGAAAATTTTTCACAAAGTGAAGATCTTGGACTTCATTTTTTTGGACTTATATAATTTCAGGTGGTAAATATGATTTAAGGATTCATTTTGCTGTAGTAAGCATTAGCCATCTAGCGGTATGTGCGTAAACGGTATTTACTAATAAAATTCGCGTCCCGCATTAAATAAAAATGATTTAATTGAAATTTTCGACCTTTAATATGCGTTTTGAAGGCAAAAATAATGATACCATTCGAAAGCTGAGAAAAAAATCTTTCGATTTATGTCTTGGGTTTATTTTTTTACAAATGATAGAGTACGGTGACGGCGGCCGGGTAGAATAGGAAAATGCGTGGTTCGGGCGCTCCGCACAGTTCCGCGCGGTCTTTGGCGTTTAATCGTTTTGGTTCCTTTTATTTCTTCAACTTGATTTTGGGGTGGATTTAAAGCTTAAAACTTGCTCTTTCGATCGGTATAATTTATTTTGAAAAATAACGTGTCCCACAGTGAATAAAATCGATTTGAACTTTCAAATCACTTTTTCGATACTCGAAACGCCTTTTTAAACAAAAATAATGACACCAATCGAAAGCTGAGGAAAAAATATGTCGATTTGTGTCTTTGGTATATTTTTTTAGAGTCAGGGGTCAATGCGTGAGCGAGTTGAACACAGCACCTTTTGCGCGAAAAAGGCTCCGCGCGCGTCGGGTGGCGACTCTTTCTTGGACGCTCCCATATGGGCTCATCATTCAACATAGAAGCATCGCAGCTATACGATCTAGTGCCTTTTACAAATAATTTTTGTTCTTCTGTCAAACCCATTATAAAAAACGGTTTATTCTACAAAAGGATTCATTGTTATAATAATAATTCTAATAATTTATTTAAATTGATTAATAATTATTGTAATTTTTTAATTTTTCTAAACGTTTTTTTAAAATTTTTTATGAATCCTTTTTGTAAAGCTGAAAAAAATTAAATATAAATTAGTAATAATAGTATTTATAAATAAGCAGCTTTAACCAAAACGCCCCAAATTCTCTTTCGTTTAATGATCTGCTTCTTAAAGGAACAATCAACGGATCCATTTGAAAATATCATATATGATGAATTTTTTCCGTTTTTTCGAAATTCGAACATATTTACGATATATGTATCCGTTTTTGCAACACAATTGTTTAAGCAAATTAAAATGCGAAAAAATGAGAATTTTTTGCAACTAATCATGTGGTCGAGCGTGATCATAAGGCGCGCTAGCGCCTGACGCAAGTATGGAGGCGCGCAAGCCCTTATGTACAACTACTTTAACCCTCGGATTGTTTCATATCGTATATTTTTATATATGAATTTAATTTTTGATGTTTATCAATTAATCTCTCATTCCCTAGTTATTTTCTTCAATTTACATCAAATTTTGCGATTATTCATAAACGCATAAAAAGCAAGTCAAAGAAATTGCTTGCTCAATTCCTATCAAAAATTTTGCGATTTCCCTTTTTTCGTCTTCCATATACATATGGGCTATTTCACGTCAAGTGGTACGATGAAAATTTTAAATCACTCCAAATTTTGTGAACAGACTGGAAATATCTTCCAGAAAATAGAAAAAAAAATTTAGGTATTAAAAATAATTTGCCTAAGAGTTGTTCCACCATGAAAAATGGAAATTTTTCAATTTTTTAGAAAAATTACTATTTTCAAAGCCATTTATCTCAAAATCTATTGATTATAATTTTTGATGGTTTATCAATTAATCTCTTCATTTCCCCTAGTTATTTTCGTGCAAATGTTACATCAAATTTTGCGGATTATTCATAAACGCATAAAAGCAAGTCAAAGAAATTGCTTGCCGAATTTCCTCATCAAAAATTTTGCGGGATTTCCCTTTTTTCGTCTTCCATATACATATGGGCTATTTCACGTCAAGTGGTACGATGAAAAATTTTAAATGCACTCCAATTTTGTGAACAGACTGGAAATATCTCCAGAAATAGAAAAAAAATTAGGGTATTAAAAATAATTTGCCTGAAGAGTTGTTCCACCATGAAAAATGGAAATTTTTCAATTTTTAGAAAAATTACTATTTTCAAAGCCATTTATCTCAAAATCTATTGATTTTTTTGAAAAAACATTAGAAACAACTTTTGTTCAAAATAGTCTTTAGAACTTATCTACCTGGGTTACAATTCTTAATTTTAAAATCTCGAAGAGATAGAACACCCAAAAATATTGAATATCAAAAAAAGGCGACCACGCCACATTCGATTTTGATCTAACACCGCTCAAAAGATCACATTTTTTGAGAGCTTTCGAATGGCGGTGGTTAGATTATTGGCCAAGACCGCTGGTGTAAGTTATGCCCTAAAATACATAAAAATTAGTGATTTTATGAGGTTTATGGGGTATAACTTATACCAGCGGTCTTGGCCAATAATCTAACCACCGCCATTTGAAAGCTCTCAAAAAATGTGATCTTTTGAGCGGTGTTAGATCAAAATCGATTGTGGCGTGGTCGCCTTTTTTGATATTCAATATTTTTGGGCGTTCTATCTCTTCGAGATTTTAAAATTAAGAATTGTAACCCAGGTAGATAAGTTCTAAAGACTATTTTGAACAAAAGTTGTTTCTAATGTTTTTTCAAAAAAATCAATAGATTTTGAGATAAATGGCTTTGAAAATAGTAATTTTTCTAAAAAATTGAAAAATTTCCATTTTTCATGGTGAAATAACTCTTAGGCAAATTATTTTTAACACCTAAAATTTTTTTCTATTTTCTGGAAGATATTTCCAGTCTGTTCACAAAATTTGGAGTGATTTAAAATTTTCATCGTACCACTTGACGTGAAATAGCCCATATGTATCACTATATATATATACTTTCCAGCCCGAGAGAAGACACGGACAGAGGTAAAAACTCGGGTCAGACTCTGAAAAATTCAGCGAGAGGGAGCTGCAGTTACTTTTTCATATGTGTTGTATATATATAATATATATATTGTATATATTATTTGCTTAAACTCTATAAAAAGTTTTTATTAATTTCCACAAAACTGATAAAAAGGAAACTTCTTTTTTTTATTCTCTTTAAATATACAATGTCTATCCTTCCCGTGCTTTACATCAGTAGATAAACAATTTTATAGAATAATAATAACTCATTTGTGCAAAATTAATTTCTGCATAATTAATAAAAAGTAATTTCTCTCTTTTTTGTGCTCTTAAAATAAAATAATACTTGCACCACACGTTGGATTGACATCTTACTTTTGAATTGTACGTTTGATTTAAATTAAATAGCGTATTGCATATGCAATATTTTAAGTTTTCTTATTAAGTAAGATTTATAAGATTTATATAACGACATTATAAGTTTCTAATGAGGTCTATATGTCGACACAGCGATTTATTTTGATTTGCTTTTGCAGTGAAATGAAGCACTAGTACTTGATAACAATTTTATGGTTAAAAAAAGAATATACACATCCAATTCCAAATCGGAAATACTACTTAGTTTAGATATAAAACATTAGAATGCTTTATTTGTCCATATTATTTTACACGATAAACTACTAACTACCATCGATATAAGAGGATATTAGTATAGGTCAATCATAATTCGACTGAAATACTTAATCAACGGTGGTGCAAGTATTATTTTATTTAAAGAGCATAAAAAAGAGAGAAATTACTTTTTATTAGTTATGCAGAAATTAATTTTGCACAAATGAGTTATTATTATTCTATAAAATTGTTTATCTACTGATGTAAAGCACGGGAAGGATAGACATTGTATATTTAAAGAGGATAAAAAAAGATGTTTCCTTTTTATCAGTTTTGTGGAAGTTAATAAAAACTTTTTATAGAGTTTAAGCAAAATATATAAAAGTTTAATTAAAAAAAATACAATGTATGGTATGGTAAAAAATACTTGTCGTTTATTCCGCTTTGATTTTAGTACTTTCTATTGCAGAAACTCTTAATGGAGTTTCAGCAAAATATAAGTAGAAATAGAATGGGAGTAATAATTAAAGATTTTTTTATCAGATAATATTTTTGAAAGT
The DNA here is from genome assembly GCA_026168455.1 of Theocolax elegans. Classification (NCBI taxonomy): domain Eukaryota; kingdom Metazoa; phylum Arthropoda; class Insecta; order Hymenoptera; family Cerocephalidae; genus Theocolax; species Theocolax elegans. The sequence goes on from CM047428.1 coordinate 75,087,565, forward strand.
GTGATTGAAAACCATACTTGCGAATGTTGACACCTTCGTAGAAGGTGTTTTATATAAAGTACTGTCTAGAGGCAAAAATTCAACGTGTTTATAATACAGACCTAACACAACGTATTTTTCATCCTATTCCCACTGTTTTTTTATACCGCTATGGTTCAGCTGCATTTACGCACTTACCTTGGAGTGGTAGAAAAGAATCTCTACTTATTTCAGTATCCATCTAATCCCCTGTAAGCTGCTAAAAAAACATATATTATTATACAATTGTAAAAAATTAATTTTTAAACATTTCTAATGCTGGATTTTTAGTTTTACAACCCTTATAAGAATTATAATACTAATCTGAATTACTATAAAAGTATCAATATTATTATTATTATTATTCTGCCATACATTGTTTGAATTTCACAAACTTGTCACTGTCACATAATCATATTACTGATTATAATCTCAGATCCGATTTATTCATATACTTTTTGTATTAAATACGGATATTCAGTTATTGTAATAATAATGTTAATATATTTATAGTAATCCTACAGATTAGTATCATAATTCTTGAAGTGGTTGTAAAATTGAAAATCCAGCATTATAAATGTTTAAAAATTAATTTTTTATAATTGTATAATACAGCGGACTAGATGGATACTGAAACAAGTAGAGATACTTTTCTACCACTCCAAGGTAAGTGCATAAATTTTTTTGCAATGATCATGGTAATAGATTCATCGTTATAAGGCAACAAATATACATTTCTATTAATATTTCGGGCACTTTTCCCAGATATTTTGGCCATAAGTGATCTTAATGATTTAGACCCACTCTGGAAATTTAAAGGCAGTTTCTGACTATAAAAAGACGTCTTTTAGACAGTATTAGGTTTCCAGAGTCCGGAGCAGAATTGCTGATTTTCACTATTTAAGGTTTAAATGGCTTACAAGAGTGTGACAGCATACATTTATGACTTTAAAAGTATTTTTAATGAAAAATTTAGAAAATTTTAGAAAAAAAGTCATGTTTATGTTTTTAGTGAAAAATACATCCCCTTGGAGCTACAAATTCATGAAAATTGGCATATAATGCAAAAATGTGCTAAAATTCCAACTTAGATTCTCTGTAACATAAAATAATGGTCCCGAAAAATCTGAAAAAATTCAGAACTACTGGATACCTCTAAAACATATTCCCACAGTTATAGCAATATTCATTTTTTTCATCTTCGATGTCACAGAGAACCACCCATATATATGTATTGTGACGAGTAACGATAGCGCGAGCTACTCGTCGACGTTCTCTATCGCGAGGCTCGTACGGCCGTCGGGTAAGACCGCGCGTAATACGGAAGGGAGGGGGAATGGGGGAGAATCGAGAAGAGACATTCTCACGTGAGCCGCCGAGCGAGAAAGTCCTCGACTTCCCGGGAGTGACGCCGCCGTCGACCACACATCACTACATTCTAGACGTGAGGAGGTTCACCGGCAATAAGACAAGGTCAGATCTTTTACCTTCCCGACGGGTATAGCGTACTCGAGCGATCTTCGCGGACTCTCTTCGCGTCGCGATCCCGCGTCCGGATTACGGTCTCCCGTGATTGCGCCCGGGCCACCCGGATGATTGTAGTGCTTTACGTGTTCGCGATCTAGTTCTTGTATCGTATTACAGAGTAGTAAATAAACTTGATTTCATTTTATCTTACGAGTCGTGTTATTTCGTTATCCCGTATTCACCCAGGAATCCCGATCCTTGGTTTGATAAGCAGACGAGCCCGCAGTACTCGTCTGCCAATTCTGATTCGTACTTCCGGAATTGGGCTCACTCTGGAGCCCATATCGACGTACACGGTAGCTGTCGAGATATCGGCGAGCCGTTGACGGAGTGCACGAGAGGCTCGATCGCGCACGAAGGTAAGTTCGTCACGCGCGATCTCGGGGTTACCCCTACTCACGCTACCTCCGTGTATTATTCCGTAAAACCCGACACGCACCGTTACATGGCGCCCAACTAGTTAGCACTGGGCATACGGGATTATAGAAGAAAATTTGGTATTTTCTTTCTAATCGGGTACCTCACTAAACGAAAAATGAAATATATCGAGTAGTGAAAACGTCAAGGCCAACGTACTTCGCGAAGAGAGTATCGAGCGCGCGTGCGTTTTGTAAACAAAGCGAGTTGTTTACATCGGTGCGAGACTGGAGATTCGTATTTCCCAGTCTCACTATTTTTGTATAGTAAGTGCGAGAGAGAGAGAAAGTAAAATTTGTTTTTACTTTCTCGCACGGATAAATACGCATGTTCGTAGTTTATCAATATTGGTTAAGTATTGGACACCTTTTCAAGACAATTTAGAATCAACGGTTCTTTAATTATTTATTGATTTTTTTTAAATAACATTCCGCTCTCACACTTACTACACTATCTTGTATAGCGAACAAGATAGTAAATTCGGTTCAGTGTGTGCGTTATATATACAGTTATATTAGCGTTACATTTATATTACACATGTCTTTGTAGTCGATTGTTGTTACGTATTTATATAACAACCAAACCATTACTTTTCGGGAACTCTCCATTCAGTTATTGTTTTCTTTAGTGATTATTCGATATTATCTTTTTTTTTGAATATTTAATTGTGTGATAATGTTAAATAATTACCATAAATTATTTAAAAGTAATTACGAATAAGCAATTATATGTATGTACAGACGTATATATATATAAATAAAAATAATTATACATTTATTTAAAATTAACGCCATTCCGCTCACGTTTGAAACACGGATATCGCGTATTTAAATTATTATTTTCTTTTCTATTATCAATTCCATAGAAACTTACGTATATAAATCGAATAATCTATGTTCCTCATAATTTTGAATTTTATAAATTAGTTTGCAATTAAACAATTTACAAAATAATCTTGATTTTTTTTTATATAACGAATTGTTAATTTTTACTTAATTTTGGTTGTACAAGTAAAAACTAACAACACTGGTTCCCGTTCAGTACAAAATTTTTTTTTCACTTAGATAGTTCGCCGTAGCTATTATTTAATTAGCGCATATATTTGAAAATAAACAATAATATATTTTCCCTTTCTTTCCTCATATATATAATAAGATATTTACTTTATATTTATTTATATTTTGACGGTCCTTTTCGATTACGAACTATCTAGTTACGGAACTATACCAGCGTATTCGCTCTTTAGAATCTCGCAATATATATTTTCGTTACTTGCGAACACACACACTGACCGACAAATTTGTACACGCGCATCATCATGTCTGGTCACCGAGAAATAGAAGAATGGCTCATGTACCTAGACGACGATACTAGGACAGATATGATGACTAGCTTGGAGCTAGTCACATCGGGTAGCCGCATTGAGCAGTGCGCCCGATTTTATCGATGGCTCAAAGGCGACTACGTCCCGGCGGACTTCCAGCCTACAGAGGCGGAAGACGAGAATGAAGTATATACACACCGCGTGTATTTGAGACAAGATTTGATCGAGCAAACTTGTCAAGAACGGTCCAGTTCGACTATACTGGGACAGGATTACGATCCCAATAGAACACACCCGCTTAGCATCTTACTAGATGAAGCCGGTAGGGACCACGATTACATAATACCACAAGCTGGCACTAACGGCAGTGCCAACACCCAGAGAAACCCCTCGCCAACGCGCTCGGTCAACCGAAATACGAGGTCGGCGACCGACAGCGAAACCGAATCGCCGAATATCGAACCACGAAACGACGGTCAGATAGGCGAGACCATGTCACTGGACGGTCTCGAAGGCGAACGGTTTAACCTACCAGTAAGCTTTATAAATTATTTGCAAAGCTTACATGAGCAAATTAAAACTCTGTCAACTCAGATAGCTGAGGTACGGAGTAGCTCACTAAATAACAGGCAAGGCATCGCGTCGAGCACTCGCATCGATAATGCAACAGAGAGTGCACATATTGGGCCCGACCTAGGGGCCCAACACCAAGATAGACGTAAGGGCGTTGTACGACCCCGGAGCATCCCGAACGGTCATGGGACCGATCGCCCTCCTGATTGCCAATGAATTAGGTAAATCAGTACGACCCGATAGCGGGAAGGGAGCGAAATTAGGAGACGGACGTTTCTCTCCTGTCACGGGTTATACCTACTTGCCGTTTGAGGTCGCAGGTATAAAACACGACCTCAAAATAGGTATAATGCCACACTTAGACGCTGATTGTTATGTAGGCGTGAATTTTATTAAGAAGTTTAATGCGATCCTCTTTCCACAAGAGAACCGTTTGCTTTTTAAAGACGAGAAGAGATCAGTCTCCTTGGAGTTGGCGGGCGTAGATTTCCCGTGTATAGCATCTCTCAACTCAATCGGCTTAGCGGACGCGCTACCCGCCGAGAGAGAGCAACTCCGAAGACTACTAGACCGGATGCTGGGACCGGGTGGCGGTCCTATCGGATGCACGAGCTTGGCGGAGCACACGATCGATGTAGGATCAACTCGCCCAATCAAGCAAAAGTGTTATCCAGTATCCAAGGCTATTAGCGATAAAATGAAGGAACAGGTTGATGAAATGCTCGCTGCGGGCATAATCGAGCCTTCGGCTAGTAGTTGGTCTAGTCCTGTGGTCATGGTCCGTAAGGATAATGGCAAATACAGGTTCTGCATCGATTTCAGGAAAATCAATGCAGTAACCAAGCCGGATGCTTATCCCCTCCCGAATATGGATAGCATCCTGCGCAAGTTACAGAGTGCGCGGTATATAAGCACGCTGGATCTGAGTAGCGCGTACCACCAGATCCCCCTGCATGCCAACTCTCGCGAGATAACGGCTTTCACGGTACCAGGGATGGGCCTGTACCAATTTACACGAATGCCGTATGGTCTCAATAACGCTGGTGCGACGTTCCAGCGGCTGATAGACTGTATCATCGGTCCTAGCCTCGAACCGTACGTATACTCCTATCTCGATGACGTGATAATTACGTCCGAGACTTTTGAGGAGCACGTTAAGTTACTTGAGACGGTCCTATTGCGAATCAAGGAGGCAGGACTAACCGTCAATCGCGAGAAGAGCGTATTTTGCCAGGAAGAGGTAAAATATCTCGGGGTACTAGTGAACCGAGACGGTTTTCGGCCCAACCCTTCTAAGATTGGGCCGATATTAAACTACCCAGCTCCTAAAAATATTAAGCAGCTGAGGAGGTTCCTAGGAATGGCGTCGTGGTATCGGAAATTCTTAAAGGATTTCGCGACGATCGCCGAGCCCCTTACGTCTTTAACGAAGAAAGACCGTAAATACGAATGGCAAGCGGAACAACAGACCTCGTTTGAGCAATGCAAGATGCTTATCGCGACGGCTCCGGTCCTACACCGTCCTTCGTTTGACGAAATGTTCGTAATCCAATGCGACGCAAGCGACACAGGACTCGGAGCAGTGTTAGTACAAAACATAAACGGGGAGGAACGCGTGCTCGAATTTGCGAGCCGCACGATGACAGACAGCGAAAGGAATTATAGTGTCACAGAGCGAGAGTGTCTCGCTCTCATCTGGGCCATTCGTAAGTTCCGCGCTTATGTCGAAGGTTATAAGTTCAAGGCTATAACCGACCACTCGAGTCTCAGGTGGTTATGCAATCTGCATAATCCGACGGGCCGCCTATCTCGTTGGGCTCTGGAGCTACAAGGGTACGATTACGAGGTAGAATACCGAAAAGGAGCACTCAACCACGTGCCCGACGCACTCTCCCGAATGAGCGAGGGAGACGAGTTATCGGTCAGCGCGGTGACCGAGTGTCAAGAGACTACTGATGAGTGGTACCTGGGCCAATACGATAAAGTCATGAAAAGCCCTAGTGATTTCCCCAAATGGAAAATCATAACGGGGAGATTGTATACATATCGTCCCGATTCAATGTTGTCCGCAACACTCGGTGATGACGAAGCATGGAAGCTCGTCGTCCCGATTGAGAAGCGTGCGCTCGTTCTAAAACAAGGACACGACGAGCCCACGGCGGGTCACCTAGGTAGGGAGAAAACATATAAGCGTATCGCCTTGTACTATTATTGGCCACGCTTATACCGGGATGTAGCCGACTACGTCCGATGTTGTTTGATCTGTCAACAGTGCAAGGTCGAACAACGCCTGCCTGCAGGACTAATGGGACGCCGGACCATCGAACGGCCCTGGGAAGTTGTCGCAGGAGACGTTATGGGTCCGTTTCCGAGGAGCGTCCAAGGCTTCGAATACATTTTGATATTCGAAGATTTATTTACTCGCTGGATCGAGTGCATACCCATAAGGAAGGCTAACGCACAAACGATCCTCAAGAATTTAAAAGACCGAGTTTTCTTCCGATACGGAGTACCGTCGACGTTCTTGTCCGATAACGGAACAGAATTTAAGAATAGCCTCGTAGACGGTTACTTAAAGGAAGTCGGGGTGCAGCACATGACTACTCCCCCCTACTTCCCACAGGCGAACCCAGTCGAGCGCGTGAACAGAACGATAAAAACCATGTTAATCGCGTTTATCGAGAAGGATCATAAGCACTGGGACTCGAACCTTCACGAGATCGCGTTTGCATACAATACGTCGATACAAAGTTCGACGGGAGCAAGCCCAGCGATGTTGATCTACGGCAGGCAACCAATGCCTCCCGACTCGTTAAGAAAACGCGAAGAAAAGGCAGCGCTCCTAGAAGAAAATAAAACCGCACTCGAAGATTGGAAAGAACGCTTGGACCGGTTACCGCTGTTACACGACGCATCAGCTGATCGAGCAGAATCGGCCCAGGAGAAGCAAGCGACTTACTACGACAAAGGTCGCCGCTTCGTCGAATACGAGACAGGCGACCTAGTCTGGAGACGTAACGAAGTACTCTCATCGGCAGCTCATAACGTGTCGGCTAAACTCACACCGAAATACAGGGGACCGTACTTGGTCTCGAGAGCCATTGGGACGAATACTTATTCGTTAATCGACGGGGACGGGGACTCGGATTCTCCCGTCCATGCAGAGCAACTCAAGCCGTACCAAAAGGGTATAGACCCGGAAGAAGACGACTTCGAGAAAACTCTTCCACCGTTGGATGCGTCACGCGCAAGGGCGGGTAATTGTCCGCCCTCAAATAGCGAAAATATTGTAAACGCGAGCGAGCGGGTAACCGAAATAAGCGAGAGAGACACCGTAGCGCCGGCGAATGAATGTCAGACCGCGCTGACCGTGCCCCCCAAGCGTAAACCCGGACGACCGCGAAAAACAGCGTTCGTAGTTCGCCGCCCGATCGCATCGAAAATAGTGTATAGAGATAGTCAGGAGATACGCGGAACCGCGCCTACGGGGATAGTACGCCGCCCGGGTCGTCCGCTAGGCTCCAAGAAAGCTAAACCGGCCGCAAGAACGAAAAGCTGGTCGCCGCGTAGGACTCGAAACCGAGCGGAAGCCTAATACGTTCCTCATACCCAACTCCACCCGAGTACCATCCCTTTATCCTTAAAGGAGTAGGAGCCAACCCTGACAAGTGAATTACGACTGTTCTAGGATCATGGATATCGACCCCACCACCAGCGATTTAGCAGCCCTCTTAGTAGGGCTCCAATTGAGCCAGAGGGTCGAGGAAGAGCCTTTCCTAGGAGCTTTCTCGGGAAATCGAGAAGTTGGCCGCGAGCCTACCGTCAGCGGCCAACGCAGGACCCCCCAAGGAGGCGGGGGCTACGCCGTCGGAGCACGACGAGCAGGCCTGGTCAGGAGATATTTGGGCAGACTGGGAGAGTCTAGAATCCCAGCTAGACGCCGCCTGGACCGCTCAACTGGAGGCTGAAGCGCAGGAACGCAGGGCATATGGGGCCCTTGCGGACTTTCGTCGCACCTACGGAGCGGGAGCAGACCGGGCCATCGCGGCATGGCGAGAGGATGTCGACGACCGGAAGGAGCAGCTGGCGTATTTAGACATCCTCCGGCGAAGCCAACGAGACCGTCGCCGCCAAGCCCGACTACGCGAGGAACGCCGCCAAGTCGAACTCGAGGCCGCGAAGAAGGCGAGTGAGGAGGCGACCCAGCGCGCTGCACAAGCAACGAAGGAGGCCAGGCGCCTCATGAAAGAAGCCCAATGGGCCCAACAGAAGGCCAAGAGCGTCGCCTTGTTCTCGGAACTCCGTTCCCAAAAGGAGCGCGCAAGGGAGGAGGCTCGGCGCAAGAATCCCGAGCCCCCACGCTGTTACATATGTGGAGCAGAAGGTGTCAAGCGCTCGTGGCAATGTCCCGAGCGCCAGAACCATCGGCGCTATCCGCATTATTAACGCGACGACGTAGGGTACCGCGAGTACCCCACGCAAGATATACTTATTGTGTTGGAAGTAATGAATAAAAATAAAAATAGTATAAAGTTCAGGAGGAAAAGTAGTCCAAGTCTTTCTTTCCGATACCCTATACCATAATCCTCCTTCGAGCACCCATCCAACCCGCTCTGAGAACGTAAAGGCAGAAGCCGGATACCTACCCGGTACCCGCCGTCTGGGAGGGGGGTGTGACGAGTAACGATAGCGCGAGCTACTCGTCGACGTTCTCTATCGCGAGGCTCGTACGGCCGTCGGGTAAGACCGCGCGTAATACGGAAGGGAGGGGGAATGGGGGAGAATCGAGAAGAGACATTCTCACGTGAGCCGCCGAGCGAGAAAGTCCTCGACTTCCCGGGAGTGACGCCGCCGTCGACCACACATCACTACATTCTAGACGTGAGGAGGTTCACCGGCAATAAGACAAGGTCAGATCTTTTACCTTCCCGACGGGTATAGCGTACTCGAGCGATCTTCGCGGACTCTCTTCGCGTCGCGATCCCGCGTCCGGATTACGGTCTCCCGTGATTGCGCCCGGGCCACCCGGATGATTGTAGTGCTTTACGTGTTCGCGATCTAGTTCTTGTATCGTATTACAGAGTAGTAAATAAACTTGATTTCATTTTATCTTACGAGTCGTGTTATTTCGTTATCCCGTATTCACCCAGGAATCCCGATCCTTGGTTTGATAAGCAGACGAGCCCGCAGTACTCGTCTGCCAATTCTGATTCGTACTTCCGGAATTGGGCTCACTCTGGAGCCCATATCGACGTACACGGTAGCTGTCGAGATATCGGCGAGCCGTTGACGGAGTGCACGAGAGGCCCGATCGCGCACGAAGGTAAGTTCGTCACGCGCGATCTCGGGGTTACCCCTACTCACGCTACCTCCGTGTATTATTCCGTAAAACCCGACACGCACCGTTACAGTATATATATACTAGAGGATCCTCGCCCCCTGCGCGCTTCGCGCTCCAACCCCAATTTTTAATTTCGAAAAAGATTTTTCTAATTAATTTATTAAAAATAATGTTTCAAATTGTATTATTTTTTCACTTCCATGGACATCTTAGAAATTAAACAGATTCATACAACACCTTGGAGGTGTTATAGTGCATTGGGTTTTATACCAAAAATTTAATTTTTTTTTAAATACGATTATAATTTATAAATAAAAGTTTTTACCAAAATTTAGTGTAATGAAATCAGAATAAAAATAATAAAAAAAATAGAGACATATTAAATGTTAACTGTAAATTTTAAACTATATGAATTCTTATAAAGCTTAAATTTATATTTTAATAATTATAAATGTTAATGAAAAATTAACTTACCAAAAATAGTAAAGTGCATATACTTACTAAATTGTAGTATTAAGTAACTACTTATTAAAATTTTGGATTACTTTAAACGGATCTAAATAGAACTTCACCTCCTAAAATTAATTTATTTAATGACGAAGGATCATCGCCAAAAGTTCTATGGCATTAATATTTTGTACTTTTAGAGTAATAAAACTTTCTTCTTAAATAAATAAATTTTTATATTAATTTTAAAGAACTATTTATAACATTTTAGCGGCATATAAATAAGAACCTATTTCTTCCATTTCTCCCGTAATTCGTAATTTGCACCTTCTTCTAAAATTTGCGTTTTGATTCATAATTATATTCAATTTATTTTTTCCTTTAGTTACAGAGCCCATATATTTATTTTGATTATTATAAACAAATTCATTCCTTCAATAACCTTCTGTTTCTAATAATAAATACATACTTGTTTCTTTAAAATATTGTTTTATATAAATATACATTATCTACTCACTTATATATCCATACAATTTTGAAATTTTAATTTAAAAAATATTTAAATTAAATGCTCCTAAATTAATAATTTTTAAAAAAATTTTCAATTGTAATTCGTATTTTATATTGCCATGATTAAAATTTGAATTTTCTTTTGACATTACTGTTTATAATAGAATTATCTTTAAAATGTAGTAATTAATGTATTTAATTTTTAACTCATTGTATATATCATCATATGGATATTTGGAAAAGTGTATGATATATATTTGATTAATATTTATTTTATCTTCAAACAATTTTGCATCTGTATTTAAAGCATTGGATTTTAGATCCGTTATTATTATTCAGTACACATTTAAAAATTTTATGAGTTTTATCAGGAATGAGTAAACTAATACACATTCTTTCAAGTTATATTCACAACTTTTTTTGCGCAAGGAAAAAATACATATATTTTATCTATTCTTGAAACAACATAATTTTGAAATATATATAAATATCCTGAAATTTTAGACACGGCGGCTTTGGCGGCTGCGAAATATTTATATAATATATATATATATATATTGAGTATTCCACGTGAAGTGGTCCGATCAAAACCCTGTTGAAAAAAATCATATGATATTTTCACCCAAAATTTTCACCTGATAATTTTAGGTAACTTTTGTTTCATTTTTTTAAGTAAATTAGGTAAATTTATCAGGTAAAAATTTTAGGTAAAAAATTTAGGTAAAATTTTTTGCTTTTGATTTTTTGATAGAAATTTTGCTTATATATGAATTTAAATTCGTAAATATATCACTTCAAAATATTATCCAATTAATTTGTGTAGTAGTATAAAATAGTGTTCTTAGTATTAATATGATTAACAATATATTACATTAATAACCTAAAAAACGTACGTAATAAATTTAAGTAATTTTATCAAGTATTTTGTTGCATGACTATTTATTAGAAAATAATCAGGTGATTTTATTAGGTAAAATATTTAATATTAAGTTTTTGTTTCAATTGAAGTTTTAAAACTTTTGTAAACAATGCAAAAGAAAGAAAAATTAATTTTCTACAAACTTAGGTTTTTAAAAGGTAATGTAAAAAATAAGGAATATACCCGGTTGAAAGAAACCAATGAAAACCAATAAAAAAAAATTTTGGTTGCATGTTATAAGTTTTTGCACCAGGAAATGCTTATGAAAACCAATAAGATGTATAATTTCATTGTTTTATATAAGAAATATCAAATAAATTTGCATTGGTATTCATTTGCATTTCCTGAAGAAAAATTATGAATAATTCACAATTAATTTTTTATAAAAATATTCTATTGTAATTTATAAGAAATTGCTAATGATGCTATTAAAGTATCAAATAGATAATGTTTTTTATCAGAATTGATTAGATTTTTCTAGTAACTAATAAAATTGTATTATTTTACAGTAATTAAAGGGAAAAAACTAATAAAATTTAATAATATTTTCACTGAACTTACCTGCATTTACTGGAAGAAAAAACGGAACTTTAAGACTCCCAGATTTTGGTATAATCAGTTATTTCGAGTTTTTCCTAATGAATGATTAATGAGATTGATATGTATTTTTGCTACAATATATTCATAGGATTAATATGGTTTTTTCTGGTATGTTGGAATGGAATTTTCATTAGCATTCATGTTGTTTTTCCGCATACACGGTATTACATTTTATTTGTTCTAGTTAGTATTAACTAGGGGTGTGCGGGTACCCGTATATTCGGGTAACCCGACTTCAAAATTCGACCCGACGGGCTCGGGTCGGGCTCGAGTCAGGCTTCGGGTATCGTTTTTCTCGCACTATCCGAAATTATCGATCTACCCGAAATTTTCGGACCGCCCGAACTTATCGAATTATGCGAAATTTTCGGACTACCCGAAATTATCAGATTACCCGAAATTTTCGGGCTATTCGAAATCACCGAATTACCCGAACTTTTTGTGAATGAATTTAAAGTTATTTGTCAAAGAATAATTATATAATATATTCTACGACATGAAGAATTCAGATAATTTGAAATAATAAACATGATTTAATGGGTAATACAGTTAAAATGTTTTCGTAGACAAGAATACTTTCTACAATAATAGTTTCGTATCTTAATATAAAACTAGCCATGTTACCTCGGTCGCTAACGCTCCATCGGTTGAATTGCATTTTTGAGGCTAGACGTTGATTATAAAGTGTAATCTTAAATTTATTGTTAGTTAAAAATAAATAAATTTTAAATGATTTGGATACAATTATTTTATTTCATTTTCTAACTAATTTTTTGTAACTTTTTTCATGTGCTATAAACTATTAATTAAAATTTATTGTTATATTATTAAAACAAATAAAAATAAATTATAAAATATTTTATTTTAAAATATATACAATTTATTCCCTTTACTCATCATGAAATTTAACTATAAAAGTTTATCCTCGAATGTTGGTTAGTACTATTTTCTCTCTGCATCTACAGGCTTAAAGCTGCCATATTTTGAATATAATATTAATACTTATGAAAATATTGAAATATATGGTATCTACAAATTTCAATAAAAAAGTAATTTGTATAAACATATAGGCGCTTAACGCAAACAAATTATTATTTTAAAAACTTAGTTTACACAAGAAAATTACCTAAAGAATGTCGCTTAATGCAAACAATTCATTATTTGAAAAATGTATTTTTCATAAGTCATTTATATAAAAAATTTTGCTTGTGCAGACAAATTATTATTTTAAAAATTTAGTATACGCAAGAAAATTAAATAAAGAATGTCGCTTGATACTCACAATTTCATTAAAAAAAAGGAGGATGCCCACGGGATATAGGAATTTGGCCCCCTAGAGGAAACGTATGAAACATATCCTATCGTTTAGACGGTCAAAAAATATGAATTAAAAAAAAATTCAACCCCAATAACCTTGCGGAAACTGAGATATCCAGAAATGAAGCTTCTACTTTTAAAAAGATTCTTCCTTAACATTTTAGCTTAGAAAAGACAGTTTGCAATAATTTCGATTGAAAAAGCTACTATGTGCCATTTAATGTTGACTTACAGGCAGTCAGTCCATAGCTTTTTTAATTATCTATCAGTTCAGCTAGATTCGAATTGGGTGACACACCCTTTAAAGCTTCTACGTAAGGAAAACGTGTATACTTTGAAACAATCCTTAACGTTTTATTTTATTTTTTATATTAGTCGTTATAGTTTTTTAAAAAACGAAAATTAAGCTACGTAAAATATGCAGTTTTAAAGAGCTTACAAAAACCTTTAAAATGAGCACATGCGGGGTTTTTCACTACTTGTAGAAGCCGAGATATAAAACTTTGAAGTTTTGGTAATTTTATTATAAGGGTGACAAAAGCTATTGAGCGGTAGTGTATGTTGTTATTAAAAAGTATACTTTGCCAAGAAAAAAAATTGTTCGAACATAAACCCTGATATATTGAAATTTGTGTCTCAAAATCCAATTGACGAAATATGTTGAAATTTTTTCAGTATTTACCCCTATTATTTTTTATTAACACGATATTTTTCAACCAATTTGACCGATTAGTTTTGAAGATATGAGCAATTAAAAACTTCATTAAAAATTTACAACGCTCAATTACTTCGTTAATTACAAATATTTTTAATTCAAAAATATACAAATCGTTGTTACTATAAAGACTACCTTTTTCCAATATTTTAAGCGGATTGAAAGCTTTTTGTGCCCGAAAGCGTTTGCCATAGAAAACGCAACTTTTTCGGTATTTAATTAGTTAATAAAAGTAATTCTCTACCACCATAATCTTTTCAGCTCATTCGGTCAATTAGGTTCAGAGTTATCGTAAATTGAAAAAAATCAGTTTTTTCTTAATAACTTGAAAACTAATAGAGATATTTTGAAAAACTCGAATCGAGAGCAAAGATTTGTTTATTCTCCATAAAATACACCTTGTCTGACTCAATTATATCAAGTATAACAGTCAAAAATTTCATAAATAATTTTCAAAAATTGAATTTTTTCAATAAAATAAAAGCGAATCTACAGATCTAAAAATAATACTTCTTCAAACACACACTGACCGGAATTTTGCGGGTTACCCGATTATGTCGGATTACCCGATTATTTCGAATCACCCGATAAGTTTGGGTAACCCGAATATTTCGAGTAACCCGATAACTTCGGGGAATCCGATTATTTCGAGTAACCCGACTATTTCGAGTAATTCGATAACTTCGGGGAACCCGATTATTTCGAGTAACCCGACTATTTCGAGTAATCCGATAACTTCGGGGAACCCGATTATTTCGAGTAACCCGATTATTTTTCGGGTCCCGAAAATACTCGAGTACCCGCCCGAACCCGAGGAAAAAACCCGAACCCGATCGGGTCGAGTATTTCGGGTACTCGCACATCTCTAGTATTAACCTATTAACTCACCTTATTTTTTATTAGAATCGATGTGTATATTACGATTAATATTATCAGAAGTGGATGGTTTTTTCTAACGAATATATAATAGAATTAATAAGTTTTTACTACAATTTATTAAGGAGATTAAAATGGATTTTGCAGGTACGGTGAACTGGAATTTTTATTAGAATTTGTGCTCTTTTTCCGCGTACGCGGCATTATTTTTCACTATTTCTAGCTAGTATAAACCTATATTAACTCACCTTATTTTTTATTTCAATCGATGTGTATATTGCGATCAATTTTATTACAAATCGATGGTTTTTTCTGGCGAATAAAGAATGGAATTGATAAGCATTATTGCTACACTTTATTAGTGAGATCGTAATAGTTTTTCCATGTGTGTTGGACTAGAACTTTCATTAGGATTCATGCTCTTTTCCACTTATACGATATTACCCGCGTAAAAATATAAACTATTGCCAAGATATTGCAGAGATATTGGAAATAGCTATTGCAAACATATGCCAATATATTGCTGCTTGATAGGAATATATTGGAAATACATTAATAATATAGTGCTAAAGCAACCGACACGGTGGCGGAGTGGCGGAAACGCACCTCGGCCGATCACGAAAGTTAAGCAGCACTGAGTGCCGTTGGCACTTGGATGGGTGACACTATTCTTGTGCGGCTTTCGGGATCGGTTAGGTGTTTCTCCACACTTCACAACGTGAGCGGAAGATGTGGAACATTTGGTTTCGGTGTTTGGGCCTACGCAAGGTGACCTGAACATCTAAACAGAATGTTTCAATACACCGGCCAGCTCGTGGAAGGTTTTCCTATAAGGTTTTCCCTTCGTCACGGGCATAACCCCGGGCGAATGCGAGACGGTGGGGACTGGGATGGGAAAAATTGGAATGTTTTCACCCCCACACATAGGTGGTAGGGGTGTCCCTGTAAAAACCCGTTTAATGGGTATACGGGGTGATGAGCAAAGAGAATAAAAAAAAAAAAGAATATAGCGCTAAAGCACACTTACCCAAAGATTCCCAATATGTTGGCAATAGTTGATAAATATTTATTTATTATTATAGTGATAAATAAGGTTTAAATTTATAACTTAACTTAGCTAGAATCGGGTAAATTAAAAAAAAAATGAAAAAAAAAGTTTGCTATCCTCGGGAATTGAACCTTTAATCTTTAGATCCAGATGCTTGCTCTGTACCACTGAGCTATTTTGTTATTTTGATTGTTACAGTTAATTTCAGGCTATAAAGAGCGATTGAGAAAACGTTTGATAAATTTTCTAAGTCCAAATTTTATAAATTTAATTTATTTGAATTTAATTTAAATTTAATTTTAATTTGTATTTATAAAGTTTGGACTTAGAAAATTTATCAAACGTTTTCTCAATTGGTCTTTATAGCCTGAAATTAACTGTTGAAAATCAAAATAACAAAATAGTTCAGTGGTAAAGAGCAAGCATTTGGATCTAAAGATTGAAGGTTCAATTCCCGGGGATGGCAAACTTTTGTTTTTATTTTTTTTTTAATTTACCCGATTCTAGCTAAGTTAAGTTATAAATTTAAACCTTATTTATCACTATAATAATAAAAAAATAATTTATCAACTGTTGCCAACATATTGGGAACCTTTGGGTAAGTGTGCTTTAGCGCTATATTAGCAATGTATTTAAATTATTCAGTATAAACCTATCTAAGAACTCTATTTTTTTATTTAAATTAATATGAATGTTACCAATTTTATTGAAAATTGACAGTTGTTTCTAACAAATGAATAATTTATTTGATAATAAGCATATTTAGTACAATTTTTGCAAATTTTGCAATTTCCTTTTTGTAAAAAGAAGCGATTGCCGGATGTTGTGAAACCAAGTGAAATGTTAATATGATTTGCTCGTGTACTCTCTAAAAATAAATTAGTGAAAATTTCACTAATTCGCTTAGTGAAAAATATTTCACTAAATAATTAGTAGTTTTTTCACTAATTAATTAGTGAACTGTTTATTGTCACTAATGAATTAGTGAGTTATCACTAATTAATTAGTGAAAATTATCGATTAAATTTTTTACAAAATAATAAGTCAATTTTTCACTAATGAATTAGTGAATATTCACTAATTCATTAGTATATATTCACTAATTAATTAGTAAATATTCATTAATGAATTAGTGAATATTCACTAATTCATTAGTTATAGTGTAGTAAATGATTTAGTAGATTGCGCGGCGCGGGTCAGTACTCGCTTGCTTTCCTTACTGTGCAGACGTCTCCTAGCTGATCGTATGATGTAAATTGTAAATATCAGTATTATTTAAATGAAAAAGGAATCTGCCTTTACTTTTATTTGTTTAAAGTTTACTATTAGAAAATATAGATTATAAATTTAAATTATATATCTTTAAAATCAGTTATGTGCAATATGATGTATATTTACATTTGTAACTGCGCAGTACCTATTGTATCTATTGTAAAATTGCTTTTTTCATTTCGACATAGTGAGCGCATTAATAATTGGCATAATAATTTCTTACTTAGAGTTGTAAAGTTAATAAGTATTTTGCCTAATTGTTATTATTAACAGGCAAGTAGTCAAGTATGATAAACTCTTTTAGAAATTTCAATATATAATTGGATGAACAAAAAAATAATTTTCGTTTTTGCGCTATCGAACTATTAGATAATAGATTCCACATTAGATTATTAGTAATAATTGCAAAGTTAATAATTATTTAGAATCAATAATTATTTAATAAAATGTGAGTAGTCATGTATGCTAATTGTATTAGAAACCTCAGAACAGAATATTATTTAGGTGAAAAAAATAATTTTAGTTTTTGCAAAATCGTTTACTACATAATTAGAAATTATATATGTATAGATATATGTATAACATTATATATGTATAAGTACTAAAACAAATAATAAATTAAAAATATATCCATATTTTTGAGATTTTTAAAGTTTTTAAACTTTTTTTAAACTAATTACTTTAGTGAATGAATGCACTGAATACGTCTATTGTAAACCAATATTTAAATTAGTGATTTTTCACTAATTGGATTAGTGGGTTAATGCAGAGAATAAGGCATTAGGATTTACTATTTGAATTAGTGATTTTTCACTAATTGGTTTAGTGGATTTATGCAGTGTATACATCCATTAGGATCCGCTATTTGAATTAGTGATTATTCACTAATTGCTGTAGTGTATTTTATACTAATTGAATTAGTGCATATTCCACTATTTGAATTAGTGGCTATTCACTAAACATTAGTGACCTAGTTATAACTATTTGAATTAGTAATTATTCACTAATTAGTTAGTGAATATTCACTAATTCATTTTTAGAGAGTAGTACACATGTGTTTAAAATATTGAAGGTTACAAATTTCCTTAACAATCGGCGTGATAAATCATAAATAAATATAATATAACAATTTGTTATTTTAAGTAAAAAAGGTAGCGTAATATTTAAAATAACGATAATTAAATATATCGTACAAAAAATTAATTTATTTTTGGTCTTTTGGAAGTATTGCATATTACATAGGGTAACGCTTATTTTTATCGTTAACTGTTTAAATTATATTTTATCTCCAGTTTCGCTCACTGATTAAATTATAAATAATAATGAAAAAGTAATTATAGTTACTTATTTACGCACAATTTTCAGTCAAATTTTAATGCCGATTAGAATACGGAAATTTGATGAGCAGAGCCAACGCATATGTATATCTTCTATAGTCCGAATGTTGTTGAAAAACATGTTAATTATACGATTGACTGTAAGGTAATGAATCGCTACCTCATAATTTTCTAATCAGCACTAAAAAAGCTTTTATTAAGGAGGTAATACTCTAAAAATTTAAAATGAATTATAACATCATAGTTTTCAAATATTTAACTATTCAAGTTATATTTACTTACAATTATACACATTGAAAGATTTACCACCTACCATCTCTATCATCCTCTGTATACTGGAAAAATGCACTTTGAACTGGTGTGCAATATACATTGTTGACCAATGAACCAATTTTGATAATAATACCTTTTTTGTATCTAAAACATATCAGTTACTATTAAAACTATTTAAAATGTGATATTTCTAGATCCTAAATTGTAGAGTAAAATAAATGTAAAAAATTACACAAAATTTCAATAATTTAAAACAGTTGGAAAATTTTTAATTTTCCTTAACACAACAATTTAGGATTTAGAAATATCGTATTTTGAATAGCTTCAGTAGTAAAGGACATGTTTAGCTACAAAAAAGAGATATTAGATCAAAATTGGTTCATTGGTCAAAGGTGTACTTTGCGCTTTAGCTCAAAAAGCATTTTTCCAATGTATGGAGCATTTAGATCAAAATATTTCAGTTATTATAGTACCAAGTAAATATAACTTAGATAGCAAAAATGCACTTATTTATAACAATACTTATAGTCTTAATTTATTTTACCAATTTTCAGTGTATTGGCCCCTTAATGCCAATAAACATTATAATTTATTTACAAAAATATGGTAATAGACACCACATTATGCGACTAATAGATATAACTGAAGCCGCGCAAACAATATAATATTTTTATATTGGATATATATCCTGTAAATTATAATTTTTTTATTATACAGGCAACAATCCTAGAAAGTTATTCAATTTGATACACAATACATTTAATCAAAATATAGCCAGAAAAAAATTGTTTTTATCTACCAATCTACCAATCAAATTTGATTACCAATAAAAATATAATAATAATATAATATTTAATAATAATATTTAATATATAATATTTAATATATAATATTTTTTTACCAATCAAAGCACACATAAAGAGATAGAGTAATTTGAAAAAATCTCGAAAGCCGTATTTTGTAACATTTAAATAAGACAAAGAGAGCAATATATAATTGGGTGCACGTAATTGTTTGCATAAACCACTATTTAACTCTCTTTATAGTGTATATTAAAATTAATTAATAATTTACAATGTTTACCTTGTACGTATGATACATACAAAAACTTGGCTTGTGTGTTGTAAAAGAATGCAAGGAAAACCACCTCAAACAAACCCGTATATCACAATATGCAGCAGCTCTGAAAAAAAAACAAATCACAATATTTATTTAAAAATTTTTGGATATTTATAGAAAATATTAAACAAAAATTAAAAATCTTACCAATTACTATTTTCCATATCCTTATTAAGAAAAAGTATTAATATTAACATTAATTTATCTCGTGCCGAAACCCGGAATTGTCTGCATCATGGTGGTCGGTGGAGGACAACGTTGACGTCGACTGTCGCTAGAGATCACTAAGATGCGACTTACGCGACGTAACTTATGCCGTTATACGAGCTGTACCGACACTACCAAGACCGCGGAGCCGCGCCAGTCTGTGTATTACATGTCTATGGAAATGTTTCTTATTAGAAATAATAAATTATATTAGTATAGTATAGTATAGTATTTTATTTTCCTTGTATAGTTAACAAAAATAACTTTTTACAATAATAAATTATATTTTTTAATGTCTTTACACTTTTTTAACAAAATTGTTCAACATTCTTCAATGAACTAATAATGCACAGTCTATTGTTTTAACTTGTTGGAAGCACTTCATCTCTGAAGGCAAGAGCAGAAACTACTTTTTGGTGTCCTTGATATTCTCTCTTCACAGTTCCTGTTGCTACATTCCATAATCTTGCAACACCATCCAACGAAGCAGTAAAAATGTATTTTTACTCCCATCTTTTTTCTACTTATTTTTCTTTTTTATTATTAGACATTTTATATACTGTAGAAAGTACTTTATAAAACACCTTCGACGAAGGTGTCAAACTTCGCAAGTATGGTTTCCATCACTCTTTCAAAAACGATGTCTGATAAAAAATTATTAATTTTTACCCCCTTCTTTTTCTACTTATTTTTCTTTTTTACAATTAGATATTTTATATATTTTGCTTAAACTTCATAAGTAGTTTCTGCTATTGAAAGTACTGAAATCAAAGCGGAATAATCGACAAGTATTTTTTACCATACCATAAATTGTATTTTAATTAAACATTTATATATTGTTTCTTAAACTCCATAAAAAGTTTCAGCAATAGAAAGTACTGAAATCAAAGTACAATCAACAAGTATTTATTTTTAAAAATACAAATATCATTTAAATTGATAACAAACAGTTTTTTAAAAAAGTATCTTACAAGTTTACATTTCAATACTAGTTCTGTCATATCCTACAAGCAATAGATAAATCCTTTTTTAATAATTTTATTAATTTCTGCAAAACTGATAAAAAATAAATTTCTCACTTTTTTATTCTCTTTAAATACACAATGTATATCCTTCCCATGTCTTGCAGCAATAGATAAACAATTTTATATAATAATAATAATATTCATTTGTGCAAAATTAATTTCTGCAAAACTAATAAAAAAGTAATTTCTCTCTTTTTATTCTCTTTAAATAAAATAATACTTGCACCACTCGTTGAATTGCCATCTTACTCTTGTATAGTAAGTCTAATTCGAACTGCATAACACACTGCTTATGCATGTTTACATCAAGGGCTTATAAATATTTTAAGGTAAGATTAAGTATAAGACTTAATGTTAACTCATGAGACCTGTATATATCGTAACAGCGAATAATTTTTATTTGACTTCTGCAATTAAACAAAGTACCAGCACTTGACAACTATTTATGATTAGAAAAAGAATAGATACGTTCAATTCCGAATTAGAAATAATACCTTTTTTGTATCTAAAACATATCAGTTACTATTAAAACTATTTAAAATGTGATATTTCTAGATCCTAAATTGTAGAGTAAAATAAATGTAAAAAATTACACAAAATTTCAATAATTTAAAACAGTTGGAAAATTTTTAATTTTCCTTAACACAACAATTTAGGATTTAGAAATATCGTATTTTGAATAGCTTCAGTAGTAAAGGACATGTTTAGCTACAAAAAAGAGATATTAGATCAAAATTGGTTCATTGGTCAAAGGTGTACTTTGCGCTTTAGCTCAAAAAGCATTTTTCCAATGTATGGAGCATTTAGATCAAAATATTTCAGTTATTATAGTACCAAGTAAATATAACTTAGATAGCAAAAATGCACTTATTTATAACAATACTTATAGTCTTAATTTATTTTACCAATTTTCAGTGTATTGGCCCCTTAATGCCAATAAACATTATAATTTATTTACAAAAATATGGTAATAGACACCACATTATGCGACTAATAGATATAACTGAAGCCGCGCAAACAATATAATATTTTTATATTGGATATATATCCTGTAAATTATAATTTTTTTATTATACAGGCAACAATCCTAGAAAGTTATTCAATTTGATACACAATACATTTAATCAAAATATAGCCAGAAAAAAATTGTTTTTATCTACCAATCTACCAATCAAATTTGATTACCAATAAAATATAATAATAATATAATATTTAATAATAATATTTAATATATAATATTTAATATATAATATTTTTTTACCAATCAAAGCACACATAAAGAGATAGAGTAATTTGAAAAAATCTCGAAAGCCGTATTTTGTAACATTTAAATAAGACAAAGAGAGCAATATATAATTGGGTGCACGTAATTGTTTGCATAAACCACTATTTAACTCTCTTTATAGTGTATATTAAAATTAATTAATAATTTACAATGTTTACCTTGTACGTATGATACATACAAAAACTTGGCTTGTGTGTTGTAAAAGAATGCAAGGAAAACCACCTCAAACAAACCCGTATATCACAATATGCAGCAGCTCTGAAAAAAAAACAAATCACAATATTTATTTAAAAATTTTTGGATATTTATAGAAAATATTAAACAAAAATTAAAAATCTTACCAATTACTATTTTCCATATCCTTATTAAGAAAAAGTATTAATATTAACATTAATTTATCTCGTGCCGAAACCCGGAATTGTCTGCATCATGGTGGTCGGTGGAGGACAACGTTGACGTCGACTGTCGCTAGAGATCACTAAGATGCGACTTACGCGACGTAACTTATGCCGTTATACGAGCTGTACCGACACTACCAAGACCGCGGAGCCGCGCCAGTCTGTGTATTACATGTCTATGGAAATGTTTCTTATTAGAAATAATAAATTATATTAGTATAGTATAGTATAGTATTTTATTTTCCTTGTATAGTTAACAAAAATAACTTTTTACAATAATAAATTATATTTTTTAATGTCTTTACACTTTTTTAACAAAATTGTTCAACATTCTTCAATGAACTAATAATGCACAGTCTATTGTTTTTAACTTGTTGGAAGCACTTCATCTCTGAAGGCAAGAGCAGAAACTACTTTTTGGTGTCCTTGATATTCTCTCTTCACAGTTCCTGTTGCTACATTCCATAATCTTGCAACACCATCCAACGAAGCAGTAAAAATGTATTTTTACTCCCATCTTTTTTCTACTTATTTTTCTTTTTTATTATTAGACATTTTATATACTGTAGAAAGTACTTTATAAAACACCTTCGACGAAGGTGTCAAACTTCGCAAGTATGGTTTCCAATCACTCTTTCAAAAACGATGTCTGATAAAAAATTATTAATTTTTACCCCCTTCTTTTTTCTACTTATTTTTCTTTTTTACAATTAGATATTTTATATATTTTGCTTAAACTTCATAAGTAGTTTCTGCTATTGAAAGTACTGAAATCAAAGCGGAATAATCGACAAGTATTTTTTACCATACCATAAATTGTATTTTAATTAAACATTTATATATTGTTTCTTAAACTCCATAAAAAGTTTCAGCAATAGAAAGTACTGAAATCAAAGTACAATCAACAAGTATTTATTTTTAAAAATACAAATATCATTTAAATTGATAACAAACAGTTTTTTAAAAAGTATCTTACAAGTTTACATTTCAATACTAGTTCTGTCATATCCTACAAGCAATAGATAAATCCTTTTTTTAATAATTTTATTAATTTCTGCAAAACTGATAAAAAATAAATTTCTCACTTTTTTATTCTCTTTAAATACACAATGTATATCCTTCCCATGTCTTGCAGCAATAGATAAACAATTTTATATAATAATAATAATATTCATTTGTGCAAAATTAATTTCTGCAAAACTAATAAAAAAGTAATTTCTCTCTTTTTTATTCTCTTTAAATAAAATAATACTTGCACCACTCGTTGAATTGCCATCTTACTCTTGTATAGTAAGTCTAATTCGAACTGCATAACACACTGCTTATGCATGTTTACATCAAGGGCTTATAAATATTTTAAGGTAAGATTAAGTATAAGACTTAATGTTAACTCATGAGACCTGTATATATCGTAACAGCGAATAATTTTTATTTGACTTCTGCAATTAAACAAAGTACCAGCACTTGACAACTATTTATGATTAGAAAAAGAATAGATACGTTCAATTCCGAATTAGAAATATTACGTTTTAAACATTAGATTGCTTTATTTCAACTTTTTTAAAACTATTTTCAGTATGCAAGAGAATTTTTTTTTTATATTTTAACGTCGTTCTTTTTGTGCTCCCGATTCGGTGCTAATCAGCGACGAAAGTCATACGATTTCTTGGCGAAGTAAAGTATACAAGAGGATATTAGTATAAATCATAAAAAACTTCTGAAACACTTAACCAACGGTGGTGCAAGTCATATTTTATTTAAAGAGAATAAAAAAGAGAGAAATTACTTTTTTATTAGTTTTGCAGAAATTAATTTTGCACAAATGAATATTATTATTATTATATAAAATTGTTTATCTATTGCTGCAAGACATGGGAAGGATATACATTGTGTATTTAAAGAGAATAAAAAAGTGAGAAATTTATTTTTTATCAGTTTTGCAGAAATTAATAAAATTATTAAAAAAAGGATTTATCTATTGCTTGTAGGATATGACAGAACTAGTATTGAAATGTAAACTTGTAAGATACTTTTTTAAAAAACTGTTTGTTATCAATTTAAATGATATTTGTATTTTTAAAAATAAATACTTGTTGATTGTACTTTGATTTCAGTACTTTCTATTGCTGAAACTTTTTATGGAGTTTAAGAAACAATATATAAATGTTTAATTAAAATACAATTTATGGTATGGTAAAAAATACTTGTCGATTATTCCGCTTTGATTTCAGTACTTTCAATAGCAGAAACTACTTATGAAGTTTAAGCAAAATATATAAAATATCTAATTGTAAAAAAGAAAAATAAGTAGAAAAAAGAAGGGGGTAAAAATTAATAATTTTTTATCAGACATCGTTTTTGAAAGAGTGATTGGAAACCATACTTGCGAAGTTTGACACCTTCGTCGAAGGTGTTTTATAAAGTACTTTCTACAGTATATAAAATGTCTAATAATAAAAAAGAAAAATAAGTAGAAAAAAGATGGGAGTAAAAATACATTTTTACTGCTTCGTTGGATGGTGTTGCAAGATTATGGAATGTAGCAACAGGAACTGTGAAGAGAGAATATCAAGGACACCAAAAAGTAGTTTCTGCTCTTGCCTTCAGAGATGAAGTGCTTCCAACAAGTTAAAAACAATAGACTGTGCATTATTAGTTCATTGAAGAATGTTGAACAATTTTGTTAAAAAAGTGTAAAGACATTAAAAAATATAATTTATTATTGTAAAAAGTTATTTTTGTTAACTATACAAGGAAAATAAAATACTATACTATACTATACTAATATAATTTATTATTTCTAATAAGAAACATTTTGTAAATAAATATCCTTATTTCCTTTCTTAGAAGTTAATAAATAATTCTTTATTCAATTATTTTGTATGATTTTGGATGAAAAATATTACAATGTTATTATGAATAAAATTATAAAAAAAATGTAAATAAAAACATAACATCAATGAAGGTAGAATATAATTTTAACATTTTGAAAAAAAATTTTTTATTATTTTATTATATACAACAGTTACATGGTCAAACGAAATGAATTATTAATAAAATTCCTATTAAATCGTAATTGTCCTGAATGAAATAAAAATTAATTTAAATTAATTGGATATAGAAATTTTAATTGTAAATATCAAAAATCAATCGTATAAAAATATATACTTGATCATTATAAAAATGTATAAATTATTGATCATTATTGATCAATTAAACACATTATTTTTGTGCACTGTGCAACAATAATGGCTAAATATATTTTAATTATTGATTATAATATTTTTGTTGTGCCAATGTGCTTTGCACATGTCAAGAGCGAGCGACTGAACCCCTGACAAACACCTACCTACCCGGATAAGCTAAACGAGTCCCTAGCTATACTACCTACCCATATACTATTTCCTAATTACCTACCCGCACATTAACTACGTCCTACCTACCCTCACAGCCTAATAACCCCACCCCAAGCGCAACACACACATGCAGCCGAAGCACTAGGTGATCCTGGCGAGGAAGTCCTGAGCGAGCATAGAAATCAGGAGGGCTCCTTCGGGTCTAACTCAACAGCATAGATGGATCAAGGGAGGCTGTCGAGGAATGAGCCTAGAGGACACTCCTCAGCTCTACAGTGCAGCAGTCAGGGCGATGAGATGGTACCCAGGCAGGAAGCCGAAGAACCTCCAACGCCAAGCAAGATACAGCTGTAAAAGAGATGTTTATAAGAACAAAAACACAGCAATAGGGTAAGGAGCAAGGAAGAGGATAAATTGCCATAGCCAAGAAGACACAAGACAAGGGAAGATATGTACAGCTGTATATAATTACTACAGCTGTACAAGGAACAGTATAGGACAAAGAGGTTAGGTTGCTGTACACAAACAACGTGTACAGCAGACCTTGCAAAATACTAAACACCTGAACACGCACACTAGCGTGACCCCAACACTGAAGGAATTACCTGGAGTAGTTGAAGACCTGGGACCGGTCGTTCTGGTACGTCGTCGTCGTGGAGAGATGATCGAGGCGGCGTCGGGCAGCAATGCAGCGGCGGGTGAGCTTCGTACCTGAAACTCACGCCGTACCAATTAGTTGAGATAAGCAAGACGGAACGACGTAATAATTACCCAGGAGGAAGTCCTACAGCATCGCCGAGAGGTACACTGCACCAGGTCAACAAACACCATACAGCCGATTCGTACCGATACAGCCTGAACACTGCGGCACTCGACACGCTCGCACGACGCGAGATCGAGGTGCCGCGCACGGGTACGTACTGCGCAGGCGCGCGGTACGAACACGGGACTCTCGAGCACGCCGAGAGTCAGAGCTCTACGGTCCGCCGTCCTAAACGGATAATAGCCAGCGTAGCGAAGCCGCCGACTACCGACTAGGTTAATAAGTAGCTAGCGAGAGAGATAGAGAGAGTGACATCGCCATTGAGGGACGAGTGCCGATTCCTCCAATAAAGGTTGGTGAATTATTCACTCTAGCTGCGTACGGTACCGCCGAGTACCCGTACTAGTGTGTGCGAGATCCTGGTCCTCTCCTTCCCCTTCCCCTCCTCACAGCATAACCCGGTGCGGCGAGAGTACTGCTCTGTATATAGTGTCCGGTTAAGATAACCCGCGTGTTATCGTTATTCGTCGCGTGTTAACGCGGCTGGCGCCCACCTTTTCACTTAGTTATTTATTAGAATAAATATTTGTTTTATTTATAATAAATAGTTGACTCTAATTGACCTGCACCCTGATCCCCAGTGCAGCGTCACATTGTATATTGTACAAAAATAATGTGTTTAATTATTGGATGCACATTCTATCATATACTTAATATATTGGTGTTTTGCAACGATAATTAAATAATATTAACAATTTTAAATTTTTACAATTTTTTTAATTACGAGAATGTCTTAGGTTTCTGGTACTACTACTACTACTGCTATTATGATTATTGGTATTTACAGATTCTCTTCTACTTATTTCACTGATGTCCAAATTATCATTTGTAGTTGGTTGAAATAATTTATTAGTTTGCACATGAAGTGGTGTACTTGTTGTGATAGGTTGCTTGATTCTTTTGTTAATTATACTATGTGGTCTTTTAATGGTATTTATTTTTGTTATTGATTTCCTTTTCATGTCAATAGTCTTATTTAAATTAACTAGCTTGCTAGCTAATTGCTGTTTTTGCGGTTTTCCTTTTGAATTAACTTTATTAATTTTATCTGTTTTATCCATTTCACTATTTGATTCTCCTTTGGATGTGTTGACTTGCTTTAATTGTTCTGCCCTTTTTTTATTCACATTAATAGCAGCGCTTATTGTACTATTATCACCAGTAACCTTTTTTTCATTTGCATTCTTCTCTAATGTAAAGTTTAGTTTTGTTTGTCTCATTGTATCTTGAAGTTTTTTTTTCTTTTTCTTGTTAGTTTTCTGTGTTTTTTTAACATTCATATTTATTTGAGAATTTCCTTGACTATACTGTTCAGTCGAGCCATCATTTTTACCTTGACTTTTTGTTAGTTTGTAATTTATTAACAGTTGGTGTTTTAATTTTAGTATATGAAAGCTTCGTCACCGCTTGTTTTGTTTGTTTCTTTTTCGGAGTGCTCATCTGGCTAATATCATCATCTGAGCTTTCAAAATCTGATAAATCCTAAAAGAGAAGTAAATGAATAATTTTTTTTCAGTTTTAAAGTCTTTAGTTTAAAAATACTTACACTTAAATTTAATATTGTATCATATTTTTCCAACTTCCATTCCATAGGTGCATTATCTTGTTCAATTATTTGAATAAATGCTTCTTTTAGTGTTAAAGTTTTAAAACATTCGCAAAAAGATTCTAAATGCTGCTTCATCTTAGTATTGTCAATATCATCAAAGCTATTTAAGTCAAATTTTACTTTAATAGGATTTTCTTTTGTTAAGTCATAAAATACATAAACAATTATGTTAAAGTAGATATTAGTTTCAAAATCTTTGCATTTCAGAAACGTTATAAAACAATAGTATAAGAATAATGCACATCCACAGAACAATTACAAACATTTTCCAAAATTAGATTTCAAATCATCATATTGTTATTTTTGTTTGTGATACGTGTCTAAGTGTAACTTAAGATTTCTTACAAATATTATTGGAGTATTTACAATATTATCCAAAAAGGTGTTTCTTTAACTACTTGATGCAAATCTATGGCCAATGGAATATCCAAAACTCCAAATGTTCCCTTATTATTTTCATTAAAAATTTGAACAGTATATGTTTTTACATGTTCGTCATCATCATATATTGCAAACTGAAAAATACATTCATCCTTATTAAACTTAATGTAATGAATTCCATTATTATGTTTCTTAACATCTGAGTTTTGTTCGCTAATTTTTATTTGTTCCATTTGTTCATTGTAATTAAGTTCCATTTCATTAAATATTCTATCTCTCTTCGGACTTTTTCCTTTTTATCGTTTATTTACTCATCTTATTAGTGAGATGCTATTTTTCTTTACACAGAAATACTTGTTTTTTAAACTTAATGCAATGAATTCCATTATTACGTTTCTTAACATCTGAGTTTTGTTTGCTAGTTTTTATTTGTTCCATTTGTTCATTGTAATTAAGTTCCATTTCATTAAATATTCTATATTTCTATCTCTCTTCAGACTTTTTCCTTTTTATCGTTTATTTACTCATCTTATTAGTGAGATGCTATTTTTCTTTACACAGAAATACTTGTTTTATCTGTAACACTTTTTGCACGCTGTAATATACACGCGGGTTGACGTTTGACTTGATTATCTCTCACTTCACTCTATCTCTCTTTCTCTCCCGTGTAAGTAAATTGTGATCCCCTGCACCTATGTGTTACGTGACATTTTTGATGAAGATACGGGAATGTCATATTATATATATATCCAAAGGACCCCTGACTAATTTTAGAATTTGAAAATTTTTAAAATAACAGTTAAATTTAAGGGTTAAATTATCTGTCTATCGCACCTTTTGATATAATATAATATATATATATATACGTGACAACAGTATTGAAAAAGAGTAGCAGCAGCTCCCTCTCAAGGAATTTTTCAGAGTCTGACTGGCGGTTTTTACCTCTGTCCGCACTCTCTCACGGGCTGGAAAGCAAATAGACATATATATATGAGGGAGACGAAAAAAAGGGAAGAGGAAAAAATTTCGTAAAGGAAATCAACAAGCAATTTCTTTGTCATGATTTTTCTTCAATATCCGTCAATGAATTTACATAGAATTGGATGTAAAATGAAGATAAATAAATAGAGAATACGAG
Source organism: Theocolax elegans (assembly GCA_026168455.1). Lineage (NCBI taxonomy): Eukaryota > Metazoa > Arthropoda > Insecta > Hymenoptera > Cerocephalidae > Theocolax > Theocolax elegans. The sequence continues at coordinate 75,117,420 of CM047428.1, forward strand.
GTTTGATCTATTACATATTGAATATAATGTAATAGTAAGAAAAAAGACATCAAAAATCTGAGGGGTTAAATTAGCTGTCTATAATGGCTCTCGCGCTATACTTGCGTCAGGCGCTATCGCGCCTTTTGATTTATTTGTAAATACGAATAAAAGTAACAAATCGTCGCTTTCGAATAAAAAGGTCGTATCTCAGCGGCCGGTTCGAAAAGGACGTATCTCAGCGTCCGGTTAGAAAAGGTCGTATCTCAGCGGCCGGTTAGAAAAGGTCGTACCTCAGCGTCCGGCTAGAAAAGGTCGTATCTCAGTGGCCGGTTGGAGAAGGTCGTATCTCAGCGGCCGGTTAAAGAAGGTCGTATTTCGCGGGCTAAATTTTTTTTCTTAAATTTAAGTTGGCAACATTGACAAAAATCTTGTGGCATTAGATTTAACATGCGAAAAAATTATAAATACTGTACGAACACACATATATTTGTGTATATATATATATGTATGGGTATAACTGTGGGAATACGTTTTAGAGATATTCAGTACGTATATTAAGTTAGCGGGCCCACTTGCGAATTTTGCAACTTTTGTCTACCAATTAATTGCCGCAAAATAGCCGCAATTTAGCCGTTAAATTATTATTTTTGCCGCTTCTTTATTTTAAAAAAAAAACCGAGGGGCCCGCTAACTTAATATGAAAGTTAGCGAGCCCCACCTCAGAAAACCGGTTACAAATACCAGTGGAGTAATCGTACTGGGACCAAAAATTGCAGCTTTATTTGCCGTTGAAGATTACCTAAAAATATATAAGTTTTATCACGTTTTGACAGATATTTTAGAGTATTAAAGTTTTGACGCAGTGGGCCCGCTAACTTAAAATGGCTGCCGTTACGAAACAAATTACCTTATCGTAATCTTCTCATCACCAATAATTGCCGCTCTTTATGTATTATTTTGCCGTCGATACACTTTTTTAACTCATCATTTTTTACAATGTTATTTTTTAAAAAAACTCATTGGGACCGCCAACTTAACATGAAAGTTAACGAGCCCCACCTCAGAAAACCGGTTACAAATACCAGTGGAGTAATCGTACTGGGACCAAAAATTGCCGCTTTTTTAGCCATTAAATTACCTAAATAAATATATATTTAATGTTACGTTTTTCCATATATTATGTGTAATTTGAAATGACCGCTGCTCCAAAATGGTTAACTTTACACAGTGCCCTTCTCGTAAACCAGGCGGATACACAACCAGAAAACGGTGTTAATGCGGGCAACACCCTAATATACCCAACAGCGGGTTTACCTTACGTGAATAATCATGATTCAAAAATGCAATATTCCGCATTGAATGCTTTTTTTTTAAATTTTACACTTGCGACCACGTTATCGAAATAAAATATCGTAAGACTAATCCACTTGAATGGAACAGAATTACTAAAAGCACTTAATATTGTTATTTAAAAAAATAATTTATTAGTTTGGTACAAATTTTCATTTTTTTACAATATTTTTGCAAATTAATTTACTTGATTACAATATTTTTAAATTCTGTTCCATTCAAGTGGATTAAAATGATATTTAATAGTACAGTAGTTACTATTAAAATGTCAGCCTTTTCGATGAAAAAGTTGCTGAGATATGCCGCGATAATTGCATTTTGGTAAAGAATCATAGTACGCAAAGCCATAAATTGATTAACATAGTTATGTTGCAAATAAATTAGCTAAAAAATTTTTAATAAAAGTTAATAACAATATAATTTGTTTAAAAAATTTGTGAATGTTCTAACTTTTTTTTTAATAAATTATGAATTAAGAAGATTAAGAACTGCAGGGACCTACCTCTAAAAACCCTAACATTTTAAAAACTAATAAGATTAAAAATCTGAAAAAGTTTACAGACAATGTTGAAAGCAAATAGAATACCGCTACAGAGCGATTTTTTCGAAATAATTAACTTTATATTAATTATTCATTAATTATGACTTTTCATCGGTAATGATTAGGTGTAAAATTGATCTTTGCGGCTGCCTAATAATCTCGATAATTTGGCGATAAAAAATTTTGTACAAATTAACACGTACTATTCGAAGCAATTAGAAGAGCATTACAGAGAGATTATTTGAAAAAAGTAGATTTGTTCTTAATAAAAAAATAAATAAAGATTCTAGTTTTTAGTTAAACATCTCCTTAATTATTTAAAAGGCCACGTTATTTGACCTAAATTGATTTTCTAAAAGTTGCTGCTTTATCAACCGCATTCGAGTACAAGTTCTATAGTATTTTGTTGATATAAAAGACCATATTTGCCGTAATGCTATGGTTTACCTTTACGTGTGCCGTAATTTTATGCAATCTATAAACGTAGTAGCTACAAAATTATTATCAATCTCTGTGAGAGTCTAATTTTTTAAATTTACACTTGCGACCACGTTATCGAAAAAATATCGTAAGATATAAGTTCGAACGATGATTTTCGTTCCATGCGAATATCACCACTCGTTCAAAAATCAACACTGTCGCTTTTCTCTAATGGCATTGTTATTTTATTTTAATGCATCATTTATGCCTTGATAAATGTTTTTAATTATTGATTTAAGGTGAGAAGACTGGGTTAAAAACTAGAAAAATAACTTATTATTAATAATTTTTTTAATAAATTGAATTATTATTTACTTTTATTCACAATTTTTTAGCTATTATGGCTCTGCGTATTATGATTCTTTACCATAATGCACTTCCTGCAGGATATCTCAGAATCTTTTTGATCGAATAGACTGAAATTTTAACAGTAACAATTGAACAGCATTCTAATCCACTTGAATGGAACAGAATTACTAAAAGCACTTAATATTGTTATTTAAAAAAATAATTTATTAGTTTGGTACAATTTTTCATTTTTTTACAATATTTTTGCAAATTAATTTATTTGATTACAATATTTTTAAATTCTGTTCCATTCAAAGTTTTTCGTGTAAAAATGTGACTGAATACTACATACTTGTTGAAAATTAAAGTTCGCACAGATTAATGTAAGTTCTTTATAATAATTTTGACTCAACTTTGAACTGTGATAAATAGAAATCTACGTAAGTACTTGTACAATTAATTTAATGTATAACATGTTGTTATTTAATTAAAATTAAGTTTCATTTATTTCATTTATGTAAGTTTTAATGTATATCCGATTTAAAGTATGTCCGAGTTAATTTACATTTTAACTGAAAAAACACGCAAGTGCTTTTACTTGAGGTTTTGATAAAATATTTTACTAAATAAAACCACGTAAGTACATTCTTTACATTTTTTGAAGGATTTTTTTTCAATTCGAATTTTTAATGCACTATTAGATAGAAAATACCTGTTTTAATATAAGTCCTAATTTTTATTTTTTAAAACATTATTTTCATAAAAGATTTTAAATAAATCAGTTTATCTTAATTTTCTCAGTTTCATTGGTTTTGTATTTATGTAAGTTTTTCTTTTTCAATTAACTACCAATTAACGCCCAAAATCACAAATTTTTCGACCAATCTTTGAGTTCTAAATTGTATAAGAAAAATGATGTGATAATATAGGTACGTATGTATCATATTCGACTATTTTTTAATGTGCTCTTTCGATTTCTGGAGTCCAAATTGCATTTTGATGGCCCCTGAACGAAGTATGGCAAATTAAAAAAAAAAGCAGAAAAATCAAGTATTTTTTATTTTAATTATTTTTTTCGAGATGAAAAGCATGTAGCATTCTTTTTATGATCAAAGGTAATCATGTTAGTTAAAATATAAGAAAAAATTTTTTTTACTTGTCTCTAATCCGGTAATTTATTCTCTAAAATGTCAATCATGTGTCACCTATAACCGCAACAAAAATAAAAATTTCTCCATTTTAACCACTATACTGGCCGCTGTTTTAAATGATACGTACAAAAATAGAGTCTACATTTACGGTAATGCTACATTTAATGTAAAATGATATTTTATTGCTGATCATTACTAAAATGAACTTTTATAAAGTATTATGGAAAAATCCGAGTTTTATTGTATTTTTGGTCTGCCATAATTTTGAAAAAAGTTACCAGGTTTAAAGAATGTAAAAAATTTTTTTTTCTTGCATATTAGTTTACAGGATCACCTTTGGTCATAGTTCTATACCACTACTTTTTCTACTCGAAAAGGGTGGGGTCCGATTTGTCGACAGCTCATTCAAAATATGTGCATTGTTTCGAATTTCAAAAATTAAAAATGCATTTTTATTATTTAGAATTAAGAGAAACAGAATGATCATTATTTTGAAAGTAATTTATTCATTACTTTTTATATAATGGAATCTAAAGTATGAACTTTAAAATGCAGATAAATAACTTTTTCAATTTTCGTCTACCAAATACAAAATAAATGAAGATTTTATGTCTTTCGAAATAATGATCATTCTATTTTTCTTGGTTTGAAATAACAAAAAAGTGTTTCTAATTTTTACAATTCGAAATATCGCACGTATTTTGAATGACTGTTCGACAAATCGGACCCCAACCCTCGAAAAAAATAATTAAATAAAAAATACTCGATTTTTCGGCTTTTTTATATTTAACTAGCCAGATACGATATTTACGTCGATCTGTACACCAATTTTCTTATAAATTTTAGAGCTGAAAGATTGGTCGAAAAGTTTGTGATTGTGGGCGTTAATGGGTTCGTTGTAATTATTTTCAACACTTTGTGCGAATGATTTTCCATACACTAGAAAGAAAAGCTACTTTTCGACAATGGTGCCCTAATGTGTTATTAAGATTTTACTAATATATATTTTCCTATATTATATAGTGTGACGGAAATCGTCACACAATCTATTCACGACGAATAGAGTATTTAAATTGTCGAATTGTAAATCGTCGGAGCCTTTCGTATGTCAAGGCCAACCAACGACATTTGTTTACGTCGATCAAGTGTACAAAATTACGCGCGCAATAGTACGTAGGGATGAGAGCGCGAGAGTGTGTGTGTGTTTCCCACTCTAATCCCTTTTTAGAAAATTAGGCGATTGCCTAATCAGGATGTCCCGATCCGCCGCTCGAGGCGGACAAACCATATCCGGACCGATCGAGAGTTTTTCTGGCTAACAAGGCGCGTGAGACGCAGAGCCATCGGTTACCCGGACTATCCTCGTGAGTGAGCCGCGAGTGATTTGGTGAGTGTGAGCAAGGACGGGAAGTTGTGAGTGAGTGCGGACGCGGTTCGCGAGGCACGCGCCGCGGCACAGGGCCGCCTTCCACCACCGCAGCCGACGTCGTCCTCCGTTGCCCAGGAGGACAAAGGGACACGGATCGGCTGGGCCATCCACGGGGCGCACCCCGGTAAGTTGTGCTTATATTACCGTGCGTTCCCCCCTTTCCCCCGAGTGTATGAGAGTGTGTACATCGGGAGTGTATTCGGGTACGCCGGTACCCGAATAGCGGAGATCGGAAGAGTCAACCGCAGGCGAGGATCTCGATCCGGTTGGCTTCCGATACTTCCGCCCGCGCGAAACAACCTTTGTCGCGGTACACGGCCTGGATGGCGAATTGTTAACATATTAAAATAAATGTTTCATCCTTATTATTTTAATTGAGTGAGTGTAATTATTATTTCTCCCCGCTCCCGCCGACATCCTCTATTAATTTAAACCATCGTGTCGAGGCAAGGAGGATTGCCCGAATCCTCCATACCGTACGTCCCAGCGAACTCGCGTTCCTGGCGACAGCCCGCAGTTCGATAAATAAATAAATAATTGTGTGCGCGGTATTGGGCAACGCGGCCCAACGGTTTTTATTAATTACATTAACTAATTAATTTATTCCGGGTTCGCGAATACCACGTCACAATAGTTATAACAAAAAATCTGGTCCTCATGCCCTCCACCTGCCTCCACGTCCCTCCACCTCCTTCCATTCGCCTCCACTACACCCTCCACCTGACCCTTCACTTTTTAAGGTGAAATTCGATTAAAATAAACATTCTTTTGATAGTTACATTATTATCTCTTCTGCTCCCTCGCTCTCCCTCCACCTTCCTCCACCTCCACTATTTATGTGATATTTTTTATAATATATCTATACATCCATATATAGGCATATACATTATAGCTATATACAAGGTATATGTAGACATAAATATATATATATATATATATATATATATACTAGGGGGGCTTCGCCCCCCTGCGCGCTTCGCGCGCCAACCCCCTATTTTTAATTTCGAAAAAGGTTTTTCGTAATAAATTTATTTAAAATAATTTTTTTAATTTTATTTTTTTTTCACTACCATGGACACCTTAGAAATTAAACCGATTCACACAACACCTTGGAAGTACTGTTATAATGCATTGGGTTTTATACCAAAAATTTAATTTTTTTTAAATACGATTATAATTTATAAATAAAAGTTTTTACCAAAATTTAGTATAATGTGCGACGCTACTTTTCGTCGGGAAAAATCTAATTAAATTAAATTAAAGGCCGACGGAGGTTCCGTCGTAGCGACGTTGAAAATGGCTATATATCGCCGATTTGTATTTAGTTGGGCGCCTGGCGATATTTAAATAAAAATAAAATAACTACTTTACAAACAACTCGGCAACCCGGCAAATCCTCACCTCGACTCCTCGTCACAGAGGGAATCCCGACGGCTGACCACCTCGGAACCGGCGGCTTTCAGAGTAAAGGAAAATTACTTAAAATAACACTCACGAATTTAATCTTTAATCACAACTCATTTATTCAAGAATTCAAAATTCAAAGAAAATTATAAATTCCGGCACCGACACAATAATGAACGCGACTCGCGACCGGCTCACACACACGTGCACACACTCTCCATTCCGTCCGTCCGGCAAATATAAAAAATTATATTTAAATATTAATAATTCGGCCGCCCGTCGGGCTAACCGTAAATATTACTCGCCTAATAAATCTCCTCACCGCTGCAATACTACTCTCTTCACACTCGACCAACAAACTCTACTCAACGAACAAACTCTTACTCAACTCTACTCTACAATGAAAATGGCTACTCAGCCGACTACTCAAAATACTACTCTACAAAAAAAAACACGACTATCTCCTCGGACGATCAGGTAGCGAATCCTCGAGACCGGCTTCTTCATCCGGCTCGCGGCGTGGCTTGATCCCCAAAATTAAGGATTTTCCTCCCCACCCTATCGCTATCCTGCTCTATCTTACTATACTCCTTATCTACCGGCGTTGATTAGGGTGGTTGATTGCGTGATCGATACGCGTAGTCAGCCTTGATCTTATTTCCGTCAAGGCCGATTACCCAATAATAGTGGTTTACGTCACCACCAACCTGTTCATTATTGGGTCGATCACACAACCAATCATTCACTGGCACTCGGAAGGCGCGCATTACAAATACTTAATTACCATATCGGTAACCCAGTCGGTGCTGCCGCCCCGTGCCTACCGGCTATATAATTACTACTGACTACTCCCGACACACTCACACATAATTAATATTTAATTTATATCAGCACCATTTACAACTATATACATACTTTAAAAACTAATATAAATCGCCCCAAACTCTACCGACGGATCTATATATTTTCATCTAAAATTAACTAAGCTACTAATTAAAATAATTAATTAAATAATATATGTGTGCGCGCTGTCTATATTTATATATATACATTCTAAGATGCCGCGGTATACCGTATACATTAGGTATACCGCGACTCCTACTCTACTCGCGCTCCCCTCGCTCCGCGCGCTCCCACCCATTATCCCACTACGGTCGCTCACTCGAGCATCTTCGCGCGCGCAACACTCTCGCTGCTCGAGTGATTCCCCCTTCCCGCGCACCTCGCCTAGTGCCGCACGAGCGTCGCCGTCGGTGCCGCGTTCCCCGGTATACGGGTGTAAGGTGGGGGGAGCACCCTGGCTCTCCCGACTACTAGCACGCAGTTCGGGCGTGCGCGCACCCGTGCGCCATCTCAGCCGTCGTCGTCTGCTGAGCACGTGTGACGGTTGAGGTTAGGACGCCGCCTAACCTCCCGTCTTGTTGTCATCAGCAGCGGATACGCCAGGTATCGTGAGACGACCTGGGCTCGGTCCTTGGCTCACGATACCTCTCGGCCGGGGTCTCGGTCGTAGTCCGCGTACTACCGTCGGGTATCGGTCGCGTCGTTCGTCGGCTCCGTGCTAAAACATACCCATACCGTGGGTATCAGTGTTTATTTTTAAGTGCATCGGTGCACTTCGGTCCGCCTGCGAGGGATTCGCTACCTGCGACGCGATCGCGATCTAACATAAGTTCAATGTATGCATGCACATGACTTGTAAATACAAGCCATGTGCATGTACTTGTACGTTGTATGTTTTACAACGTCACAAACAGCCCCCTCCTAAACCGAAACACCCCCGGTGTCCTTCGGTTTACTACAACTTCTTACTGCAACTACTTTTACTCATTAAACAACTGCTTATTACCCTCAATTATAGATTCTATAATTTTAAAATGACTCATACAACTACTACTGTTCTCCTAACAACGATTCGTTCGCGATACTACTTCTTCCCTCGCACGGGCGTCGGACCGAATTGCACACTTTAATTTTTATTTATTTATTTATAACCACCACCATTATAAAATAAAAATAAATAATAAAAATAGAAAATAGAATAATTAATAAAAAAAAATTATATTATTATACCTATTCCCTCTCTCTTCCGGCGCATTCTCCTCTACTACCGACGGTTATTCTTCTTGTATTACATCTTAACTCTAGGCCTTACTCTATTATATACATCCTTCTTCTTCCTCACAACTACCGGCGGTGTCTCATTCTTCTTTCTCTTCTTCTTCTCTTCTTAGGGCTCCCTGACGGGTACTCTTGCCGTAGGGCCTACCCTATTCCTCTACTCTACCACCGGCGGGGATTATTCTCCTGCCTTCCTTTGTGACACACATCTGCGAGGTTGAATAAAACGTTTTAATTCGGTGACATGCGATTTCGCAATTTTCCGACTGTTTCCTTCACCACTACCCAACACATACACTGTAGGGGACAACACTTGTACGATATCGAACGGTCCTTCATATTTCGGCGCAAGTTTGGCGGAATATTTATTCACGGCGTTAGATAACGTATGTACTCGTCTAAGTACTAAATCTCCTACGGAAAAACTAACGTCTTTACGTCCCTTATTATACTGTTTCTCCTGCTTGGCACGTGCTTGATCTATGTGTCGAGCTACCAAATCTCGCAGGGCATCTAAACGTTTCATTCTCTCCTCCCATACCTCCGGCGGAATTTTAACGACTGGTCTATGACCTTCTACCTCTCTCCTCAAGCTTTTCACTGGCTTAGGGTGTCTGCCGAAATTTAAGAAGGCAGGTGACACCTTAGTGGAGGATTGTACGGCGGTGTTCACGGCATGGCGAAATTCGTGCACGTGCACGTCCCAATTCCGATGGTCTCCACCGACAAATGCTGCTATCATCGCCTTCAGAGTTCTATTACTTCTCTCGACCGGATTAGCCTGGGGAAAGTACGGAGGCGTCGTGACGTGCTTAACTCCGTACTCCGCCAAGGTAGCTTTCAACAACTTATTGTCGAATTCCCGGCCATTATCCGAGAGAAAGTAATCTGGCGTCTCCCAACGGAATAACACCAATTCCTCGAACGCCCTCGCAACCGACTTTCCGTCTGCTGATCTCAGCGGTTTCACCTCAATCCACCTGGTGAATAGATCTTGGAATACCACCAAGTATCGACACTGGCTCTTACTTGGTGGAAATTCCATGAGATCAGCGGCCACTACTGCCCATGGTCTCTCTACGATCCGGCTTCCCATTAATCCGACGGGTCCTGTCTGCGATACCTTGTATTGCTGGCAGGTCTGGCAACTACGTACGAAGTCATGGGTGTCGTACCACATGCCCTTCCAGTAATAGTCTCTGGCCAGTTTGTCGTACGTCTTCTCGATCCCTAAGTGCCCAGCAGACGTGACACAGTGCGACTCTTGTAACACTTGTTGACGATGATCTGCTGGCACAACTAGCCTCCAACCTTCTTCCGGCGTAGTTATTGGATCGAGTAATGGGTCGTACCGGTGGCGATACAATAAGCCGTTCTCTACTTTCCAACCGTTGAATTTAGCTGGACGTTCTGGCACTTCTTTCAGCATCTTAAGATACCATTGGTCCGCTATCTCTTCAAACGCGGCTACGTCTTCCTCTTCCGACGGAAACATCCTGGACAAGGCGTCTGGGACGTGGTTCATAGCTCCCTTCCTATGTACCACCTTGAAGTCCCATTGCTGCATCTCCAAGGCCCATCTGGCAAGACGGCCCGTTGGGTCCTTGAGATTCTGCAGCCATCGAAGGGCACTATGGTCGGTAATGACCGTGAAGGTGTAACCTTCGATGTACGGACGCAACTTTTTAATCGCCCACAACATGGCGAGACACTCCTTCTCCGACGTCGTATAGTTCTTCTCAGCCGGCGTCAACACTCGGCTGATATATACGATCGGATGTTCTCCATCATCCTTCTCCTGCGTGAGGACGGCTCCCAAGGCGAAATTACTGGCGTCGCACTGGATCGTAAATGCTTTACTAAAGTCCGGCCTCGCGAGTACTGGCGCTTGGGTGAGAGCTTTCTTCAGAGCGTCGAAAGCCTCCTGTTGCTCATCTCCCCACGTCCACTCTTGGCTTTTACGGAGAAGTTTTACCAACGGTACTTTCAGCTCAGAGTCCTTTTCAATGAACCTGGCGTACCACCCGACCATTCCCAGGAACCGGCGCAATTCTCTAACATTGCGGGGCTCTGGGTATTCTACTACCGGCGAAACTTTCTCTGGATCAGGGCGCAACCCTTGGCTGTCCAGTATAAAGCCTAAATACGTTACACTGGAACAGCAAAACTCGCACTTATCCCGGTTTACCATCAGTCCAGCATCCACGAGCTTCCTCAATACTAACTCCAGCCACTTCAGATGCTCGTCAAAATCTTCTGTTACTATGATTATATCATCTAGGTAACAGAAGATATACGGCTCGTACTCTGGCCCGAATAACGCATCCACTAGACGCTGGAACGTTTTCGGCGCATTGGTAAGACCGAACGGCATCCTTTTAAACTGGTATTGCCCTGATCCTGGCACGGCAAAGGCGGTATACTTCCGGCTGGTTGCTTCCATCATTATTTGAAAATACGCCTGCTTCAGGTCGATTTTCGTAATGCACTTTGCCCTTCTCATTTTATCAAGGATGGAATCCATCGTAGCCATTGGATATCCATCCTTTTTCGTAACCTTATTGAGATCACGGTAATCGATGCAAAACCGTATCGATCCATCAGGTTTCTTAACCATCACCGGCGCACTGCTCCAATCACTGGCAGACCTCTCAATAATATCATTCCGCAACATCTTATTTACTTCGTCCCGCGCAATCTCCAGCATCCTCGGCGACAACCGGCGAACCTTATGCATTATAGGTGATGCATCTCCGACATCAATGTGATGTTCGGTTAGGTCAGTTGCGCCGAAAGTATCCGACGGTTCCGGCAATATGCCTTCTACGAGACGCCTAACACGCTCTCGTTGGTCATCCCGTAACTCCTGGATGCCAGCGCATTCAGCATATATCGTCGCTTCTCCGTCTTCCGCCGTGGCGGCGAAGGTTCTCCATTTACCTTCTCGAGCTCGCCACTCTCCTCTACCTAGGCGGGTATCTATGTCGAAAATCCGGCAGAAATCCATGCCTAGTATGACATCATGGTCTAGGACATTCATGGCTTTGAGCGGAATTATTTCGGCGTATCCGTCTATTTCCAAACTAATGTTTAGGATTCCTATTACCCGGCGAATATCTCCTGTGACGCTTTTAATTGCTGTCTCACATGGTTCTAACCGGCTTCTGAATCTCTCCGTTACTTTAGGTCCAGCGAGCGAAATCATGGCTCCTGGATCAAACAGCGCACTATAACTCTCTCCTCCGAGGTTCAATTCTAGGAAGTTCCTATTATCAGCCGACGTAGCTGCTACATTCTCGTCATCTCGACGGACTTCTTGTTTCTCCTCACTATTCGGCGGCGGAATACATAATTCCGTCCGCGTTCTCTTGGGAATCGCTTCCGTACTTCTTGGATTCGGCGTCGGAATACAATCTACCTCCTTCTCTACCGGCAAGTCAAGCGGCGATGGGGCTGAGAGCATCTCTACGGCGCGTTGCACTATGTGTAGCCTCGAGAATTCTCGTTCTTCTTCGAGATCCTCATTGGGCGGTACTGGCGTGGCGACTTCGCTCTCCTTTTGCCTCACCCTTTTACGAAACATTTGTAGACTTTTCCGTGAATATTCCGCTTCACCTAGCGAATGATCCACGGCTTCCGGCTGAAGGAAACATAAACCTCGTTTCTTCAACCGCTTCGTGTCTACCTCCGGCGTAACGTGATTCTCGGCTTGCCTCTCTTCACCACCTACGGCCTTCTCCTGCTTCTCCACCGGCGGATTATAATTAAACTTTCCGGCGAGATTTAAGGAGTGCTGCTGGGGGATCAGCGGATTTACTGTCCCCCAGCCAACAAGTTTCCCAACTTGACACGTATTTCGGCACAGTCAGGACAATTGCGGAAAACCGCTCCTGGTTTACCGCACATCTGACACGACTCTGGCGATCTGTGTGACGGTGACTGCGGTCTGAATACCTTCTCTGGGCATTGCGCCGCTCGATGTCCCGTCTTGGCACACAGAAAACACTTGGCATTCGGGCATTCCGCTGCTCTATGCCCTACCGCCTGGCAGTTGAAGCAGGGACCATAAAATTCCCGACTACCTGGCGACTTCGACTGGAATGTTGCATTGCTCGGTCCATTCGGCGATGCAACCTTCTGCTGACGGGCGTACGGCTTACTCTCCCACTTGGCAGCAGAATTCGTCGATCTAGTCGGCAAACCTCGATTTGCAACTGCGGCGTAAGTCGGCTTCTGAGCTACTTGCACTTCCGCAGCCACGCTCGACAAAACGTCCTTTTTCCGACGTTTCGACTTCTCAACTACTTCTTTTGTTGCTGCTTGCTTCGCCTTTTTGCTTGCAGCAACCTTCCTCTCGACCTTCACTTCGGCGGCTTCCTCCATGTCTACATCCGACAGCGCGGCGACCTTTTGCTTTATCGATCGTCCCTTGTATGCTGCTCCAGGGATTCTCGACTTCTCAACCGGCGGTGGCGGGGTATACCGGCTGTTCAACTCCTGCTGGCGTTCCCACTTCCGCCCATAGTACTCCAAGTCTTTGAAATCTTCTACGAGCTTGCTTGCCATCGCAGTCCTATACTCCGGCAGAAGATTTCGGTACGCTGTCTCTACTAACACTTTCTCCGACGGTGGTTTCTTAAAGTGTCCAACTATAATTCGCAAGTTAGAGAGATACCGCGTAATCTTTTCTCCCTTTCCTTGCGTTCGTCGGCGCAACTCGTCCAGCAAATCCTCGTGGTCGAATTCACCTATGAATTGGTGTCGGAACTGACGCCGAAAATCGCGCCACGATGCTATTTGCGTCTTCGTTGACCTAAACCACCGGCTGGCGTCCTTGCTCAGTATGCACGGCAATGCACCTAGCAATTGTGCATCTGTCAAACCAGCGCTCTTCCTACAATCATTCAACTGACTGAGGAACTCGTCGGGCATCTCTCTCTCATCACCAGCAAACCTCAGCCCCCAGCTCTTTAGCACTTTCATGCATCGAAGACTCTCGTCTGGTTTCAGACTGATTGGGCTGGACGACTTCTCTCTTCGAGACTGCACGCGCGTGAACCCTTCATCGGAATCATTCTCCGATTCGCTGGAATTAATCCGCGCGAGCTTTCGTCTCTTTGAGCCACTGCTCACTACACTACCGGCGGAAGCATTCTGCTTGTGACTGTCTTCATTGCAATCCGGCAAATCGCATTGATTTAACGCTGATTCCACGTCTTTCAAATCAATCGGTTTGATTGCCGTACTGCATCTCGTAGAGTTCGCCATACTCTTTGGCTGTTTACTCTTCGACTGCTCAGTCTTCTTTGCCGGTTTTGTGCCCTTCCTCCGTTTTGGATTCGCTCCCTCCGCACTAGAGTTACCAGACTCAGTGTCGGATCGGCCTGACGGTATGAATGCGTCGGATTCGGCGGGAATAATACTTCTCTTCTTATACGACTTTCTGGGACCATTCGGACTCAAGGCGGTTTCTCGTTCACTCCTCCTCTACCGGCGGAACCTGATTAGACCTAACGGGAAATACACCTAGTTGTGTCATTAACTTATCCCATTCGGTCGGATGCTGGCGGATATAATTACACAACTCCGGCGGAATTGTGAGAGGCGTTGCCTCATAACTAGTCGATGGTAACGCAACCGACGACGTAATCGGCAAGCCTAACCCAGACTGCGTCGTAAACGTATTGGAATACGTGCAGGTAGTCTGCGTGGCGACTGTCGTGTACGTTGGAACTCTCTTGTCGACAGCATTCTCTCTATCCGTTCCGCTTGGCCGAAACTCACTATCCGCCTCACTGTCCGCTAAGCTTCCGTCTTCAGAGGTTACCGTCTCTCTGTCACCTACTCCCTTATCTGTAGTGACAACGCTCTTCTTCCACCTTCGCCTCTGCTTGGCAGCATTATCGACTGCCATCATCACCTTTGCTCGATAAGCACCTGCGCTTACCGACTCCTTACGTATTTCCGCATGGTCTTCGTCCCACTCGTACCATGGAATATTATCATTATCCGGTTCGGCTTCCCGCAACCGGGCACGCAATAGTCTATCCCGCAACGCAGCGCTTGATCCGGCGGCACACAGCCGTCGCGACGCTAACTCTCGACCGACATGTTCATCCGCCATTTTGGCGATCGTCCGCTTCAAATTACGTCTCTCTCTACCGGCGGTACCCTCGAGTAATATATGCATCTGTTCGACGTGTTCGGCCATTTTAATTTAGTAATCCGACGGTTAAATAAATTTATAAAATTATAATAAACCGACCCGGATCCTTCAAACGGGTTATTCGACACGGCGAAATTCACAAATGATTATTACCACCACCACAACAATTATTATCTACAAACCTCGTGCCGTGAGGTACTAATTATCAATAAAATAAATTAATTGAAAATAATTAAATTATCACCTCGTGCTTACACTCTCAAGCACAATATATCTATATACTATATAACTGGCGGTTTACAAACTGGCATCCTGTAACAGAATAAAAGTCTGGCGGTCCGGCAATTTGTTCAAATATCGGCAGTTAATATTGGCGGTTCCGGCGTAATTGCTCTACTACCGGCGGTTAATACCGGCAATTCGTCGTATTTTGAATAACACCTGAAACAGAAATAAATCTGGCGGTTTTGGCGAAAATTCACAAGTACCGGCGGTATATACCAACGATAATAAATTGAGCAATCACTGAAACAGAAATACAATTCTGGCGGAAAAATACAAATATATATATAACAAATATTTATATGAAATAGATATATATGTAAATACAATCAATATATAATTATTAATAATATTCAATAATAATCAAATAAATTGTATATTTGGCACGAGGTTTACACAAACAGGAGGGCCCGCCCAATTGGCAATAGGTATACACAAAAATTTACCATAAATTACCACTACTCCAAAAAAAATTTAACACTTATAAATGGTGTTGATTTTACACAAAAATGCCGGACGGATACTCTCTCACACACTTTACTCTGCCGTCAATTACTGCCCCACGTTGGGCGCCAATTTGCGACGCTACTTTTCGTCGGGAAAAATCTAATTAAATTAAATTAAAGGCCGACGGAGGTTCCGTCGTAGCGACGTTGAAAATGGCTATATATCGCCGATTTGTATTTAGTTGGGCGCCTGGCGATATTTAAATAAAAATAAAATAACTACTTTACAAACAACTCGGCAACCCGGCAAATCCTCACCTCGACTCCTCGTCACAGAGGGAATCCCGACGGCTGACCACCTCGGAACCGGCGGCTTTCAGAGTAAAGGAAAATTACTTAAAATAACACTCACGAATTTAATCTTTAATCACAACTCATTTATTCAAGAATTCAAAATTCAAAGAAAATTATAAATTCCGGCACCGACACAATAATGAACGCGACTCGCGACCGGCTCACACACACGTGCACACACTCTCCATTCCGTCCGTCCGGCAAATATAAAAAATTATATTTAAATATTAATAATTCGGCCGCCCGTCGGGCTAACCGTAAATATTACTCGCCTAATAAATCTCCTCACCGCTGCAATACTACTCTCTTCACACTCGACCAACAAACTCTACTCAACGAACAAACTCTTACTCAACTCTACTCTACAATGAAAATGGCTACTCAGCCGACTACTCAAAATACTACTCTACAAAAAAAAACACGACTATCTCCTCGGACGATCAGGTAGCGAATCCTCGAGACCGGCTTCTTCATCCGGCTCGCGGCGTGGCTTGATCCCCAAAATTAAGGATTTTCCTCCCCACCCTATCGCTATCCTGCTCTATCTTACTATACTCCTTATCTACCGGCGTTGATTAGGGTGGTTGATTGCGTGATCGATACGCGTAGTCAGCCTTGATCTTATTTCCGTCAAGGCCGATTACCCAATAATAGTGGTTTACGTCACCACCAACCTGTTCATTATTGGGTCGATCACACAACCAATCATTCACTGGCACTCGGAAGGCGCGCATTACAAATACTTAATTACCATATCGGTAACCCAGTCGGTGCTGCCGCCCCGTGCCTACCGGCTATATAATTACTACTGACTACTCCCGACACACTCACACATAATTAATATTTAATTTATATCAGCACCATTTACAACTATATACATACTTTAAAAACTAATATAAATCGCCCCAAACTCTACCGACGGATCTATATATTTTCATCTAAAATTAACTAAGCTACTAATTAAAATAATTAATTAAATAATATATGTGTGCGCGCTGTCTATATTTATATATATACATTCTAAGATGCCGCGGTATACCGTATACATTAGGTATACCGCGACTCCTACTCTACTCGCGCTCCCCTCGCTCCGCGCGCTCCCACCCATTATCCCACTACGGTCGCTCACTCGAGCATCTTCGCGCGCGCAACACTCTCGCTGCTCGAGTGATTCCCCCTTCCCGCGCACCTCGCCTAGTGCCGCACGAGCGTCGCCGTCGGTGCCGCGTTCCCCGGTATACGGGTGTAAGGTGGGGGGAGCACCCTGGCTCTCCCGACTACTAGCACGCAGTTCGGGCGTGCGCGCACCCGTGCGCCATCTCAGCCGTCGTCGTCTGCTGAGCACGTGTGACGGTTGAGGTTAGGACGCCGCCTAACCTCCCGTCTTGTTGTCATCAGCAGCGGATACGCCAGGTATCGTGAGACGACCTGGGCTCGGTCCTTGGCTCACGATACCTCTCGGCCGGGGTCTCGGTCGTAGTCCGCGTACTACCGTCGGGTATCGGTCGCGTCGTTCGTCGGCTCCGTGCTAAAACATACCCATACCGTGGGTATCAGTGTTTATTTTTAAGTGCATCGGTGCACTTCGGTCCGCCTGCGAGGGATTCGCTACCTGCGACGCGATCGCGATCTAACATAAGTTCAATGTATGCATGCACATGACTTGTAAATACAAGCCATGTGCATGTACTTGTACGTTGTATGTTTTACAACGTCACAAATGAAATCAGAATAAAAATTATAAAAAAAATAGAGACATATTAAATGTTAACTGTAAATTTTAAACTAAATGAATTCCTATAAAGCTTAAATTTATATTTTAATACTTATAAATATTAATGAAAAATTAACTTACCAAAAATAGTAAAGTGCATATACTTACTAAATTGTAGTATTCAGTAAAAACTTATTAAAATTTTGGATTATTTTAAACGGATCTAAATAAAACTTTACCTCCTAAAATTAATTTATTTAATGACGAAGGATCATCGCCAAAAGTTATATGTCATTAATATTTTGTACTTTAAGAGTAATAAAACTTTCTTCTTAAATAAATAAATTTCTGTATTAATTTTGCCACTGCTAAAATTTGAATTTTCTTTTGCCATTACTATTTATAATAGAATTATCTTAAAAATGCAATAATTAATGTTTTTAATTTTTAACCATTGTATATATCACATATGGATATTTGGAAAAGTGTATGTTCACACACACACACACACACACACACACACACACACACACACACACACACACACACACACACACACACACACACACACACACACACACACACACACACACACACACACACACACACACACACACCACACACGCACACGCACACGCACACGCACACGCACACGCACACGCACACGCACACGCACACGCACACGCACACGCACACGCACACGCACACGCACACACACACACACACACACACACACACACACACACACACACACACACACACACACACACACTCACACACACACACACACACACACTCACACACACATGCACAGACGCGCGCGCGCACACACACACACACATATATAATATATATATTACATATATATAACATAGATATATATGACATATATATATGATATATATATATAACATATATATATATATGTTGAATCCTGAATTCTTAGACACGGCGGCGGCGGTGGCGAAATATTTATATATTATAGAGAGATATATACACACACACGCGCGCATGTGTGGGGGTAGGTTAGTGTGAGCGGTGGGTGATGAAAAGGTGGAGGGGTCGGCTTAAGGTTAAGAATTTATTTATTTTACCGTTTTAATTTTTATTACTTATTAATTATTAATTTAAAATTTTGATTAATTTATTTATTATTTATTAGGTACTTATGCTGACACATGAAAAAATGGTTATTGGCCAAGAATTGTAAATCATACTTTTAGGTTATAATATTAATGAGGGATGAGTCATACCTCCGGTCCTTCTGATAACCTTCTAATGATCATCCCTCATTAATATTATAACGTAAGAGTGAACTTATTCCCGTAGAAAGGTTAGCACGGATATTGGAATATTGGATATAGGGTTATTGGTTTTATGGGCGTTATTCTATGAAATAACTTAAAATATAATAACCCTATTCAAATCTATATGATTAGATTACTGCATATAATAATTTGTTAATTATTAATTTAAAACCTATTATATATTTAATTATTAAAATAGTTATTAATGAGTAAATTTGTATAATAAAAATGTATCGAATATTTAAATAAATTAAATAACATAAAAAAAATTTAAGCTCTCCAGTTTTGAACCCCGAGACCCTTTGGGTAACGGTTACGCATACGTGCGCCTTAACGCTCACGGCTACCGTAACTATACTCTGTTTAAATGTCGGAACTTATATTTTAGCTGTTCTTTCTGATGGGGGGGCTTTAGGTTAAGGTTTTATTTATTTTAATATCAACTGTTTATATTTTTCTTTAATTATTAATTTAGATTTTTATATATTATAATATACTAGGAAATAAAATTATTTTCTTGAGCCAGATGATTTGAACCTTGGTTATGCCGATTCTCGTAACCCCTCATTCTCCTGCGCTGACTGACCCCACAGGCTTTTCTAACCCTATTAGAACCCGAATAATAAAAAAGGCTAGCTTAAGCATTAAGCTGGCCAAACTAGGTGTTAAAATGCATCAGTAGTAATTAGTAAAAAGGTAGTAAAAATCCTATCATGCTTTTTTTTAAATTCTTTTCTAACCGGACGCTGAGGTACGACCTTTTCTAACAGGACGCTGAGATACGTCCTTTTCGAACCGGCCGCTGAGATACGACCCTTTTATTCGGAAGCGACGAAATAATACCAGCAATACATTTTTTAACTTGTAGAGTACATTTTATTGTATGATATTGTCATTTGCTATCCAACATATTTTTACCGGATTATATCGTATTTTACAATTGAACTTAAAATCTCTTTTTATTTGAAATATTTTGATTGGTTTTGATTGTGAAATTCAGTTTTAAATAATATTAGTTTTTATAAGATTATTTTTTGTTGTATTAGGATCTTAGATTATTTATACTTATAGTTATATAGATATTTATAGTAATATAATTTCAAGACATTCAGAGCATACTACATTCACAGTAATGAAAATTGTTAAAAAATTTTTTCTATGATATTTAGAGTAAGTAAGAGTGTTAAATCTAGAGAGATTTTTTAAAAATTCGGATTCATTGTTTATTTAAAAATTAATAGCGATTACAATGTTTTAAATTTAATATCTCACAGAAAATTTATTAGTTATTACTTTTAGGAAACTAAAAAGTTTTTTGGAAATGATAAATTAATATAGCTAAATACTATAAAAAATTCTTAATCAGTTTTATTATTGATTTATAAGCTTAAATAGTCACGTTGTATGAAATAGCAAATAGTAGCATTAAAATTTTTTGTAATACTTATTACTAAAACTTTTAGTTTTGGTTATTGTCAGTTATTTTTTTTTACATATAAATATTTCTTCTTTTGTACAAATAAAAATTAGTATCTTTTAGACAAACTTATAAAGGCCAAAATTTGGACAACATATAAACTTTTCTAACTATTATTTTTTACCATTTTTAATTATTTCTTTTAGCTATTATAATTTCCGCATGGATCGGTTTACGTTTGTTCAAAAATTTTTCATAAGGAAATTTTGAAGACTTGACAGATCTTCTTTATAAGAGATAATGTACATATAAGACCGCGCTACGCTATGCCGAGCTGTACCGATGTTAAATCGTGAATATGAAAAATTCGACCCAAATTCAAAGTTAAGTATTTACTTTGTAACAAATTAATAAATTAAAAAAGTAATGTTAGCTAAGATTTTCTGGGTAAACATAATCTTTTTTTAACCTATAATGAAAAATGATTAATTTGATAAAATAATACTTACAACACTATATACGCGTATTGGATTACAAGTATATGTATTAAAGATTATGTTCTGAATAGCTTAAAATTATAATATAATTAGAATGTAATACCTCATATTTATAATAAAGGAAAATAACCTTATAAAAATCAATATAATTTATAACTGAATTTCATAATTAGAACCAATAAAAATGTTCCAAATATAAAGAGGTTTTAATTATGCTTGTAAATTATAATATCGACCGGTAAATATATCTTGGTTGGTAAAACGCAATATTATCCAATAAACCGTATTCTACAAGTTAAAAAATGTATAACTGAATTTACATATAAAATCCCATTTTATAGACATTGACTTAAATATGATGTGAACATATAAATTTCTTAAACATTTCATAAGCTATTTCTTATATAAACCGAACAATTTTGAACTTGAACAATTTAGTGTTTGTTTATTTAAACTTGTATTTACGTATGTAATACCAAATATCTGTGCGTCAGAAAAACCAAATAATGTACGAAATCATATAACTAGTTTTTGCTTATAAAATACAATGAAATTATATTTAAATCAGATGTTACTAGTAGTTGCATTGCAACATTGTTTATAGAATTCCATGTAGTGATTGTACTGCAATTTATAAAGGCACTAGCAAAAGGAAATTGAAATTACGTATAAATGAACACAAAAATGATATAAAAAATAAAAATGAGAGATCTGCAGTTGCGATGTATACAATTAATGCTGGACATACTATTAATTTTGAAAAGACCACTATTTTAGACATAGTGAGTAATTACAAAAAACGTCTTTTTTCTGAGATGATTAATATTTATTCTAACAAAAATACTTTAAACCGTATGGAGGATACAAACAATCTTAAAAATGTTTATAAAATAGTTTTAGATAGTGTTGTGGGATGTATACATTGATCATATATATTCATTATACACATTAGTTAAAGGCCTATTTATTCTTGCTACCGTTCTTGTACTTATAAGAGATAGATATTGGCTTTCTCTCTCGTAACCGCTTATTTCGATATACTATGTTTTTCCCCCACTTCTCAAACGTTTTCATATACACAATATTATAGTATTGGTTAGAGGTTAGGCTCTATTGGTCGTGCTTATATTAATTATTTATGCTATGGACCCCCTCTGGGGTGTTCTAATTTATTGTGTGAGTTTTTTTTAGCTTTTTTATTTTAATATAATTATAATTAGAAAAACATTTTTTTATAATACTATATATCTTTTTGTAAATTGTTAACTTTTGGTTTTTGTAAATAATTAACGAACTTTTGGTGATTTTGTTTTTTCAGAATAGCTTTGTCAGTTATTGAGTTTTTGTAAATTTTATTAAGACCACTGTGTAACACCATGATTCTTTTTTAACTTAACATGACTTATTGGTGAGTTTTCGGTTATTTTTTAATATCTATCTTATTTTTCTTTATTTTGACTACGTTTATATTTTAATAAGTTTATATGCATTTATAGCCTTGAAAAGGGATGTAATAATTAAAACATCCGAAACGTCGGCAAAAAGATTGTTTTGTCACAGTATAATTTGTTCGTGGTGATCAATAAATTCCCCAGCTCATTATAATATATATAATCCTTGATTATTTTGAACAGGACACGTGGCTAATTTACAAATTTTTAAGTATATTTTAAAATCACGTATTTTAAATATATGACGTCGAACCTTGAAATTACAATATATAAGTAAGTCACAAGACAAAAAGCTACCCTTAATTTAATAATTTCAGTCATTTCAATAATTAAAAAGTTAAATTTGGTGATGTAAACACCTGATAAAGTTTTGTTTCAAAATTTATAAATCACTCATTTGTGACAGTGACATAAATATACACATAAGTCAGGTGAATTAAATATATCTTTATTTTAAACAATTATTTTACGTGATTAAGCGAAGATACATTTTTTTTAATAACACCTTCCATTGTAAAAATATAATAATTCTTTTGTTAAAGTAATGTAGATAACAATTTTACAAATATAATCTTAATAACCTTAAATGTCAAATCTGAAAGCAAAACCCCCTGTTGTTTCATGTAAGTAGTCTGTTCTATTAAATAGTATATATATAATAATTATTAATTAAACTTTTATATATATTTTTAGAAACTGTTTAATCTAATCTATTCTCTTACAGAAATTACATTTTCATCCTAAGTATTTAAAAGAAATTGTCATTCATTATATTAAATTTCTAACATCAAGTTTTATGAATAGAAAGTATTTTGAAATAACACCTTCTACGAAGGTGTGAGAATATGCAAGTATAATGATAGTTGTTAACTATGATAAAATAAATATCTTCATTTCTTGCTTCTATCTTTTTTCTACTAAGAAAAACTTCAAATGTTCAACAACTTAAAATTTGGTATTAAAAAGTTGATAAATTGTTATTAAGAAGTTGTTTGAATAGAAAGCACTGAAATCAAGCGGAATAATCGACAAGTATTTTGTACCACATTGTAAATCTAATATTTAACTTTAATTATTAAGAATAAAATCAAACTGTGATCACAGTATTCGCAGAAAGTTACTGCACTGAGAAAAAGAAATACTTGTAGTAAATGAATATCACTAACTGTTAGTGAACGTGGATTCAATTTAGAGTGAAATGAATATTCACTAACAGTTAGTAAATCATGTATTTACAAAGAAACCTTTGTGTTAAATGAGTAGGTTAGTAACAGTTAATAACCGATTCATTTCTACAAAGTAAAAATTCATATGTTGTTAAATTATATAGTTTTCTCACATGAATTGTAAAAAATGATTATAAAAAATTCGTAGAACATATATTCTTAGAATTAGATATAATAAAAAATAAAAAACGAATACAATATATCTCAAGTATCAACAAATTAATTTATTATTTAATATACAGTTAAAATTATGTACACAGATCTCTACAGGAAATAACATATCTTCCTTCAGCGGTATAGTGTCCTTTAAATGGACGACTAATTGGTTTTTATTAAACGTTAACAATTTTTTCTTTTTTTTAATCGATGGTAAATAAATATGATAACATTTTATCTGTTCAATGAACCCAATAGTGTAACATTCTCTATAGACAAAATAAAAAGTGTTTTTATTTGTTTTCAAAATATTATCAATAATTGCAAAACATGGTAAATTATCTTCTAATGAAGGTAACAAAAAAAGAAAGCTTTTTCTGTAAGTTCTACCATTGAATTTTAAAAATCCTATGGAGGCGGAACGTAGTACGTTTGCCTACATTCTTCAGGAAATAATTCGACGATTTTATTTGCTATTACCTCAAAATCAATATTTGCTAGTTTACTAAAAATGATGATACAATTTATTAAAATATTAAATAATAATTCATAAGTTAATGAAGTACACTATCACTTACTAATCTATTCTTAAAAAATGTGTTACAATTATATCAGATAAATTTGTGAAATAGAATCCAACTCTTGTTTGCTATTGTAAATTAATAATAAAGCATGACCTATAGGATGGTCTTCCAGAATCTTTTTTAAATTTGTATCATCCACAGTATTATATCGTCTCTTTTTTACTTGTGGTTCTGCTGTTTCTGGACAATTGTCGACATTTTCTTCTTAAACGTTTAATATCAAATCATCGTCTAATTCAGTTGATGATTCAGCAAAGGAGTTCGATGCAGAGATTGTTTCTTTTTTATAAGAATAAGAAAAATTTGCTTCATCCAAACAGTCGACTTCATAAATTATATTTTTGTTTAATTCCTTCTAAAAAGTTATTTTTTATTTAAACATTATTTACAAAGTTTATTTTAAATGTAACCTACAAATAGGTTATATACTTTTACATTTTTAAATTTGTATGTAACGTACTTCAATATACTAATAATTAATATACTCACTTTTAAAAGATTTCAATAATTCCAAAAATCCCCAAGCTTTTAAAATTTTATCCATTATACATAAAGACAGTACGTTATGTGTCAATAAGTATACGAATGTTGACGATCGTTGATTACGCGGCTTGCTCGAAGCATATATTCAACTGTCTATGTATATATTTCAACATTGTACGGCACACTTCACAAAATTCAAATTTACTAACTATTAGAAAATTATTACTTATTGCAACTTTATAAGTATTTTATAGTAAGCTCAAAATTTTTTATATTTCAGGTACGTAAAAGTAACATTTAAGATTCCTAATTTTTGCTCCAAGGTTTTTAAAATTTCATGCCATAAGTGAATCGAGTACTAATAATAATTGATTCTTTTTCTCAGTGTGCAATTGAAAGTACTAAAATCAAAATAAAATCGTCAAGTATTTTGCGCTATATAATAATAAATAAATGTTTTAAATTTTATTTACCAATCTATTTGTTTGTGACATAGCAGTTTTAAGGTTATATAATCAAATGAATTTCAATATATGTAATTAAAATAAATAAAATAATATAACTTCATTTATGTAAAATTTTAGTAAAATTTATATAAGTGTGTAGTATTTATTTGCAATCTGTTTAATTATGAGTGCTAACGGTTTTTGAATCTAGAGTTAAAAATTCATAATATAACTTATGTGCAACTAAAACTTATTTCGTAAACATTTCTAAGTGATTAAATGTTGTCTAATAAAAGACGTGATATTAGTTTTTTGAAAAGTAAATAAATTAAATAAAAATAAATAATAGATTTGATAGAAAACTTACATTCATTTTCTATAAAGTAAATATCTAAAATAGTAAATATAAAGTAAAAAGATATTTGGTATTCAAATAAATAGAAATCGTATCTATTGTCTAAAATAAAAAATTATTTCTACATTTGAAACTTCCATCAAGGAAGTGTCTTTTATTTATTCTTATAAACTAGGATAATACTTGCGCCACCCGTCTGCTAAGTGTTTTCAGGCACTATTTCTTAATTTTGTAATTCATTTGAAATTTATAATTTGGTTACAACAATTACCGAATTGTGAGAAATTTATTTGATAAGAGCATTTTTATTTTTATTAATTATTGTTTTAATAAATAATTATTTGTATACAGGTCATAAAAAGTTAATTATTGTTTAAAATTTTATGAGCGTAACTCGATCTAACAGTTTGTTCACGATGTATTAAGTGATAAATACTAAGACGAGCGTGTAAGTAATTTTATGTAGCAGTGGGTATAAAATGCGTTTTATACTCACTCACGCGTTTTTTTTTTCACCACCCAAGGATATGCGTGGATGAATATGAACTCAGCTCTTTTGACGCCAGCGCCATTAATACACGCATATTCTTGGGTGGCGAATTTGTGAAAATAACACTACTGACTGCCCTTAAGCACTTAGCAGACGGGTGGCGCAAGTATTATCCTAGTTTACAAGAATAAATAAAAGACACTTCCTTGATGGAAGTTTCGAATGTAGAAATAATTTTTTATTTTAGACAATAGATACGATTTCTATTTATTTGAATACCAAATATCTTTTTAAGATATTTACTTTATAGAAAATGAATGTAAGTTTCTATCAAAACTATTATTTATTTTTATTTAATTTATTTACTATTCAAAAAACTAATATCACGTCTTTTATTAGACAACATTTAATCACTTAGAAATGTTTTCGAAATAAGTTTTAGTTGCACATAAGTTATATTATGAATTTTTAACTCTAGATTCAAAAACCGTTAGCACTCATAATTAAACAGATTGCAAATAAATACTACACACTTATATAAATTTTACTAAAATTTTACATAAATGAAGTTATATTATTTTATTTATTTTAATTACATATATTGAAATTTATTTGATTATATAACCTTAAAACTGCTATGTCATAAACAAATAGATTGGTAAATAAAATTTAAAGCATTTATTTATTATTATGTAGCGCAAAATACTTGACGATTTTATTTTGATTTTAGTACTTTCAATTGCAGTAACTTTCTGCGAATACTGTGATCACAGTTTGATTTTATTCTTAATAATTAAAGTTAAATATTAGATTTACAATGTGGTACAAAATACTTGTCGATTATTCCGCTTGATTTCAGTGCTTTCTATTCAAACAACTTCTTAATAACAATTTATCAACTTTTTAATACCAAATTTTAAGTTGTTGAACATTTGAAGTTTTTCTTAGTAGAAAAAAGATAGAAGCAAGAAATGAAGATATTTATTTTATCATAGTTAACAACTATCATTATACTTGCGTATTCTCACACCTTCGTAGAAGGTGTTATTTCAAAATACTTTCTATTCATAAAACTTGATGTTAGAAATTTAATATAATTATAGCTTGCGCGGCAGGAAATTGGGAAGTACGGAAGCGTGGGAGAGATTGAATTAACCCTCGTACTTTAGGAACTCGATTTATTTACACAATGTACAATGTTCCGTGTGTCTCGGTCGAGCGTTGGAACGGATCTGGTCGGACAGAATTTACGCGGGGTCGTTGATGTTAGAAGAACGGTCTCGGTGTTAGCTTCTGCTTGCGCCTCTGAGATGGCGCCTCTTGATTCTGAGCGGGAACCGCAGACTGTGGCTCGGTCGCCACATCCACTCCCCCTTCAGAGATCTTCGTGGGGAACGAAGAGAATGAAACTTTTGGCTTGCTTTGCTGCATCGTCGTAGGCTCCTGCGTAGGTGTTGACGGCGTTGTGTCGTCTGCTGTAGCTAGGAAAGCTGGTTTTAAACCATCTGTGGTGACGGTCTTTTCTGCGTTGTCCACCTTGATCACGTAGGCTTTGTCGCTTATTCGTTTTATAATTTTGTGCGGTCCGGTATAGGGAGCTTCCAGGGGCTTCCTGATGGTGTCAACGCATTTGTAAACATGCGAACATGTCTGCATATTCTTGAGTTGGAAGGGTCGGTCCTTAGTATGGTTGGAAGCTGGAACTGGCTTTATTTCTCGAATGTAATGTCTAAATTTGTCCAAAAATGCGTGTGGATCCGCTGGGTTGGAGGCTGTAACAAAGAATTCGCCCGGAATGCGTATGCACACGCCGTACAGCATTTCGGCCGGAGACGCTTGGAGGTCCTCTTTGAAGGCTGTGCGTAGTCCTAGTAAAACCGTTGACAGCCGATCGGTCCATGGAGTTTGCTTGTCACACTTAAGTGCAGCCTTCAGGGTTCGGTGGAACCGCTCAATCAGCCCGTTGGCCTGTGGATGATAGGGCGTGGTTCGAATACGCTTAGCTCCAACAAGTCGTGCGAGTGAAGAAAATAGTGCCGATTCGAATTGGGTGCCCTGATCGGTCGTGATCGTGAGAGGCGTCCCAAAATTGGCTATCCAATTGTCGTAGAAAGCTTTGGCAACCGTGTCCGCCTGCATATCACTCAGAGGTACCGCTATGGGCCATCTTGAAAAACGGTCGATCGCCGTTAAACAGTAGCGCTTTCCGTCGACTAGAGGAAGAGTTATGAGGTCCATATGGACGTGTTCGAAACGGTTGTCAGGTAGGTCGAAACTGCCAATCGCCGTTCTGTTGTAACGATGCACTTTAGCACGCTGACAAGGCTCGCATTCCCTAGCCCAGCGCAGCGCATCTCTCTTTACTCCCGGCCATACAAACTTCTGCGAAAGTTGACGAGCAGTGGTCCGTCCGCTGGGATGTGCAGGTCCGTGGATAATGTCGAATGCCGAACGGCGCAGCGACTTAGGTAAATATGGCCTTACCACGTTTGATGCAACGTTGCACGCTATGCTGGCTCCATCAATGGTCAACCGTTGTAAATTAAGCACTGCGTTGCTAAGAAGATGGGGAAGCTCCTCATCCGTGCCCTGTGCTTCCTCGATGGTGGGAGCGTCTAACTTCGTCGGTATGTCGATGGCGCAAGTACGAGACAGGGCATCTGCTACGACGTTGGCTTCGCCTTTGATGTGCTGGAAATCCGTGCATAACTGTAGGATGTAGTCGAGTTGCCTCTGTTGTCGGGGAGAAGCTTTGTCTGAGCGCTGTTGAGACGCATAGATCAGTGGGCGATGATCCGTACGAATAGTAAACACGCGGCCTTCTAAGATTCGCTGGAAGTATTTAGTTGCCGCAAAGACTGCCAACAGCTCCCGATCGTATGTGCTGTACCGGGTCTCCGCATCGCTCAGCTTTCTTGAGAAAAAACCTATGGGTTTCCACACCTCACCAATGCACTGTTCCAGGACGGCGCCGATTGCGGTGTTAGAAGCGTCGGTCGTGAGCGTGAGCGAGGCGGATGGAACGAGGAACGCTGGTGTCACGGCGTTGGCCAAATTGTTTTTGGTGTCGACGAACGCTTGTTCTGCCTCGGCATCCCAGTCCAAAACTCGCTTGCCGCTGTTGTCCGGGCCCTTAAGCAGGTGGTTGAGAGGTGCCTGATAATGCGCGGCACGTGGTAAGCAACGGCGGTAGAAATTTAATATTCCTAGGAAACGCCGGAGTTCTGCAACTGTCTTTGGTTTCGGATATTCGAGGATGGCCTCGACTTTGTGCGCTGGCGGCTCGTACCCGTGTTGCGTAATTAAATAGCCAAGGTACTTAACTTGACTTTTGCCAAATTCGCACTTACCGACGTTTATGGATAGCCCCGCCTTAGCTAGCGTCTTGAACACAGTACGGAGATGGTGAAGATGTTCCTTATGGGAGCTGGACATAACGATCAGATCGTCTAGGTATGCTCGCGCAAAAGGTAAGTCTTGTAGTAGTTCGTCCATAAAGCGCTGAAAAGTTTGCGACGCGTTGCGGAGTCCCATCGACATGACGACGAATTCGAATAGGCCAAACGGTGTCGTTACGGCTGTCTTGGCAATATCTTCCTCGGCCATCGGAAGTTGATAATACTCCTTCTCGAGGTCTATGACGGAGAAAACCGTACATCCGTGGCCGCACTGTAGGAGGTCCTCGATGACAGGTAACGGATAGCGGTCCGGGAGCGTGCACGCGTTTAGTCGGCGGTAGTTCCCAGTGACACGCCATCCCCCTTGCTTCTTCCTCACTAGGTGAAGTGGACTGGCCCAGTTGCTAGAGGAACGCCGAATGATGCCTTGCCTGCATCGTATCGCTCACCACAAAGCCGACGAGGTCGCTCTACTACCGGTGGTCCCCTTGTTATGATGTGATGGCGCACTAATGTCCCGTTAAGATTTGCCAATCTATCAGCGGGAGTTGTTAGATTCTTAAACTCTAGGAGAAGCGCATCATATCAATCGTAAGCGACTTCGGCAGAGTTGGCAGGAGGCTCGACTAATGAGATTGTGTGCGTATCCGTACGCAGTAGTTCACCCTCCGTGTGAAGAGAGGTTAGGGGATCGACTAGACGTCGAGGCCGGTGTGGGCCAGGAAGTCGGCTCCTAAGATAGCCGTGTGTACGTCGGCGACGATGAATGTCCATTCCAAATCCCGGCGTAGTGCCAGGTTAAGTGAGACCTTGCGTTTACCGTAGGTTGCGATGGCCAACGCCACATAATAAATGACAATTTCTTTTAAATACTTAGGATGAAAATGTAATTTCTGTAAGAGAATAGATTAGATTAAAGGTGAAGTGAACAAAATTTTTGGTGCGTGTTCCGCGTGGTTTGAAAAAGTTGCTTGTCGAGGCAGTTAGCGGCAGTTAGCGGAGTGGGGGACGCACGGAGCATGCGCACTCACTCGGAATTCAAAATTTCGCGCCAAGAATCTATATCGAAGACATCATTTTGATACTAGTTACAACTTTTTAACGTTATTGGTTTAATTAACTGTAAAATAATAATAGGACTTTATATTTACTTATAATTAAAGAATGCATTGTTTAAAATAACAAAAAATAATTCCTCTTTTATATTTTTACAAATAAAAGTTATTTCCTTACACCGGGCAAGATGGACACCCCTTCATGTACATTAATAAGCGCGTGAATAAGAAAAAAAAATTCAATAAAAATTTCTTTTGTTTACTTTGTTCTGAAAAATATACAACCTCCTATCAAAATTTAATCAATTTTTCTTTATTTTTTCTTTTCGTGTTAAAATTATTTTTGAGTGTTCAAACAAGTTGGAAATATTCCTTATTATGTTTAGTTTATAGTAAAATTTTAATAGTAACCCTTTATTAATATTTAGTCTGTATTTTTTTTATTTTCGCTTAAGGTGTCCGTCTTGCCCGGATCATCCTATATTAATATTTCGTAGTTTTTGTAATTACTTTTACGATGTGTAAGAACATTAGAATAGTTTTCTTTATTATTCTGAAAGAGTTTATGAACATTTATATTCCTTGGGATAGCCTACAAAATAAAAAAATGTCAGAGATAAAACCAGCTCTCCATGTTAATATCAACCTAATTTTTGACATATCCGTTACAAAAGTGTTTGACAATACATAAAGTTATCTGAACTCTCACAAATTTTGTAATAATAACCTTTGCTTTTCAATATGTATCGTATTATGTTTAACCACACCTTTAATCCCTATAACAGCACTTAAAAAATGTTGAAAATTTGTTGGTAATGAAACCATTAAACGTTGGAAAAAAATTTATCTATAAATTACGTCAAAAATAGGTTTAAATGTCGTCCAATTTGATTTTGAAAAAATATATATTTTATTACTTTAAAAAATGTTTTATAAATGTATATATTTAAACCTTTTTTAAAACGATATTTACACATGTACTTAACAATTTAACTTCCTTAGAATTCAGTAGCTGCAGTAATATCTTCAAAGCACTTCTTATTATCTTTAATACATGACAGATGTCACAAATCTTATATTATATTAAAGTGGATCGACTTTTGGTCTCCGGTTTTTTAAAAATTCATTTTTATAGTTTTAAAGTTTTATTTTAATTGGACTTTACACTTTTGGGCCTTACATTTTTTGGACCTTACATTTTTGGGCCTTATAAATTTTGGGCCTTACATGATTGACAACGGAATTGTAAAGTTTTATTTTAATTGGACTTTACAATTTTAGGCCTTACATTTTGAGCCTTACATTTTTGTCCTCATAAATTTTGGGCCTTACATTTTTGGGCCTTATAAATTTGGACCTTACATTTTTGGGCCTTATAAATTTTGGGCCTTACATTTTTGGGCCTTACATTTTTGGGCCTTACATTTTTGGGCCTTATAGTTCTTTTAAACAAATAGATATCAACTACTATGTCGATATTATTATCAGAAAATTATCTTAATAACAATAATTAAAAAAACATTTGATTACGTAATTAAAATTAATAAAATTTCAACACTGGAACATACAATAAATCAAATTAATTTTTATTGTTTATTTTACAAACTAATTTTTGCAAAAATTTCAAATTACAATTATTATGTTGTCAAATTAAATTACAATTATTATGTTACAATTGTACTCTATTCACTTGTATATTTCATAAGATATATTTTTTTCAATATATCGTTTTTATTGTTTATATAATTTATAAATTCAGCAAGTATTCATCGAAATCATCTTTAACAGAAAAATTAAATCATATCATTAAATATTAAATGTATAATTAATTAAACATTAGATAAAATATTCAAATAAATATTACTGTTTTTAAAATGCCATTTAGAAGATTTATATCCAATATGCATATTGTCACATGTCATTGATATTATATATGTTATATCTGTAACAAAAACATTTTTATTATTAATTATAAATAAATTGACAAAGTCAAAACTATACCTTTTAACTTAATCATTAAGAAATACTACTGCATTTTTGATTATTTCGATAGTCTTAATAAACTAATCAGGATACTGAAATACAAAAAGACTTATTATATTTCAAACAATAATAATTTAAAATGAAAATTAGATAATTTTATAATATACCTTGTGACTTTAATCGTATGGAATGCCATTAGGAATATAATATTTTATTGATATAATATTAATTGGAATGC
Source organism: Theocolax elegans (assembly GCA_026168455.1). Taxonomy (NCBI): domain Eukaryota; kingdom Metazoa; phylum Arthropoda; class Insecta; order Hymenoptera; family Cerocephalidae; genus Theocolax; species Theocolax elegans. The sequence continues at coordinate 75,150,214 of CM047428.1, forward strand.
TGCTGCCGTTTGTTATTTTTATTCAGCGCTGCATTTATTGGAATTATGAGTGTCAAACTACTAGCAAAGAATTTGTGCAAATATTGGCCCATTAGATGGAAAGTTTGGCCCTCTTTGTGTAAAGGTTGGCCCAGATTCTTTAAATGTTGGCCCATTTACAGAAAAGATTATTACAACATATTATTTACAACATATTATTATTACAATATTTAATAATATCAACGCAATTAAGTGCGCCTTAATTTAAGAAATTGCATGTGAAAAACAATTTTCTACTGGTTGAAAAATTTATTCCATAATCAATACAAAATGTTCCTAAATTGGCCAAAAGTGGGCTAAAGTTTGCCAAAACTGGAAAAATGTTCCAAATATTTCAATGTTGGTAAACATCGGCCCACTTTTGGCGCAAGTTGGCCCACTTTTAGCATACTTTGGAGCATTTTCATCGAAAATGTATTTCCACTAGGGTATGTATAATATTAGTATTTATAAAATATTAAATTTATATTAACTATATTTCATTCATTACATTGAAGCTACTTTCTTATAAACACTGTTTTCTAATAATTTATATTTTATTTTTTTCAGCTTTACAAAAAAATATTAATAAAAATTTTAAAATAATCGTTTAGAAAAATAAAAAAAATTATAATTATTATTAAACAATTGAAACAAATTATTAATATTATTTTTATAATTGTGAATAATTTTGTAGAATAAACCATTTTTATAATGGGTTTGACGGAAATAAAAATATTAGTTGTAAAAACGATTGAACCATATAGCGACGATGCTTCAATGTTAAATGATGAACACATACTAGAATTTAATAACATCCTTAAATCATGTACACCATTCAATATGCAAACAACTCTTTTAGTTCAAAAACAATATAATATTAACTCAGTTCAAATGAATAATGAATACATTCAATTGTTATTTTCTGGAAAATATGAAAAAGGTCATTGGATTTGTATGTATTACAATAATAGAACGATACACATTTATGATAGTTTAAATGCTAACTATTTGCAAAATGAACATAAAGTATACATCAACAGATTATTTCCAGATAGTCAACAATTAAAAATTGTTTTTGAAACAGTGCAATTTCAAACCAATAGTTATGATTGTGGAATTTTCGCGACAGCTTTTGCTGTCTCTATTGTATTTAATTTATGCCCATGCAGTTTAAACTATGATATTTCCCAAATGCGTTCACATTTACTAAAAATATACGAAACACGTAGTATTACGATGTTTCCAATTTTACAAAATATAAACTATAATATTACCACAATACCAATCAAAAGATACATGATTCATATTTGTTGTATTGATGAAAAAAAATTGAATTTCAATGTAGCAGAAATAAAAATAATAGAATAAAATTTTCAACAGAAATTTAATTCTGAACAACAAACAATAATGAATTTATATAATAAAGATAAAATCATTTCCGTTGATTCTATTACCCCAATGGAAATAGACTATGAAATACCAACTTATAGTTCATTTTATCAAAAAAATAAAAATAAACAATTTAATGATATAGAAATAAAACAGCTAAAAATAAAACAGCAAACTATGATAAAAAGGCAAACAATTAGCTGTATCGATATAAAAAATGAACGAGAAAAAGAAGCGTTGCATAAAAAAGAAGCTTATATGAGGAGTAAAGATAGTAATGACGGCAAAATAGAAGAAAAAAAAATAAAGAGAAAACAGCAAACCATGATGAAAAGACAAAAATAAATAGTGACGAAATAAAAAATGAACGAGAAAAAGAAGCATTACGAAAAAAGAAGCTTATGTAAATAATAAAAATAGCAACGACGGCAAAATAGAAGAAAAAAAAATAAAGAGAAAACAGCAAACCATGATGAAAAGACAAAAAATGAATGGTGACGAAATAAAAAATGAACGAGAAAAAGAAGCATTACGAAAAAAAGAAGCTTATGTGAAAAGTAAAAATAGTAATGACGACAAAATAGAAGAAAAAAAATAAAGAGAAAACAGCAAACCATGATGAAAAGACAAAAAATAAATCGTGACGAAATAAAAAATGAACGAGAAAAAGAAGCATTACAAAAACAACATATTTATTATAATGAAAATACTGATCAATGTAAAAAAAATAAAAGAAAAAATTAAGTGGAAAAATATTAAACGAAAGTAGAAAAAATGATATCGATAAATTAGTATAAAACCATTTACAAAAAATTTAAAAAGACGCATATGTATGAAAAATGACAAAGACATGGAAATACCAATCATATTGCTTAAAAAATTAAAAATTGATGAAGGAAAATTTTTAACGTATATGATAAACCAATTAATACCAAAAAAGGTATAAATTATAAAGAATTAAATAAACGTATTTTAATTAAAAATGAACAAAATGTAAAATTAGTAAGTAAATCCAAAATAATAGGTCGAATAGCAAATGTAGATTTTGATGAAAAAATAATTATTGAAAACAATTTAGGTTATATGTCTGAAACTTGTAAACATTGTAATACTAAACATTTTGTTTTTGAATATACACTAGGTAAAGAATTTTCTAATTGTTGTCACAAAGGAAACGTAGACTTACCGAAAATACCTCCCTATCCGGAAGAATTGAAGCAATTAGCTACAGGAATATCGGAAGATAGTATTAATTTTTGCAAAAATATTCGGCTATATAATAATGCGTTAGCTTTTGCAAGCTTTGGAGCTAATTTTGATAATTATCTGGTAGTGGATCACAAATTCTTAGAATATGTGGTCAAATATATCACAATGTTTTTGCTTTACATCCCAATGGAAATAGACTATGAAATACCAACTTATAGTTCATTTTATCAAAAAATAAAAATAAACAATTTAATGATATAGAAATAAAACAGCTAAAAATAAAACAGCAAACTATGATAAAAAGGCAAACAATTAGCTGTATCGATATAAAAAATGAACGAGAAAAAGAAGCGTTGCATAAAAAGAAGCTTATATGAGGAGTAAAGATAGTAATGACGGCAAAATAGAAGAAAAAAAATAAAGAGAAAACAGCAAACCATGATGAAAAGACAAAAATAAATAGTGACGAAATAAAAAATGAACGAGAAAAAGAAGCATTACGAAAAAAGAAGCTTATGTAAATAATAAAAATAGCAACGACGGCAAAATAGAAGAAAAAAAAATAAAGAGAAAACAGCAAACCATGATGAAAAGACAAAAATGAATGGTGACGAAATAAAAAATGAACGAGAAAAAGAAGCATTACGAAAAAAAGAAGCTTATGTGAAAAGTAAAATAGTAATGACGACAAAATAGAAGAAAAAAAATAAAGAGAAAACAGCAAACCATGATGAAAAGACAAAAAATAAATCGTGACGAAATAAAAAATGAACGAGAAAAAGAAGCATTACAAAAACAACATATTTATTATAATGAAAATACTGATCAATGTAAAAAAAATAAAAAGAAAAAATTAAGTGGAAAAATATTAAACGAAAGTAGAAAAAATGATATCGATAAATTAGTATAAAACCATTTACAAAAAATTTAAAAAGACGCATATGTATGAAAATGACAAAGACATGGAAATACCAATCATATTGCTTAAAAAATTAAAAATTGATGAAGGAAAATTTTTTAACGTATATGATAAACCAATTAATACCAAAAAGGTATAAATTATAAAGAATTAAATAAACGTATTTTAATTAAAATGAACAAAATGTAAAATTAGTAAGTAAATCCAAAATAATAGGTCGAATAGCAAATGTAGATTTTGATGAAAAAATAATTATTGAAAACAATTTAGGTTATATGTCTGAAACTTGTAAACATTGTAATACTAAACATTTTGTTTTTGAATATACACTAGGTAAAGAATTTTCTAATTGTTGTCACAAAGGAAACGTAGACTTACCGAAAATACCTCCCTATCCGGAAGAATTGAAGCAATTAGCTACAGGAATATCGGAAGATAGTATTAATTTTTGCAAAAATATTCGGCTATATAATAATGCGTTAGCTTTTGCAAGCTTTGGAGCTAATTTTGATAAATTATCTGGTAGTGGATCACAAATTCTTAGAATATGTGGTCAAATATATCACAATGTTTTTGCTTTACATCCAAATGAAAATGAAGCTCGAAAATATGGGCAATTGTATGTTCTAGATAATGAATTAGCTGCAGCTGAAAGAAAAAGTTTTAAAAATAATTTAGATACAAAATTAGAATTGTCAAGTAAATTAGATAGCTCAATTAGAAATGTTAATCCTTATGCTAAAGCTTATAAAATGATGTATGAGGTAGAAAAAGAAAAATTAGAATATTAGAAGAAAAATTAGATAAAAATATATATATAATGAAGCTACTTGTAATGAAGTTGCAATGGTATTTGTAGGAAAAAATGGACTGCCTACTTCAGAGCGGGATATAGTTATATATTCAAAATATGACAATCCAATTAGTATTCCTTTAATAAGTAAACACACTGATCCAAAGACATACCCACTTATTTATCTAAATGGAGGATATGGATGGATGCCTAATATGAAATGCAAATATAAGAAAAACAATATTTCATGTTTGCAACTTTATAATTACAGTCTTTCTATGAGAAATGGATTTAATCCATACCTTAATATGGGAAAAGTTTCTCAACAGTTTACAATTGCTGCATTTGTAAAAGTTGAACAATCAAGATTATATTTTGTAAAGAAAAACCAAGATATTTTAAGAAGCGATTATTATAAAGGCGTAATGGATTATTTACACAAGAAAAAAGAATCTGAAAATATAAAAATTGGAAAAATGTTTATTTTGCCATCAAATTTTGTTGGAAGTTCAAGATTCCTAAAACAAAATTACATTGACTCAATGAGTATAGTAAATCGTTACGGAAAACCTGACTTATTTATAACAATGACATGTAATCCAAACTGAAAAGAAATAACTGAACATTTAAAAAAATATGAAACTGTAATTGATAGACCAGATTTAGTATTTAAGATATTTCATCAAAAAATAAAAGAATTTAAAGAATTGGTAATTAAGCAAGGTGTTTTAGGAAATTGTATCGCCTACACTTATGTTATCGAATTTCAAAAACGTGGACTTCCTCACATGCATATGCTATAATTTTTAGATAAAAATTATAAAATTAATACTCCCGAAAAAGTAGATGAACTCATAAACGCAGAAATTCCAAACGAAGATATCTATCCACGGTTGTATAATATTGTAAAACAGTTTATGATACATGGACCCTGTGGAGAGCAAAACATGAGTTCACCTTGCATGAGTAAAGACACAAAAAAATGTACGAAAAATTTTCCAAAAAAATTTAATAACAAAACAACTTTTAATTCATCAGGATATCCATTATATATAAGAAGCGTAGCGAGGGGGATAATCACGGTGAATTAATGGACTACTTATGCCACGGATAGGCGTGACTATAAGGCGGATTTATACCACGCAGTGCTATAAAATACTTATTTAAATAGTGTTATAAAGGACATGACTGTGCGAACATAGAAATACGTGACACAGGTATCAGATCAAAAGACAGTTCTAATTTAACTCATGATGAAGATATTGAAAGCAATGAATATAATACTATTAGAATACCCTCTACACGAACTTTCACATACCATAATAAGATTAGCTATTCACAATGAAGATGAACAAGAAGTGTATTTTAAAGAAGGAAAAGAAACAGAAATTTAAAAAAAAATGTAGAAACAACATTAACAGCATACTTAAAATTAAATCAAATCGATTCTGATGCACGAAATTATTTATATTCCAAAATACCATTAAATTATATAGTTGATAATAATTCAAAAACATGGAATAAAAGAAAAAAAAACAAAACAACCTGTATTAAGCAGAATGTATTTAGTGAATCCAAAGGATCGAAAACGATATTTTATAAGATTATTACTTTTACATGTCAAAGGAGTATCATCATTTCAGGATTTACGTACTGTTGATGATATAATTTATTCTACATTTTATGAAGCTTCTATAGCTAGACATTTGGTTAATGAAGATAAAGAATGGGACAGATGTTTGGAAGAAGCAACACAATTACACTTTCCTACTGCTCTTTGTGAATTATTTGCATATATTTGTATTTTTCACAATCCTATTAATGCAAGAGATTTGTACGAAAAATAGAAACACTTTTTTTACCACCCAAAATATGAACAAAATGCTGATGAAAACCTAGCATTAAACATTATTGATAAGAACCTACAATTGAATGGATATTTTTTAAATAATTTTAATTTACCCGTTATATCTACATTTATAGAAGATTATGCTGATAAATCAACAACACATAACAAAAGTTGCACATTTACTGAAATAAACGTCGAAGTAAATTCTTTAAAAAATCGTAACAAAGACATTTTCGATACTATCGTGCAACATTTAAAAATTGAAGACAAAAAAAGCTTTTTTATTGATGGACCAGGAGGAAGTGAGAAAAGCTGTTTACTTAATGTTCTAATAGACTATCTTAAATTCTCAAACATTTCATTTTTATGTGTTGCTTGGACAGGGATTGCAGCAAATTTATTACATAACGGGAAAACAGTACACACAACATTTAAACTACCACTTAATATCACAGAATGTACTATATGTAATATTAAATCAAATCGATTCTGATGCACGAAATTATTTATATTCCAAATACCATTAAATTATATAGTTGATAATAATTCAAAAACATGGAATAAAAGAAAAAAAAACAAAAAAACCTGTATTAAGCAGAATGTATTTAGTGAATCCAAAGGATCGAAAACGATATTTTATAAGATTATTACTTTTACATGTCAAAGGAGTATCATCATTTCAGGATTTACGTACTGTTGATGATATAATTTATTCTACATTTTATGAAGCTTCTATAGCTAGACATTTGGTTAATGAAGATAAAGAATGGGACAGATGTTTGGAAGAAGCAACACAATTACACTTTCCTACTGCTCTTTGTGAATTATTTGCATATATTTGTATTTTTCACAATCCTATTAATGCAAGAGATTTGTACGAAAAATAGAAACACTTTTTTTACCACCCAAAATATGAACAAAATGCTGATGAAAACCTAGCATTAAACATTATTGATAAGAACCTACAATTGAATGGATATTTTTTAAATAATTTTAATTTACCCGTTATATCTACATTTATAGAAGATTATGCTGATAAATCAACAACACATAACAAAAGTTTCACATTTACTGAAATAAACGTCGAAGTAAATTCTTTAAAAAATCGTAACAAAGACATTTTCGATACTATCGTGCAACATTTAAAAATTGAAGACAAAAAAAGCTTTTTTATTGATGGACCAGGAGGAAGTGAGAAAAGCTGTTTACTTAATGTTCTAATAGACTATCTTAAATTCTCAAACATTTCATTTTTATGTGTTGCTTGGACAGGGATTGCAGCAAATTTATTACATAACGGGAAAACAGTACACACAACATTTAAACTACCACTTAATATCACAGAATGTACTATATGTAATATTAAATCTAATTCAATAGAAGGTAAAAATTTAAAAGAAGTTCAAATTATAATATGGGATGAAATATCTATGACAGCGAAATATGCTTTTGAAGCAGTCAATCGCCTATTTCAAGATATATGTAATAATAAAAAAATATTTGGTGGTAAAATGTTGGTTGTTTCAGGCGATTTTAGGCAAACATTACCAGTAATACGACATGGTAGTCGTACTGAAGTTATTGAAAATTCAGTTAAAAACAGTTACTTATGGCCGAATTTTATACGTATGACACTAAATGAAAATCTTCGAGTGACAGATAATGACAATTATTTTAGACAATGGTTAATAAATGTAGGTGAAGGTAAACGTTTAAATATGTATGAAGAAGAAAATGAACTGCTTGAAATCCCTCTTGATTTAATAACAAAAGAAAATGATATCATTGCAGAAATTTTTGGAAACGAAATAAAAATAAATGATAAAGATTTAAATGATAAAGTTATATTAGCCTTCACCAACAATGACGTAATTGAAATAAATAATAAAATTTTGGCTATAATGGAAGGGCAAATTATTGAATACTTAAGTGTAGATACAGCAGAAGATGATAATGGAGAAAACTTAGATGTCATGTTACCTACAGAATTTCTTAATTCCCTTACACCTAATGGACTTCCTCTACATAAATTACAATTAAAAGTAGGTGCAATAGTAATTCTTCTAAGAAATTTAAATGTGAATGAAGGTCTTTGTAATGGAACAAGATTATTAGTAACAAAACTTATGAAACATTTAATTAAAGCAGAAATTATAAGCGGAAAAAAAATTGGAAAATTAGTTTTAATACCAAGAATCACTTTGTCACCATCTAAAGAAGATATACCATTCAACATGCGCAGAAAACAATTTCCCATTCGATTAGGTTTTGCAATGACTATTAACAAATCACAAGGACAGTCATACAAACAAGTTGGTATCTATTTACCATCTCCAATTTTTAGCCATGGTCAATTATACGTAGCTCTTTCAAGAGCTAAAAGTAGAAAAAATTTAAAAATATTTCTGTTAAACAATGCAAAAATAGAAAATGATACATTAAAAAATAAACACAAAATTTACACTAACAATATAGTGTTTAAAAAAGTATTGTAACTGTGTAGACGAAAATTTATACACATTTTATATAAATTTTATAAATAAATAAAAATGGAAGTATGAAAAAAAACATTAAAATATTACAACTATTGAATGATTAAAGTGAATATGCAAAATAATTAATAATTGTTTGCGCTGAAAATCATTAAAATACAATTGAAAATCGGCTGCAACATATCATATTGTAAATGACAAATCATTACATTAGTTATAATAATTAAAAAAATGAAATATAAGAAAAATCCATTGAAATATTACTACTACTGAATCATTAAAATAAATATGCAAAATAATTGATAATAGCCTGCCGTTCGACAAAACTTACAGACTTCAAAAAAGAATCAGAGTTTCCCAAAATACAACGACCGAAAGTTTAATTCTTATAATAACGTATAAACAGGTATTTAAAATTATTATTTAAAAACTTAAATTTGTTAAAATTTTACAATTAGAATTAATTTTGCATATATCATGTATAAAATATTTCGACAGAGCCGCCATTTAGATACAATCACTCACCCAACGTGCGTAAAAAATGATTTTCATAACACTCAATTTTATAATAACAATTACTATACAGATTCTATTAAATAACAAAATTTTTAAATATGCATTATAAAAACCATCACTTCGAAATAATACTACATTCACATACAAATTAAAACCATATATAACACAACGACAGTATTATATACCACTTTATAAAAAATGTTACCACCGCCATTAAAGAAAAATATAATTTATGAGAGTATATAACATGCTTATATTTTATGTATTCTGTAAACACATTATATTACATCAATTTATTTAAAATTACGATATCCCCCCAAATGGAAATTATTTTATGTGTCTGCATTTTAAATATATTAAATATATGGACATATTTCACTTTCTTTCTGAACACACGCACACACACCTTCTTTATAATAACCTATAATAATTATTTTTACACAGACACAATATATATATATATATATACTTATTTTTTACTCTTTGTCATATTTATTTTCTTTTTGTATTTAATTCTATCATTATTAGCGTCAAAATTTAACAGTATACTTTTCTTTCCTTAACTTACACTGTTACAGAGCCCTTATTATGTTACTATTAAATGGATCATGCATTGAAAAAATATATGATTCTTGAAATGTATACCTTACCAGCACATCCTCGCCGTAAGAGTCGAATACAATATTCATATGTTGGCTAACGCTGGAAGCATAAATATATTTTACGGAGCGTGTGTTATAACTATACACGAAAAATCTAAATGACTTCAGTACAACATGTCTTGGTCTGCAGAAACGACATCAGGTTTTCATCAAATACACTATCCAAGAGCCTAACTCTCATCCAATAATGTATAAATAGTTATTTAAAATTATGAAATAAAACGAAAACATTGGAAAGTCGACACAAAACATATGGAGTTCTCACATCTTTTCAACTCGTCTACGCGAGATCAAGATTCGAGATGCCTTTTTGAAACGATTGCCCGCTCATATACTATAAAGGACCCCTGCAATAATGATGAAAATGGAGTCGAAATCTCACGAATGATTGACATTTGACGGATTCTTTGAATGTCACGAAATAATTGATATAGTCATTAGATGATCAAGTTTTCAGTTGAACTTTATTTTCAGTTCTGTCTTTGATGTTTTTTTTAATCTATAAACTCTTTTAAAAAACCAAAATATTGGAAAGTCGACACAAAATATATCGAGTTCTCACACTCTTTTCAATCGTCTGTACAATAGTAGTTACATGTAATTTTAAAGAAATTTTGATTAATTTTAAAACTTTGGTAGTTAACTATCATATTTTGTTTATTTCTCAATTTTTTTTTACAAAAACGACATCTCAGTCACCACATTAATTATACCATAATCCTCTTCGCAATGCGCAAATTATTATTGTTGGTGTTAAGGGTAGAGTACGGTTATAAAAATATTTTTGTAATTTTTATAAAATATTATGTGAAATGGCATGTTTATAAAATATATTATAAAAAATATTCTTTTTGATGATTTTTAACACATTCATTAAGTAAAATATTAAAATATTATCAAAAATAGGCTTAAAACAGGTGCAAATACAAAAAACTCCTTGCAGGATAAAAGTTGTCGAAGGGCTTTAATCCAAGAAAATTTAAATTTATATGCATATAAACTGCAACTTTACACAGCGAATTTGGTGTATCTATAAAAATGCAATTTCTGCCTTGATAAACCCAATTGGTTTACTAATTATTTAAAAAATGTAATGTTTTTCATTTAAAAAATGAACATAAAAATGTCACATTTAACTTTAAAGAAAAAAGGCTGTGTAACTATTTTACATATACTCATCTAAAATAAGCACGATCAAAATACAACCGAGTGAGCGTTAGCGAGCGAGGTATCTGTTGCTAGTATTAAAATTATTGTTTTTGGTAATAGAATGAGAAAAAATTGATTAAATTGAGTTTCAATTAATAATTAGGCTCCCCCGCATATATTCAAATTTGACTGCAAATGTCAAACACTTAATTCAATGGAACCTTATAACCTTTTTATTAATTTCAATAGCTTCAGTAGATTTATTTCCGTCTTATCAATAATTAAGTTATACAAATCAAAAGAACTTTTGTTTAATTTTAATATAATTTTTTAATAATGTCTAAGCTAGTTATATTTTTATTTATTAATAACGTTGAACTAATATATACATTGATCAAACACACATGTTTAGAATTATCAACTTCATATATAGTATTAAAATTTTTTTCTACCAATAGGTATAACTTATATTTACAGAGTAGTACCTATTTAATTTATAATACAAACATAATAATAGATACCTTAAAATTTTTAGAAATAAATAATTACAAAATTATAATAAATTTTCATTTAATTTAAATATAATTGATATGTACTCAACAGATAATTATAAATAAGATAGAACTATATTTTACAATAAATTTAATTGTACAAAATGTGAAGAACAACTTTAGTCAACATGTTCATGCTGGGCATTACTTTCTCTCCATGTATTTTGTACTAATTCTATAAACTGCCTCCACCATTGACTTTGTGTCGTAAAATATAGCGAACAAGCTGCTATAAAGATCCAAGATAAAACTAAGCAGTAATCTGTTTCATTAGAAGGTTTACTTGAAACTGGTCCACTGAAGTCAGCAGACGTAACATATAAAGATTCATTTGGTTGCAGATTTGTTAAATATGATATAAATTTAGAAAATGTTTCTAAAGTATAATTGGCTACATCAAACTTTGCCACTGATTTTGCATTATGAACAAGTATAAATGTAGGAACCGCTACAATTCCATATTGCGTATTAAAGCTAAAAAATAAAAATAAAATATTATGTATCTTAATTAGAAATGAAAGAAAACCTATAAAAATTTGCTTCAATACATTCTTACTTTTGGTATTTCATAGCATCAATTGCAACAACTTTAATGTGAGGATAAAATCTAGGTATTGCATTAAAATGCGGAGCAGCTTGACTACTGAATACACACCATCTACCATAAAACATAATTAAAATACAAGTTCTGGGTAATGTTTTATCTTCTTTACTATTTCTTGTTCTATTTAGTACTCCATTATTTTTTATAACAAGTTCCATTAAACGTGTAAATTGACAATCTGCCGAATCATAATAAAACAATATTAAGCATAGTAGAATTAATTAGTCCGGCCGCTGGAGGGGGTTCTGTATACATTGAGAGTTCCCCTCGGTAACTTCATATTACTTTATGTTTTTGATAGCGCTGAATCCATTTTTTTTGGTTACCAGGCCCAATTCTCGTCCAATTTGGGCATATGGTCCAATTTTGGTAAAAAATTATGATTTTGCGTTTTTTCCGTGAAAACAAAAAAATTTACGGTATATAAACGAATTTTTATAAAATATTATTTAAAGTTAAACATTTTTTGTCTCTTAAATTTTACATTAAACTAATATTTAAGCATTAATTCAAGAAAATTCACTAAAATCCGTTATTCGCAGCCTCACTGCAATTTGATTTGTAAATAAAATACATTATTCTCAGAAGTTGATATAATAAATTGTTTATTGCGATTCCCGTCTGGATTCGTATTGATTATTACATGAATTTGTTAAATGACAAATACAAAATAACGTATACGGTACACCCGATGACTTGC